>JAUNZM010000956.1:0-600000 GCA_033459285.1 Clamator glandarius | reverse complement strand
AATGTGTTGGCATTCTTCATGCTTCTTTACTGGCAAAAGAAAGCCTAACTTTCGACATCCAACTTTCTAGGCATGGAATTAAGACATAAGTGTAAAATTGTGCTGCACCAAACTGTTCTGATTTATTTTTGAGAAGCACTGAGTTTTACATCTTCTGCAAAGTGAGCAGATGTAAACTTCTGAACTTCTTTTGGGTTCTTTAACTCTTAGAACCAGCTCTCCTGTGGTGATAGGGGAAGGGAAGTATTCCCAACCTGGAATTTGGTCTTGGAGCGACAGGTTCTTTCCCCTGCTTTCTGATATTGACTGATAGTGTTGGTAATGGCAGTTAGCTTGGGTTGTAGCAAGGTGTGAAGAGAAGAAAGATTGGACAGTCTACTGGAGAAGGACATAGTCCACCCCATGTTAGTATCCCTAGTGGTTAAATTGAAGGTTAATAAGTGCCTGTTGAGTTGCCTCCAAGGGTACTTAATTTTTGCTTAAAATACCTTCATTTTTTTTTTTTTTAATTTGTTTTGGAGCAGAATAAAGACTATGGACAAAGAATTAATTCCTCTGCATAACATTCTAGCTTTGTGCTACCCTGTGGCATTTCAGGTTTCTTTTTTGACATAGAAATTGTAGTCCACGTAATATATTAATAAAACGGGTTTCTTATGGTAACTGTGACTGACTAAACAACTTAAATCATTTCCAGAGCTATTCCGGGAGATGGCCAGTGGCTTTTAAAAATCCTATTAAAATATTTTTTTATTTGCAGTTGTTACAGAAAGGATAAAAAAATAAGAAAAAAAACCCCAAACCAACCACGCTATGCAGTGTATCATACTGCTCCCTCTTTTGCCAAGGACAGCTTACTCTTAAGGTGCAGCTGTAGCTGAAATTTATCTCTACTGTTTGTAGGTAGAAGTAAATCTCTAAAGAAGGCAGAGTAGGAGTAGCTTTAAGAATAAGAAGCATGAAGCTTTTGATATTTTATGCAATTATGATTATACTAATTATAACAGTATAAGTGTTATAATCTGGTTCTAAATGTTAAGTTTAAATGGTGTGTTAGTTTTAAGTGTGAGCCACCAGGATCAGAAGGCAATTTTGTTGAATGAATGTGGTAGAGTGCATAACGTGACTTTTCAACACCTCTCGCTACTGACTGAGTGAAATAATAGGAAGTTTGATCAGAACTCAGGGTGAATTTGCTCAGTTTGAATTAAATTAAAAATATAAATATAACATCTGCAAGCGGAGCTTTCTGAATACAAGACTGCAAAAGTAGCATAGAATTCCCTAATGCAAAGCCAGACTACTTAAAATGCTTTGCTTTTTGAAGTGTTGTGCATGTAGGATTTAATTTATATTGCACCCAATTTGTACTTTTATAATGGTAGTATTTGCTAAGGTTGCTTTGTGCTTGTGAATTAGAAAAACTGAAGTCATGACTATCAAAAAACTGCCTTGCTAATATCATGAGTTACATGCTTTGGCTGTTTTTGATAAAAATCTACAAAAACTACATATTGGAGGTAAAAGCTGTTGACATTTCATCTAACCATTCTGTTTTAATTCAGTACTGACATTTGACATCTGCTACCTTGTCAACATGGTCTTGAAGATGCTTCACAATCATGAGAGGAAAAAGAAATAAAAAATTCGAATAGGCTACCACTTTTGCTCTGAGAAAGTTGTTCTATGTTCTCCCTGTATCAGTCTCCTTTTCCTCTTGGAGTATGTAAACAATGTGTGCATTTCTGGGGTCCTACTAGAAAAAAATCATAGAATACTAAGATTGGAAGAGACTTAAAAGATCATCTGGTCCAACCTTTTTAGGTGATACATATAGTTCAAATGAGATGGCTCAGAACCATGTCAGACTGAGCCTTAAAAATGTCCAGCATAGAGGGAAGAATCTACCACTTCCCTGATGAGATTATTCCAATGTTTGACTGTTCTCATGGTGAAAAATTTTGTTCTGAAATCAAATAGGAATCCCCCCAGGAGCAACTTGTACCCATTACCACTTGTCTTTTCCATATGACTCCTTCCAAAAAAGGAGTCTCTATCCTCTTGGTAGATTCTCTCTATGTACTGGTAAATGTTAATAAGGTCTCTCCTAAACCGCCTTCCCTCAAGGCTGAAAAAAACAGTGCTCTCAACCTTACTTTGTATGGAAGGTTTCCTAGTCCTCTTATCATACTAGCAGTCATTCTCTGGACCCTCTCCAGCCTGTCCACATCGGTTTTTGTGTAGCGAGGACGAAAACTGAACAAACTACTTCAGATGGGGCCTGACAAATGCTGAGTAGAGTGGGATAATGACTTATTTGTCTCTCCTGGTGATACCCTTCTTGATGCATTCCAGCATCCTGTTGGCCTTCTTTGCTGCTAGAGTACACTGTTTGCACATGCTGAGCGGCTCTCCAGCCAAGTGGAACCCAGTATGAGCTGCTCTCCAGGGTTGTGTATTCCCAGGTGCAAGACCTTACTCTTACCTGCACTGAACTTCACAAGGTTCATGCTAGCCCTCTTCCAGCCTGTCCAGGTCTTCTTGAAGTGTAACTCTTCCCTCTGGAATGTTAACATCCCCACTCAACTAGGTGTCATCTGCAAACTTCATCAGGGTGCTCCTGATCCTAACATTCAGGTCGCTTATGGAGACACCTAACAGTGTTGAGCCCGAAATTGTTCCCTGGGGGACCCTGCTTGTGACTAGTTGCCAGTTTGAGAAAGAACTGTTTACCACGACCCTCTGGGTACGCCCTGTCAGCCAGTTCCTCACCCACCACACAGAGCACTTGTCTAGTCCACAGCATGTCATTTTCTGTAGGAGGAGGCTGTGGGGACATGTATGAGCAGTTAATAATGGGGAACTAATTGCATATGTAACTATTTCTTAAAATAGTGTATTTTTAAAAGTATCTATAATCAATATTTTTGATAAAATAATCAAATGGTTAGTTTTGTGCTACAGCCAATGCAATCTTTTCGTAGATTCATGCATTTCTTGAAAACATTTTGCCTAGATGGCAAAATGACTGGTTTTAGCAGACTTTAGTTATCTTGGCAGATATATGCACACTGGAGAAACGCTGCCTTATGTGCAGCAAACTGTTTTAATTGCTTACAGCTGCCTCTTTATACTTGGAAGTAGAGCCTCCTTCAGTGAGTATTTCAGCCTTTCCTTTCTGGCACCTGGGCATTACTGACTAGGGTTTTGTTCTCTGAAATGTTAAGCTGCCTCTTGGAAGGTAGAGAACTGTTCCTTTAACAGCAATGTATTACCTCCTTTCTGTATGCAGTGTACTTGTTAAACCTGTCAATAATATTTTAAAATTTAGGAGTGTTTGAAAAGTTTAACATTTTGTCCCTCTTGTAAAGCAGATTGCTGGAAGGTAGCTGTGGAATACTGTGATAGCAAATATTGTTGATTCCATGCCATTGCCTTCTCTTTTCTGTTAATGAAAAAAAATAAATGAAAATGAACTGTTCTGTGGGTAAATACCTGCAAATATTGGGTATGTTACCTGTTTTCTGGATAAATAATTCTTCCTTGATCTAGCTTCAAGTGGAGGCACTATTTTTGAAGTCTTTCATGAGCCTTACTGTTTAAAGATAATTCCTGCAGTATGGTTATGCCCTGGAGAATAATTTTCCGCCTTTTTCTGTTATGCATAGAATACAATTTAAAAAGTGGTGTTAACATCTTTTCTCTTTTCTCACACAAGAGCTCCAAGCGAGAGTGGAAGCCTCTGGAGGAGCACAGCTGTACAGATGTACCATGGCTGCTCTTATTCATCCTTTTCTGTGTAGGAATGGTGAGTATAACTCAAAGAATTCAACATTGTTAAGTTGAAAGAGTTTGCATTCATTAGAAGGAAATTTTACAAGCCTTCAGTAGCTTAGTCATAGGGTAAGGTCAGGGTATGCTGGCATGGGAACCATCAGCTGTAGAACAGAAATGGGTAGTATGTACATCTCAAAGGCCTTTGGTAGGGATCCATAATTTGCTTTTGCCAGTTTGTGCTGTAACTCCTCGTTCTCTGAAACTCCAATTCCATTTGTGTGTAATTTTCAGCATAGAGAAGTATCACTTGATGCATGTTCCTTGTGAGACTGTTTGTATCCCAGAAATGATAGGTTTGGGTCTGGCAGATGGTTCTATGAATCACAGTAAACTACTTGCTGAAAACAAAGATTGTAAGTATCAGACAGTTGACTCTCCTTTCTCTTCCCCTTTTCTTGGCTACTTAGCATCTAAGACACATTGCTGATAGTAGGATCTTTCTTTCCAAGTTATCCTAGCTTTGTCCTGTGTGATGAAACTGTCATCTTCCTCAAAAGACTCCCCCAAAACTGTGCACTTTATTTTATAAGAAACAGATCTCCAAGGGCTGAAGATTAGTGAAAACTAGAAATACACTTCTTTTCATCTTGTCTTGTTTCATGGACTAGCGTATGCTGCTCTTCCTGAACAGAGAATGTCTGTCACTGCAGTGTGGTGAGCAGCAGCCCTTGGGAGTTTGAGACTTCTGGGTTGTCAGCTTTCTTTTATACTGTCCCTTGGTCTGTGATCTTTAGGATTATTCTACTGAAAAAGTTATTTTTCTTTCCACAAAGTGATTGTCATTGGCTGCACTTCAAATACAAAGATGACGATGTTTTGTTTAAATCACATGAATTATATTCTCACTGTAATATGAATCATAGAATGGTCTGGGTTGTAAGGGACCATGAAGGTCATCTAGTCCAAACCACTGGTAGTGAGCAGGGACATCTTCAACTAGATCAGATTGCTCAGAGCTCCATCCAAACTGACCTTAAATGTTTCTAGGCATGGGGCATCTGCCAGCTCTCTGGGCAACCTGAGCGCAAAAAATTTCTTCCTAATGTCTAATCTCAGTCTGCCCTCTTAAGTTTAAAACCATTATCCCATGTCCTATTGCTACAGGCCCTGCTAAAAAGATTATCCCCATCTTTCTTATAAGCCTCCTTTAAGTATTGAAAGGCTGCAATTAGGTCTCCTCAGAGTCTTCTCTTCTCCAAGCTGAACAATCCCAACTCTTTCGGTCCCTCTTCACAGAGGAGGTGTTCCAAGCCTTCGATCATTTTTGAAGCCCTCCTCCAGATCTGCTCCAGCAGGTCGTTCTTGTGCTGAAGGCTCCAGAGCTGGATGCAGTATTCCAGGTGTGTTCTGCCAGAGCAGAGTAGAGAAGGAGAATTACTTGAAATGCTAAAAAGCACAGCGCTTCCTGAAACAAGCAGCTCTTACTTGTGGTTGTTTTTTTCCTGCCTTTGTTGATATTCCCTGATAACTCGTTCTGTGCCTACCTGTTTCTCCAGTTATAAATTAGTCTGCTGTGGATGAGTGTCCCAGATTTTCTTGTCCATGCTGACTTCATTACCTGTTGCCACCATCTCGTCTGATCCTGTCACTGCTGTCTGTTGCTCCATGCGTTTGTCTCAGCTGTTTACTCTGCTTCCTGTTCTCGAATCTTAGCTTGCCTCATCCGCAGGACCAGTACATTTGATTGTAGTGGAGCAAGCCAGTGGTTCACTTCTCCCTGTCAACGGTGTTGCTAGAGAGCTAACGATTCTTTGGGAGAAGTCTCCTGTTCACATGATCACTGCCTTGATCTTGGTTTTGCTAGTGAAATATTGCTGAAGGTTCACAGCAAGACCTGCTTGAGATCGGGTATTGTCCACGTTAATCTGTCTGAACCATTTCACATTCTGTCTGTTTCTTCCCTGCATTTGAACCCAGCGTCTGAACCTGGTCACTTCTTTGATAGGATTTCTTCAAAAAGAACTTTTGTCAGGTAGGCCTCTTCATGCTAGTTCAACTTTGAAAGCACATAATTTGAAGGAAACCAAAATTTTAAAGCAGGAAAATCTGGACAGTTTGAGATCTTGTAAGCAACCTACTAACCCTTGACAGGTCCAGCTATGCTTGTAGCTCTCCTTCACTGCCTTCCATTGCCTTCCCTTCTGCTTCATACACCACATGCTGACAATATGACTATTGGAGCACCTACAAGATTTCTTAACTATGCTTGGGTAATATTCAGTGTTAGATGTCTGAATCCTCTTTGGCTTGCATTCAATTTTATAATCACACGATTCTCTGTGGATGTTCCTTGTCATTCCTTTTGTCAGTCTGGAAGACTTTTTGAAGAACCTACACTTAGAAGCAAATGAATTAAGCTGACTTTTCCCAGCTCTTAAACAGAGTCAAACTATGGAGTTTTTTTCTCTTACAGGGTTTTATCTGTGGCTTTTCAATAGCTACAGGAGCAGCTGCAAGACTCCTTTCAGGATATGACAGTTACGGAAACATTTGTGGACAGAAAAATGTCAAACTGGAGGGAATAGAAAACAGTGGTCTGGACCTCACAAACAAGAAGTGAGTATATGATTCAGTTGCTTCATTCTGTAAACTAGGAAAGGCAAAACTTTTCTTCCTTGTAAGTGGTTTTCAATAAGATGGGAAAAGGTATATATTAGTTCATCCCTACTTGTCCTTCTCCACTCTTCTCACTGAGAGAACAGCCATCTTCTGTAACAACTAGCAACAGTACTTGGGAGTTCTGATGTCAACAGATGTACAGTATGAATGCAGCTAAGACACTGAGAAATTTCACTTTCTTAGCATCCACTTCATGTAGAAGATAATATCAGGCCACTGAAGAATGTTGTTTGTTAAAGTTTTAAGTGTGACAAATATTCTCATGTTTGGAAGTGAGTCTTTCAAATACATGTAAAAATGGTTCACTTTTGTTGTTGTATGCTCAGTTTTTGCCACTGAGTTTAGGGGGATATGTCCAGCACATTAAAATCAGACTTCAAAATCTAAACTGTGAGCAGAATATATGTCAAGCGGCTTGTGGAGAAAGCGCACAAAAATTTTTAATAGCACATAGCTCTTATTATACAGTCTCATGTTAAAACACGTCCTTCTGGGTCAGAAACAGCACAGTTATTTCTTGTCTGTCATATGGAAAAACATCATATTGCAGTAGTACTACTAAAGCTAAGGAACAATTCTGTACAGATGGTGTGGAAAACTGTTAATGTCTGACATCTGCCAGTCAATGCCTGGAGTGCGTCTATACAATCTGGGTGACTTTAGAAAGTAAATTATTCAGTATAACCGTAGAACAGTCCTACTAATTGACAAAAAAAAGGATGCTTCTTCACTGTTGATTGCTTCAAGCAGCTAAGAAGTCTTTAATTTCTAAGTATAATAGACTTCTACTTCACAGTTTACCTTCAGACTAATAGAAATTCCACAATTTGCGTTAACTATTTTGAGAGGATGCTTTCCAGTCAGCACAAATATTGTATGTCTTGTTATCAGTTCAAGAGTATTTTACTTGAAGTAAAGGAAAGCATTAGAACTAGTGTCTTTTTGCTCACATGCAGTTACTTCGGCTGTGTCTGTGGGACAGAGGTTTTCATGTTTGCACTTGCTTCTTGGACTTTAATGATGAATGGAGTCCTGAGGTTTAGTATGTATTAAGCAAAAACCTACAAATAGTACTGGATAATCTTCATAGATGTGTGGACAAGGAAAAAGAATGTTTTAAGAATGCAAGCAGTCTATTACTTTGTTACGATTGATGTAGGTGACATGGGTTTTGGTGGAAGTAAGACTACTAAGTAGTAGTAATTCTTGTGTACTGAGACCAGATAATAGGAGGAAACAGACAGCAATCAGCACATAGATTGAAGGTGTTCACCCAGGGCTTAAGTGCTTTCTAGGAGCGGAAGGGATTTTTATTGCTTATAGAATGAATTCCCATTGGGAAGACTGCAAAAGTATAAATGACATTTTATATGGTGATTTGGTGGTGTTTTACAATGATGTTAGATAATATGAAGAGAGTGTTTCAGTGTGTATTTCAGAACACCTCTGCTATTAGGACCGGCTGAGGGAGTTGGGGTTGTCCAACTAGGAAAAGAGAAGACTCCCTGGAGACCTTATAGCAGCCTTCCAGTACCTAAAGGGGGCGTACGAGAAAGATGGGGAGGGACTTTATACAAGGGCATGTAGTGATAGGATAAGGGGATATGGTTTCGAATTGGAAGGGGGAAGATTTAGATTAGATATGGGGAAGAAATTCTTCATGATAAAGGTGGTGAGGCACTGGCAGAGGTTGCCCAGGGAAGTTGTGTATGTCCCCTCCCTGGAAGTGTTCAAGGCCAACTTGGATGGGGCCTGAGACAGTCTGTGCGAATGGCAGGGGTTTGGAACTGGGTGATCTTTAAGATCTCTTCCAACCCAAACCATTCTAGGATTCTGTATCCCCAGAATTCTCTGAATTTCAAAGACTTGTTCAACTTCAGAGTAGAAAAACATAATGCATCTGTATTATACCAATAAAGGCAAATACTATAGGTTTAGTGTTTGTGATAAAGTGTGTATAGCCAGAAGAAGATCATAGAATCTCAAAGACCTTTGAGACAATCAAGGCCAACCATACCTGTGCACTACTCAACCATATCCCTAAGCATTCAATCTATCCACCTTTTAAATACCTCCAAGGGTGGTGACTCAACCACCTCCTTGGGCAGCCTCTGCCAGTGCCCAATGACCCTTTTGGTGAAGAAATTTTTCCAAATCTCTAATCTGAACCTCCCTTGGTGCAACTTGAGGCCACTTCTTCTCATCCTATCACCTATCAGTTGGGAGAAGAGACCAATACCCACCTCTCTGCAACCTCCTTTCCAGTAACAGTAGACAGTGATAAGGTCTCCTGTCAGCCTCTTTTTCACCAGGCTAAACAGCACCAGTTCCTTCAGCCATTCCTCGTAAGACTTGTTCTCTAGTCCCTTCACCTTTTCTCTGCCCTTCTCTAGACATGTTCCAGGACCTCAATGTCTTTCTTGTAGTGGGGGACCCAATATGTAACACAGGCTTCAAGATGTGGCCTCAGCAGTGCTGAGTACAGGGGCACAATCACTTTCCTGGTCCTGCTAGCCATGATGTTTCTGATACAAGACAAGAGGCTATGGGCCTTCTTGGTCACCTGGGCACACTGCTGACTTATGTTTAGCCAGCTGTCAATCAACACCCCCAGGTCTTTCTTTGCCGGGCAGCTTTCTGGCCACTCTTCCCCAAGCCAGTGGTGCTGCACAGGGTTTTGTCCACCAAGTACAGAACTCTGCAGTTGGCTTTGCTGAACATCATCCCATTGGCCTCAGTCCATGGATGCAGGCCTGTTCAGATCCCTCTCTGAAGCCTCCCTGCTCTCAAGCAGATTGAGACTTCCTCCCACTTTAGCGTCATCTGTGACATTCAATCCCATCATCCAGGTCATTGATAAAGATATTGAAGAGGACTGGACACTACACTGAGCCCTAGGGAACACCACTTTGTGACTGAGTTCCAGCTGGATTTAACTCCATTCACCACCACTCTTTGGGCCTAGCCATCCAGCCAGTTTTTAACCCTGCAGAGGGTGTGCCTGTCCGGGCCAGTGGTAGCTGGTTTCTCAAGCAGGACATGAGAAACTGTGTCAAAGGCTTTACTAAATTCCAAGTACACTACATCCACAGCCTTTGCCTCATCCATCAAGTGGGTCACCTTGTTATAGAAGGAGATCAGGTTAGTTCGGCAGGACCTATCTTTCATAAACCCATGTTACTGTGCCTAATCACCTGGTTGTCCTATGTGTGATAGCACTCAAGCTGCCGTGCTCTATGACCTTCCCTGGTGCCGAGGTCAGACTGACAGGCCTATAGTTCCCTGGATCATTCCTCCAGCTCTTCTTATAAATTGGCATAATGTTTGCCAGTTTCCAGTCAGGTGGAACTTTCCCAGTTAATCAGGACTGCTGGTAGATGATGGAGAGGGATTTGGTGAACACCTCTGCCAATTTCCTTAGTACCCTTGGGTGGATTTCATCTGGCCCTGTAGACTTGTGAATGTCTAATTGGCCGACCAGGTCTGTAACAATTTCCTCATGGATCATGGGAGCTTTGTTTTGCTGTCCCTTCCTGTCTATTGGCTGAGGGGGCTGAGTACCCGGAAAATAGCTTACTATTAAAAACTACAGCCAAGAAGGCATTAAGTACCTCAGCCTTATCCTCATCCTTTCTCACTATTTTCCCCCCTGCATCCAGTAAATGCTGCACGTTCTTCTTTTGTTGTTAATATATTTCTAGAAACATTTTTTATTTCCTTTCACATAATTGGCCAATTTAAGTTCTAGTTGGGCTTCAGACATTCTGATTTTCTCTCAGCATGATCTCACTTCATCCTTGTAGCCCTCCTGGGATGCCTGCCTCTTCTTCCAAAGCTCATATACTTTCTTCTTTTCACTGAAACCCACCCAAAGGTCTCTGCTCAACCAAGCTGGTTTTCTACCCTGCCAGCTCATTTTTCAGTACATGGGGCTAGCCAGCTCCTGTGCTGCCAGGATTTCCTTCTTGAGGAGCATACAGCTCTCTTGGCCTTCTTTGCCCTTCAGGACTGCGTCTGAAGGGGCTTTATCAACCAGTCTTCTGAACAGTGCAAAATCTGCCCTCTGGAAGCCCCAAGGCGGCTGTTCTGCTGACGTCCCTCCTTACTTCTCCTAGAACTGAGAATCTGATCATCTTGTGGTTGCTGTGCCCCAGGCATCCTCAAACTATCACATCTCCCACCAGGCCCTCTCTGCTCACAAACAACAGGTCCAGTGGGACACCTTCCCTAGTTGGTTCACTCACCAGTTGGGTCAGGAAGACTTCCACGCACTCCAGGAACCTCCTAGACTGTTTCCTCTGCTGTGATATACTTCCAGCACACATGTGCTAAGCTGAAGTCTCTCACAACGACAAGGGCTAGCAATCATGAGACTTCTCCCAGTTGCTTGTAGAATACCTCATCAGTCTTTTCTTCCTGATTGGGCTGTTTATAGCAGAGTCCCACCACGATATCTGCCTTATTGGATGTTCCACTGATTTTTACCCCTAGATGTTCAACCCTATCATCACCATCACTGAGCTCAATGATATTATCTAGGAAGCTATAATAAGTACTTAATGCACTGAGGTTTTAAATAACAGTGATTTATGACATCATGGTAAGTTACCAAGTAGGTTAAAATGTGACACACAAATATTAGTTACTTCTACTTGGAATATCTGGTCATGTTTTATTTCAAAATAAATACTGAAGTAATCTGCTCAGTGATATTGACTAGTGGTGTGGAAAATCAGTGTAAGCCAAAAAGCATTTCTTCATTACTAGTATTATTTGTATTCATCTACTTTCTCCTTTTTGCAGTGTAAATATAAACTTACTTTGGTTGGTTGGGTCTTTTTAGAAAAAGTTGGAAATGTTTAAGTCAAGTTTAAGGTTGGAGTGAAGTTTTGTGAATGTTTAGACCCATATCAGTGAAGAGGCGTGGTAAAAATGCTGCTGATTTTATGAACAGCACCATTTGAATGGACTTGAACCTGGTAGAGTTAAACATCTTTTCTATGTGATCTCAAAGTGTATATAAATATGCTTATTTTTGTGGTGTGTATGTTGGGTAAATGAGATCCTTTTACCTGTACAATGGTGATAAATTTCCTGTGCTTTTGAGTAGGCTGAAGATTAGTCTTGGCTGTATCCATTGGTTTGAATTAAAATTGATTTTTTTTTATTTTAATTAACAATTGCACTGAAGTAATTTTTTTTTTTGTTTCCCTAGGTATGTGTTCTTTTTGGATCCGTGCAACATTGATCTAGTACATCAGAGGATCAAGTCTCTTGCTTTGTGTGTATCAGCTTGCCCAAGGAAAGAATTAAAAACTCTGGCTGATATTCAGAAATTTGCAGAAACTAATGGTATGCCAAAAGCATGTCTGGTTTTGTTCATGTGCCAGATATTTCATAGGATTAAAAAAGCATTTGTACATTAGCTGAACTAAAAATGTAATATGTACCAAGAAATATCATAGAAATAACTAAATCTTGAAGGATTAATATGCTTCTTTTCTGTCATGTCTTGGACAGTTTAAAAAGCTCGTTGTTATCACAGGAGTACAAAGCATAACAGGAATTTGAGGGAATGTCTGGCTACAGAGTATGTTTTCAACTCCTATGGAAATGTTTTGATACTGCTACTCAACAGTAATGTTGAAATATCCTGATGTACATGGAGTTAGTGAGAACAGTGCTGCTATTTGACGGGACTTTCAATACTGAGTATGGCTGTGGATGTGAAAATATTGCTGCTTGCATTCAACACTGTTCCTGAGTTACTTGTTTTGTGTTTTCTTACACTTTTCTTTTTTAAAAACTTGTGAAGGAAACTAACTGTATTAACAAATGAAAAATTGTACTCCATCCCCTCTAAGAGCAGTACTTTTTTGCTGTAGGAATAACACTAATATTACTAGCTCAGTCCCTATTTTAACACTGTATGGAATAAAATGTGTGAGAGGTAACCAACTTTCAGACCTTCCAAAAGTAAATAAAGGTAAAAACTTAAAACAATTTGAGGAAATTTCAGAGGTTTTCAGCTATTCACATGGGAGTGTTTTACCCTAAACTTCCCTACTTAATCTTTTAAAATGCTGCAGCAAGATTTATTTGCAAGATACTTGGCTAATGATAAGCCTGTCTTGGTGACCTAGTTCAAAGCAGTGAAACTGTTTACTTTTCATAGAAGGAAATGAAATGTTGATTTCTGTGCTGGTGCAGGTTCTATGAGCACTTCTAGTTTGAAAGCAGACTGAGTTGAAGTGGCCCTAGGACACTATCCATGCCCTCACACTGCATTCCCTTTGCACACTTGGGTGTCTTGACAGCCTGAACCAGGGAGCTGAACTATCACATCACATTACAGCATGCATGGAGCTGGACAGACAGCTGTGCCAGCACAGTGCAGCAGGTGGTCTGAGAACGACAGCTTCCTCATTGTCAAAAAAGTTGTCAAATACAAGCCCACAGTGAAACCAGCCAAGATCTACATTATTACACTTTACCCCTTTCTGAGCATGCTGTGGTGTGCTTCACTTAATGCATGGTAGTTATTTGTTGGTACAAAGTCAAGGTCAGTAGTAGTAGTTTCTTAAGTACCTCTTGAAATCATTAAATGCAGCTATGCCTTGTTTTACAACAAACATTGTTCCTATGTTTATAAGTCATCTCTTATTATTATTAATTGTGCCTGAAATATGTTCAGTGTAACTGTCTTTTAAAGTACACCAAAAATCACTCTTTCTAAAATATGCTGTGTCTTGTCTTCATAAGTCTCCACTCTAACTGTATCTCCCTTACAGTTTTATATTTTAAAACATAAAGGTAAAAGATTTTTTAAAAAATTAATATCACAGCCAGTTGTTTCTGTTTATAGAAGCCTTGTCAAAGTATGAAACAAAATTATTAATTAGTGGAATTCCTGATTTTCATTGCATGGTATTGGACTTAACAAAACCAGGCCCTAAACTAAAGTGAGCTTTCCGTTTGAAGATGAACTCTGTGCAAAACTGGAATCACACAGTTTGGAGAAATATTGTTGTCCTCCTGGTTATGTTTCTGCTTAAATGTTCACCAACCTGGGCAGGTTCCAAAAAGTAATGGTTTGCAGCAAATGAGGAGTTTAGGTATTGACCACCTTAGTTTTTGTGTAAGGAGAATAAAAATTCAAGAAGGATCCAACCTTACAATGGAGTAAGAACAGTGAATTAATGCCAAAACTATAGCACCAGTGAGCAGGATCATTTTTCTGAGAGCCACTTTATAACTATAATAGTGGGTTTAAATTAATAAATACTAGAATTGTGTTTGGTAGTGTGTTTCATGTGACCATAGACGCCACTGTAAAAAGGATAAAAGAAAATCAGAGGACTTTGCAATTGCTATGTTTGTGATGATACCTAGTTAGAATTTAGAGTTCAGCTATCAAGTTCTGAAGGAGAGCAAGACATATGTGTCTGATTTCTTGTGATCAATGCTGGATTTTCCAAGGCTTGCAATTATAACACTTAAGAAGAAAATTACCTTAATGTTTTAAATAAAGGGTAGAGAATGCAGTCAACTCTTAATTATGCTCTGCTGAGCCTTTTTGAAAGCTTTGACCTTTCCTGCAACCTGGAAAAACCAGTTGTGCTGGAGATGAGCTCTGTGTGGGTTGTTGCACATGCATTTGAAGAGTTAGCCATTTTAATCTGTCTCACTGCTGTCCTTGTCCATGCTCCTTGGAATGTTTTTGGAATGTAAATTGCCTCTGTTGTACCTCAGCCCATCAAGAGGTAGTATAGTAAAACATACTACAATATCCTCATATCGATTAATATTTTATCAATACTAGGTGTGTTCTTCCAGGTACCTTAGCATTTATGGCACATTTCCCAAAGAGGGGTGGGCATTTGGTTGTCTGTATACAACGTGACAGAACTGCCAGTCCCTCAGATTCAGAGCAGTTGTGGCAGAGCTCTTATTGTTCAGTACAGCTTGTATTTTTCTGTGAGCGAGATTATAAATAAGAATTTAGGGCAGGGAAAATGCTTGAGGCATGAAGATCATTCCATGACAAAGCAGTGTTTTGGCTTCCTGAATCAGTAATGATGCACTTGGTATTCTGCTGTGATTAGGGAAAAGGACCTGATTTGATGAAATGCTGCACCATTTCAGGACAGTAACTTCAATTCCACCCCAATCCCTCTTGCTTTCTCGTAGTCAAGTCTTGCAATAGTGGTACATTCCCGTCTAAGAAGAGAAGATTGTCCCTCACAAAGCCAGTCTGATTTTAGGAAAACAAGAAAGTGCATTCATTTGATCTGTTCAGAGTAATTGGCACCCAGAACACTGAGAACCAGTTGAGACTATTTACAAGAGGAGAAAAAAGGGAAGGAAAAAGCTGGGCAGTTGAGCGCCCATATCTTCAGCCAGTGCAATAGTGCAAGTTGTAAAAACAGGACTGTTCTGGGGCAGATCCTGGAGATGATGAAGAAAGTTGCACCACTGGCTGAGAACAATGTTCTAGTGTTCTCACACAGCCTCGCTCATACTTGATTTTGTAAAGGTATCGATTGGACACAACTGAGAATGTTGTGTGTTGGCTCCTGCTGTTCTCCCCATGATTTTCTCCCCCAGCAGAACACCTCAGGCAGAGAGTACTGGGATTCAGTGTTTTTGTTGGTCTTGACATTGAAAAACAGTGTACTTTGAGTAATGTGACTAGATTCCAGGAAGCTGATAGATGCTTCAAAACTTAATATCCATGAAATATTGCAGTGCTGTTTTTAAGGACTTGCCAAAGCATTTTGAAATATCCTTGAAGATACAATTAATATATAACTGTGCCAAATGAAAATGGAATGTTGTTGCTAAAAAGAAACATTAAATTGGGTGGCCATGATTTCTGTTATGTTAATTTAGTGATTAGTACACTGACTGGCCATTATGGGAGCTAATAATCCTACCTGTTGTGTAAGCAACTGGATGCAGATTTAAGAGCCTAGAATGAAATTTCTATTTTACAACGTGTTGTCAGATGTCTTGTTTATCAGGATTGTGTAGCTAGCCCAGGCTAGCTGAGGTTCAGGTTTACTTAGAGCCGTAAGTAAAGCTATATGAAGTCAGCTACAGAGACTGACCTGAGAGAAATCAGTAAAGGAACTTGGTCTGGCTAAGTCAGAGCAGGTCATCTCTCTGAGATATGGGAAGGAACCATAGGGGAAGCAAAAAGGATTTTTCTTTTGTCTGAAGGTAATGACATCTTTGTATGTAGTAATTGAAGTCTTTGCAGTTACTGTTGATACTTGCCTTAGAAATAGAAGTTACCTTAATCGCTGCCAGCTTCTGATGGCTTTCTTCCACTCATGTTCCCAAACACACTTTGGTTTTGGGTAAACTGTGCTGGTTAAAACTTAATCCTTTGCTCATGATTTTCCTGAAGTCTGCTGCACCATGTAAGTTATAGGCATCCTATAGTTAAATAGATTGCACACCACTATGTCTTTGGGAATGTGGTTACGTTGATTTTGAGTGTCATTTTTTGAGTGGCTGGAGTAGAAGTACACTGTGACTGGTTTTGAGATACGAGGTCATCCACTGCTACTTTACCTTGTTACCAGAACAACCCATCAAGGCTCACTTGTTTTGGAAGTGAATTGATCTTTCTAGTAATAATGAAGCTGTTTTCACAACAGAAAATGGCTGCAAGTGGACTTATCCATTAATATTGTGGTTTCTTACTGATTACATTAATAAACCATTTGGAAGAGTGGAGAAAGAATGAGGTAATAAATCTTGTTGTGGGTACTGAATTGTTCAGAATTACATGAAAGAATTCTCTTACCAGTTGCAGTTAAATAAAATGTCAAATGAATAGGAATGGAGAAATGGAGGGATGGAAAACAGCCATTGTTATGTGTTTAGCATTTTATTTTAAAATGATTATCATTACTTGGGAAAGAGATTGTAAAGTTGCTGAGGCTAGCAAGAGGATAAGGTGCAGGCATAGCGTTGTTTGAAAGTGTAAAGTTTATTAATTGTGAAGAGAAAAAAGCAGAGACTGTTTTGTGTAAACTCACCCTCTGTTGGCATCATAAAGGCTGTATTAACTTTTTTTTCAACTTAAACACACACACGGACATAATGAGAAGGGAAACAAGGATGATGACAAGAAAAGACCAATTATTCTTTGCCTGGAAGAGAAAACTTATCAGGAAGAGTAAGGTCATTTAAAGGAGGTGTAGCTTAGAGATAGTTTAAAAATTGTTATTCCTTATAACCTGAGTAATATGAAAGTAGAGGTTAAAAATGAAAATAGTAGGCATCATGGAGCCAGATTTTTTTTTCCACAAAAGTTATGGTTAATTTACAAAATTTATAGTCATGAGGATATTTTAGATGTCAAATGATAAATTGTTAGAATAATAGTGTTTGGATATTTAATGAAAGCTTAGCATTGAAGGATATCCTTGAGCTGTAAGTGATGGAGAGGTGAAGATACTGTAGGGGAAACATCTTCTACAGGACTAGGTGGGCTTTTAATTTGATTCCAGAATAGCCCGTTTTATTTAGCACTGAAGGAAGTATGAGTGGAGGAATGGGTAAATTAGTCTTTGTTTTCACTTTCTGTATTGTTCTTAAGAATGGGGAATAGAAAAGATGATAGGCAGGGCTTTTTAATTACAACTCAAAATACATTTATATGAGTTCTGAGTCTAGGATTTCTTTTGCATACAGTTAGTTGTAACAGCAACTGTGCTTAGCTATCCCAGTAGTTCTCTTTGTGGTCTACAATTCTGGAGATATTTGAAGATCTGAGTAGTGGGGTTTTGTGGTGGATTTTTCTTAGGACATTATTGCAGGCAAAGGAGAATACTTACTTTCATGTCAGTCATACGTTTATTTATAAAACCTATAATTTCTCCTGCTCTTTGATGCCCACTTTTAAAGAGGTGGTGGTATGTCTCTTGCAACAACTAGAAGTTTAGGTATATAAAACAGTTACTTTCCTCCTTCTAAAACACTGCACTTTGGAAGTCACCAGTTGATAGATCTAGACAATAAAGCTTGTGTTCTTCACTAAAAGCAAATTCTGTTGTATTAATCTGAGAAGTCCTGACAAAGTGGTCTGTTATATGCTTTCTTGCTCATCTCAAGGCATCTTCATTTTTTTAGGCTCTACTAGGACCTAAAATTTAGGTTATGTGTTATGATTCATCTGTTTGTTTGGCTTTCTGCCTCTTATTTCCGCACTATTTGCAAAAGGTGTAGCCAGAGTGTTTAGGCATGTTTGTACTATCTTCTGATGTTTCTGCATTAACTGCTACCTCAGACCATATTCAAATCAATGGCTAAGCGGTGGAGTTCTTGTTTTGTCACTTTTTCCAGCTCTGATACTAATCTGTGTGCAGCTAAAAGCTACTTTGTTCCTGAATGAAGCATCAAATGTGAACTTGTCAGAATACCTTTGTTGTTCTAAAAATGTTGGCAAATATAAAATTTATACACGCCTAAACTGTATGTTTTCTTAGTGCTTGTTTACTGAGTAGAATAACTTCCTGTAGTTGTATACAGAGTATAATGACTGTTGTCAGACCTAGCAAAGAATGAAGAAAATCTGTAACTATCAGTGTATTTCCTTTCACGGTGGCCTGAACTTTTTTCCACTTGGCAGGAATTCATGGATAGAGGGTCTGGTTGCTACTCTCCATAGGCACACTTTTTCTGAGGTCATGGAGCATTGTTTTCTGTTACTGGCAGAAGCCAGCAGTGGATAGTAACTTAGCACCCTCAGTGGAAGTAGTGCTTGGCATCCTGCCTGTTCTGTGTTTTTTGGCAACAGAACTTGCAGCAGAATTCCCTGAAGACACATGAGTCAGCGTCTTAAGCTGCTGCTTTTCTGTACTCTGTTGCTAATCCATAATATACAAAGATAACATGCAATTATTAGTCATGTACCAAGTTGCCCCATGGTGTGTTGCTTTGGAACAGTGGTGTGTTTCAGATCACAGTTTAGAGCTTATAGATTTCAACAGGTAGATTGAGGCAAGCTCTAGAGTGAGAAAAGTAGAAGAATTTGGTCTTTGTGAGAGTCTGAGAACTTTGCTGTTCGTAAATACTAGTGAACTCCACCTCTATTGATAGCCACCTACCGATACTTCTAGCTTGTATCACATGGGTTACTAAAGCATAATCGACTGTGTATCATGTATTCGTGTAAGCTATGTTTAAATTGCTGACACTCATAGAACACCCAGAACCCATTAGGAATTAGCACTGGGCTGAAGGTACAGAGCCTAGTAGTTGTGACTTAAACAGTCTCACTCCTAAGATTCCTGCCCATTTCATAGAATCATAGAATGGTTTGGGTTGGAAGGGATCTTAAAGAGTTCCAGTTCCAACCCCCTGCCATGGGCAGGGACAACTCCCACTCGATCAGGCTGCCCAAGGCCCCATCCAGTATGGCCTTGAACACCTCCCTGGATGGGGCATCCACAACTTCCCTGGGCAACCTGCACCGCTGCCTTACCACTCTCACATTAAAAAATTTCTTCCTAATGTCTAATCTAAATCTTCTCTCTTTCAGCTTGAAACTATTACCCCTTGTCCTGTCCCTGCAGTGCTTGATAAAGAGCCCCTCGCTAGCTTTCCTGCAGGCCCCCCTAAGTACCAGTAGGCTGCTGTAGGGTCTCCCCAGAGCCTTCTTTTCTCCAGGCTAAACAAGCCCAGCCCTCTCAGCCTACCCCTATATGGGAGGTGCTCTAGCCCTTTTATCATCTTTGTGGCCCTCCTCTGGACTCACTCTAGCAGATCACTATCCTTCCAGTGTTGAGGACTTAAGAACTGAACTCAGTACTTCAGGTGAGATCTCACAAGAGCTGAGTAGAGTGGCAGAATCGCCTCCCTCAACTTGCTGGTCACACTTCTTTTCATTTCTGTACCTGCAATTACCTGGAGTTTGATTCCTGTGTTGGAGGACTTACATTACTAATGGACTAATAGGGTGGTGCTTGAGAAGGAGAGAGAATGCTTAAAATGGAAAAAGATGTTGATTTTTTTACCTACAATCTCCACTTTGTCATACGGCCTTTTAGAAGTCAGTTATATCACAAAAATGCACAAGTGTATGCATACTGTCAATTAGGCTCAGAAAAATAAGACAATTCATGGAAGATCATATAAATTACCTTATTAAAACTGTGGTTTCTAGTTTCAGGCTGTGCTTCGCCACATACCTGTGAAAAAGGTTATCTGGAGCTGCTTTGAGCCATGCCCAGTATAAACAGAATATACCTGTAAGGTGACTGTTCTGCTCCTAATGCCAAAGCTGTCCCAGGAATCTCTGTATAGTTCTGTATTTTTCTGCTTGAATCCTTGACTCTGAATATGAGTCCATGCTTTTAGATCTCCAAGTCACCTCAGGCTAGTAAGGAACTTCCTCTTTACTGAATGTACTGCCATGGAAAGCAAAGGGTTACGTGGTGGTGTTATATGCACAGTGTCCTCTGAGCACATAGACCTTTAATAATTTGTCTTCTCAGTTGGAAAGCATCTTTGAAGTAAGAGTTTGGTCCCCCAATTTTGTTCTGGCTTTCAGCAGCATCTTTACATAATTTGTGCTACATGTAGCTGGTTTTACGAATGCAAGCTGTTTAGCTTTTTGCTAATCCAAACCTAGCCAAAACAAAAAGAAGGCTTTTGAAGAAAATGGTGGCTGTCATTCCTTTGGCTAGGTTAAGGTTGAAAGGAAGGCTTGTCTTCCGAGATATTTTGCTCCAGTCATCACCCCAAAGTATTCCGGCAGCTGAAGCAACTCTGTTCATGGACAAGAAACCATGGAACACAAGCTATGTTGTGTCTCCAGGATACCACTTTGTAGGTGAAAGCACCGAATATAGCGCTGTGAGGCCGGGAAAACTGTGTGCTCATCACTAGCCCAGCAACTGTCACTCTGTGTAGCTTAGAAATATTTTTCTTTAAACTTACATGTTTGGATCTCAAATCCAATCCTTGTAGGACAGTTTGACGTCATTTGCCTAATGGTTACTCTGTAAGACATATGTGTGTTACTGTAGGAAGGAAAGGATCTACTACTTCAGTGATGGTTTTGATTTGTTCTCTTAATTCTACCCATAACAGTTTTGAAGCACTTATAATAATTTAAGAAAAATACTGCAGTCTTTAGTGAACAAATTATCTAAGCAAGGTAGATGATTCAGATTCTTTAAATTTTTGCAGGCCTTGTGAACTCAGACAGTAATAGTAAGACTGGCTGTGCTACAGTTTCTACTAACCCAGAACAACTAGTATGGAAGGTTTGGCAAAGCAGTGCGTTCTTCCCATCCTCACCTCACGAAATTCAAACTTCTATTGATGCACAGGGGCTCTTTTGTTAAGAAAGCAGTTTAGGTTTGATGTAAAATTGTACACTACTCAAGGACATATTTGGCTTGTAAAATTCTCCTATGTAGTATTAGAGAAATTGGAAGGCTTTTCAAAATATAAAGAAAAATATGGGAGTAGTAGAAATTTATTCTGCCTAATTATATAGGACAAAAGGACAAATAAATCTTACGGTCATTATTTCAGCTATTGGATGTTAGTCTCCTTAGATGCATGGTGGTTAATGTCCCATGTCTGACAAGCTCCATGAAAATATTTTTCTCCTTTTCTGGGAGTCTAAAGAAGCATGCTGTGTGAGGTAAGACAGCTGGAAGGATGAGATCCAAAGGAGCTCCAAGAGCAGTTCCCAGGTAAGAGGTGATAGTGACAGCCAGAGTCATCCACTGTTCTATTGTATGGTAGAAGGGAACATGCCATTGGGTTCCAGAAATGCCTGGAAAGGTGTCTTCAGTTCCTTACACAGCCAAGGCTTTTTATAGGTTATCCTAGTCTGCAAGTCCTAGTTCAGTGGCTTGTGACCTGTCTGCAGATCAGTATCTGGTTTTGCTTGGTTCACATTTGTGATTCAAACAGAAGGCCTTCAGATACAAATTGGTGCAAAGAGCCTTGAACCTCCTTCCCTGGCCGTAGCAAATCCTAGCCTTTTCCTGTTCTGTCTGAACTGCTAGAAGTCACAAGGGAGCATGGGCGTCAACAGACCAGCTGTGTCCCTTAGGCTTATTTAGCTGTGGCAGCCTCTGCATACAACTTGAACTGTAGTTCAGCACTGGTAGTGTTGAATGGCAAAATGACTGAAATGGACAATTATCTGTATATAATTGTCCACACGCAGCCCTATATAGCTTGTTCTTATCATAAAATCACAGAATAGAACCATAGAATCCTGTAAGATCTAAACCTCCTCTGGTGCAACTTGAGGGTGTTTTCCCTTGTCCTGTCGCTTGTCACTTGGTAAAAGAGACCATCACCTGCCTCACTACAGTCTCCTTTCAGCTGTAAAGAGCATTAAGGTCTCCCCTCACCCTCATTTTCTCTAGACTTAAACAATCCAAGTTCCCTCAGCGGCTTCTCATAAGACTTGTGTTCCAGACCCATCACCAGCTTCATTGCCTTACCCTTTGCCAGCTGTCGTACATCTTTATAACTTAGCTTTTAGCCTTTATTCAAAGTAAAATAAAATAAATGCAAACATCGGCAATCTTCTGTTTCCTTATTTTAAGATAAACGTGACTCTCTTTACTGCTTCCCCTCCATAAAATTCTGAGATTGTTTGTAGATGCACTTGATTGACAAGTTTTTTTATATAAAAGAATAGATAAAAAAAATATGCAGCAGTATAGAGTCTTTTCTCAAAAAAAAATTACTCTTAAATGATAGTTGTAAACATAGTATCTAAGGAAGACACTTTTATCTGATGTCTGCTTGTCTAATGCCATGTTTTCTGCATAAGCAAGTAAAGGCATAAAGATTCATACAAGCAGTATAATTGAAAGTGGAGTTCAGATATTTTACCTGATAACTTCTCTTTGCAGAACATCTGGCTTTCTTCAATGGTATGTTTGGTGTTTTGGACCTGCCCCCCAAAAAATAATTTGTACAAATAACTTTCTCAGAGACTGCATGGGGTAGCCTCCTCAGCTGCTCTCTGTCTTCTCTTTCAGTCTGTAAATAGAAAATGTCTCTTCATGGAGGTAGCAATGTCTCAATGATAAACAAGATTTCTGCAAATAATATTCCACAATTTCTACAAATAATACTTTTTTTCGGTGACACGCAGGCCACATTAAGGCTTTTTGTCAGAAGTCTTGGTTTGATTTGGTAAAAGGGTGTATTATACAGATCCAGTTTGTAGAACTCTCCACCACAAAGTATTTCTGGAGAGGCAACTTTCATAATGGAAAGAATTAAGTATTTGTAGGAATAATCAAGGTGTCCTCAGTTTAGTATGTTGGAAAAAAGGATGCTAAAGGCCATGTATTCAGAGCACTTGCACTGGGGCATAGATGATGTGTTAGCAAACCAGCTTGGAAAGAAACTCATATTTGGATAGGCCACTTATGCCCTTGGAGGCTTTCTTACCTCTTTTCCAGTTTCTGAGAGACTTAGTGCTCCAATCAGATCTGGCTGTCACTGTATTCCTACACACATTGACTCGGGTGTTCAATATCTTGATTATACGCAAATGGGAAGAGATCTGTCTAGGTAATGTGCTTTAGTAGGGCAAGTGTCAGGTACTAAGGAAACCTGAAATTATTTCTAAGTTTTATTGCAGGCAATTTGAATCTTTATTTTGCTGTACCAATTTGTTTATGAAGAGAGTTCAGCTTCATTGAAAGTTTTGGACATATAATGCAGAGTTTGTGTTATTTTTCAGCCAGTTTTCTAACTGCAGCAATCTAGTTTCTTTGTTCCTTTCCCTGAACTCTATAGACCAGTTGTATTTTGAAAACATAAAAATAACCCTGAAAAAACACTCAAGTATTATTTTTTCTTTATGTTGTCTTATGCAATATTCATGCACTAAAAATGATCAATAGAAGGAATGATGAAGTAGCAGGGGAGGGTGACTTCAAAGTGCTTTGTGTCCTCTTTTACACTGCGTTGTGAATTAGCCTTTTCCACTCCAATACAGAAATGTTGGAAGACCCAAAGCTAGATGGCAGTTATCATTCTGTTACATGGAAGCCTGCATTGGGCTTTGTTTGCTGTTCCATTACAGCAGGAACTGTACCATAACTTTGTGGTAATAACATGAGAGCCTCAGAATCAGGATCTGTATCAGTTTTAATACTGCTTGCAAAGAATAGGAATAATTTATTTTTTTTTCCCTCAACAGGGTCTGCACTGTGTAGCTATGAACTAGAGCAATCAAAATACACTACAGACCCAAGGGCCGCCAAGCTGTGTCCTAAATTTCCTGTTCCAGAGAGGTAATACTAACATCTTGTCTGGCTGGGGGTGGGAGGAGCAGAAATTTGTTTTGTTCATGACAGTTCTTTAGAAAATATGCAGCGCAGATTTGTTCTGTCTTACAGGTGGATGTTTTAGTGTATTATTGTGTTTAAAAGATGTTTTTAAAACATAGTGAAAATGTCTCTTAAAGAAAAACCCAAACTAACCATCCATGTGTTACTGAGAGTATTGAGCTGGTATCTTCGAGTTATCTTCTATCCATGTAAATGACACTATCCTGAGTATCAGCTGGTTTACTATCTTTCACTGTATAGCCAACTGCCTGTCAGCAATTCAGATTAGAAACAATTGGGGAGCACTTTGGATATTTGGGAGGAAAAAGGATATACTGACAGGCTGTGTTCTGCTGTGATCACTTCTTAGACCTTACCTCAGCCAATCAGATTCAAATTGATTCATTTTTTGTTTTTTTCTATCTCCAAATGACTAATATGAGGATGGTCAAGTACCAAAAAGAAGGCTGTAGGTTAAAAACAGATCAGTTTGGACTTTTTCCATGTAAACTATTGTACTAGACTGCTTATTGTGAAGTAGGATAGAAAAGTTTATAGCTCTAGAAACTATGCTAGCTGTGCTGGCTGGAACTATGAACATGAGCGTTGCTGAGAAAAGAAGTGTGTTGTGCATACGCTTCAGTCAGTAGTTCCAGTTACTGAAGAATAATCATGTTGTATTTTCTCAAAGTTTAGCTTCTTAAACATACTCTGTAGTGCATTGAAACACTGAGTCTTCTCCTGTACTCAGTTTTCTGTTACTGTTTTTTTAAATTTGTAATCGTGTCAATTCTAAAAACTCTGATTTTGTCTCTCTTGTCTGCATGGCAGCCTCTCCAGTGAATAATTTTTTTTATATTGTAGTGACAATAAGTAGCAGCAGGAATATTATTTTTCAAAATTTCCCCACAACAGATTTCCCCTTGCAGCTAACCAGCTGTTCCAGCTGTAATACAAAAACAAATGAACATTTCACCGCCAGCTTTTGCCAGAATTGTATTGACTTTTCTCAGTGCATTCCCACGTTATTCAGTCTGTATGAATACAGCTTAATAGAAAAACAGAAGTATGAAACAGTGTGTCAGAGCTGTAAGGACACTGTATAAATGCCTCATAAAAACTACCTCAAGAGTTATTTTTGAAAATCTGTTGTATAGGTGCAGTATTTCCTCTATTTTATTTGGTATGAATAAAATGCACAGTATGATTGTATATTTTTGAAACTGAAAAGTCAGAACTTAATGCCATAAGGCAAAGAGGGTCAATATTGTATCTATACACCTCTCTGTTTTTCAGATTTTTGTAATTAAATTATTTGAGTAAATTTATAATTTGGTGGGAGACAAATGAAAATCCAGTGCCCTGTAGGCTGAGACATTCAGTGAGAACTTACCTAACACTCCTTTTCTCAGATTTGATATGTCAGAGGTATGAACGATCATCTGTTTCCCTTTAGGTCCATGGGTAGCATATGGTGTGAGGATTGTCCCTTGGTGTTTTCTGTTTGATGATCAGGCTTTTTCATGGTCTTCATTTGAGGCTCCACCTCTCAATGGACTGTGATCCTCCGACTTCAAGGCATTATGTCCAACTTTGACACAGCAGTGCAGGGTAGCCATACAGCCTATGATACGTTTCTTGCAGAAACCATGCCTAGCATACATCAGCCTCCATAGAGCATGGCTTCGCTGTTTAGAGGATCTTAGAAGAAAATCCGTCCAGCTTTTCCCTGCAGCATTTGTCAGTCAACAAGCTGTGCCAAGGGGCTGCCCTGTAGGTGTTACAAAGAGCAGCTAGCAGTGGCATTCCAACTAGACTCCTCACACACAAGTTGCTGTATGTGCCCAGGTGTAGTGGTGACAGGAAAAAGCTCTCCTCTAAAATCTTTTACTTGAAAACATCAGATGGGCCTCTCAGCTTCATTTGAATATTGCTTTGAAAATATGATTTTTAACACCACCATCTACTGGCTTGAACTTTACTTGTTCATGATTAAGTGTTAAGTTGTTATTCTCAGAAACCTGTAATTCTATTTCAGTTTGTAGTATACCAAGTTATCATCAAGAGGCCTTATAAAATAGCATGGGACACACAGAACAGATCTATTATTGTATTTTTTTATTCAACAAGACATCTTACCGTGGCTACTTATTCAGCCAGAACCACCGAAACAGCAGCAGATCTCAAAAGCTGGATTCTCAGGAGTCCCATTTACTCAAAGTGTGGAGGAACCAATAACAGAGTTTTTAAAATTTATTACAGTGAAGTTAGAAATTAGTTATTGCACATGGAAATAGGTAACTTAAAGTGTGTACTGAAATTGGTATCACTTCAGGGACATTATATGTGTAACATAAACTCTGATGTGCAAAAAGCATGTTTTCCTCTGTTGATGTGTACTTTGAACAGTATTTTAATCCCATTAGTTCCCCTTTACAAAATGGATATTTTCATATTTGGATGCAGGAACAACAGTCCTTAGCCTACTCCTAGCTCAAGATTTGACCTTTGCTAGTGGTACAGACAACTCCTAAATGCTTTAGGCTTTCTGCAAAGTTGAAGCACTTACCCATGAAATAAAGGCCTCAAATTTCAGTCTTTTCCCACGTATGATGAACAGTGGTATGCCGCATATTCCAAAAGAAAGGCTGTATTGTAAGACACATTGTAATGTGTTGTGAGAGGATACATGGGCTGCTTTTGTAATGCAGGCTTCATTATGGATTTAATATGATTTTTAGTAGCTGTGACTAATTCACCATTACTTTGCTGTGCTTAGCTGCTTTCATCATTACCTAAAAGCAGACCATCAATACGAGCATCTCCAAATGTATTTACTTAGTCAGCACAGTAAGTTTAAAACAGACCATATTATTTACGATTATCACTTACTTCAAATAAAAACCTAGGATTTACTTATTACCTAGGTATATCAGGTAATCATAATTTCTCCCAAATTCTGTACACACTGATGGTTTTCAGCATGTTGTCTTCCCAAAGGTAGCATGCAGAAAGGATGTGCCTGAGGCAGCGTGTTTATTAGAACACATTTTAAATGATTGTTACAGTTTGGAAGGTCTTGGGCTTAACACATTTTTGCTGAGTACAGAAAATTTCTGGTTTATAGGCCATTGCTGAAACAAAGAAACTGTAAGAGATTATGTGCATTACTGCTAGAATCTACTGAAATCTTATAAGTTAGAAAGAAATTAGAGTGAAACAAATACAGAGATTAGAAGAAAAGCCTGATTTAATATGAAAGACATTGCTTTCATTGGATCCCATTACAGGAAAAAACATGTAATTCATGAAGAATGTTTCTGAAGTTTATCTGGGAAGCTTGATGAAAAGATGTAATAGGCCACATAGAGATCTAACACAGTTTATGAGCAGAAAGACAGCTACTTAATGGGAAACATTGAGAAAACAGAATTGCCTACTTTTAAAGGGAAGATTTTGCTCTCATATCTTCCTCTGATGGACTCAATAACAGGTTCTGCTAAGCATTCTACAAGGTTTAGTGCATAGAATCAGTGTTTTGGGGGAGGGTGCTTATAAAATAGCCCAGGAATAGTGAAACAATATAGGCATCTTTGCATGTTTTGCAAATAATGTAGTGCATAATTTTAACATAATTTACTTTTAATGAAAGTAAACACTGATCATGATCTTCAGTATAAGAACAAGTTCACTATGGGGAAAGGCATTGGAATAAATGGATTGGTTTTGCTTTGCAGCAGTTTAAATTGCTGATGTCTTTCAGCGTGAAATGCATGCGTTCAAGAAGAGTATTATAATTCTGAGATTATTTTTGGTGCAAATATGGGCCAGTATTCTGTTCTTACATGAATGAAGGGCATTGTTTCAGCTGTTGGCTCACCACTTGACACTTGAATGAGAGACATTTATCTCGAAATAGGAACATGTATTTGGTGAGGCTTGACGTTTAAGGGTGGGAGGGTAATAATTTCCTATTAGACTGTGCAGTCCAACCTCACAGGGTTACTTGTAAGAACTGCATCTTTTCTCATTATAATCATCTTCATTACAGCAGCACTTGTGCATTCAACACATGGTTTCTGGTTATGATGTTATGAGGGTGGAGTGGTTGCATCTATTCACCTATCATTTGTGTGTTGATGTGGCATTTATATTAAGTAGGAGTAATTTTATTTTCTGATTTTTTTTTTCTTGTGTCACCAGTGCACCTATTCCATTCTTCCATCGCTGTGCTCCTGTGAACATTTCCTGCTATGCCAAGTTTGCAGAGGCCCTGATCACCTTTGTCAGTGACAGTAGTGTCTTACACAGGCTGATTAGTGGAGTTATGACCAGCAAAGAGATTATAATGGGACTTTGCTTGTTATCACTAGGTAATTGTTTTTCTCATTACTAGCTATTTCTTAGTACTGCAATAGGAAATTGTTAAAACTTTCTAACCACAATAAGAGCAAAAAACATGTGTGATAGTAATGAGGCCTTAGAAAATGTTTTTTGACAGCTACAGATCTTATTCAGAAGCAATATACAAATGCATTCCTGTTTTTACTCCCTGTCCACTGATTATGAGATAAGAGGACATGTGGCTGTTGATTAGCCAGCATTAGTTTTGATATAGTTAACAGAGCATTCCCATTCTCCTGATTTTTGTTATATTATCCCCCTTTCCCATTTTTAATATTCATCTTTTGCCAACCCAAGTCCAAATAAACTCTTTCCAAATAAAAAGGACAAGGTGAGCAATGCACAACAACACACTATTCTAGAATGAAGGGGGTTTAGTTTATTAATGGAATGTATTTGTGCAGGGATATAAGAACTCCAGAGGGAAAACAAGAAACTTAGCTGCCCATTTGTTCTACTGTATGTTACCCCTTTCTTCCTCTTCCCCCAAAATAAAGAACTTCAGACATTTGAAAATCTCAGCATTGTCAGAAGAGATGGAAATTCCAAGCAGTATAAAGATACTGAATCATTTCTACAGCTGCAAGATGCCTGTGGCCTATGGAGTGACACAGTGCAGTACACCCAAGTGCTATTTTAACAATGTCTTGTAAATTAAGGTAGAATAGTACTCACCCACATAAATTACTTTCCTAATGAGTGTATTTACTCCTACCCAGTGTAAAATCATAAATCTTAAAAGATACTAGGCATGTATGTACACAGTGTGATTTTCAAAGAAACATTGCAAAGCTGTACCAGATAAAGAATTTTGTTGTTTTCAGGCTGTAGTTAAAAAAGGGAAAAAAGAGGATACTAGATGCAAGATACCAGTTTACAAAAAAACCCAAACAAACACAAAGACAACTGAGTATCTTTTCAAGTGTAACTGGAAAGCTGCTTACACTTCTGTCTTGACAACTGCAGTATTTAGTAATGACAGTTGAAAGACTTCTGAATCTGAAAGCTAGTGGCTGATGAACAGTATTACTGGGCAGCTAGAGACAGAAGTTAGTACAGAGTTTTAAATACAGCTAATTTTAAAAGCATTTTTCAAACATTCATAGTTGCACAGCTTTTCTTTTAAACAATGGGTAAGATTGTATGATTCAGAAAGCCAGATTTAAGTGTCTTTTATGTAACTGTTGGATACAAATAGGTATGTGCAGATGTATGTGCATGCACTTATACACTCCACTCACTAAATCTCATTTGGCTGAAATTGTAGAGGGCTTTTTAACGTGCAGTTCCTGAATGAGTGGAACTAAATGAGGAAAGCTTGTTAAAGAACTCATTTGGAATGTTGAAAATAAAAGTCATAACATTTTTGCTTTTTACTGGCATGACATTTTGGAATACAAAGGTGTCACATTATCTGCACTTGTTTGATAAGTGTATTTGAGTCCAAATTCTGCTCTGGCCCTCAGTAGATGTGCTCATGTTACTGGACTCTGAGTACTGTCACGTTTTGCTATCTCTTTTGTCATTGTCTAAATACATCTCTGTCTGTATGTACACATTATGTGCTGTATTTAATGTACCATGTGAATGTATTTATGCTGTCTTTGTTTTAATTGACAGTATCAAAATGGAAGTTATAGAGGTGCCTAATTTCCTTAACTGTCTGTGCAATGAGTTTGTAAGCTTCAGGAAATAAATTTGCTTAAAAATTCTGTTGGGAGGCAGCTGTCTTAGTTCAGTGAGAAAACTAGAAAGACTATTTCTACTTGAAATAATTGCTGTGCTTATTTTATTTGTCTTCTTTTGCAGTGTTGTCCATGATTTTGATGGTTATTATAAGGTACATATCAAGAGTACTCGTCTGGATTTTAACAATTCTTGTCATTCTGGGATCACTCGGTAAGTCTTGTTATTTTCCACTTTGAGTTGTTTTCCAATTTTTAAGATTCAGTCAGAATGTCTTTGTGGCCAGCTACATCCTACACAGATCTTGGACCGTGCATTTCCCTGCAATTTTCCTTTGTGTCCCTTGCAAGACATACATCAAAAATGCCAGCTTTGTAATTTCAGTATTCTCTTAGAGAGTATGTCCTTCTTAGAGACTCACTACACATCCTGTTTGGCTGGCAAGCTTCATGTCAAGCCTGTCTCACTCGAGGCTGCATAGGCAATATGGATATACCTCCCAGCATTGGTAGCACAGCCCTGAACGCTGCCTGCTCCTTAGCTTGTCTTCCAAATGTGTCAGCAAAGCAGCTGGTCTGGGTGAGTCCAATGGCACACCCATCCACTGGGCGTACTCTGGCATACAGGAATCAAAGGGCAACTATTGTTTATGCTGCTTCCAGGGACCTTAGAATGTAGTTGTGTCCATACAACCCTGACATGCTTATCAGCTCCTTCAGTCCGCTGAGTTGCTCAGTTGCTGTATCTTACACCTGTTCTCCAGAAGAAGCAGCAAAGGTGCTTTTCTATCATTTCTAACTAAATTCTTGTCAAAGTTCTGTCTGACCTAGGTCACATATGAAACGTAACTGGCCATGCCGTCTTGAGGATGGTCAAAGATTGTGTCATCCAAAATGTTGTAGATTGCTGAAAAATAGCATTAATTTACATTACTTCACATTAACTTTTACTTTTGTATAACTAAAGTTTTCTATTATTGATGCTCAGTAGATAAGCCAAAATGTATGGGCAGATGACTGTAGGGAAGTAACAAAAATAGGATAATCAATTTAGGAAACAACTAGCAATTTAATTCTTGAAATTCGTGACTGCAGGGGATGAAAAATAATCAGGAGACCATCTATGATTTTTCAGGATAACTTGTTTTTTTCCGTTTACTGCTTTCAGGATCTGTGATCACAGAAAAGGAAGAAAAAAATCCTTCATTTGTATTGTCTTTAGAAACTGAGCAACTTTGTTGAGTGAAAGAGTTGAATGACTTACCTTATTGGCATCTGCTCTTATGTTCTAAAAAACAGAATCCATTTTATAGACTGAATAAGAACATGTCATTTGTAATAACAACAGAACAGAGTTCGAAACTCAGAGAGAAAAAAAAAATGTGTCAGAGGGGAGAAGTTATCTCCCTGACGGGTATGAGTCCTGTGGGGTATGAGTCCTGCATTGAAGAAAATTTCTGCCTCGGAATAGCAGAATGGTAATCTGGCCATTAAGATTAGAAGAAAGTACTTCATATTATAGTGGCCTCCTGTGCCTATCACTGACTGTTTTCCAGTGCCCAAAAGACATCATTTAATGCAGGTGTAGCTTTGTGTCGTTAACCTAAGGTGCTGCTTTCAGCTTCAAGGCTATATCTTTTCTTCTTCATTAGTCTTATCAGGAGTTGTAGACTCCTTTTGTTCCTCTTGTTATTTTGCTTCCTAATCCAAAGGTCCTTCTCTGTTCCTGTTCCTAAATTCTTCCTCTCTGTCTTATTATATACATATATACATCCATCCTACCACATATCTCTTCGTTGTTCTTTTTGTTCCTCCGTGGCCTTCCTCATGGGATCTGTGATCCTTATTATTAGGGCACCCCATGGACTAGTCCTTTCATGCACTTCACCCTAAAACACAGAGTCAAAGAACTGTTAGTCTCTTAAGTGGTCATAGTGGGACAACACTGAAGAGAGTATATCCACTTGAGAAGAAGGTAACAGAGGAGAACCAAGCACTTTTCCCTCCTTGGAAGTTCTTTTTGGGTTAAGCATCAGTCACTCTGTACTAGAGTAGGCTTAAGAAGAAGAAACTGTTTAGGTTATTTAGTACTAGGTAGTATGACTCTGTCACTAGAAGGAGCATCTTTTGTTTATCTTTTTTTTTTTTTTCCTCAAAAACGCAGGTGGTACAGGAGTCCTGTGGTGGCTTTATGCTAAGCAACGAATGTCTGCCAATGCTGTTGAGACTCAAATAGCCAAAGACAATCTTCAGGCTCTACTGATCTATGCCATTTCAGCTACAGTCTTCACAGTATGCCTTTTTAGTGACGATATTATTATCTTGTTTTTCACGTGAGATGTTTATATTGCAGACAGTTCTGAAGTGTTTATTTCTACTGATATCTTCTTTAAGCTTGCTATGTGTTTTGAAGTGACTGACTTTGCTACTAAAAATTGACAATGTTTTGGCTAACGTATATTACAAGACCACCATGCCATGCTGAAACATGTTAAACTGTCCTTTTTGTTAAGCCTTGCTAATTTCCCTGGTTTGTAAAATGTAACTGAGGACAGGACCTGGTTTGATACAAATACATAATTAAGAGATTGAAATTCCCCAGAAGTATAATTTGAATAATTTATCACCAGAAGAACCTGATAGAGGTTTTACATTTTGATCTTGTGATCTTATAGATAGAGCATGTGTTATTGTGCTGCATTTGAATATTCTGTCTGTGCAAAATGATGGCTTGCTAGTTTTTCAGTTCTCTAAAATGTGATTTGGAAACTTCTCCCTCTAGGTTATCTTGTTCTTGATAATGTTAATTATGCGCAAGCGAGTAGCTCTCACCATTGCCTTGTTCCATGTGGCCGGCAAGGTCTTCATTCACCTGCCGCTGCTAGTCTTCCAGCCATTTTGGACATTCTTCGTGCTTATCCTCTTCTGGACATACTGGATCACAGTCCTACTTTTCCTTGGTACTACAGGTAAGGAGCTACCAGGCTTATTTTGAATAAATTCAGCTTCATTTTTGTATGTTTGCAGGCAGAATTGGTTACAAAGCATGTGGGAAACTCTAGGGGAAAAAAAAACCCCACCTATTGTGCTTCTATTCTTGCTTGCTTCGGTGACTTCAAAACATTTGTTTCATGAAAGTGGTTGTGCATTTGTGTATGTTACTTCATGCCTTAGGCCAGCTTTTTGATTTGATGCAAGTGGGCATGCTGTGAACCACAAAATGCCATTAATAAGACTGCTATAACAGTTTTTCAAATAATTCCCTCTAATTTTACACAAGTAGGTTAAAAATCTCATAAAGTATTGCATTGTAGCCAGTACTCACACAGATGAAGACATAGTAATGAAAGCACTGTTGTACACAATTAGTCTCCCAAAATGTCAATATACCGGAAGTAGTTTTGAGTTGTTCATAACTTAGGTGTCCAATACTATTCGAGTGTTTCCTAGGATTACCAGGGAGATTTTTATGCTCTTTTTGCACTCTATTCTGAGAGCAGCCAGCATACTTCTCAATTTCTGCCTGCTGTGAAGAGCAGAGAGCATGAGAACTTTGTCTGTGTTCAGGATCTAACAAAAGTTTCTAGAACTATTCAGTCCTTATAGATACAAATACTAGTTACTTCTTCAGAAAAGCTGAGCACTGCTTTTTAAAATGGGAGGTGCCTGTGTTATTTTGCAGTAAGTTAGGCAATACAATCATTCATTATTAAAACCTTTGAATTTTGAATTTTATTGTTTGTTACCAATCCAAATGTAGCAGTGTTTCAGGTCACAATGCTATTTCTAGGTAATAATATATGAATATTTTGTATTTCATAGTCTTAATTCTTAGCTAGGGATGGAGGTAATATAATTAATGTGTTCTTGTTCTCATTACTGTTGAAATGTTTAGTTTTCATTACATGCAAAAAGTGTTTGCCTCTCAAAAGTGAGTGAAGTCTCAGTCCCTTGTTCCAGTATGTGAGTTAAAGACCACAGGGGCTAAATTTATAGCAGAATTCAGGCTGATATTATATTTTATTGACAGTATTCTTCAATTGCCAAAGACTAATTTATGCTTTTCGCTTCATATGCACTCATATGCTTCACTGATAATAGTTGAACAAAATCTTTGTGCAAATGGGGCCAGATATTTTCAATCCAAATCAGGAGACCTGAAAAAGTATACATTACCTGTGTATAACAAGAGGCATACACTTATAAAGACCCTGATCACTAAAACCAAAATTATTCCAATAGTTCAGTTTATTCATAAGAAAATACCAGGTTTTTTATACAAGTATAAGAGCATAGCTAAGAAAGTGGAGAAGGTGCTAACTATGCTAAGTCAAAACAGTGGGATTCGAGGTAAGGATTTTATACATGTGATGTTGCTTTCAGTATTTTTTGATTCTCATCAACTGTTCACGTAACTGTTGTATAAGATGAAACATCTCAGTGTGGATTAATGCATTGAAATAGAGGTTCTGACGTGTGCTGTCAGTCTCAATACATGTTATCTCTATTCATATAAGAAAAAGAGTCAATGAATTTCTGAATACACAAAATCATTGTTCAGAATCTCTAAAGCTACTCCTTATGTCTGTAAATACTTTTAAATACATTGTTGAAATATGTGCACAAAGACTTACCATGAGGAAGAAAAAAGTGATTGTTAATGTTGACACCTAGATGTAAGTAGTTATGAAGTTAATATTGATCCTCACTGTATGAATAATATCAGCAGAGCAGCAAAGAAATTAATGAATGAATGAAGCAGGCTTCTGTTATGTTTAATTATAAGAATTTTTGCCACTTTGATGGTGGTAAGTTTTGGCAGTTTTCATCATGTGGCTAAAAATTAAAAGAGGTTTTGCTGGATTTTGAATATACTCAGAATACTTTTTTTACTGCCTTTTTCAAATACCGTTTTGCTGGTTGTCTCAAAAGCTGTAGCTTTCTTAGAAACAATCTTCCTAAACATGATGCCCAGGGAGGTGGTTGAGTCACCTTCCCTGGAGGTGTTTAAGGCACAGGTGGACAAGGTGCTAAGGGGCATGGTTTAGTGTTTGATAGGAATGGTTGGACTCGATGATCCGGTGGGTCTCTTCCAACCTGGTTGTTCTATGATTCTGTGATATTTAGAACTATTAGTAGAAGCTAGAGTGGTCCTGCTGTAGATGGTTATGAACTGCTAGTACCATATGCTTCCTCCTCTCTGACTTAATGTAAGCACGGTTTTCCTTTTCACTCTCATTTATTTTTAGGTAGTCCTGTCCCAAATGAAGAAGGATTTGTTGAATTTCGGATGGTAGGTCCTTTAAAATACATGTGGTGGTACCATGTAGTGGGACTCATCTGGATCAGCGAGTTTATCCTAGCCTGTCAGCAGATGACAGTAGCAGGGGCTGTTGTGACATACTATTTTACAAGGTAAGGACAACACAGCTCTCCTGTGGTTAGCCTAGAACTTGAATTGGCTAAAATAATGAGAACTTTTGGGGAGAAAGTGCTTCTGTCCCGGAAGCTGGAGAATAATTGAGTTGTATTGACTCCTTTTAAATCAGCCCCTAAAATCATCTGGTTTGCTGATTATGGATGTATTTGTGATATTTAGGACTTGAAGTCATTAGCATCGTAGCTTGTGCATATTGTACAGAAATGAATGGTTGTTTATAAAGTAGGATGCACTGATATTGTGTTAATGGTTATAAGCTCAGATTTGTGTACTAAATTGTGTATCAGGGCATACTTTACAGTAGTTATTCTGCATTTGTATGCTAGCTGTTCAAGAAGGCAGTACTAATTATTAAGCAATGGTTTTACCAACCTTCAGGCGCAAGCATCTTGCTTCACAGCGGTAAGAAACTGATTTCAGAATCTCAGGTTTAGCTTTGAGGTTCTATTATCTAGTATTTAATAAGTAAGAAGTGAAAATTCCCAGGTTTTCTAGAAAAAAAAAAAAATGCATCAGATGCTTTTTAGTATTTCATGAGTATAATTGGTACTTCAGTGATCTAAAGTATTACTTTTGGGTATGTAGAGCAGGACTGTGGTGGTATTTTAATAAGGAAAACAAGCAAGTACACTAATACCTGTTTTATAAAAGTGTAGTTTAATGATCCTTCTCCAAATGTCATCCTAGATCTAGTAGTTCATGACACATTTCTTCAGAAAAAAAACCAAAAACTTCTCCCGAGAATTCACCACATCACTGTTCAGGAGATAGATAAGTAATTTTATTTCAGATGTTCTTGAAGTCTTTTCCAAACCATGTAAATACAACACTTCTGTATAAATAGCAGCATGAGTAGGGGTTGTTGACAAGATACTTAGTAAAGATTGTTTACTTAGAAAGGAAACCCAAAATGTTGGAGTGATGCTATCCCCAAGAAAAAAGACGAATATCCAAAATATGCATGTGGTTTGTGACTTTTTCTACTTTTCATATGAATAATGTTGTATATAAAAATTTCTAGTGAAATTCTTGCCATATGCTTCTAAGATTCTGGTTTTTTAGCAAGGGATTTTTTAATAACGTATGCAGATATTTTTCAAGTGCATGATTCAGATCACAAATGTTTAATTGGTTTATCTTTTTAAATTAGACTGTTATCTGAATGACATTTTACTCGCTATCTGCCCTAGTCTTTAAAACAATATCAAAGACAAGGAATTTATTTGCTGTGCCGGCAGAAATTCTGTTATTTTATTAATGATGATGTCCTCCAGTGTATCAATGAAATATGTCTGTGAAATTATTATAAGATGATACAGGGATGTAACCTTGTGAATTATTCAACTAGATTGAGTTAAGAACTAGGAAAATAAAGGGGAGAAAGGTTAAGTTTGCATTAAAATAGATTGCTTAGCAATGTATGCACTTCATCTTTAAGTTTATGTGTTTACTATCACCCTGAGGAGGAATGATTTTTTGTTTAACTGTATGCTGTCATTCCATAACAGGAATTTTATTTTAAGTTAGTAAATACCCATTTCTCCCTACGGTTATCCTTTTTCACATTTTTAAGGTACGATTCTAATCTGAAAAATTACTTAGTAAGAAAAGAAAGGACATTACATCAGATTTCCCCATTATTTTGCTTATTAGCAGTTATTTACAGCAAATGAGGTGAAGTTATTGATATAGATTTTTATATATATACATTTACTGTTCATTGATCTTAGCCAGATGGATTCCTTTCAGCTTGGACAATAACAGACCTCAAGGTGTTCTGCTTTACATACTCTGCTCTTAGTTATTATATATTTACCTCAAAAGGAGGAAGTGGGTAGGTTGCCTGGTTGTAAGTCTCCAACCTTTATGTGATTGTGCCCAATGTGGAATAGAATTCGGCTTCCCCCACCACAGCTCCAAAATGTAATTGGAAGAAAATACAGGTTAAACCTTTTTTAGTCATTAATATCGCATGGTTAAGTTATGCAGATGTTGGTTTCACAGAATGAACACTTTACTTTTTTATCATGTTTTAATGAAACTCACATGAAAGTAGTTTCCTCCCACACTAAAGAGATATTTTATGCTTATGCTTGGAATGTTAGCGCTTGTTCCTTTAATGTGCTTATTATTATGTTCATATTTCTCATAAAGAAGAAGAGCCGTTCTTTAAAGGTTGAATAGAGCTTTTCTTTGATAGAGAAATGGAAGTGTCTTCCTTGGTAGAAAATATAAATAAAAACTTTAAAGGGGAATTCCTCCAGAAATGTGAAAGTAAGTATTCATCTGATAGATTAAAAATATTATAGCTATGCTGCCAGCTTGATGTAAGGCTTAATCATAGAATCAAAGGATAGTTAGGGCTGGAAGAGACCTTAACGATCATCTAGTTCCAACCTCCTGCCATGGGAAGGAACATACCACTAGATCAGATACTCAAGGCCTCATCCAGCCTGGCCTTAAACTCCTGCAGAGATGGGGCAGCCAAAACGTACCTTGGCAACTTGTTCCAGTGTCTAACCACTCTCACAGTGAAGAAAATCTTCCTAATGTCATAAATTGGTGCAAAAGTAAGTGCCTTTTTTACTCACCAACTTTAAAAGCAGTATATCTCAGCTTAGAATAAAATCTGTTAATTGAAATAAGAACCATTAGAATGTACGTATTTTTGCAAACCAGAAACAAATCTACGTATTCTGGGTGCATAGAATACCTCAGTCCTGGAACTGATGAATTCTTCAAAGGCATTTTGACCTACTCCTTGGTCATGGAAAACTTTCTCTTGCAGGAAGTAGTTGAGATGCTAGAAAATGTGGTAACTGGTGGGGGAGAGGTCTAGTGAGTAAGCTGGTTAAGGTAGAGTTTCATAGTCGAGTTCATGTAGCTTCAGCTGAGTCATTTGTGAGACATGTTGTTGGGTGTTGTCATAGAGAAGAATTGGTCCTTTTCAGTGACCAGTATTGGAAGTAAACATTACAGTTCTTTGTGTGTGTTGGTGATTTCCTGGCACTACTTCTCTGATGTGATGGTTTCTTTCACCACATTTCAAGAAATTGTAGAGGATGATGCCACTGCTGACGACCAAACAGTGACCATATCCTTTTATTCCAACTTCAGTTTTGGGAAGTGTTTTGGTGCTTGACTTCAGTCCAACCACTATGTGAAACAACATCATTTGTCATACAGAATCTCTTTTTCATCACATGTCACAATGTGCTCAAGAAATGGGTCATTTTTGTTGCACAAAAGAAGCTCAGAGCAGACTTCATAATGGAGATGATTTTTGTATTTTTGTTCAACTTGTGAAGTATCCATTTGTTGAGCTTTGATTTTCCAGTTTGGAGCAAATGTTGAATTTCTGCATGGTCAACTTCAATTCTTCTGCAGCCTCTCGAGTTTGGGTTTTTTTATATGGGTCCGTTTCAATAATAGCTCACAATTGGTTGTTGCCTATTGCAGAAGGACATCCATGACCCTCCTTATCTTCAGTCTAAAAAAAAAACCTCCAGCAGAACAAGAGAGAAGGGAAAGTTTGTTAGTAGTCTGACTGAAAAAGTGTTAGCATTGTTTTTCACTTTTTTTTGAAGGTTTAGAACTGCACTCCATCAGATGTAGTTTTATAGGAACTGCTAGTTGTCCATAGCAGTAATGTAGCCTACTGATAGTAAGAGTACCTTTAAAACATACACTGATTCCTTATTCTATTCCTTTTACTGCATTAGAGACAAAACTGTATCTTGCACAGACTGTTAGTGTGAAGCAAGTAATGTATTCTGAAAGTTAGTATAAGGATAATACATTCCTTTTGCAAGTTATTTTGTTGAGAATTTGTAACACTGGTAGGTACATGCATACTGACATTGGGCTGTTTTCTTTTTTCAACAGAGAGAAGAGGAATCTGCCATTTACTCCTATTCTGGCATCTGTTAATCGCCTTGTCTGTTACCATCTAGGAACAGTAGCAAAGGGATCTTTCATTATTACACTAGTGAAGATACCACGAATGATTCTTATGTATATTCATACACAACTCAAAGGAAAAGTAAGAGAAATAGTTCCAATTTCATACTGAAACTCAAGACCTGGTGTGTTCACAGCTGATTTATTTTAATCTATGTAGTAGGCTGGAAGTTTTGGGTTTGAATATTTGCTCTTTAAAGGACTGTGGGACTGAGAGCGAATGATTAAGTTACCAAACTGCTTATCAGTAACTGAAACAGAAAGGAATTTTGTTTTCTTAAGGTCTGTTGGTTTTATCTTTATCTTTGATTTCCCACGTTCTGTACTTCCCTAGGAAAATGCATGTGCGCGCTGTATGCTTAAAGCCTGCATCTGTTGCCTTTGGTGTCTAGAAAAGTGCCTGACCTACTTAAATCAGGTAAGATTTTAAATATTCAGGTTTTATGTAAGGACTGGTAATATTTTTATATTCCCAGAATGCAGTCTGAAGCTGACAAGTTATGTATTGTACTGACAAATAGTTGTATTGGAACTGAACTTGAATGACAATACTTCAGTCTTGTTTACTTACTGAAGTTACATTGCAGGTCACTATGTTGGTCTTTATTTTTATTGCAAAGATGAAAAATAGCTAGTATTCATCTTTTTGAACATGATCCCTCAACTTTATAGCAATTTGTTTAGTGGTTGGAGATGTTCCTCATTATGTTCACCCTGTCAGATGACATCTGAGTTTTAAAATCTGTTTGCTATGAAAAGAGAGTGAAGCTTTTCTAGGTGTAATATTCTTCAGACAACTGCAGATAACGTCAAATTGTTATCCTAATCTAAAAAAAAGAGTTGCAAGATGTGATACACTGGCTAGTCAGACCGCTTTGTAAAACAAGTTTTATTGGTCTACAGTTCTATGTCTGTTAAGTACATCAGTAAATATAATATCTCGCTTAATATCTTTTTTGCTTGTGGAAATACAGAAAGTAACATCATTAGGAATCATTTTTAAATGTCTTCTGTATTCCTTGAACATTGTCCTGGATAACCTTGAAGGCAGTCTAGTGAAGTACCTATAAATCATCTTGGTGGACTTTTAGGACCCCCTAACTCTTTTATAGTTCCAGAATAGTTTTGCTAATTACTTAATTGCTGTAGTTATGCCACTGCTCACCTTCACCTGCAGAGGAATTGCAAATTCCATTTAATCATTTTTTTTGGAATAAATCTGTTGACACGTGAATGGCGAGCAAGGGAGGAGAAGACTAGGAGTTCTCTACGTCATATAGCCTTCTGTCAGCTAGTGGTACCTGCTGCTTCATTCAGCAACTCTGAAGGGAATTTTTGTTCATTAACATCCTATGACTTAGGTGATTTATTCAGAAGCTCTATCTTCCCCTTCTCCTTCCCTCCCCCTTCCATCTGAAATATCTGATCATTCCATGAATAAATCTTCGATTTCCTTTTCCCAGAACGCATATACAGCTACAGCTATCAACAGCACCAACTTCTGCACCTCAGCAAAGGATGCCTTTGTTATTCTAGTGGAAAACGCTCTGCGAGTAGCTGCCATAAACACAGTTGGGGATTTTATGCTGTTTCTAGGAAAGGTATGTTTGCTGTACACAGTTGTTACAGGCTTACATGGTAACAAGCTTTCCTTAGCAATGTCTTGTACCCCAAATCCAAAAGTCTTAAAAATCCTATTTCTTAGCATGCGCTTTATCACATCTAGCTGCATCATGTCGGGAAGGGACTGTCCAGGATAGGGAAGATAAACAGAAGATCCAGTCATGATAGGTAAAAGAGAGTCAAGAGAAAAGTGAGTAGAATTCTGAGTTTTTATTTGTTTTCTGGTTAGAACCTGGAACTGTGAGGAAATTAAGCATTTCCTTTAAATTCTGTTTAGTGAGGGCTCTTCATGTTTATGTTGAAAGTGGACACGTGATTGATCACCATTTATGACAAAATTGGACTGGAAGTCAGTACAGAAGCCTGCTATGAAGAACTGGCAGTTTGAGCAACTAAGTTACCGAAAGGTGTTAGTAAACATCCCTCTGAAAAGATGTCTACTAAATTATTAGAGAAATGCCCAGGTGACAGAAATGTTAAAATAGTATCAGCTAAAACAGTGCTAGGCTACTACCTGTCTCCTCTAGCAGTCCAACCCGGTACTTTCATAATACAGGATAGCTGACCCATTTTACAGTATCATGTTTAGCTGCCATTCATAATAGTAGGTTCAGAACTGTTCAAAATATTGAGTGACCACAACAATTCTTTAGTTCTTTTGTTATTCATGGGATCATAGAGTGGGTTCAGTTGGAACGGACCCTTAAAGATCACCTAGATCCATCCTGCTGGCCATGGGGAGGGACACCTTCCACTAGATCAGGTTTCTCCAAGCCTCACCCAGCCTGGTCTTGGAACACCTCCAGAGGTGGGGCATGCACAACTTCCCTGGGCAACCTGTTCCAGTGTCACCACCCTCACAGTGAAAAAATTCATCCTACTATCTAATCTAAATCTACCTTCTTTCAGCTTAAAACTGTTACCCCTCATTCTGTCACTACACTCCCTGATAATGAGTGCCTCCCAAGCTTTCCTGTAGGCCCTCTTTAAGTACTGGAAGGCTTCTTAAAGGTCTCACCAGAGCCTTCTCTTCTCTAGGCTAAACAAGTTCAACCCTCTCAGCCTGACCCCATACAGGAGGTGCTCCAGCCCTGTGATCATCTTTGTGGCCCTCCTCTGGACTTTCTCTAATAGATCCATGTCCTTCCTGCGCTGAGGTCTCCAGAACTGAGCACAGTACTTCAGATGAGGTCAACCGCCCTGGTATTGAGGGAAATATCTGCTGCATAGTTCTATGGAGACTGTTACATGAAGTTACTCAAGTGAATTCTAATCTGCTTTCCCCTCAGCAACTCAGAAGTTGTTTCCATTAGCAAAATGAAAAACATACCAAACCCCCAAGACCTACCTTCTCCTTGTCCTCACCTCAACCAAAAAAAAACAATTGCACATTAGTTGATCTGTAGCATCAGATTCTAGAGGAGTTGTAATTGAAAAGATAAAGCTCTTTTTTACAGGAATATTCTATAACACTACAACTAAGACAGCAGGATATAAATGCAGTTTGCTCTGAAAAATAACTTTAGTGTTGAAGAATATGTTTGAAACTCTTCTGATTTACACATGCTGGACCAATGAATAAAATGGCATTTACATTTGGGAATTCCCCACATTTTACATTGTGGGAATCCAGGAGGGAAAGATGTCATTAACACTAGCATCTACCTTTAGTTCTAGACTTGGCAGAGCAAGAGGCATATAGGTTAAAAAAAAGTAAAGAAAAAGAAGCCAAACATATCAAAAGACTTCTGACATTGGAATCATCTTCTGTTTTCTTCTTCAGGTCCTGATTGTCTGCAGTACAGGTTTGGCTGGGATTATGTTGCTGAACTACCAACGAGATTACACCATCTGGGTGCTGCCGCTAATCATTGTCTGCCTTTTTGCATTCCTGGTTGCTCACTGCTTCCTTTCCATTTATGAAATGGTTGTTGATGTCCTTTTCTTATGTTTTGCCATCGATACAAAATACAATGATGGGAGCCCTGGGAGAGAATTCTACATGGATAAAGTTCTCATGGTAAGTTTCCCCTTGCTAAATCTAAGGATATGATGCCATAAAATGGCTAATTTGACAGAGGAATGACCTGACAAGCTGAGTTTAATACGGTAATTTTTTTTTTTACCTGGGTTGTCTTGCTGTCTTGTTCATGGCTTGATCAGCAAACCATGTGATCAGATGAGCTTCAAATAAGTAATGATGTTTCCTTCCCTTTGTGTCGTTGGTATTGGCTTCTAATTTGCTGAACTATTGGACAAGCAGTCGTCTTACAGAATCGTACTCTTGAAAATCATTTCTTATAAATGATACTGTGCGGAATGGAAAGAAGCAAAACAAGGGGATAAAGGCTTGGATTTTATGCTTTACTAAGAAGGACCTCTCTTGAGATACAGAAGAGAAAAATTATCAGAATATTAAACCCCAGACATAGGTGGCAACTATACTGGAGTTTTTCTTCTTTCAGATATCACAAAACACTATCAGCAAAAGGCTTGCCTTCAAGAGAAAAAATTACATGAAATTGAATTACCACCTTTGCAAATCTTTGTGAATAGATAATCGTGATCTGGTGAAAAATCAAAGAGTTTGAATTAGAGCAAGTTAGGGAAATCAACAAGACTGTGGAAGTAACTATCTCCAAGTGCCCCTTTTTAATGAAGTTCTAACATTAAACACAGTTCGCAAGATAGGATGTAATAACTGGGATCTCTGGTTTGGGTTTGTTTGGTTTTGGGTTTGTTTTTTTTTGAGAACCACCTTTCAGAAGATGGCCTCAAGCTCGGCCAGGGGAGATTTAGGCTTGAGATTAGAAAAAAATTCTTCACAGAGAGCGTGGTTAGGCATTGGAACGGTCTGCCAAGGGAGGTGGTTGAGTCGCCGTCCCTGGAGGTGTTTAAGGTTAGGGTGGATGAGGTACTTAGGAGCATGATTTAGGGATTGGTGGGAATGGTTGGACTCCACGATCCAGTGGGTCTCTTCCAACCTGTTTTTTCTGTGATTCTGTGAAGAGTGCTGTGTGGTGAATGTGAAAGTTGTAGCAGCACAGGAGGCTTCCACAATTAAATGGGGGAGATCCTTGTGGCTTTTTGGCAGATTTTTTTTTTTTGATACTTTGTGGACAAGGCTGAGCAGGAGAAATGGGAGGAACAAGTTGTGTTGACATTTGAAGCAGTTGCATCTTTAAGTTTTGTCTTTAGATTTAATGTTTGGACTCTGCTTTAAGAAAGCACTTTTCACTTCATTATTGTTTTTCAGGAATTTGTGGAGGATAGTAGGAAATGTATGAAAGAAGCTGGCCGGGGAGGTGGAGCTGAGGGCAGAGAGCTAAAACCAATGGTAGGTGCCGATGAGGAGGTGGCGATCCTCCAAGAGTTTCACTTTTACTTCTTCTCCCTCTTTGTCTTTACTGACTGCACTTCTTCAGGAGAAGTTTTTGTTCTCTGTATCACTCAAGATGTTCTGCTTTTTCTGTTTGTGAGCTTGCCTATCACCTGGATGGCAGAGTTTTTGTCACAGCTGAGACCATCTCCTGTAAAAGTAAGATGAAAGGAACTGTGTCATATGAAACAAATGCAGTATCATTTCATTAGGATTAGTAGTGTATGCTGTGTGGTATACACAGACATCCCAAATTGCTGAGTTCTCTCAAAATAAGATGGCTCTTGAATTTGTTGGGCTATTCTGACTTCAATCCTCTTTTCAGCCTTGAGCTTCCCCATGTTTCTTTCTTACGTTCGTTGTAAAAGCCTGAAGAACACTACTGAGCGCATCCATTGTTGCAAAATAGGACCAGACATTTAAAGATGTCACTGAATTATTCTATACAGTGCCGAGGAATTTGATACAGTGATTCCTTTCAACCTGCTCAGATGACATTTCTCCCAGTTGTTTATTGTTATTGCCAACTACTTATGTTGCTTGTCTCTTGTGTGCTCTTTCCATCTCACACTGTCAGATACACAGACAGTGAATAATGCATCATTTATGCTTCTGCAGCCTGTTTTACTTATGGTATGCCTGTTAGGAAGGCGTTGCATGTCTCGATAGCCTGGAATAAGGAACAGCTATACATGGTAAAGATAACAGATAGGAGAATGAGTTTGGAAGGTGGAGAATGGAGAGTGTATGATGGAGGGCCAGGCTGGGCAAGGTATGATTTGTCATCATGCAATCTGACTTTGTGAAATAAAATATTTTTCCATCGTTACTATCTCAGAGTATTTGGGGCCTGACTCAGTTACTTATTATGGGGACAGTTTTTTAACCTAATGGAATCTAAATGAATGTATGCTAAGAGTAGATATTTTTTTCAATAATATATGTGAAGCTGTGTTGCATGAGCACTTTTTGACTAAGCTGGAATGAATTCTTACTGTAGAGTGGATTGACATGTAGCTTTGCGTGTTTTGCTATTCATTATAGCATACCAGTTTCTAAATTTGCTTATGCCTAAATGCTGCTATGTTTATACATCAAAAAACCTAATTCTATGCTCATTTACTGTTTTCTTCTGGGAGTAATTCTAACTACTCAGATACCAATGTTGGGATTTTAAGAGTGGTCTAAGTGCTGTAGATGTAAAGCTGTCACTGAAATGATTGAAAATTAAGTCCAGACCCTCTAGTCATATGCAAAAAAAATGCTTGGTCCAAAATTTCATTATGTTAACCTTCTAACTCAAACAACTGTTTTACATTAAGTCGTTTTCCACTTGCATTCTTTGTCAGTGCTAGCACAGACCACTGCTTATACTTTTGTACTTGACTGCCTCAAGCTTGCATGTTAAAACCTTTATTTACAACCCCACCTTGCAAGTCAAAAGTAGTCCTGTTCTTTTAGGAGCTTGACTCTAGGTGCTCAAGCCTGGCACCGGTTGCAAATCCACCTTGGACTTGTGGAGAAGTTGCTGAGCACTTGAGACTCAGCCTGAGTGTTTTGTGCTGAATTACTCCCAGTTCTGCTGCTCATGTGAGAGTCTTGCTTGGAACTAATTTGACCTTGTTTTCTCAAGTGGTCTTCTGGTTTTGAGCATTCAGCTCCAGGTGAATAGGTCCTGAAATACTAGGATCTCACTTCCTGACAAAGATGGGACACAGCTGTTAACTCCATGAAATTTCTCATACCTTTCCCTGAAGTGTTGTTAAAGACTTAAGTTACATCTGGAATAGGATCATTTATAAATCTATTCTGTACTAGAAGCACTTGTAGTCCCAAAACTGGGTGTCTGAAAATAAGATTAATTTTTCTTCTTTTTTCTTGGTTTTAAGTTTGTTTTTTTGCTTTTCTCCTTCAAATAGAGATATTTCTTAGACATGACAGTTCTACAAATGAGATGCCTAGGTGCAGTTATGTTTAACTAGGTATTAGTAGCAGAGATGAGGAAACATTTGGGAACTTCTGTTCTCATATCAAGGCACAAGAAAAAAAACCCTTTCCCTACATCATTATGATTTCCAGTGATCCCATTGACTCAGTTTCTCTTTGTCGTTTGGCATTTGTCTAAGACTATACTGTATGACTTTGTTTTCTAGGCCTCTGGAGCAAGTTCATCTTGAAACTAGCCAGCCATATTGGAACCCATTGACATTCCAAAACAGTATATATATACATACATATATATATATATATATGAAAATAAACAGCCAAAATCAGAGAAAAGGAACAGGGATTTAATACTTTTTTTAACAATTATTTTTGTGAAACATGTACTCTTTTCATACGGGTGGCTTTTACAAGCAGCTTTATCATTGTTCCATTTTTTAAATTACTCATTGTGGTCATGGAAATGTTGATTCTTATCTGCTTGATATTTTACAGTATGGAGGAGGTATCGTTGTAAACATAATCTGAGATGATGACTGAGTTTAGAGACAGATTTCCCATGACACTGCTGATCTGCTGAGAGTTTTACTTGTTTAGTTTGTTTAAATTTACATTCAGTACATTCAGTTTACAGTTACATGTAAGGAAAACCTTCAAAACAAGAAAAGTCTCATATTTAGTTTCTCAAATGGTGGTTTTGGTGAGAAGTCATTCAGTTTGAAAGGGTTTGTAAGCAGTCATTTCATTTTACAGCCCTGGGAGGGCACAGTTTTGTTTATCAATATTTGATATCACAGTAACCAACTCCTCAGGTATTCAGGTGTGTGGGAGCCCTTGCATCTCCTATTAAACAGAAACTACAGAATGGGGACAGATAATTTTTATATGCAATTAACTTCCTCTCTTACTCTACTTACCCCTCATACTCGTTTCCCTCTACCTTCCCCTTGAGTTCAATAGCCTCCTTCACACCTCAGCAGTGTCCTTTGAAGGGTATGGATTCTCCATATGAGCAATTAAAATAACAGATGGTTAAAGCTCAGTCTTAGCCATAGTCATGATTAATTCATGACTAGATATAAAGATGCTGAGAATGGGAAGAGAAATGAGCTGTTCTACTGTACAAAAAAGTACTGTATGCTTCATTTAGTTTAATGCCAGAGAGCTCTAGGAGGTGAAAGGGACCGTTCCTTGCCTGTTGCTTCATCCATATTTGTATGTACTGTAGTGGGTGGCTAAAACAGAAAAAGGGCAGAGAAACATTTCTTTGGAAGTGTAACTGCCAGGATAGTTTCCTAAAGTTATCAAATAATGACAAGAGAACATGCATTTTTTATTATTATTACTAGATTCATACATTTCTTTTCAGTCTGGAAGCTCACCAGATAGGAATGCTAATATTCAGTTATTCAGCGTATTGTAACAGTAAATGCTTAAAAGTGTATTTGCTAAGAATTCATGATCTGTCTATGCTATATACTTTTGTTACAATTTTTTTAAGAAAACTATTTTTGTTAATGTAAAGTTAATATTTCAGAGCAGAATTTTTAAACATATTGCACTAAATACAAGCTCTGTACAAGTAAATAATGCCTCAATTGTTCAATCACTCCATTCAAGAAAAATTTCTGAAAGAGAAAAGCCCTTCTGTAGAAACTTTGTGATGGAGTGGAGAGGTATGTCTGGGTAGAGACATGCACATCTCATGTTATCCAAGATTTAATAAGTAAGCAGATATCTGTGCTTCCTTTCAGAGGGTCAGACTTAAATTGCTGCCGAAGGTTTAATAATACGTAGTATCATGTAGCTAACCAGTGCTCTTACCTTTTGGCAACAGTGAAGTATTTCACTTCTGCATCTAGAAGTCATTTGATAACTTAGATTTTGTTTAATTTGCTTTTGGTAAGCCTATTAAAAACATTTATGCTTTTCATACCACAGAGCTCAAACTCTATGAAAGGTATGAAAATAAAAATATATTTAGAAATGATAGCTGCCAGGGAGGAAGGGAGACAGAATTATCCAGTCCTGCATGCACTTAGACATTCATTTAAGTGAAACATATTGGTAATTTCACTGGCATCTGGAAGGCTTTCTAAGTAGGGAAATTGTTAAGTTACACATCCATGTATGTGCTAACTGGACTAAAAACTTCAACCTAGGAATTCAAACTGGAGCACTGGTGAGGCCTCTCAGTACAAGTCAGAGGTCAGGCTATCTAGAAGCAGCACTGGTGGAGCCTTAAATTTGCAGAGAGGAAGCATTCCTGCTGCACCAGTGTCTTAAAAGAGCAGTGGCACAGAGCACTGATATTTGTGTAGATCAGTGGGGTTTAGCAATAGAAATTTTGAAACTGGCTTAGATGAGTCCTAGAAACTGTATTCCAAGGCTGAGAGACTTAACATATACCCAGTTGCTTCCTGAGAAACTATTTTCCATTTTGTCTGGAAGTTTTTGGAGGTGCTTTGACTGCAGCCTTGGATTCTGCTCATTTTGACAACAAATCTCTGCCGTGACCACTTCCACAAGTTTGTGTTCTCTGCTCACTGGAAGTCCTGGGTGGGGGTCTTTCTCTGTAATTGCAACTAGGACTGCAGCTGGAAACAGATTTTGTATTTTTGTATGACTTGACTGTGCACCATTTTTATAGCAGTTTATCCTGTTTTAAAAATAAATTTGTTTTCTTTACATGGTGTTTAAAGATACAGGCAAAAGTTTTATATGGGTAGTTGTAATGTTTAAGTGACAAATATATATCATTGCAAAGTTCTTAATAAAATTTTGTGCACCATTCTTGAGTGTATATCTGGCATGCAAAGCTTTTCAGTCATGCTAAAAAGGCATTTCATCCAAACACAGGCTTTCCAGTGGCCCTTTATGGCTTTTGAATGTCTTTTGAAGTTCATTTGCAATCAGACTACAAGCTGCCCTCTTCCAGCTATGTCTTGTGCTAGGAGATAAGCAGAAGACTGATGTCTGAAGATACAACTTTTCAGGGCAAATTTAGACTCTGCTTTCCTTCCCTAGTGGGAATAGTGGAGTGGGAAAACACTTGACATGTAAATCCCTAGTTGGCAGTACAAGTGCTGGGATCTGCCAGATGTGATGGATTAAATAATTTTTTTGCCAGCTGGTTATTGAAGCCAGTGTGTGGACGGCTTTGTGGGAAGCAGTCTGGACTAACTAGAGAGTGATGCTGTACTGGCAATAACACTGCAGGAGAAGCAGATGAGACAGCTGAGGCAGAGAAATCATCTTGGAAAGTCTACTGAACCAAGTAGTACTTGAGGACTGGAGATTGAGCCTGGACAAATTGGGTTTTAAAACCAACACGATAGGATTACTGGTTCCCAGCATTTAGTTTCTGCAGACAGTCTGCTTTGTAGCATCTACTTGGCTAGATTTCAAAGGTGAAAAAAAGCATGCCATTTTTTTAATTGTTTAACGTTTCTCTACGGTTTTTTCAACTCTTTTATTTGGAAGTTCAGCAGGACCATGTCATCTTTATTGTTTCTTCTAGCCCTAGAGAATTTTTTTGTTCTTTGAGCTCACATTTCTGTGTGAGTTTATTAGCACATGCCCTCTCACCTTCCAAGGCAATGAATGATTCAGGATGTCGTCTGGCCTGTATGGGAAGGGGAGTGGGAGTTGAGCTGAAGTTCTGAGTTGGGTTTTTTGTATTATATCACTCCGTCACTGTTTCAGTGGTGCTCCACAGCTAAACTAGATGTAGGGTATGGCCATCTTAGATTGCATTTTCAGCCTTCCATAAGCTGCCAAAACCAGAGTGGGGTTTTAGATGTGTCCTTAGCTTGGCATGGTACCCCAAGGATTTGCTTCATTAGGACAGCATGTCCTAGAAGGGAGAACTTCAAGAGGAAAACTCAGTTACACATTGACACTGGTTTGGCATTGGCTGGCAGGTAAGCCCTTACTCTGTTGGTTGCTCAGTCCTCCCAGCAGATTGGGAGAGAGAATTGGAAGCACAAAAACATTGAGATAAAGACAGTTCATTAAATAGAAGGGAAACAAAATAAGAAACCCAAGTGATGCAAAGGCAATCACTTAGCACCTCCTACCAGCAGACCAATGCCCAGCCAGTCTCCAAGCAACAGCTACTTTGGAACCACATGAAGGCAACACGCTCCCTAACCCCCCCCACTCCCCTAAGTTTTATTGCTGAGCATGACATTACAAGGTATGGAATATTGCTTCAGTCTCTTCAGGGCGGCTGTCCTGGCTGTGCCCTCCCGCACTCTCACCTAACCACAGCCAACTCTGCTGGGGTTGCAGAGTCAGAAACAGAGAAGGCCTTGACCCTGTGCAAGCACTGCTCAGCAACAGGTAAAATGTGGTTGTGTTATCAACAGTGTTTTGGTTGCAAATCTGAACCACAGCGCCATGAGGGCTGCTGTAAAGAAAATTAACTCCTTCCCAGTCTAAGCCAGTACACAGGTCCACTTACTGAAGAGTTAATCCAAGACTCACTCCCTGCATTTCTGTACAGCACCTTCTCAGGGTGGTTACTTCTTTCTGAAAGGGCTTTTTTCACAGCAGGCAATTAGCCTGCTCCACAGTGCTCCTTTTCATGAAGGGAGCAGGGGATGCTAGCTCTTTTTCTTTCAGCACAAAAATGGGGATATAAAGCAAAAATGAGCCCTTTCTGTATCAGTGTTCTGGCAATTTAGCAGCCAGTGTTGCAGACAACATACTTATATGTGCCCTCAGGGCATGCACTTTAGTGGTTTGCTCTGAGTGGTTATTATGTATTCTATGAATGTATGTTATAGAGTCAGAATAGAATGCATGTAGCAGACATATAATCATCACCATCCAATGATCATTTGTTTCTGAGTGCATATTACATGCTGTATTGAACATGGCACAGTCGTTTTAAGAAGCACTCTTATGATTAAAAAGTAGATACCTAACAGCATCCCTGTTTTTAAGATAATGGCTTTGCCTGTGCAGATACTGTTTACTAAATCTAAATATCACTAGTTCATTGATTCTTGAACATCTTGTGTGTCACGTTATCACCACAGAAATCCTATTTTATTGTGGAAAAATACCCCTTGTGTTTCCCAAAACAAAATCCAGCAGACTTATTTGAAGCATTTCTTGCACTCAGCTGCTTTATTGGGGTGATGGAAGTTTACTATAAACGTTTAATTTTTAAAGGCTCTTTCAGCTATTTCATCTCTGCTGTTATTTCCACTATGTAACAAGAGGTTATGGGGACTAGTAAATATCTATTTCTTGTGTTCTGTAGCAATATTGTTTTCAAGGTTGTTTTGGTTTGGTTTTTTTGTATTTAGAGAGGTGAGAAAAGAAAAGAAGCTTGTCTCTTGTGATGTGGGTCATGTATAAAAGGCAGAATTTCTGGTCTGGGATGGAGCTGTGATGTGTCTTGCAGTGTTGGCAAGCTGATAAAATCAAGCCAAAGCTCTTCAGAGACATTAAGGTTATGAAAGCATTTCTAGGGAAAACAGGTAGCATGAATCCATCTAAAATTACCCATTTGGAGGCTAAACTATCTGGCATTCAGTCAACAAAATATATTAAAACAGATCTGGAAGAAAAACAGCAAACACTATCAGGTTCTACTCCCTTATCTCACTGAGGTCAAGATATCATATGTGAATACCACGGGCAGAATTTGTTACTTTAACGGTTTGATACTTTTACATACAAATATGGGCTCCCCTTAGAAGCACAGTTGTAAGAATTCAGAGCTGACTTTAGCAGAACTAACCTAATTTCAGTAACTTTAAAGACAGCACTGACCTCTCAAGTATGAGATGGAAGATGCTGCCAGCATAGGTAGATAGCATTCCTCAAGCACACCACCACTCCCTGCTGGCATGAGTGAAACAGGGGCAGCTAGGGAGCATTGCAGAAAGGTTTTGAGGTATTAGGAAGATGATTACTCCTGAAACCCTGCAGAAGCTGGGCACTGAAGTAATGATATTTAACTCTGAAATAAATACTGCATGTGCTCCAGTGTTAGTACTGATGGGTTCCCTCCTTACTCAGACTGAAAAGGGAGACTGTCTCTCATTAGAAGAACAGCGCAGCAGACAATGTGATACTGTCTTCTAGGGGAGCGAGAAAACAGAACGGTTGTTTTGTTTCTAATGTAGGCCAGAAAGCAGCTACCAGAGGTTAGGTGGAGCCATGAAGAGCAGGATTTCACAGGTAGAAAATGCGCTGCAGTATCTTCACAGTAGTTAAGAAAATTCACGTTCCAGTTGACAGATATCTCACAGCAACATCTCTCTCCCTATGCCTGGCTGTTATTTTACCCTGGATATCTTGAGAGCAAGAAAGAAGGTGAAATCCTATACTTACAGGAAGGAATTATTCTATACAGAGGATTGTGTTGCTGATTATAGCAACTACACTGGGGGAAAAGGAAGATCTTCTGAAAAGATTTTAAAGGCTTGACAGTACTTGCATTGTTGTAGTCCATCAAAGCTTCATCTGGAAACAAATTTTTCATTATTTTACTCATACTTCTAATGGGGTGATTAGACCCCCGGATTGGCTTAGTGATTTACATTGAATCAAGTTCAGCTATCGAGTGCTCCTTTTTCCAGTGGAATGCCACCTTCTTTGGGAAAAGTAAATGTGACACCATTTATTGTTGACTCAAGAACCTGAAATGTTTTATACTGCGAGCTGTGAAGGGGTGTGAAGGGAAATTAACAGTGCTGATCTACTCTTAGATTTTTTTGTGTAAACTGACATTGTGCCAGAATACTGATGCAAAACTGTATTTTAGTCTAAGAAATGTATAGATTTTTTAATGTATCAAAATAAAGTTTTTCTTTTTAAGTAAGAAAGAAATCTGTGTCTTCCCTGTGGGATGCTATGCCCTGCTCCTCTTCTTAGGATTAGTATTTCATGTCTGTGTAAACAAGCAGAGCCCATACAAGTTTTTTCTCAAGCTTTGCTTTGCTCTGTGCCTGCCCTCTAGCCGAGTTGCTGCTTAAATGCTGGACATGCCTTCTTGGCACTCCCACTGTCCTGATGCCAAGAAAAGCATTATGATGCTAATGCTTTGCTGAGCTGGGTGGGTGAATGGGTTTTTGCCATCTTCTCTCCAGCCTTCTGCTCCTCAGCTTCTCTCCTGTGGATAGAAAACCTGCCCTTCATGGCAACATCCTCACTTATCACCAGGTTCCTTGGCCTCCCCAGTACAGGGTGTGTTGAAAGGTTAGTCCCACACAGAAGGCGTTGCTAAAGTTTTAACTGTGGAAATAGAGGTTGCCATCACATGCACCGAGTCCCTTAATCCTACCCAAGATGCAGGACTCTGAAGGCTGCTAAGGCTGCCTGGAGCAGTTGGGTTAATAATGTGTGCTTTGCCTTATAAGCTCAGTTTATGGGGAATGTAGATTAGGAAGGAATGAAAGAAATCTTATGAGCTATGAAAACTGCACATCCCAGTGGAATATCTCTTGTGGGGCCATCTCCTTGTTCCGCAAGGTCGTATACACACTCACCACTCCCAAAGCATGGTGCCCATTCTGCAGAACTGTTCTATCAGGCTTGGATAACTAAAGATGAATGGAAGAGAAGCAATTAATAACAGCACTTACATAATCTTTCTAGCAGAGTCTTATGCAGTCATGAAGATTACTTCCCTTCTTTCACTCACATGGGCACATAAATTTTTTGCTTTCATTATTGCTATTTTTTAAATACACTAACAAGCCAACAAGTTAAACCATGTTTTCTTGTTTGTATTTCTTCTGACTGCAAGCCACTGAAGTGCTGCATTTGCATAACATGGTTTGCTTTCTCTGGTAACCACTGCCACTTCTGAATCTAAGACTGAATCCTTTGTGGCAAATCACTAAATACCTTCACGATGAAAAGGACCAGCTGCTCCATTAAGGCAGGACCTCTGCACACAGGCAGGGTCCTGTGCCATGGACCCAAGTGTTCTGCTGCATGTCTTGGTGTTTTTAGTTGCTCTGATGTTATGTCCCCTTTGAATCATAGAATCACCAGGTTAGAAGAGACCCACCAGATCATCGAGTCCAACCATTCCTATCAAACACTAAACCATGCCCCTTGGCGCCTCGTTCACCCGTCCCTTAAACACCTGCAAGGAAGGTGAATCAACCACCTCCCTGGGCAGCCTGTTCCAGTGCCCAGTGACCCTTTCTGTGAAAAATTTTTTTCCTAAGTTCAACCTAAGCCTCCCCTGGCGGAGCTTGAGGCCATTTCCCCTTGTCCTGTCTCCTGTCACTTGGGAGAAAAGGCCAGCACCCTCCTCTCTACAACCTCCTTTCAGGTAGTTGTAGAGAGCAATAAGGTCTCCCCTTACAGTGTTTTTTGCTCACAGTGTTTTTCATTGTTCATTAAAGACGATTTTATGATTCTATGAAGCTCTTTGGCTAAATAGGCTTAGTTGCATGGAGGAAGAGAGACTCCAGAGATGCTCCTTTTTATTGGCAGAGGTGTTGAGGGCAGGAGGTGTGTTGCATACAGGTTCTGAAAACCCTGTCTGGTTTCCAGTGGGTTTTGCCTGTGTCAGAACTGCAGAACAGGAGCTCTGGCTCTCTTCACCCTCTCCAGCAGTGGGGGACTGAAGCAGTGTTTGGGGGGAGCAATGCTGATTCCTCCAGATCTCAAAAAAAAAAGGTTTCCAGAGATAAATAAAAATTAAAGGTCTAAAGATGGGCTGAGGAGGGTTAGTGAGAGGAGAACATGCAGGGATAACAGAACGGCAATACAGTGGGACTGTAAGTGAAAGGAAAACCTGAGGGCACTGGGTCAGAGTGGCCTGGAAAACCCACGAAGCTATTACCAGGTGAGAGAGCAGTGACAGGGGGCAAGAACTGCAAAAGCAGGAGTTGTCCTTCAGGCACACAGGTTCCTCGTGCCAAGATGCTCCACATGCAGTGAGCACTTAACCTCTGAACGCTAGCCCTGGAAAATGCTCCCTGGCACCAGAACAGTGACTGCAGAACAGCGTGGGCAGGTGCCTCCTGAGGTCCCTGCTCCCTGGGCTGCCCTGCACTCCCACCACAGCTGAAGGACTCCGCTTGCAGCTTCTTGACTGCTGAAGGAGCTCTCCTGCCTCATGTGGACGACAGGGCCCTCTATGCAACACTTGGCGTGCAGCAAACCAGCTCCTTCTCTGAGGCAGTGAGGTCAGATCCTGTGCTGCTGAGGTCCGGCATAGCTCCTTCCTCCCACCAGCAGCCACTGAGGAGATGACCCAGATTTAGTCACTTGTATTTAGATATTTAATGAAGATTAGCTAGTGCTCAGGGAGAGATTATTTAGAATGTCTAATTACTATTTAAATTATGAATGTGTGAAATGGACGGAGCTTCCACTCCTACACACAGGGCACATAAAAAAAGCTGTTTTTCTGACACCTACTGCCATAATCTCCATCCGATGTTCAGTCCTTGTTTACCTTAGATACACTAAAAATAAAATGAAAGAAAATCCAGAGCCAGGGCATATTTTCTGAGACCCCTGCTAGAGCAAAGTGAGAAATAAAGCCTATGACAGAAGCTACTGAATTGCTTTATCTACTTCAGCTGACAGTAATATCCAGTGGGAGACAAATGGGTGAGCAGGTATTTCACACTGCAATTTCTTTCTGTGAAGAAAACGCAGGCCTGAACAATGGTTGGACTCAATGATCCGGTGAGTCTCTTCCAACCTTATGATTCTATGATTATATGATTCTAAGTGTCTGCTCCGTTCCCAGAAATAGTGATAAGATGTCCCTTCATTTTAATTACTCCTCTGTCAGCTCTTGGCTGTATTCTTGTTGTATTAAGTCCTGGAGGAATACAAACCTAGGGAAAAAAGCATTCAGTAGGCATTGGCAGTGTCAGATGGAGCAGGGTGGTCTGGCCACCTCTCCTGGCTGCAGGGACAACTCCCCATCTTTGTTGCAGCAGCTACCTCCTCTGTAGCATGGGGCTCATCTCTTGCTGTCTTTGTGCCTACATTTTGCTGATGACGGATGTGCTTTGAAGGTGAGTGTGTTAAAAATCAGTCGGATAGTCCAGAAGGAGGGATGAATGAAATGAGGGTGGATAAGTCTGTGTGGGAAGCTGGAAAATAAAAATGCATCTCTGCAGCTGCAAGAGGAAGTGAATTGGGTGGAAGTTGCAGGAAAATTATACAGACATGGACATCAGAGAATCAGCCCTCTTCTGATCCTAAAACTCAATCCTCAACTAGCAAACACCATCCAGTCCTTCAGTGGGCCTTGGTAGCTCCTTGGAGTCATCCTGACTTCCTTTCACCAAGAATCATCAGTGGCTTTGTTTCTGACACTGCTGGTTTCAATGGAAGCTTTTCTCACACAAGATGTTGTTCAGCATCCCGTGTTTTTCTGTGTCGGGATTCATTGCCCTCCAGACTCTTCATCAACAGAAGAATGGAGCAACAAGAATGGCAATGATATCAGTCCCTGGAAAGGGGTAAGAGAGGCCTCAGAATATCTTGAAAGAACTCAGGCTTTTACTTTGCTTTTTTGAAGCCACTGATAACCATAACCAAACCATGCACAAAGCACTCTATGATAGAACTGGACTGAAACAAGGTATCCCAAGTCCCAGGCCGGGAACACCACTGCAAGATCCTGCTTTCTGCAAGAAGAAAAAAGTCACTTGTTGGAAGGCACTGCTGGGTTCCTTCCAAACCTCTGCAAATCGTACTATGCCTGATGAAAACAACAAAACTTGACTTTAATACCTACTGTTGGGAGATTGCCAGAGATAGTGGAGTGTTTTCAAAGGGTGAGTTTGCCACCTGTTTCATTAGGCCTGATAGGTAGACTAAGGAGGTTTGCCTTATGAGCATAGAATTCTTGCTGCCTACAGGCAAAGAGCACCATGGCTCGTTTTTGAGAGCTCTGGTGTTGCATCTGTTCATCATTAGACAACATGAGGACAAGAAAGCTCAGAAGAGTCTCTGTCACTGAAGGACACCAGCCTGCCAGAAGAGCATTTGAGGTCCATGCTGTTTATGGCAAAGAGAAAGCTTGAGAACGTTATGAAAATAGAATTTGCTCCTCAAAAAACGCCACAGGAGTATGCAGGTCTGAATTTCCCAGAAGCACCCCAGCTTGGAAAGCTATTAACCTTCAGAAAGAAATAATAACGAAGCAAAGCTTGAATGAAGGGTGTAAGAGAACTATATACAATCCTGACATTTATTTTCACATCATTGTGTTCCTAGGCCAGGGTCCCCAACCTTCCTGTAACCATAATCTGGATTTACCTTGAGAATAGCACATAACAAGACAAGTAAAAAGTGTCCATTGAGTTCTTGAGCCATGAGGGCAAGGAAACTGTTGTTTGAAGCAGGCTGAACATTGGATATGTGACCAGAAACTGTGGCTGGGCTCCAGAATGGCCCCAGCTGTGACATGGTGAAGAAAGTAGGAGAAAGGTAGGAATGCACTGATGAAACTGGAAACAGGACATCAGGCGGAGTAAATCCCAGCAATGGCAAAGCCATGCTCAGTGTCCAAGCTGCAGAGCACCTCGTATTTGCACGTTTAGCCATGTCCTACCTTGCTGAGCTATTACAGATGTTTTCCAGCTAACCCTGGTTGAGAGATTAGGCTAAAAGAGGCGGTATGTGCAGAAAAAGCAATGGAAAAGCCGATAAATATGGAAAGACAGTAAGCAGTAAAGGAGATAGCACAATAGAGACCCTCCTCAGAAGCGGGCTGTAGAAAAGCTCAAAGAGGATCCAAGAGCATTAGCCGTGTCTTGCTCATTGGAGGAGGGGCAGCAGTGTGTTTATTTGCAAGGTGGGTATTTGCCTTTACCACTTGCAGCTACCCTGGACAAACCTCTGCTGCTGGCAATTAAAAAGAATTAGGTCGTCTTTGTCTAGAATTAAGCATTTGCATGGAGGTTATCTGGGAAACTGTATGAAGACAGATAAGCCCCTGCAGTCTGAGGATCATTGGATTTGCAGCAGAAGGAGCTCTTGGAAAGAAGGTCCCTTGAGTATTTTACTTCTGCGAAGGTGCAAAAGCTGTCCTTGCTGCCTGTTCTGATAGAACTGTTAAGAAGGTCTGGTAAGAAATGATGCATCACTGCAGGCCAGGAGACACATCTTACCATCTTGCACATGATAGTGGTAACAGCAGGCAAGTGGTATTGAGCATTTTTATACTTGTGGTGTACCTGTGCAGGTTACCTTGTGGACAAAATACTATAAATGATAAGCACTTCACACTGAAGAGGTCTGTTCTTTAGAAAAAAAAGGAGCAGTGGCCCCTGAGCCAAAGTGTTATTTTTTTTTTCTATATAAAAAGCCTAAAAAAATACAAAATTTGCATTTTAACTTTTCCATAGCAATCCTAGCCAACTTGCCTAGCCTAGGGGCACAGCTCAGCACAGTGCAGTGCATAAGCCTAAATAGCAACAGCTTCATCTACTGCTCTGTTCCTTCCCTTGCAGTCACAGTAATGAAATCCACAGAGAATTAAAAATATTCTGACTGCAGAGCCCATCAGCCAGCCATTGTAATTTGGCCATGAAATACACAGCCATAAAATAGCAAGCACAATTAGCTAATAAAATTGCTGCTTCATCATAATCCCATTTTAAATGGACTACTGATGGAGTAATTTTGACACCAAAATAGCATCACAGGAAATGTATATTCCCTGAAACTCCTTGTAAGTTCAATTAAGCAACGTTACAAATAAACTAGCAAGTGATTTTCATCACTGGCTGTCACTGGGAGGAAATTCTCTGCAGAACACTGCGCTTAGACCTGTGCTGACAAGAAAATTTTCTGTGTCGTACCCTTCCCCCAGGCACAGCCAGGAGTGCATGGTTACAAGTGCTAGCTGGGAAGGTTTTAGGCTGCCCACGGCTCCATGAGACCTCAGCTGGGACAGGCGCTGTGGCCATCCAGCTGTATACTCAGCTCCGCAATATCCTTAATAAATAGCCCGATTCAGTTCAACTCAGTGTGCATCAAGCTGTATTTATTCCTCTGGGACACCATAGGCCTGCTCTTTCCTTCCCCTGTGCATGAGCATCAGGAAACCAAAACAGCAGTGATTGTTGCACTGCCAACTATTTCAGCCAGCTCCTATAAAACGGAGTTTGCTGGGGCTGCTGGATCTCACTAGCAGCTCAGAGCTCATTAGGACTCATGATACAATGCCCTGCCAATGCCCAGCTGCTTCCCACAGGATAAACGGATGCATGGCACTCCCTAGGCTTGGAAGCCTCCCAACAATGGTTCTTCCACTGTCCCAAGTGGGAGATTTGGTGCAGCTATTTGATGGGAATTTGAAACAATTTTTTTCTCCTCTACGTTCTCCTGTAAGATCAAACTGCTCCCTTCCATACGTATTCAAGGCCTCTAACAAATCACGGAGGGCAATTCATCTCCTGAGAGTCTGTGGCATGAATTCTTTCACCAGAAAAATAACCCCAGTGAAATTAAGACTCTAGTCTTTAAAGACACCTCCTGGACCAGCTCCAGTTTGCAACAGCCCTGTTACTTGATACAATCTTCGGTGCTGCAGCTGGGTGGTGTGGCTTCAAACTACAATAGAATCATAGAATCATAGAATCACCAGGTTGGAAGAGACCCACCAGATCATTGAGTCCAACCATTCCTATCAAACACTAAACCATGCCCCTCAGCAGCTCGTCCACCTGTGCCTTAAATGCCTCCAGGGAAGGTGAATCAACCACCTGCCTGGGCAGCCTGTGCCAGTGCCCAATTACCCTTTCTGTGAAAAATTTTTTTCCTAATGTTCAACCTAAACCTCTCGTGGTGCAGCTTGAGGCCATTCCCTCTTGTCCTGTCCCCTGTCACTTGGGAGAAAAGGCCAGCTCCCTCCTCTCTACAACCTCCCCTCAGGTAGTTATAGAGAGCAATGAGGTCTCCTCTCAGCCTCCTCTTCTCCAGGCTAAACAACCTCAGCTCTCTCAGCTGTTCCTCATAAGGCCTGTTCTCCAGCCCCTTCACCAGCTTTGTTGCTCTTCTCTGGACCCGCTCCAGAGCCTCAACATCCTTCTTGTGGTGAGGGGCCCAGAACTGACCTTGGTGTCCCCTCTGCCTTCTGAGTCTGCTCCAAGGGTGACTCATGGCTATGCCAGCATTACCGTGCAGTTTTCTACCCTCTTAGTTAAAGGCCTATTGCCACTTGATGACCTTTAGACAGATGTTAACGATGTCCACCTCCCTCCTCTATTAAGGGCAAGTTGACTTGTGTCACCATTTACACCCCTGCAGCCTGTGGTCTGGGCACTTGGTGTGATATTTCTGCTGAATGCAGCCAGCCTATCAGTGTGAGGAGGAATGTGAATAGATAAGAATCTTGCCTCTTGACTGGCTTAGCCCATGGTGAGGAGACTAAGCACAATAAACTGACATTGCTGTACCTCACCTCTCCTGTCCTCCATCCTTGCCTCCTTCAGCCAGTTTATCAGCATGTGACCCAAGGCAATGCACCGAAGTTTATTGTTCTCCAAGAGGCAGCAGAAAATGAGTCTTTGAGGTGAAGGTGATCTGCTCCCCTTGTGTTTTGGCTACAGTAAAGATGAGACAGAGTCAGAAAAACCATTTCATGCTCCTCAGCTCATTGTGCCCAAGCACACTGTGTTCTTTTTTCCAGCTGCCAACCTTCTTTTGCTGTACAGCCACACATCCCTGCAAGATGTGGGAAGTTAAGATGTCAAATCCATCATCCATTGCTGCTTTGCTAAGGGCCATGCAAACATATGCAGCACTGCCTTCACTGAGGCGTGGAAATGTAACTGTCAACCTTTTTATAATTCTCCCCTTGTCCTTGAGGCTCATATCCTCTGAATCATCTTTTTTACCTCACCTTAATTGCTGCAGTCCTACTCTCTTCTTTTCTTTGAAAATGAGGTCTTTATGCCACAGGGAATACTCATTCTGTGCTTCTGCTGTCCATATGCTCAGCGTTTCCCTTCTCCCCACCTGCCTTATACTCCTTTTCCTCAACACCCTTGCTTGAGCACAGCCCCCAGTTGTGTCTCCCAATCACCTCTTTGATTCTCTGCTGTCTCCTGTGGTTTTCCTATACCAAGCCCTCAGCCCCAGCCTTGGACACCATGTGTGATCCCCACTTCTTCCCCACTTAGATCTTTCCCTCCTGACACCTCTCTGCTTTTCCAGCACAGATCTGAGGTGCCACACAGCTGTGGCTGCTGAACCTGACTGTAGTTCCTGCATTTTCCTTGTCTTTCCACCACTGTCTTTGTCCTTTGTCAAGCTGGATGTCAAATTTGTCTGTCTCAGTTTAAACATCCCTCAAGAAAAGGAAGTTGCCTTCATTCTGCAGCTCTGACTTGCACTGATAACTTCAGTAAAGGCAAGCAGATGGACAACAGCTTCAAATCACTACCCTGCCTTCTATAGGATCAGTTGATGACCTCCCAGTTCTACTGCTATTTTAAGCTTTAATCTCCTTTATTTGTAGCTAAATGCTGGCAACATGTTGCTACTTGTTGCAGGTCATGCTACCCTTCCTACCTCTGCGTAGGTGTGTAATTGCACCTGGTAAATCAAAGTCCCACTCTATAATACACAATGTTACTGGTGTAATTTCAATTGCACTTGGCTCTGTCTCCTCTTAATGGCACTAAAAGCAGAGAATATAAATGTACTTTTCAGTGCTTTTAAACATTTCACCCTAAGATGATTTGAACAAGGACTTAGAGACCTCATATGTGGTGGTTTTCAACTTCATTCTTCAAGAAGCATTTAAGTGAAAGCATTAGATGCAATGTGGCACCACACTGTGCATAGGGCAGTGCAATCCTAAGTACAACCAGCATTCTGTTTACACTTAATTCAGAGAAAGAGCCTAGTCTCACAGCTAAACACCCCTAAAGCTTTGTTTTAGAATGAAACAAAGAAATCTACATTCAATAACCAAAGTGATTATTAAGTAGGTATTCTTTTTGTACAGAGCGGGAAGAGCACTGGCATTCATCCTCAGAGTGCTTCTACCCAACAGTGATTTCAGAGAACTTTATATACAGAGAAGTGTCTTCATATTCATAACTATTCCATTAAATGACAAGCACAACTTATTCCTGAAACCTCATTGCATATCCAGGGGAGTAAAATTAATCCCATCTAGAGACGTTAAAGCTTGGCCATAGCTGAGCAGCTAATCTTAATGACTCTGGGTGACAAGAGGATAATGGTCTTTATTGTTATCTTAGTTGTTAATCTCATTTTAACACGTTGCAGTTGACAATTCATCTCACTACTTACAAATCATCATTTCAAAACTGTGTTTTACCTTGGGTCTAGTTATAATTTAAATAGTACAGCTTGTTTGAAGTTCTCCCTTTGACAAGACAGGACTTACCCATACCAGCTCCAGTTCAGAAAATGTGTGGAGTCCTGCATGGATTTCTGCAGGATTTCACTGCAATTTTCTGGAGTAGTGTCTTCAGTACCGAGTGTTTTTTAACTAAATCTGCCTGTGGTTAGTGGATTTAGCAGACCATGGCTCCACACATCATTACCCACTTCTTCTCTGAGAAACCACAGAGGACGGGTGTCCTGCCCCAGGATCTTGGGCACTCGGACCACCCATCCATGCAAACTCTCTTAATGGTAGATATCTTCCTGCAGAAGTTGCATGATGCCCCCTTCTGTGTGGACTCTGAGCATACCCCAGTGGGTGAGGGCTGTGGGATGCAGGGCCAGACAGCTGCCTGTGAGAGCAGAGACTGAGGGAGCCTGGGGCATGCAGGGAGTGAAGCACTGGTGCTGATACTTAGGTCTGGAGGATGCTTATGGGAATGTGGCACCAGCCATGGGATAATGCTATTGCAAAGCCAGTGAAAGTGCTTGCAAATTCACATGTGTTCTTCAATTCTCCCCAACAACTTTGGTAAAACTCCACTTGTCCAAGCAAAACTGCAGCCACTTCAGAAAAGGATGTGTCCCAAACTGGATGTGGCAAAAAACACTGTTATAAATGCCTGTCAGTGTGCAGCAAGCTACACATTTGTCCAGCTGGCTGGCAAATAATGGTATTTTCGAGCCTGGCATATCCAAATTGCATTAGCAGCAGGCAGCTGTTTCTGTGAAGAAAGTTGTGCACACCGCACAAACATTTTCTTGAGGACCACAACAGTTTGCTTTCCATTGCAGGTCTCTGGAAATAGCTGCAACCTTCTAGAGTAGAACATCTTATTTCAGGGAAGGTCACAGAACAAAATAAACCTGTGGAGCTTCATTGATCTGGGCGTCTGCCCCACCCTGCAAGGCAGCCAGCAGGCCATGATGGGTATGGGATGTCTGCAACTGGTTGCGGCATGGCTTATCCTGCCCCAAAGAGAAGGGAAGGGAAGCAGATCTGCTTAGCCATGGGTTGTGAATGAGGACTGGGCGCATCTCGTCCTCTGCAAGAGAGTGTTGGTGCTGTCATGGATGGGGCTGGAGCTGCATGTCCTTGGAGCATGTGCAGTTAACCACATTTGTAAGAACCTGGAGAGCACCAGGAGCATGTACAGGTCCTTTCCCTGAAATCATAAAACTAATCTGCATGGGGCAGGATGTTTAGGTCTTCTGTAAGAGTCTGTGGTTCATTGCCAAGCCAGCAATACTCTCCTCCTGAGCTACAGAATGGCTTGCTGGGGACCATGTTGTGCATCTATCACCCTCTTGGCTAGGCTCACAGAAGTCAGGTTTCTACACAGACAAATAGCAAGATCTCCAAGTACAGGCTGATCAAAGAGTTGGTCTGTGCCATATTTCTTTTTTTTCCTTATTTTCCCTCCCTCTCAGTAATATCCAAGGCTTGAAGTCTAGGTGGCACGAAGCAAGGAGAGGGAGACAGCACAAACATTGTGCTATCTGGTATAGGATATATCCTTAATAGATTCAGGCTCCAAGCTCTTCTGTAACAGTGATTATATCAAGTTAAAGCTGGGCTGAAAAATATTTCATCCTGCCTATCATGACTTACTGTGTACCAAGTAGCGATCGTGTTTTTTACCCCAATCACACTAAAGTCCTTTCCTCTCTGCTCACAATTCAGTGCCTCTAAAGACTGATTCATCACAGATATAGTGCTTTAAATGAGGAAAACATGTAAAAATCTTAAAAACCACCTTTGACACCTTATTTACACTAGCATGAAAGTATCATTATGTGGAGAGCAATTCAAGTCTCTTTGGTTCTTTTTTGTTTGTTTATTTTTAATTCTACTTTTCTTAAATATTAATGCCTTAGTGTATATAAAATTAGCAATGCAGCATATTTTCATGTGCATTCCAGGAGACGAAAATCAGTTGTTTAAATCTCAGAACACGTTTTACTCTTTCCGTTTCCAATTGGAAGACTACTAAGAAAACCAAAGAGATATCAAAGCCCCACTATACTAAGTATATGCATAAAGCATACAGTTATTATCTCAAGGCAATGTTTGTGTGAACATCTTAGTTCTGTGGTTGCATAGTGTGTTGGAACAATAAAGCAGATTTTATAGGCACAGCCTTCTCTGCATGCACATAAATAAAACCTCACTGTGTTTCCTTCAGTGCAGTGACTGATTCAAAGAACAGTGGGAAAGCCTGTTTTCCTCTTCCCACTGTTCTCTCTTTGTTCTACCACAAAGTGTAGAGTACCTCTACCACTTCGTGAATACCAGGGGGCATTTTAATCAATATTTCTCAGTTCACAGCTTTAACTGCAATTAATATTTCTTTTGTTTAAAAAAAAAAGTTCAGAAATTGTTGGTGGGGAGAAGGGAATTACAGCAATCTTATTTTCAGAAGTCATGATAGAAGCACTGCAATAATTACGTTTATTATAATGAGTCTTGTTTAAATAACAGGGGTGGTTCCTCTGCTTTTCTGCCTGCTATTTGACTATATGCTGTATCTCCTTCGGGCAGATGGGGTCTGGCACCAGGGCATCTGTGCTTCTCTGCTGCTGCACTGATATTCCTCTGATTGTCCATTTGTCCTGGTGGCTTCTGGTTTCTGCTTGTAAAGAAAACACGGGGGAAAAGAGAACAAAAATAGATGTCTGCATCAATGAGGAGCCTACTGGGGAAGCTGCACAAGAGGCATCAGAATCACAGAATCACAGAATAACCAGGTTGGAAGAGACCCACTGGATCGTCGAGTCCAACCATTCCCACCAATTCCTAAATCATGCTCCTAAGCACCTCGTCTACCCTAACCTTAAACACCTCCAGGGACGGTGACTCAACCACCTCCCTTGGCAGACCGTTCCAATGCCTAACCACCCTCTCCGTGAAGAACTTTTTCCTAATCTCAAGCCTAAATGTCCCCTGGCAGAGCTTGAGGCCATTCCCTCTCAGCCTGTCCCCTGTCACTTGGGAGAAGAGGCCAGCACCCTCCTCTCCGCAACCTCCCTTCAGGTAGTTGTAGAGAGTAATAAGGTCTCCCCTCAGCTCCTCTTCTCCAGGCTAAACAGCCCCAGCTCTCTCAGTCGCTCCTCATAAGATTTGTTCTCCAGCCCCTTCACCACCTTCATTGCTCTTCTCTGGACTTGCTCCAGAGCCACAACATCCTTCTTGTGGTGAGGGGCCCAGAACTGAACACAGTACTCGAGGTGCGGTCTCACCAGTGCCGAGTACAGGGGGAGAATAACCTCCCTGGACCTGCTGGTCACGCCATTTCTGATACAAGCCAAGATGCCATTGGCCTTTTTGGCCACCTGGGCACACTGCTGGCTCATGTTCAGTCGGTTGTCAACCAACACCCCCAGGTCCTTCTCCTCCTGGCAGCTTTCCAGCCAGGTTTCTCCTAGTTTGTACCTCTGCTTAGGGTTGTTGTGCCCCAAGTGCAGGACCCGGCATTTGGCCTTGTTAAACCTCATGCCGTTGGTCTCAGCCCAGCGGTCCAGCCTGTTCAGGTCCCTTTGCAGAGCCTCCCGACCCTCCAGCAGATCCACATGTCCACCCAGCTTAGTGTCATCTGCAAACTTGCTAAGGGAGCACTCGATGCCTTCATCCAGGTCGTTGATAAAGACATTAAACAGGACTGGACCCAGGACTGAGTCCTGGGGAACCCCACTTGTCACTGGCCTCCAGCTGGACTTAACTCCATTTACCACCACCCTCTGGGCTCGGTCATTCAACCAGTTTTTCACCCAGGAGAGTGTACACCCGTCCAGGCCAGAGGCCAACAGTTTCCGAAGCAGAATGCTATGAGAAACTGTATCAAAGGCTTTACTAAAGTCCAGGAAGACCACATCCACAGCCTTTCCCTCGTCCAAGAGTTTAGTCACTCGGTCATAGAAGGTGATCAGATTACTCTGGCAAGACCTGCCTTTCATGAACCCGTGTTGACTGGGCCTGATCACCCGGTTCTCTTGCAAGTGCTTCATGATCGCACTCAAGATCACCCGCTCCATGACTTTCCCCGGTACCGAGGTCAGGCTGACAGGCCTGTAGTTCCCCGGATCCTCCCTGCGCCCCTTCTTATAGATGGGCACGACATCAGCCAGCCTCCAGTCCAGTGGAACCTCCCAGTCATCCAGGACTGCTGGAAGATGATGGAAAGGGGTTTGGCCAGCACATCCACCAGTTCCCTCAAAACTCTCGGGTGGACTCCATCCGGCCCCATAGACTTGTGGGCGTCTAGCTGGGCAAGCAAGTCTCTAACCACCTCCTCTTGGACCTTGGGAATTTCATACTTCTCTTCCAACCCCTGGGGTTGTGCACAGAGGGAACAATTTTCCTTACTGTTAAAGACTGAGGCAAAGTAGGCATTGAGCACTTCAGCCTTGTCTTCGTGCCCTGTTACTGTTGTTCCCTCTGCATCTACTAGGGACCGGAGATTCTCCCTAGCCCTCCTTTTGCTGTTGATGTATTTGTAGAAAGACTTTTTGTTGTCTTTCACAGTCTTGGCCAATCGCATTTCTAGTTGGGCCTTAGCCCTCCTGACTTCTTCCCTGCATCTTAGCCCTCCTGACTTTTTCCCTGCACAGGTGACACTAGAGCCACACTGCCTTTCATGTAACAAATTCCATTATCTGTAGCAGTTGTCACAGGGACCAGCCCTTCTCAAAGGCAGCAAAGAGCAAATATATTGCGTAATAAAGGCCATCCACAGCTGTCTTCCTACCTCATTATTTTGCTAACTTGGTTTTAGTATCAGTTTTAACTACGTCCCAGCCTTCTTCCACACAGAAATCCAAAAACTTCCTGCCTCCTCCTGACATGATACATAGATGTATCTGGTGCTGCAAGCAAATTTAAGTCCTGCAGTCCAGCTATCGTTTGAAGAAAATTTTAAAAAATGGCATAATGTTATATGTGGAGACGAAGTAAAATAATATTAATGTTGAAATTCTTATGGGTTTTGGTATAGTATGTGCTCCTGGGAGATGGTCATGTAGAGGCTAAATATTGTTTTATTCTTCAGGTATCAAATCATAAGGAAGCAGTACATTTGGTGCCAGAAGAATGTTGCTCTGGGGCAAAGTCCTTCCTTAAATTTCTAACCTCTGTCTTAAAGATGAATTTGATAAGTAGACATGTCTTAATTTACTGTTCTGTTCTATGATTACACAAGCAGGTCCTTTCTGGTTTAAGGGAGCTGAAGTATTTCCTCCTTCTCTGACTTCTTGCTATTTTTGAGTCTTTCTCCTGTGATATCTCATTTTGGCCTAAAGTAGGATAAAAGCCTTAACTTAGAAGATATTCTCTGTTCCCCTCTAGCATCCTACCAGCAATGTTTCTGCTCATATACTGGCTTTCTAACTATCTTCTTGTCAGGCATCCTGCCTAACAAAGTTTTTATCCAGGACCCAGGTTTCAAGGGCTTCAAAGGGTCTGCACATGACCCTGCCATGTCCCCTGGTTTCACAGTTATAAAGCAGTACTATGTCACTACAGAGTCCTTTAGGGACAATTCTAATAATCTGAAATGTTTCTTTTCACCTATCCTTCCTCTCCTCTTTTAAAAATCTCCCATCAAGTTAAAAAAAAAAATTCTGGAGAAAATCTTCTTAGTAGATATTTTGTTGCTTACTTTATGTTCACAACAGTGCTGAAGGAAGCCACAAAACCATGGATTTATTTCTCAGTGGTGATCCATCCCTTTCATTTGCAGTTTTGAAATGAGAAAGCATATAGGAAGGTGTGTGTTTGAATCTTTCCATGTAAACCAGACCTGGAATTAAGATGTGGTCCCACAGCATCAGAAACCAGTTTAATCTCCTGCCACTACACACTGCTTAGTGTTTCAGAGCCAAATGTGCTCTTTCTGAGGCTAGCATTGCTGGCACCCTGGATGTCTGACTGCAGGAACTAATTCTGACCCAGCTGCCAGCTTCTCTCTCAAGTCAAGACATTAAAATCCTTTTGAGTTTTAGTATTTTGTTGCTGAACTATTTGGGGAAAACAGCATTGATGCCTCTTATCTTTGACTGATTGAATTATGATCATGGTAAATCTCCCACCTTCCTAAGAAGTCATATTTAGAAATGTAGGCACAGAGTTAATTTTAAGAGCCATAGCTGTCTCCTTGGAAAGGCCTATCATGTTTTTTTACCCATAGGAAGATACAATGGGTAAGTCTTATTCTGAAAAGGTGTCATCACTACGAAGACAAAACCACTCCACAACTTTGAATCCACTTGCTGCAAGCCTGGTATGAAATAGAAAGTATGTATATGAAGGATGGGTGGCCAGACAGGTTGGAATGGAGCAGTCCCAGCTATCAATCAGTCCCACAACTTTCCCATTTGCCACTTTCTGTAGTGCTAGCTTCTGTAGTGGTGGCCATGCTCCATGCTCAGTTTTTCATAACCATTCCAAGAGATTTATGAGGGCTCCTCAGTTCAAAGGCTTTTAGGGTGTTGTATTCAGGATCAGCAAAATCAGCAGCTGCGTTAGGCAGAGACAGATTCTTTGCTGTGGGTAGGCAGTGGCTATGCCCTAGTCCTAGTATAAAGTGTTTTTCCTGTGAGTGTAAGACTCCCTGCCCCTCGTCAGCCTGAGGTAGGATGTGGCCAGTGATGACCCTTCCTTCCTCTTCTTTCAAACAAAAGTTTCAAATGGAAACTGCTAGAACAGGCTGTGGTTCATAAGATATCCACGTGTCTGATATCTTATGAACCAATAAGATATCAGACACGTGGAAAACACAACAAACATTCAAACCGCAGCCAAGACCCAGCCCTTGACAGGTAATATAACCCCACAACATAACCTGTGGATAGAGCTGGGTACACTTGAGCTATGCTTTTTGGCTGGTCACACCACTTGACTGCTTCTGCATTTCCTCTTGCCCTCTGTTTCTACAGTGCTGGTCATGTAGAAACTAAAACCATGGTGAGACAGGGATCAGAGAGCCATGGATACCTTTAAAGAGACACTCCCATTGGAGATCACTCCTTATGTTGCCTGTGAATCACTGATAAAGGATGCTCGCTTTCTAAAACTCCTGTGCCAGAGAGTTCATCTGTCAGTATTTTCGGTATCAGGTGGCGTGTCCCGGCACAGGACGGAGAACCCGCTCCACGCATCATCCCCTCCACGCCGGCCGCTACCGGTGCCGAGACTCGAACACGCGGCCAAACCGTGTGCTCCCCTCGCCTCCTTCCCACGCTAAACCCCCACCTGCGCATGCGCCCCGCCCCGCCCTCCCCTGGGGAACTGCACGTGCCGCCGGCGTGCGCGCCGAGGGCAGCGGGCGGGGCCGCCGCGCATGCGCAGAGCGGCCTGCGGGGCGGGGCGGGGCCTGCCCAGGAGCCGCCGCCGCGGAGCCGCCGCCGCCGCCGCGAATTTGCTGCTGTCCCCGCCGCCCTCGCCATGGACGACCAGCGGGTGAGTGCCGGGAGGGAGCCGCCTGCTTGCTTGCCTGCCCTCCCGCGGGTGGCGGGGCGGTGCCCAGCCCCGGGGCCTGCCGCCTCCTGCCCGGTCATGAGGGATGCCGGTGCTCACTGGGCCCCTCCTTCCATCGGTGTCGGCCTAGGCTGAAGGGAGGTAGTTAATAAAAGCGTCTTGTAGAGCTTTGTTTGGGGACTTGTGTGTTTTTTTTCCTTCTAGCTGCTGCCTTGCCGTTCCCTGCTTCTCTTATTTGCTCTCTGCCCCCTCGGGAAATCGCTCTGGGCTTCCTAAAAGCGAAATACTCTGCAAAAAGTTCTGACTCAGCCTTTTTGCTCTCGGTCTGGCATCCCTACACGGATTCTGTTACTGTCCCTGTGAAGAACACTCTTTCCCTAGTTTGAATCCAGAGTAGAGTCTGGATAACTAGCTCTGCTAATGGCTTGGAGTTTATAGATCGCGGGTGCTTGCTATTTCAGCGAGATGTTTGTATGCTCCCACTAAATATATAACTTTGGAAGGTGAGATGTAAACACCACTAAAGTGTGCTTCTGGTACCTGCCCTGGCTTTGCCTGCTTTGTGTGAAATTAGTCTCTTGGAGGAGTAAATGAGGCTGCAGCTGTCATTGAGGCTCTAGGTGAATGTTCCTGAGTGGCGTCATTGATCATACTTAAATTTCAGTGCTGCTCTGAATGCAGTAGTGAAATTGCAGTTTATCTTGTATTTTACAATATTTTGTCCATTAATTTGCAACTGTTGCCTGTGTTGTAATAAATACTCCTTCAAACTCTGGCAACCTCAACGTCTGGACAAGTGCAGATTATTAAACAAATGGAGGCTAAGTAAATATGTCCTCTTGTTTTGAATTTGATCCGCACATGAAGGTCTGTATGGCGCAGGATTTTGTCCTAGACCCAAGGCTGTTTCAGAAACTCTGTTGTACACCCAGTCACATCATGAGACTTTAAGTGTTATCTTGAGCAAGGTGATAAGTTGCTTCTGAAACAGAAGTGATATAATTGTTGAATTTATCAATGTTTATTCTGTAACTTCTATGAGGTGCTCATCTGCTTCAACAGGTGCTATCTTATGTTAATTATTAGCTGTTCAAAGAAGGATAGATTGTCTGCTTTTATGCTTCTTGCAAGACTATGAGCCACCACATGTTGCAGGGCTTCTTATCCTTTTTCATATCCTTTTATATAATATATCCCTTGCACATCCACACTGTTAATGTGCAGTGCCATGGGCTTTTTCTTTTTTCTGCACAGATTATATTAAATTGAGAGAATAAGAATAGGACATGGAAGTAAGGAGCAGTGTGAAGCTCACTGATGGCAGCTAAAATTACTTCTGTAATTAATATGCCGTAATGTTTTGAGAACAAATTTGAAACTGACCTCACTTAATATGTACTAGCCAGAGAGAAAACTGAAAAAAAATATTTGCAACAGTGTTCTATGAAATACTGCATCCGACAGTGGGCAATAGCTTTAAATTTCTTTCTATGCAGAAATGCCAAGAAGCTTTACTGAGTGTGGTGCTATTGTAACTATTATGAAAGAACTTAAACTGTAAGCCTCAGCTGCTGCTTATGCTGGTAGCTTTTCTAGCATCCTTTTCATTACCTGTAACTGTAGTGACTTCAGAAATTCCTGTTAAAGGAAGAAATGGCAGAAATACAATGTTTTAAATTTAGCACGTGTCTCTGTATGTTTGGAATAAAATCTATTTATTACTTATTAGTGATTAGAAAATTACAGTAGAAAATATATGTTAGTGATTCCTAACAGCTGACCTTTTGTGCTGGTAGCTTGTCTGTTGGTGCTTGAGAAAATTTCTGTCTCCTGCTGGTGGGTGTTATTAGGCCTCTTTCATCTGCCCTTGTAAAAGGTGTTTAATCTTGAGTTCAACCAAACTTGATGGAATTCCTGTTTGGAGAAATTTGTAGGTTACTTAAAAAGAGCCCTGCTTAGTTGACCTTAACTTTGTATATAGAAAGACCTTGTTTAACAGTGTTCTTCAAACTTCTGCTATATGTTTGGCTGTGTAAAGGCCTTGTAAGCATTCTTCACATGTAGATCTTTTCCTTTAATGGTGCATAGCTGTAAAACTCAAGAGCATTGTTTTCAGTGCTATGTACAAGAAAACTATTTCTTTTTTTCCTGGGTGGTGGAACAGAGCAAGCCCTACAATCCTAGTTGAAGAGGACTGGGGAGTTCTTTTGTTCATCCAAATTGACAGTGATGTTTATAGGATCTAAGGCTTTACTTGGGCTGTCCGACATGCAAAACCAATTACCTCTGGTCAGTAGTGAATACAGAAGCAGCTGGTTGGACAATGGCGATTCATCTGCCAGTCTAATGTGTACAAAGTTGTCTTTATGCATGTTCAATTTTAACTGGACAATGAAAAGATTCTCTAGTGAACCCATCAAGACTTGCCATACTCTCTGTTTCTGACAGGAGCCAATCTGGTCTTGCTTCTCTTCCTTAGAGTCCTATTTTCAGTCATTGCTAACTCATGCATTGCAACATCATCACAATGCTTGTAGTAAAAGCAGTAAAATTTTACTTTCTTCTACTGGTGGCTTGGTTTTGAGAATGGGATGCTGAGCAAACAGGCAGTGGGATGGAGTACCAATAAATACATCGTTGCAGATTCCTTGAAAAATACTGAGGGAGGGATCAGAAGAAACAGGTATAAGCATGGCCTAGGACTGGTGGAGAGATTCCTTGTACAGGACATAGTGTTGCTGTTCGGTGTGGATGGTGTGTAAGGAAGTTATTAAGATATTGCTAATGGGAGGGGCCTCTGCAAAATCCTTTTGGTGATCTGTCTGTTTTTAAGGTGCTCTCCATGCCTTGGTTTCTTAAATGTTGTCCAAGTAACAATGTTAAGCTGAGCAACCTGGAACTCTTTAGCCCAGCTAACTAATAATGTCTTAATTATAATTGAGACAGCTTTCACTTTTTGCTAAAGAGCCAAATCTGATTTGTTTCAAGAGCTTAATGTCAACCAGCTGGAGTTAGGGAAAATTCTTAGTTACATCCTTATCTGATTCATTGTTTACTTATACATGCTGTTATGCTCTGACCTTTAATTATCCAATTTGACTTAGTTTTTAATACCAGTCATAGAAAGGTTTTTGTCAGTCTTCAAATATAAGACTGACTACTTAACAAAATCAGACTTGGTAGTCTGATTTAATTTAAAAATGCATTTTGATGTGCTTAAGTTTTACATGCTCAGTATGTGTTTTGTACGCGGAATCTACTGCTTTTTAATGGCCGGAGGCAGTAAACAACAGAAATAATATTGGTTCGCTTTCCCAGCTGCCAGTAAGCTTTTATCTTTGAGGTCACTTTTAATTGGAATATATAAATAATTTTACAAAATATTTTAACACTTGAAGAGTAAGTTTAGAAGTCACTGTTGTGGATTTATTCTGTACATAGCTAAGCTGACGGCTTATTCTCTTTAATACTAACTTCTTTTCATAATAGAAAAAGCTAATTTTTCTTCTCGGTTAACTTTTTGCTTATTGGTTCTCTATTTGGTAGCACAAGCACTGTCTTTCTTGTTTGGAGAAGTTACACATGCCAGACTGTGGTGCCAATAGGTAGTCTAGTTTAGGTGACTTGGTGTTTGCAGTATTGTGGATAACAAAGCATGTAAAACAGTGGTGCGTCATAAAACACATTATCGATTTCTCTCAAACTAGCAACTGGAGAACCTTAGTTTGGTTTAATGCTTCTTAGACCTTTGATACATTTTCTCTTTTCTAACAAAATGTATTTCCTGATCCTGTCAGAATAAGAGTTGAACTCACCACAGCTGGAATGTATATGATGAATTTCTATACACGTTGAAATGGTAATAGTTAAAAACATTATGATTTTTTTTTGTGATTCCTCTTACTTGTTTTTGTAATTCTAGGAGACTCTGCGAAGAATTGTCTCTACTCTAGCAAACAAAAATGATGAAATCCACAACTTCATTGATATGCTGAACCACACGATAGAAAATGTACAGGTATGTGTTAAAACTTACAGGTTGTAGCTGGGAGAGAAGCAGCTTTCCAGTTTTATCAGTCTCTAACTCTTGGGGTGGTATTTAAGAGATGGACTATAAGAATCAAGTTTTCACATGTCTTCATTTTGGAACCAGATGGATAAAGTCTGTATCTAGTTGAAAGGTATAGTGACTTTGTCTTTCATGCAAAAGGCTATTGTGGGGTTTGATTTGTGAGAATCTGGATTTTGAGGGAAGATCTCAAACTGCTGTTACTTGGAATTAGTATATCTTTTTGAGACCTGTAGTCTGCTTGGAAGACTGAAAAATTAGACCATCTTGATACCTGGGAGAATTCTTTGCTTTTTCTCTTTTCAGTTGTTGCAAATTGTTGATCTTAAGTTAAAAGTTAGATCTAAATTTTAGAGCATCTGCACTAGGGTGAGGTTTAGGTTCCTTTAGCCTATCAACAAGTGCTAAGTTCGTGTTAAATCTGAGTCTAGTCAATGGCAGAGATCAGAATCATCCACCACATCTCAAGCTGGCTTCTTGACCACTGTTTTTAGCACCACACGAAACCATTTTATATGAAACTGGAGTACTCCTTACAAACATCTAGCAATCCATATATAATTGTGAGTGGGGAATTAAGGTCTTTTGTCATGGAATAAAGTTGCCAAATATGTTTGTTCTGTGCAAGTTTGAATGTCATGGAGTTTTCATGTGTTTCAGTCTTCAGTGTCCTCATGTAAAGCCTATTTAAATGATGTCTGTCATTCTTGTCCATCTTTTTTCTCTTTCTGTATGGTCAGGAGAAGTGACGAGATATATAGTGGGTCATTGCAAAGGGTGTCTGGGCAAACAACTTGACTTTTAGTCTAAATAACTAGTCTGCACTGTTTCCAATACAAATTGCAGCAGTGTCAATTCTCTTCTTAGGTCAACTCTTCTAATGCAATCAGTGAGTTGGATGAAGAATTTGATGGTCTGTATTCTGTATTGGATGAGATGAAAGGGAGTATGGCCAGCACTATTCAGCAAGAAGAAGCTCGTAAAATCCAAGCCCTGCAGGTAACTGTTCAACTACATCTGTAAATTTTTACAGCTAAGTAGAATCAGTTTTAAACTACTTTAAATCTCAACTGAAAGTAAGATTTTGGTAGTGTTGCAAGAAATGCAGTAAGCATTATAAATGTTTTCTTTGATACGAGTACTCCTCTGGACTCCTGTGGTATTTTGAGGTCTCCTAACATATTTATATTCTCAATGTTGTTATGTAGAAAGGAAGTGATTATTATCTGTAGAACTTAAAGGTGGAGAGCGGCTATGTAGAAGCAGGACTTGGATATGTTTGCTACCTTCAAACTGCTGCAAGGCTTCTGGGCTGAAATTGGAATCTGAGCATGTGAACCGGTAGACATGCCTGATGATTTGCTCAGCCTTGGAGTCAAGAATCATACCCAGTATCCAAAGCTCAGTGTGTGGTCTGCTCTTGACGGAACTGTCCATTCTCCACTTGTTAACATCAAGCGAATTGTATATGCGTATGAGAAGACGTATGGGAATTTCTTGGGTGAACTTTCCCAGCTTGTGGTTGTATAATTTCATGCAGGAGAATCTTTCCAATGGGTTTCAGAGAAATAGAAACAAAAATGTAACTTTATGAAAGATCCGTGAATTCTGTTTTTACATTAGCTTGTAGCAACTTCCTCTAGCTTTCAGAAAGACTAGTTACTTAGGGCCAAAGGGCAGTTCAATTGTTAAAGCAGAAGCTTTGTCTCCAGTGTTTTTCTTTAAATGGTTGTAGTTACAGTATTCTTCTGTCAGTTCTTTTTGCTTACACAAAGCAATGAGGAAGGTGCTTGTTCTTCACCTTCTTCTGTCTAGTCAGTTTAAAGAAGTTCTAGAAGCGGTTTCACGAAAATAAATTCCACAGATTTCTTTAAGGTCTGTTTTGTGTTCATACTTAAAGACTGAGAGTAAAACATTCCATGACTTCTGTGTGCATAACTTAATTTAAACACTTATGTGTACTTTCTTCCCATATGTCTTAAGTCCTTCTGAAATGACTCAACAGACAGAGGTCTGCTTGCATCCAGGGGCACTGGGGACTTAAAGGATAAGTGCTTCTCAGTTAAGAGCTCACAGCAGAAATTAGGCTGGTATGTATCAATTGTTTTACCTTCCAGTGAAGAAAAAGTGAAGTTAATCACAGAATCGCTAGGTTGGAAAAGACCTCCAGGATCATTGAGTCCAACCATTCCTATCTGCCACTAAACCATGTCCCTGAGCACCTCATCCACCTGTCTTTTAAATACCTCCAGAGTGTTTAATGATCTTGCAAGTAATGATTCTGGAACTGAAAACTGTTTTATAGTTACTCAACTGGCAGTTTGATTTGACCATTGAAATTTTCTCTAATTTCTTTTAATTTTCTGGTGGTTAATCTGATTTGATCAAGCTTAGGTGTAGTCAAACCAAATTATTCTGAAAGCTTTCAGTGTGGTACAGCTGTATCAAGCATTGGTGCCCAATACCTAGGTTGAACAGCTCAGAAAAGGTTGGAGACAAGTGGAATGTTCATATCACTGACACAGTTGTTAAGTGCCCTACTTGTCTTTCAGCTGAGGCTGTTCTCCAGCTACAAGCTTAATGGATATTCCCTTTACTTGATGACAGACCAGATAACTTCCTTACCAAGGTAACTTACTTGGTAACTGAGGCACTGCAAGACTGCTTTTCCTGATAGTCCATCTATCAAACCAAAAAGAGGAAGTCTCTTGCATTGAATGTATTAATCTAAGCCATTATCTTTGACTGAAGCTGCAAATTAACTTCTTATGAGGAAACCAAAGAACTTCAGGGAGGTCCAAACACCCCATTTAAAGGAATTGAGCTGCTTAATTTATCGCCCTCTTAAAGAGCTTTTTCTATAGTTAGTCTTTGGTAGTTGACTAGGTGCCCTTGTTCAGAATAGGCTGTGACTTAAAATACTGGGGCTACACAATAGTGAAAAATTGTAAGGATTTAATTTTCAGACTGATCCCTCTCAAATAATGTCCTTAGTGGTTAAGGCTGAAAATCAGAAATTCTCCTTTAACCCTTGCTTTGAAAATATATTGCTTCATTCTGGGACAATGTATTTTAATGACCCTGAAGTATTTAATTTTAACTCCCAAATGCAGATGCATCTCAGATATTAAAGTAAGCATCCAATTACCGTGTCATTTCTGCGAGCAGTTTGAAAATGCCCCTGGCATTTCCTTCTCTCTTTTGAGGTGTTTGCCTGGGGCACTTTAACAGTATCATGGCATATCAGTTTGTCAGTGTTGGCTGTCCTCCAAAGAGGAGAGCAGCTGTGTTAGCTGAATGAGAGCTTGGGTTAGTAGCGTGCTTCAGAAGTTATCTAGAAACTATACACAAACTTCTAGCTGTTGGACTGTTTCCTTGCTGCTGTTCTGTCCTTGAACGGTAAATCTTTGGGGCATCTGGCACCTTGCCCAGGTCAACTCACTACACTTGCCAAAACTAGTTAACACTTCTCAAGTGCTTGAGACTGGTCTGTTCTTGAAGTTGATGCAGCTGTTGGCTGCTTTTGAGACAGTAACTATTTCAGAGTAAGCCATCTTTACTGAAGTGTTTTAAAGGAAAATAATTACTCCCTGTTGACTTGTTCTGAGATATTACAGTAAGTATTGTGTGAGTAGAAAAACAGCTGTAGGTTGAATAGTGATGCTAAAGCTGCTTGCAGGTTTAACATGCCCATCTTGTTTAACTTGCAGTATGCTGAGGATCTTGCAGTGTACTCAAAATGAATCTTTTTAGGGGTATAACCATAGTGTGTAATACTGGAAGTTCTCTGTGGACTCCCTTATGTACTGGAAAGGTCATTTACTAGTGATAGAGTTTTAGATAATCCTGAGAGAAATCTCTTCTATCTTTCATCCTTGGTTGCTTTTCCTCTATCATCTGCATTTCTAACACAGCAGTATTGATTTTCCAGAACTGTCTTATGATTCTAGAGCTGCTTGGGGATGAGATCCTTGCCTTTTTCAAGGCTACTGCTACATTAAGCAGTATCAGTTCATTCATGAGGTGTAGTTCCGTAAATAGGAGTTGTAGTGCACACAGAGGTAAGTATTTCTTCGCTTCTGAAATCCAGATACTGGGAGAAACAGGCCTTAAAATGAAATCTGGATTTTAAATCGAACTTTACCACCTATCCAAATATTTCCCTTTTTAATTTATAGGAAGTGCCTTGTATCACTGTGCATCTGTCAAGCACGGTGAAGTTCTAGTTAGCACAATGTGTTAGAGGTTATAGTCTTGATTTGATAAGATAACGAGCTGTTACAAATACAGAGCAAATCCATGCAGTTCCAGTACTAGTAGTTGTAAACCACTTTTTTAATGTGAATACATTAAATTATTCTAACTTTCTGTTGTTGATTCAGGATCAACTTAACCAGTGTAGTAATGCCCTAGAGAGTTCTGAGGAGCTGCTGGAACTAGCTGCGCAGTCGCTGGACATAAAAGACCCTGTGGAATTCTTAAAGGTAGAAAACATTGAACAAATGTACATTAGGCAGACTTGTAAATAAGGCAACATGTATCAAACTGGAAGAATATCCTTACAAATTAATACAAGAGTTCTACATATGCATTTAATTAGTACATTAGGCTTGTTGTAATAATTCTTGCATTAGTAGTGGGGTCAGCTACACGAAATCCAAGAACTTTTGCTTTTTGTATTTTAACAGGAGCAAGGACACAAATTATTCTAAAAGAGAGGGTAGGAAAACTGTCTTACCCTGTCAGCTAAATCTGTTGGTAACATGCTTTTGTGCTGTCATGGTTCCTGAGTGTCAACTTTGATTTATTTGCATTGAAGAATGAGAGTTCCTAAAATGAGTATTTTTTAGTACTTCAGTTTGTGTTGTCCTTTATGCTTTGTCATGGTGATGTGTAAAGATTTAGTTAGCTTTTGAGCACTGTACAGAATGTAACTGTGAATTAATTTTAAGTTGTTACTTTTTGGATATCTCTAATGCTTCTTTTGGATCAAATATACTAACAAAAGTTATTTCGAGTGTTTGCTGGGGGTAGTTTCTCTTTAAATGTCAAGTTAAAGGCTTAAGATGCTGAAATCCAATTTAGTGAATGCTATATCTAGGATCTGAAACTTGTGTTACAGAAGCTTGCACTTGTAAATGTGCCTTTGGGTATAGCATTTTAAGGTAGTATTGCCTTGGCTACAAGTTAAGTAACATCTATTGCTATGCTAATAGCAAGTGTTTCTGAAAGGGCAGCTCCAGCCCCAGCTCTTCTATTGGTACAGATTTTCTTTGGATCCTCTTACTTGGAAATCAAAAGTATGCAAATGCTGGAATGGAAGAGGGTTCAGTGGTTAGATAGCTTGTAATTTGATGCTGCTGGGCTGCTGATCTGTGGACTGGTGCTCTTTGTCAGTTGCCCTGAGGCAAACTAAGTTCAAAGGACTTAAGCCAGAACTGTCTTGCCGAAGGCTGTTAGTTTAGGCCTGGGCACCACAAATTCCACAAGACCGTGAGGTTAAGAAGGAAGCTTTTGGTTTTAATTAGCTCTATTTTGCTTACAACTGTCATATAGGAAAATCATTAAGTAACTTTCTTACAGTAACTTTGGTTTGAGGTAAAATAAAGCTACCTCTTGAGCTAAATGTTTTCTAATCTCTTTATTCTTTCTACTTCCTACTTTGGGAATATGAAATTGGTTTTATAGCATGACAGCTGTGACATGTTGGTGGGGTGTTTGTGTTTTTTTTTCCCATTGAGTGTGTTTTGTATTTAATGAAAAATTTTGAAGTCCTCCACTTTTGTTTTTAAACTGGGAAGTTACCTGATGTTTCCTGTCCCCTCTTTGGAAAGGAAAGTAGTTCAGCTGAATGGCAACTAGGTCAAGTAGCAATGTTAACTCCAAACGTGGATCCAACAGGCCTAACTAAGCCATTATTACTTCAATGGTAAGATTTTTGTCTTAGGTTTGCAGTTCTACTTGTTGAAAGTCAGGGTTTTTTTTCGTTACAGATGCTAGTTAACTTTTATCTTTGTAACATGCCATCACCGCTTCTGCATCTCTGTCAGCGTTATCACTTAAATGCTAGGAAAAGCTGTTCTGTGGTTTTGAACGGTGACATATGGAGAGAACGTTTTAGGAAGCATTGTCTGAATAGTACAATAACTTTTAGAGAGCAAGTTAAAGTCCTATTTTTTTCTTGTTTGTCAGAGTATACATCCCATCATGTATAGCTGACACGTACAGTTATATGCCCTTAATAAACACTTCATAGTTTAATAGATAATACCATGTAGTTAAATTTTACTCACATGGTCATGAGCTTTTTTACAATGTGTTGGAGACTTACTTAACTGATTTATAGAAATCTGAAGAAAAAGTCACACCTAGGAATGTGAGTGATTTTGAATTGGTTTTGTGTGGTTCTTGAGGTAGTTTTTTCCCAGGTTATATATTGTTGCAGTTCTAACCAACACTATTAACATGCTTCATGGGAAAATATGCAAGTGTTAAGCTGATTTTGATCTTCAAACCTGAGCAATACAGCTGAGCTTGTGCTCAGCCTTCTTGCATGTTACTGCTGTTGATTCTTGCATGGGAATACTAACTACTTTCTTTCTCTTCTTCCTGACATGCATCAAGGCTGCCAGACAGATCAAAGATAGGTACAGTACAAAGTCTATCACTTTTGTGTCTTTGAATTAATTTTATCTTTGAAAATGCATTTCTTTTGAAAGGGTCATAGTCAGCTTAATTCAGATTCGTTCATTCTTTCCTAAGTGTTTGTTGTGACATTACAACTTTTGAAAGAGACTTTGAAACTTCAGTGCTTCTCCTGTAGTGTTTTTCCTTGCTGGCTCTTGGCCTTACATACCTTAATAAAGAGGAAGATATTATTAACAAGGGAAGGCAGAGCTCTGCAGCAACTATAATAATAATTTTTATTCTTATTTCTTTAAGTATCTGTGTGTCATTAATACATTATATCATTAATTATTATTAATAATAAACTTCTGTTCTATTATTAGTACCTGGTGATTTAAATTTAATGTGTCAAGCTGACTCTGTCCCTTTAAATTATGAGAAAAATCTCCTTGTTGTTTCTTTGTTTTAAGTACTTACAGACATTTGGTAGCTAATTTTCTGTTTGAATGTAAAAAGTTCTGTAGCTGTTGAAAAAGTTCTAGTAACATTGCTGTGACTAATATCAGTGAATTCACTGTTTCTGTCTTCAAACTATTGTTTAGAAAGCAAAACTTTACTGTTTCAAAGTAAGTGCAAGGCTGTTTTTCTTCATGTGGAAGAATAACTGTGTTCTGAGAGTGTGACAGTCTGGTTCAGAAAACTTACTGTGATGTGCATAATATTTTGAAGGACAGTTCACAGGGCATGTCCAGCATACATTGCTCTTGTGGATAAAATAGGTTAGATTTCAATTTACAGGTTTTCAAGAAAGGAAAGGTCTGATAGTCTAAGTTCTCTGATATTGTATGTAAGATGAGTAATTGCTAGTGAAATTAATCTTTGCTTTTCCAAGGGTAAAGATTTATTATCCTTAAGAAATCAGAGGGATAGTGGCAATGTTAGGAATCTTAGTATTTTATCTGTAATAAGCATTCTCTTCTAGTTTCTTGAAAAGCTGTGTGATCTAATCCTTTTGAACCCATTGTGGCTGGTTCCCTTTCCAAGATCAGAACCTAAACAGCAGTTAAAAAGCTGTCAGAAGCTGACGATTCTCTTCCTTCTAATCAGAGGATTGCTCTTCCTTAATGAGGGATTTACTCTACTCATCTGGCCAAGCAGTGGAATCTGCTAGACAACCCATATGAATACCAGAATGTCAGCTCTATCTTGGGAAATCAATTGACCTGTCTCTTAGGTTATTCATTTCAGTATCACAATTGTCCCATATCACATAATTGTAATGCTTATCACTCTCCATGTGCTTATATCTTTAATACTCAACTTCCTATTTCCTCCCTGTACTTCACTACCTAGTTTTTTCACCATTCTTTAGATGTACCTGTAGTTAGCACACAATCTCTTTTACATACTAGCGAAACATTTAAGAGCTCACAATACATTGTGGGCTTTAAGTGTTTTGATGATGCCTCAGATCTGTAGGTGTAAATCAGATACAGGCATTTGCAATTGACTTTCTAGTTAGTAAACTCTCTTTCTGAAGCAGGAGTTAAAACCTGTGTGCTGCCTGGATCAGTTATTCAAATCCTGTTATGTGGCCTGGTGTCTTCAGAGTTACATAACTTTGCAAGAGACTTGTCCTCTTTTTTTTTATGGCCTAGTTCATAAAGTACAGGAGCACCTTAGGAATATTCAGAGAAAGGACTGAACTAAGATTTCAGAATTGGAAGTGAGAGCTGTGTTTCAATATCTTTTCTAAGGCTAATCTGATTGATACTTGCATGTTCCAAAGTGATATGGTGTCTGCAATCTAATGGTTACTTCTTCCCCTGATAAAAGCAAAGGTAGATATGAAATCAGAACATTCAGTTTGCCTACTGCTATTTATAAATGCCTTATGAACAACCTTTAAGAGGTGAATGTGCTTTCTACTTTAGAGGTGATGAGTGGATGTTGTTCAGCAGAAAAGTCCTTGGACTTTTTTAAACTAAAGGTTTAAGTTTCAGATTTCTAAGTATAACATGATAACTGATTCTGTGGTGCTCTAGGTTTTTCATACTTCGTGGTTTCGTGTAAAGTGATATAAGTTTTACTTTGTCTCTTCAAGTTTTTTCTCTAGTCACTTTGTCGGTAATGTGGAAAATGGAGCTCACACCGTATTTTTTTTTGAGATGGTCACATTAGCAAAACTCTGTTTTGGAGTCTGTGCTAAGTGATAAAGTTAGGTATTAGGGAAGTATTTTGATCTTTGATCAGTGTTTTGGCTGATGGTTTGAAATTAACAATACAGATTATCTGCTTTTTTTTTTTTTTTTAAATGGTTGTAGGAATTCAATAATGCAAAATACATTTTGCTAATGTTACTTTCTTGACTTCAGAGTCACAGTGGCTTCAGCGTTCTGCATCTCTCTGAAACCAAAAGTCAGTGATAGTATGACTCATTTGATGGTGGACTTCGCTCTGGAAAGGCGCATGCTCCAGGCTGTAAAGTTTTTGCCAGGTAAAAACTGTATGCAGTGAGTTTAATTTCTTACTACATGAATAACTTACTGTATTTTAAAATAAAGACCAAACAAACCCAAACTACACCTCTTGCCATCCTTATGAGTAAATTTTTCAGAATACCTAAACTTGTTCTGATTCATTGGAATACCATATCTTGAAGGTGGAAGTCTCCTATGTTTATTGAATTAATTTCTATATAACATAGTGTTTCAGAAAATTGCTCTCAAAATTGAGAATCAGTGTCTGGACTGTGTTTTTCGTGTTGTCAGTTCCTCTGTACATCTTAAATTAAATTTCTTGAGACTGTACCTGCTAGCTTTGTGTGTAATGACACTCACGTCCTAGTCAACTCCTGTAGTGTTATGCATGGAACTGTAAGCTGGTATGTTGCTTATAGTGTGCTGTGGCCTGGAATGCAAGAGAAAGGGTGATCTCCTAGGGCAGTAATATTGCCGTAATACAGAACATGTATTGATGTGCCTGTTTATTAATGTTTGAAAGAAAATATAGGTGCAGTGTTCCAGTATGTATCTTTCATGCCTTTTTACTCATATTGCTTTCCTATGTAAACCACTTTGCCCTTGACCAATACCAAGAATATATTTACAGGAATACTGCTGGCAGGGATGTAAATTGTTTCATCTCTGGGTCACTAATCCAAATCTGTTAAGAATTGGACAGTATCCGTTTACACTTTTGCACATTTATCTTGTCTGCTGCAGATACAGTATGGGGTAGCAGGTGTAGTAAATTACAAACAGTATTTCTAGTGGCTTGCTAGCTCTGTCTAGGCAGAAATTCACAATTTTAGTCTTAGACTCTGAGTGGCAATTACTGTTCTGTATTACCTAGATAAGGGAACAAGCTATATAAGCTGTTTAACAGGAATGGGAGTGTTGATATCTAACAGCAAGCATGAGCAAAGTCTTGTCTCTATATGATGATAATTAGTATGGCCTATCTTTTATGTGCATGTAGTGCCAAATTATCAAATTACTCTGACATCGATTACTGATAGCTTAAACTGTTGCAGGGAAAACTGCACTTATCTCGGAACCTTAGAATGGTTTGGATTGAAAGGGACCTTAAAGATCATCCAGTTCCAACTGTCCTGCTAGTAGATCAACTTGCTCAAAGCCTCATCCTACCTGGTCTTGAAAAACCTCCAGGGATGGAGCATCCAAAACTTCACTGGGCAACCTTTCCAGTGCCTCACCCCTGCCACAGTAAAAAATTTCTTCCTGATATCTAATCTAAATGTACCCTCTTTTCAGCTTGAAACCATTACCCCCTCATTCTATCACTACAGCCCCTGATAAAGATGCCCTCCCCAGCTTTCTTGAAGGCCCCCATTCAGTACTGGAAGGCTTCTGTAATGTCTCCCTGGAGTTTCTCTTCTCTAAACAAGCCCAACCCTCTCAGCCTGTCCCCATATGGGAAGTGCTCTAGCCCTGTGATTGTCTTTGTGGCCTTACTCTGGATTTGCTCTAATAGATCCGTGTCCTTCCTGTGCTGAGAACTCCAGAGATGAATACCATACTCCAGGTGAGGTCTCACAAGAGCAGAGTAGAGGGGCAGAATTGTCTCCACTGATGTGCTGGTCACACTTCTTTTGATGCATTGATAGACCTTTCATACATCAGGAATTACTAATATCCTAGTCTAGGAAGTTAAATGTGTTTGGTGTTGTGGTAATGCAGACATTTAAACACTGCTTGCCAGACTTTTGCTGAAGACTTTGTCACTCCAAACGTGTGAATGACACTATCTGGTTTCTTACACTGACAGAAATAACTGGCTAGGTAGCTAAACTTATTCTCATCTTCTGTCTAACAAGATGTTTATAGGCTCGTGTTGTGAGATACTTGTTCTCATCTTAATTTTTCTTTTGCCTGAGAAAGGATCCTACTGATATTATTCTGTTATTCTCAAATTATTGATGGATGACTTTGAAACTTGATGGCAAATGTGTGTGACCAAAATTTGCCATGATTTAACCACACTAGGATGCTAAGCACTGCACAGTTGCTTGCTCACTCCCTTCTGGTGTCGTGAAATGGGAAAGAACATCAGGTAAAAGTGAGACAATGTATGTTGAGATAGACAGCTTAATAGGTAAAGAAAAAGCAGTGTTATAAATGAATTCATTCACGGCTTCCCATCAGCAGGCAGGTGTTCAGCTCTCTTCAGGAAAGCAGGGCTCCATCATGTCATGATTTCTTGGGAAGACAAAATGCCATAACTCCAAATGTCCCTCTCTTCCTTCCTCTTTCTTCAGCTTTATATACTGTGCGTGGTTTTACATGGTGTGGAATATCCCTTTGGTCAGCTAGGGTCAGCTGTCCTGGCTGGGTCCCCTCCCAGTTTCTGAGTGCAGCTGTGCGCTTGGTCTCCTTGCTGGTGAGGTGATGTGAGAAGTAGAAAAGGCCTTGACGGTGCTCAGCAATAAATAATACCTCTGTGTTATGTACAAGCCTCTATGAAGCAATGTAACTCTGTCCCAGCCAAAACCAATGCAGACTTTTGCTTTTGCTCTCTTCTGTGCCACTTAGTCATTCTCAAGCACTTTAAACCTATACCACCCATTTCAGCATAATTCCTGCTTGGCTTAAAATGCAGGGATGTGAGGGTTGAAAAGGATGCGTTTTGGTGAAGTATTAGAACAGATTATAATGAGGGAGGGTGTGAAGTAGCAGACATAAAGCAGACTAGGTCTTCTGCTTCTGCTGGACCTGCAATAGCCAGGAGGAGCTTGTACCTAGGTGGTAAAACCGCACATCTCTAAATGACTCAACCATAATTAATGATGCTAATTGTCATCAGTCACTGTGAAGGGGAGTTGTGTAACAATCTGTTCAAGAAATAGTTGTTTCAGCTGCATAAAGGTGACCTGTATATAATTGAGACTTGGTCACTGGGACATAAAGAACAACACAGTTAAGGGTTTGAGTGTTAGGAAAAAGGATGATTTTTGATAAACAAAATCTGGAGATCTGTCAGTCCCACAGATGCATTGGTATTATACTTTCTTGATATTCCTGATAGATATATTGACTTGCAGGCCACTTTTGTATCTGTTTCAAACTTTTGTGAATGCTGAAACAAAGGAAAAGCTTTTGCAGATCCTTCCTACAAAAACTGCAAACAAAAGAATTGCCTTTTTCACTTCCTCCAACAAGTCTCCTTGAATGTACTTTGGACACTATGGAGAGTATTTAAATGCCTTCACTTGAAAAAACATTTTCTGCTGGCTTAAGCACTCCCTTGTTTCATGAAAATAAACTTCTATCAGATATGAACAAAACTTTAATCTTTTCTCTAGTGAATCTTAGGAATTCTTTCCCCTTCTTTAAAGACAAAGGATGAAAGCAAAAGAAAACAAAAGAAAAGAAAACTGGGTAGCTAGTGATTGGCTAGTAGAAACTATTACTCTGTTAGTTGTTCGTAGCAGTGGAAGTAAACTTTAGTGATGCTCAGGGGCTGCTGCTGCAGTTACCTTCCGAAGACTCAGAAATACAAAATTTGCTTATTAATGTTCTTCCTGTGTAATGTTATTCTAAGCATAGGTTCATAGTTCTAAGTTCACTTAACTCTAGCATGGCTTTCTTGCTGTTTCTGGAAGATGATCAGCCCAAATTACTGACAAAACAAACATCTGGAAAATATTATGTCAGTGTTCACTGTAGAGCTAATGTGTGTTTCTCATTTTATAAAATGCATTTTAAGTGTAAGTGATATGCCTGGTCTTCTGTTGCACTTTGCTAATGGAATACATCTTCTGAAAGGAATGAGTGTTACAGGTCCAAGGGCAAGTCTTAGAAATCTGAGGAGAACAAATTCACGTTCAGCTGATTATCCTCTTTGAACTAATGTGTATATTTGTCTTTCTGCAGTCCCTAAAGCTCCAGAGATAGATATAGCAGCATGTCTGGTTGCTGATAACTGTGTAACAGTATCATGGAGAATGTCTGAAGAAGACAGTAGAATTGATCATTTTGTACTAGAGTATAGGAAAACCAACTTTGATGGGCTTCCTCGAGTAAAAGATGAACAGCCTTGGGAAGTGATAGACTATATTAAAGCTACGCAATATACATTATCAGGTAAGGGGGGTTTATGCTTCAAAACCAATAATATTGGTAAAACTATACTTGAAAGTTCTGCAAAGTATTGGTTGTTCTATATGTAATGAGGCTTCCATTGTTTCTTATTACTCTTGAGTGCTTTGTATGATACTGACTCTGCCTTTGAGTTTGAGGCTTTATAAAAAGTCACGTGTTAAATAAAGTTTACTGATGTTTAAGCTTGTTTTCTCCAGACTACTATAAATGGAAAACAGTTATGTGGAATAGATATAGGCTTATAAAAATTGTAAGTAATTGTAATCTCAGTTCAAGTTTCTACATGTTCACTTTTTAGGTCTGAAATTTGATACAAAGTACATGAACGTAAGAGTGCAAGCTTGCAACAAAGCTGTAGCAGGGGAATACTCTGATCCTGTGACTCTGGAAACCAAAGGTAAAATTTCAAAGACTCAACTTAGATGTAGTGAAAACCCTGTGCTTACTGTTCTCCCGTCATATAGGAACTTGTATGTTCAGGCTGCTTTGGCATTAACGCTGCTGAAACATGCCATAAATGAAAACCAAAGCAACCAGTCCTCTAGAGGATTAAGAAGCTTATTTGCACAAAGCTGGCCATAAAGCACTGAAACACTAAAAATGAGGTAGTGATGTAACTTCCTCCAACAGAGCTTGATATGATTTGTTTTGAACTGTGGATTGACAGCATCATGTGCCACTACATCATGCCAACACATAGCTAAGGGATATAAACATAGCTGAGCATCGGTAGGACTCCTAGGGCATCTAAACAGTTGGTGTGTACTTGTCTGGTTATTGGTACTTAGCATGTGACAGCTAATAGCTTTCTGTAAATAGAGGGAGCTGAAAATGATTTCCTTGACTTTGTAGCTGTAGATTCCAATCACTGTCAATATTAAAATAATAGTTCTAGATTGCTACAGTTAAGTCATTGTGGAAACAAATCAGTTAGGCAAATGGGGTAGTCTGAAAGTGGTGGCTTCTGAACATTATATTGTATAAAAAACTAGAAGAAAAATTTCTTGGAAGTGAGGTTTTGTGACAGAAAACAGATAAACTATTATAGTGGAAATAATGAGACTTTAATTATAGCTAGACTTATAGCATAAAGGGCAAAATGACTGATGTGAACAGGATAATTAAAATATAAATTCTGTTAGCTTTATAAAAACAAAGCTAGGTGCAATTTGAATGAGCTGGTGCGCTTTCTGGTACTTTCCTAAAATGCTTTTAATAGGCTTAAGCAATAGTCACTGTCACTATCCATTTAATAGCCACCTACAGTCCTTTACTCCAGTATGAGAAAAATAATTATGATTTTGATTGTTTGGGCAGTTACCGTGCTACCTGTTAAAATTTTTTTTTGTTGTTATTTCTGTATGAATATGTAGTTCACTTTCTTTAATAATCAGCTCATGGAAATTCAGTATCTTCATCCCTGTATTCTTATTATTTTCAGACTTGTGTACTGTTGAGCACTACACTCTTAAAATCCCAAGTATACTTTTTTTCAGAATCAGTCTAATATCTGGTAGCATTAGGACACTTACAGAATAGTCTGTAAGTAAACATCTTGAGGGACCTTGGCATCTTGTATTAGTTTTGTTTTCTTGGATGAAGTACTAAAGTGACGTAGTCTGATTGACAGGCCTGAAATTATATGTATGCCCCGTAGATGATTAGTATTGCTGTGTGTGTTGTTCAGTCTGTAACTTTCCACATTGCTGTCATAGAGTTGTACTGAGTTATACATAAGAGTTTGAGAAGGTGTTTCATTATTTGTACAGTTGTGCTGTGTGAAAGAGGGAAGATGGACCAGAATGTTGTTTTTCTACAGCTCTTTATCTTAAAGATAGGATATATCCAGCTGCTTGCTCCTCTCCTCTCCTGGGACCTTGGCCATGTTCTAGGAGGGAGGACAGGAAGCAGCTGGGGCCAGACTCCACTTTTTGGGGTGTTGTAATTTGTTTGTTTGGTGGTATAAAGGCTAGGCCCCTCGCGGCAAGGGTTGGGAGACCTCTGTCATGGGTGGACACACCATGTGATTTCCCAGTTGCCACTATAACTGTGTATTTGGATGATGTTAAAGCAATTGGTGATGTATTTCTCTTAATCACTTTACTTGTTCTGTTATGGCAATGATTAGACACATTGTCTTTACAAGCTATTACTGTTAACTTGTGATTGATCACTACGAATCATTTGTACGTCATGCTGTAATAACTTGAGTAAAACTTGATTTCACAAAGTTTGGGCCTTTATGATTATTTTTGCTGAAAGCCCCTAAGTATTTGAGAATTTGGGGACTCTTATGGTATATGTATCTAAAAGTGCATGATTTCATGGAGTATTTGAGAGTTTGGGGGTTTTTATATTGATTTTGCTGAAAGCCTCTTTGCAGTTAAACAAGGACTTGGCTACCGCAAATACCAAGTTTCTTCTGGTTGCATACATTCTCTACTGTTCTTCTGTCTGTAATTGACCTCACATTTCAACTGTCTACTTGTGTGTGCTATGCTGTCTATTTAATATTCTCCAAGTTTGCAGTCCTTATTAATCATAAACACCTTGTTCTAGAATCAGTGTTGCAGAGCATGGAAAGTAAACTTACCTTTTCAAGTAATTCATGATTGTAAGAATTTAGAGAGTAGGCTGCAACTAGCAGAAAGCATCAGCTGAATTCAGTTACTGATGTTGCAGCACTGTAAAGATGAAAAAGCTTACTTTGTAATTTATATCCTGAAGGTGGATAGTTGGGCTGTGTTTAAAGAGCTCCGTGCCTTAATTACAAGCATCAGACTAAAAAGCTGATGTTCCTGTTAAGTTGAGTGGTGCTGTGCTTTAATTTTATTACCGCTTCTGTTATTTTCTGTGAATACCCACTATTGGGAGAGAGCATTTAAATACCATTTCACTGTTTTGCATTTTGTCTTGACCAGCATTTGTGTTCAGTTTGGACAGTACTTCATCTCATATGAACTTGAAAGTTGAAGATACCTATGTTGAATGGGATCCTACGGGAGGCAAAGGCCAAGAAAAAATAAAAGGGAAGGAAAATAAAAGCAGGTAAGAACTGTTACGTAAATGTTTACATTGCCTGGGATGTCTCATGGCGATTAAGGGAGGAGGGCAGGAGGGAATTAAAGCACTGGAAGACAGTGGGACATCAGAGGAATTTTCATTCAGAAATCTCACTGGAATAAATTTAAATTTTTTCTTTCCTTTACCCTGTCATACGGATGTGGAGGCTATTTATAGAAGCTACTAGAAATGTGTCTTAATCATTAAACAGAACTTAAGTCTTTTTAAAATACATTTGCTAGGGTAATAGTCTGGGTACTATAATAACTTGCAGATGTGGTGGTTTGATCTTGGCTAGCCACCAAGTGCCTACGAAGTTGCTTTATTGCTTCCTGTACTCAACTGGACAGTAAGAGAGAAAATATGAAATTCTCACCTACAAGTTGAGATAAAGACAGGGACATCACTCCACCATTACTGTCGTAGGCAAAACAGATTACTTGAGGAAATTAAAATTAATTTATTGCCAGTCAAAAGTTGGAGTAGAATAATGAAAAAAGAGAGCAATTATTAAAATACCTTCCTCCCACCCATTCCTTCTTCCCAGGCTCCACTTCACTTCGCTCCCAACTTCTCTACCGCCTCCCCCTGAACAGCACAGGGGGACGGGTAATGGGAGTTGCAGTGAGTTCATCATGCGTTGTCTATGCTCCTTCCTCCTCATGCTCTTCCTTTGCTCCAAATATGGGTTTCCACCCATGGGAGACAATCCTTCACAAACTGCTCCAGCTTGGGTCCCTTCCACAGGCTGCAGTCCTTCAGGAGCAGATTGCTGTAGCGTGGATCCCGCATAAGGCCACAGGAAACACTAGCAGATCTTCTCCGGTGCGGACTCTCTGTGGGCTGCAGCCTTTCAGGGCACATCCACCTGCCCCAGTGTGGGGGTCTTAATGGGCTGCAGGGTGGCTACGTTGTCACTCTTCTCTCTTCATCAAATATATTTTTACTCTTCATCAAATGTATTATCACGGAGGCAGTACCACACTGCTACAGTCACTAACAGGCTCAGCTTTGGCCAGTGGCAGGTCCATCTTAGAGCTGGCTGGAACTGGCTCTGTCTGAGATGTAGACAGCTTCTGGCATCTTCTCACAAAAGCTACCTCTGTAGCCTGTCCTCACCACCAAAATCTTGTTGCTCTGGTTTTGGCTGGACTAGAGTTAATTTTTTTCTGTGGTAGCTGGTAAAGAGCTTTTCTGGCTTTGTGCTGGAAATGATGTTGGTAATGCAGAGCTGTATTCATTAGGGCTGAGCAGTGTTTACACAGAATCAAGGTCTTTTCTGCTTCTCACTCCACCCCACCAGTGAGCCAGCTGGGAATGCACAAGGAGTTGTGAGGGGACCCAGCTGGGATGGCTGAACCCAACTGACCAAAGACAGTTGTGACATTTGTCTTACCAAGTAACTCTTTAGTGTGGTGGAGCCCTGCTTTCCTGCAAATGGTTGAACACATGCCTGCTAGTGGGAAAGTAGTGAATGAATTCCTTGTTCTGCTTTGCTTGCATGTGTGGTGTATACTTTACCAATTGAACTGCCTTTTTCTCAGCCCACAAGTTTTCTTACTTTTCTGGTTCTCTATCCATCCCATTGGGAGGAGTGAGTGAGCAATCGTGTGGTGCTTAACTACCAGGTAGTGTTAAACCATGACACTTAAAACCACGGTACAGTAGATAAAGAAAATGTCAGCAGGCAACTGATTTAATTCTGTGTTTAGTAGTGTTGCAGGTCAGTACTGGTGAATAGACAGCTTTTCTGTTATAGGAAAGAACTGCCTGATTTGTCTTGTTGAAAAAGCAAAGGTTAAATAACATTGGTACTGTAGGTAGTTTTTTCATTATCTCAAAGCCTTCATTGGTGGGGGAAAGATAGGATGAGTGAGATCGTGAAACATAACAGATAATGGAATGTAAATCTTGTAAAATTGGCAGCACTCAACATATTTACCAACTATTTTCGTCTAGGAAAAGCACTAACTTCAACAGAGTTCTTGGTAGACTGTTGAGTGTTAGGCACTGGGATGTGTGCTTTAGAATCACTGAATAAATATAGTTCAAAGAACAGCACTAGATCAGCCTACTCGGGCTAAACCTTCAGTATATCCAAGGATGAAGGAAATGTTAACTCACTTGGCCTCTGTTCCATGCCACCTTGATGTGAAAGGAGGAGTATCCTGATATCTGACTGGAACTTCCTGTGGTGCCACGAGTACCAGGTACCTCTCAGCTATCAGTGTTCACCTTCTGAGAAAAGTCTGGCTTAATTTGCTCTGTACCTTCCTGTTGTGCTGTTAAAGACAGTAATTAGGTCTTGTCATCCTGAGTCTAAGCAAACACAATTGTCTTGTTGGCTGTCCAGTGGACTTGCTTGGCATATCAGAGTATAGTTTTGAGGAGTGCAGACAATGGGCACAGAACTTCAGGCTCGGTCTTACAAGTGCAAATCAAGAGGAACAGTTGCTTTCTTTGGCCTCCTGGTTCCTTTGTTGTAGCTACAGCCCAGAATATGGTTGACTAGCTCTGCTCCAAGGGCACAGTGCAGTGTGCTGTCTACCGAGACTCTCAGCTGTCTCTGCAGAATCACTTTGCTCAGTTGTCCCCCAGCCTGCAGAACACTATCCATAACTGTGAGCTTGGTGTTCAACTGATTTTGTAAACAGCTTATAGCCCAGTACCCAGTCCGTGTCTCGCCTCTTGAGTTTTGGGGATACTGTGTGGGAATGGGTTAAAAGCCTTGCTAAAGTCAAGTTGTAAGTGATGTCTGTTGCTCTTGCCTGGTCCACAGAGCTGGCTACTACTTCCTCAAAGACAATAATTAACTGTAAACATGTGGTTTTCACTATATAAAGAGCACTGCTTGAGGAAAATATGCAATCAAATACCTTCCCTCTGGGCATATACTGCCAGAAGCACAGTAGAATAAATTTTAGTGGCATCTTAAAACTGGGGATAATTTACTGTAGGGAACTTACTGTAGAATAGTTATTTAATGACTACTTATTTCTGTTGACAGTGGCCAGAATTCTCCTCTGAAGAGCACTAGAAGGTGATAACTTACCTCTTATTCCTAGGATTTAGCACCTACCTTTGCTGGAAATCTATGCTGCTTTCCTTTGCTTGATGTAGTAAGAAATAAATCTAATAGCCTTTATCAGTCACAGTACCCAGATGCTTTTAAAAACTATTTAAAGTTTGATTTGGATTCATAGAGATTTGTATGTATTTTCCAGTGGCTGGAAATGAAACATTTGTCCTACTGGTTATGATGCTGTGAAAAGCTGAAATTGAACTAAATTAAACTATTAAGCAATATTATTCTTAATTTTATTATATTTCCTGTATCTACTAAAAAGATCGGCTTCGTTCTCATGTTCCCCTAGCTTTATTTTAACCAGTGGATCTGCTAGGACAGATGCTAGGGTAGGTCCCTGTCAGTCCATATTCGTTGCCACTGTCACAGTCTGGGGATCCTTTTGAAGTTCCAGACCCTCTCTTTTCCAATGACCTTCTTTCTTGCAGTAGGCACTTCGGTTTTATCCCAATCTATTCCTTAGTCCTTCTCTATTTTCTATAAACCTGCCCTTCCTTGTTCTCCGTATCCTCCACTGCCCACTATGCCTTTCTGTTCCAGTGCTACTATGGAGGCTGTAGCCGTCACCCTCATCACCTTCCCTCTTTCTGCATCTTCTTGGTTCCTATAAACTCTCCAGGCTTCCTCTAATTATTTTGCCAAATTCCTAATCTCCGACTCTCACAACTTCTGGAGCTTCCTTCTAATGTCTGTTGGTGATCGGCCCCAAACCAGAAAGACTAGTTGCTGTTCTGCTACATCTTAGAAGGGATCCAGGGGAGGTTCAAACTGGATATCAGAAAAAAAAAATTCACAGAAAGGGTCATCAGGCACTGGAACAGGCTGCCCAGGGAGGTGGTTGAGAGTCACCATCCCTGGAGGTATTTAAAAGATGGGTAGATGAGGTGCTCAGGGACATGGTTTAGTGGCAGATAGGAATGGTTGGATTCAATGATCCAAGAGGTCTTTTCCAACCTGGTGATTCTATGATTTTGTGTGTCCAGGTAGTCTTCAACATCAGTTGTTTTCCTGTTTCTGTCATTTCTCCTAAGATTAAATCCACATGTCCCCAGCCTGGATCCTGATTTTTGACTATCAACTCAAATCCTTTTGCCACCTTAGAAGGATCATCTCTTTACACCTGGCCACTTCTTTCCAGGCATCAAGATCAGCAAGATCTTAATTTTGCCTGGCTCCCCTGGTCCCATTACTTTGTCCAATGGGGCTAGGAGCTCCGGTGCCTTTCTGGTTTTACTTCTAGTCTGCACAGTAATTGGGGTGGAGGGGCCCACTGCTCTTTCTTCACTGCTGCTACCTATCTCAGTGAGTGATAAGCCTGTTAGTGGAGGAGGGAGGGAGGTACTCCCAAATCCTCAGTGTCTTCCAGTTCTTCTTTTCCCTTAGACTCCTTCACCTTTAAACATCTCTGCCAAACATGTGCCAAATAACACCTTTTCATTTTACCTTCCCTCCTCCTTTGGTCCTTCTGCTCCTTGTCTCGGGGCAGAACTGAAGGATCCTGTGGACATAAATTAAACCCAGAGGCTTTCTTCCACTCCATGTGGTTTTGTAATTGAAAACCATATCTGCATACATTACTTTGTTCCATTTTCCCTCTCTCCTTAAGAATGGCATTAACTGTAATTATGGTATCATCGTGTTCCATTAAAGGGCCGTTTCCTCCCATCCTCCAGTTTTGTATAAAGGCTGCCACTGATTACAATATTTGATCAGAGTTTTCTTATTTACAGTTCCCCCTGGTGGACCTCCTGTAACTTTCCAGTGTACCAAAATACAGACCAAAGGGCTCTTCTGTATAATTCCTCCACTCTGACCACCTCCCATTTTATCACTTCTTCCTATAATGATTCCAAACAGTTTACTTTCTCTGATGTATGTAACTGTTTCTCCTGTCTCCTAGATAGTTATCCTGTCCCAAACACAGAACCAGGCAGGGTAAGGGCAAAGGGCCTTCCTATGTCCACCTTGTTTCCACACCACTGACAGTCTAAATACAAAATGTTTCTTAAACTCACCTTCCTTAGGAATGCATTTCTCTTACAAAAACAACATTTAATGGATATAAACAAATTACATATATTACGCTGTGGACAGAAATAAACTGAAGGGTTATTATTCTGGGTGGCTGCTAAAACATTTCCACTTTGAGGTCACTTTATCCATCTCTGGCCCTACTCCTCGCAGGATATTGGAACCATGGATCCGGCCTCTGATCAAGACACTTGCTTTGCTAGCTGTGCTACGTCTCGAGCACAAACACCCACAGAGTTATGAAGTATACCAAAGTGAAAATCAGTTATCAATATTCAGGTCCTTATACTTTCCAAATTCAAGACCAGAATGGTGGGGACTCGAACCCCTGTCTGAGCAATTTGTGTAACCCAGCTATTAGTAATCTGTTATACAATGCCCTGTGTAGGATGTCTCCTCACAATTTAACAGCTGCTTCCCAGTGATCAGTTACTAAATTCCAAGACAGTATTAAAAGAATACCTTAATTGCAGCTGCTACTTGGGCTCTTCTTCAAGGTCTCATAAACATCATCTAGTTCCAGCCACCTATCTTCCTCTTTATCTGGTTCTTTTCCTGTTAACTGCATAGGAGGCAACAATCCTAACCATAAGATGAGAATATCTGGTCACTGAGTAGTGGAAGAAATGCATCAGTTACTATACCAATTAGCAAGGACTGTGATGTCTTGCAAAATAGGCACCAAAGTGACTTTCTGCTCTAAAATTGCCTACCTTTACCTATTGGAAGGGAGACTTAAGCACTGGGCGGGGAAGGAAGAACTGGTTTTCAAACTTACATGCCAAATATCTGTTGTCATTGTCTAAACTGTTAAAGGCTGTTAGATTTGGAGCATACACAGTGCTCACAGCGGCCATTTACAGAACGCTTGAACAAAGTAAGTAATACTAAGGACTTGTTAACATCATCCTAACTTAGAGAAAATACTAGAAAAGCACCTGCATTTTTCTCGTGATGGTTCTCATGCTTTTTGGCCACATTGCTTTTTGCACAACTGAATCTAATAGAAAACTTTCAACAGCTTTTGTTGGAAGTGTGAGTGAATGATCTCTGATATGCTTGAGGCAGGAGGGAATCTGCAAAGAATGACGGTTCCCCTTGAAATTATGCTTTAATTGGCTTTGCTTTTTTTTTTCATGCTATCACTTGTTACTTTTTTTGTGGTAAGTAAACTACAACTTCATCCCTACTAACAAAATTCAAAAGCATTTGATGTGGTGCATCTGCACAGTGTACACTTACCTCTTCATGTAACTCTGTCTTCTCCTCAGTACTGGTACATATGTATGTTGTTAAATGGTGATGCTAAAGTAGACCACCTTTTCATCAATGACTTCTTGTAGAATTCTGTAATTGAAGTGAAAAAGACTTGGCCATGAACATGGACCAGAGGTTCTAGCACACTTATGAATGGTAGCTTAATAGTGCTCAACTTTTGATTACCATGTGACTTTATTTTAATAAAGGTATGAGGCAAAAAGGACATTTCCTAGCCATTTATGAAATGGTATTTGAGAGCCATTCTGGAAAACTTGAAATCAGTGTTGAATGAATCAGAAAGAAAACAAACTAAACATCAGTGTATTAGTGGAGATTTAAGTAGCAATTAGCTTTACGAAACTGTAGCTGAAGGAGAGGTTGGAGAGAACTCTTGTGCATGGTAACTCCTCTTAGTCTGTAGTGCATGATACACTACTGTGCATGAACATTTGAAAATTACTTCGTTTATTTCAGAGTCTTTGTTATTCTTTTGCTTGTTTTTTTTGGTCAATAAAATTAAACCAAACTGCATGGCTGTTTCTGCAAAGTTAAAATTCTTTGGTACTGACAGCCTTCAAAGTAATGAGACTTGATTACCTGGCTACTGAGGTTTAATGTTCACTGTAATTTTTGCAAATAACTTTCATTTGTCTAACGGTTAAATTGCTAGGAATTATTTTTTAGGGCATACCTGAGGTAATATAAAACATTTGAAAACCTCAATAGGTTAAAATTATTCTTTTATGCAACTGATTGCTCATAAAAATATTCTCCAGAGCAAAATGTGTCTTCATTGATTTTGCTGTTGCTTCCTGAGAATGCTTTTGAAAAGTACCATTAGAAAGTATAAGTCTTTTGATTGGGATTAGACTCCTAAATTTTATGACTCTTGAGGAGCTGCTGTGTGCTTCTCAGCATAATGTGTTGTGACATAATTTTTTTTTTGTACTTTTTGACAGAGTTAATATAATCAAATAGAACCCCAACCCGTCAATATAATTTTTTGATATTTTATCTTCTTTTTGAGGACAGTTGTGATGCATTAAACTCTACAAGTATAATTTCATCTCTTTTGATATAAATTATGTTTAGATTTGACACACTTGGGTTTTACCATCTTCAGTGTGTGCATTTTGAAGTAAAATCACAATTTTATTCCTTTCATTCTTCATTAGGTTATATTATTTCCTGTGTTTTTCTGCTGAAAAATATACCTTTAATACAGCTGATTCACTGATATTTAATTCCCTTGAAATTAGGCTTTTTGGCATTTAATATCAGCAGTGTATTTATACTTATCTGATTGTTGTAGCTGATCTACAAGACTTACTAGAAATCTTAAGTGGAAAGTCAGAAAGGATTCTATGCTGTACTGACAAACACTGTTTTGTACGGGTGTTCATTCAAACCATGTGCCACGTGGTTTTTTTCCTCCTCTTTACTTTCATCTGCCTCTGAATTTGTTTGTGACAAATGGATCAGAAACGGTGTGACCAGCAGGTCCAGGGAGGTTCTTCTCCCTCTGTACTCGGCACTGGTGAGACCGCTCCTTGAATCCTGTGTTCAGTTCTGGACCTCTTACCACAAGAAGGATGTTGAGGCTCTGGAGCGAGTCCAGAGAAGAGCAACAAAGCTGGTGAAGGGGCTGGAGAACAGGCCTTATGAGGAGCGGCTGGGAGAGCTGGGGTTGTTTATCCTGGAGAAGAGGAGACCTCATTGCTCTCTACAACTACCTGAAAGGAGGTTGTAGAGAGGAGGGAGCTGGCCTCTTCTCCCAAGTGACATGGGACAGGATGAGAGGGAATGGCCTCAAGCTCTGCCAGGGGAGATTTAGGCTGGACATTAGGAAAAAAATTTTCACAGAAAGGGTCATTGGGCACTGGCAGAGGCTGCCTAGGGAGGTGGCTGATTCATCTTCCCTGGAGGTGTTTAAGGCACGGGTGCACGAGGTGCTGAGGGGCATGGGTTAGAGTTTGATAGGAATGGTTGGACTTGATGATCCGGTGGGTCTCTTCCAACCTGGTTATTCTGTGATTCTGTGTGAAATGCTTACGTTTTGTTCTGGCTGTGATCTCCTCTCACTAGATTTTTGCGTATGCATGCTGTTAGAGCTGTTAAGTGGCAGAACTACTGTGTCCTTTTGATAGCTTCTGTATGTCTGTTGTACCTTGACTCAAGAAAACTTATTTGAGTGTGCATTTCTGGAATTCCACCCAAATCTTGAACTATTCATTTCTTCCTAGAAGTGGTGCGCCCTCTCCAAAGAGGACATCTATTAGCACAAGATCCTCAGCAAGGAGGAGCAGAGATCACTTTACTGGTGAATCATATACAGTGTTGGGTAAGGTGAACTTTTTGCTTCTGTTGGGGATGTAATGCTGTAGAAGGGCAAATTGCATAAGAATGTGAGGGAAGATGTGTGGTTGTTCAAGGCTATGTACTTGATGCTGTCCTGCACAAAGGAAGTTTTGCCAGTATAACACCAAATTTTTGTTCTGCATTGTCTTCAAGTCTTTTGAAGCTCTTTATTACAAACTTCTTAATGACTGACCTTTAGCACATTTAAATGTGAATGTTAAATGTATCTTGTCTTAGTGAATGTAAGTAAAAACTGTCTCATAATTCCATTTTATTTATATTTTATTTTAGGTTATTTTACCTATAATTCAGATTTTTGTGTTTTTAAGTCTTCAACTTAAAACAGAAAAGACATCGCTTATGCCTGTAAGGAAGCAAGCATTGTAAGGTACATTTAGCTAAAGCAATTAAATGTGGTTTGTTTTTTATTTTGATAGGTGACACTGCTATTGAAAGTGGAGAGCATTACTGGGAGGTGAGAGCCCAGAAGGACTGCAAATCCTACTGCGTGGGAGTAACATATAGGAACCTGGGGAAATTTGACCAGTTGGGAAAGACTAGTTCAAGCTGGTGCATCCATGTCAACAACTGGCTGCAAACTACATTTTCAGCAAAACATAATAATAAAACCAAGACTCTAGATATACCTGTTCCGGACAGAATAGGAGTTTACTGTGACTTTAATGGAGGTAAATTACAATTTTGAGATTCAGCTAAAAATTTAGCTAGTTATTTGTGTCAAGTTGAAGCAGTATAATGCATAAGTAGTACATTACTTCCAGATTGATACAGTATCGTATGAAAAGAAGGCTCAGAGCTGTTTGTGTAATAGTGCTTGTAATGTTAAATGACCTGGGTTCTCCTGTGTGACGATGCTGCTAGCTGAGAGTTTTTCAGTCATGTGAACTGTTTTTAATGTGTTCTAAAAAGCTTTCGCTGGAAAAGAACTGATTTTACAAAAACAGAAATAGCATTTAAACATGTATTTCAAATTTGTTTTCCACCTCTTTTAGGTCAGCTTGCATTTTATAATGCAAACTCAAAGGAGCTGTTACACGCCTTCAGAACAAAGTTTGCCCAGCCATTATTGCCAGGCTTCATGGTTAGTATCTATAATTTTTTTTTTAGTTTTAGCACTGAATTCGGTCTACTCAAGACCTTTTTTTTTTTTTTTTTAACGAAGACACTCAGAGCACTGGTTTTGGCTGACTAATTTTTAAAAGATTGTCATCTTTTTGATTTCATGTGGTGTTTGTGGTAGCACTCCAGTAGAGAACTCAGCACCTGGATGTCTCAGCTATGTACATAAAAGTAATTAAGTTTTTGTAGGGTGAATTAGTAGCACATTCTGGTAGCTGATGAGCCTGCTACGATAATTGACCTGAACTGATGCAGATAGGAGCCCAAGATGCTGTGAGCTGTCAGAGCGGGTGTCATGAGACAACACCACCAGATGCTTCCCTCTGAGATACTGAGATTACTTTCAAGTCTTTAAAAGCTAAGTGGGATTTTTTTGCCAGTCGTGTCATTGTTCTGCGTAACATTTTTCTGGCTTTAAGGTAATCAGTGAAAAGTTGCAGCAATTCTAGTGACTTAAACCTTGCAAAAATACACATGAAAAACTGCATATTTCTTTTCCTTTAAAGATTAAATGTTTTGTTTAAGTAAGTATATTTGAAGACCTCAGCCACCTTATAAGGTGCCATCAAGTGCATCATACTTCAGGAGCAGGGTATAGGTCTGGGAAGACCTAGGAATCTGGAGGAGACTAGCATGTTAGTCCACACTGCATGGGCACTGATCTCTAGCTTTTGAATATAGGCATTGCTAAGTCAGTCAGTACTAAAGGCATCTAAGGAAACATTTGCATCAGTCTTTTTAGTCTACATTTCAGCCAGCCCCTAGTACTTGATGAGAGCAGTCATATAGACACTACTTGTTATTTTAACTGTTAAGGCTAACACAATGATGAGCTAATTATTACAAGTCTCAGATTTATTAATAAACATAGAGATACATTCTTGCATGTAGCTCAGTTGTAGAATGGAGGACACCTGTGAAGCTTCTCAAAACATAATTTTTTGTACTGTGTTTACATTGACATAATTATACCATTTCCATACTAAAACTAAGCACTGCTCTCAGACACTTGAGCATAATATGTGCATTGCTTTTCATTATCATTCTAAATACTTGCTGCTAGCACACTCGTCTTCAAAGGAATTATCCTATTAGGAGCAAGACTTTTAGTATTAGATCTTGGACTTGATTATAAATTTAGTCATAAAGCATAGTATGTGAAGCATAAAAATTAGTGTTTGTGAGATTAGAATATTTTAAAGTGCTTTGACCAGAGAGCAAGAGAGAAGACAAATGCAGCTGCAGGATAAGTTCTGTGTGGGTTCCGGTGTAGGATGGGAGAAGAGTGATAAAGATGTTTCATAACTTCCAGAATATTGATTTTTTTTTTGTTGTTGTGTCTTTTTTTTCTCTCTTAGATCTGGTGTGGTGGGCTTACAGTGAGTACTGGATTGCAGGTGCCAAGTGCTGTGAAAACACTCCAGAAAAGTGAAAATGGATTGAGTGGTTCAACAAGCAGCCTAAACAATATTGCTTAGTATTGTCTGTCGGAGACTTCTGTTGCTCAATGGTGTTTTTACTGTGTAGCTGCTACTCACAGAAGCTTGTGAGCAGTGGATTAAACTGTTTGCTGCCTACTGCTGATATAGACCTGGATACTGATAGTGCAAAGATATGTGGCTGAAATGTTAGGAGCACCTCCTGTGAATCCAGACAGAACTGTTAGAAAACTGAACTGTTGCCTATTCGAAAAATAAGTGGGGAAATCAAGAGCTGTAACTATGTACTTTTCTAATACTGTATTTAAAGATTTTGTTACGGACTTGAGTATTACTTTTGTTATGAATATTATTTTCCTAGGAAGAATATAACAAAATTCTTAGCTCTCCTGACATGAGTTACTTGATTATATATTTTATTATTACTCAGCTTCCCATTGGAACTTGTGATGTCAAACATGCATTTCAAAACAGTATTGTTTTGCTAGCCTAGCCTGGAAAAGTATCACAGCAGTATGATTTCAAAATAATATTATAATGTAAGCCTGATATGAAGAAACAGTAAGAGCTGTCTGCTTCCCCACCCCCCAAATACAAAATCCTCCTATTTTACAGCTCATTTTGAGTTCAGCTTCTATTTATCACAAATTACAGAAAATGGAAAAATGTAATGGTATTTAAAAACAGTCTTATGTCAGAGTGAATATACATTATGATACCTTCCAGCTCAATGGCTCGTTATTTCAGCTAAGAGGCTCAGAATCAAAAATCCAAGATTTTTTTTCTAATAAAAACTACAGCATGGTACTGTGCTCTCAGAAGCTCTTAATTTTTGGTTACCTCCTGTCTTTACAATTTGGTTTCATTATTCTAGTTGGATTCTGATAATCAGCAATTCACATTGTTCATTGGATGCAAATGAGGAATTGAATTGTTGTCTGAAGATAGCAAAGTTCCAATTCAGCCAGGGCTGGGAATGAAGGTGTGAGAGTTCCAGTTTTGATACATCTCCCCAGAGAATACAGGGGACAGGGGGAAGGCTTTTGTCTTTCAGCTTCCTCTCAAGGTTAGCTAAGACTTCTCAAACAGAGGAGCCAGAAGTTGGCTTTGAGCAGAAGCAGCACTAAATTTCTGGTGATAGGTCAGTACGCTCTCAGCCCAGGCACACATTTTTGCTAACTGTTTTGACTAGCCTACTGAGGATTTGTGCAACTTTCTGGATGACCAGAGAAGTCCAAAATTTGCATGTTTTCTCTGCCCAGCTGAAATGTAGCTTTCATATATATAGTATCCCATTCTTAACTTGCTCCCTTGTGCCATATACTATGTATATGTGGTTATGAGACTGGCTTTCAGGGGATCATATTCTAAAGGATCTCTCTATAGGCTCCAACTTAATTAATGCCATCCCTTGTTTTAAGGGGAAGGAAAAAGTGGAAAGTGGGCAAATGCTTTGACTAACATATGATCTGCTTTTGGTTCTGTGGTTATATGCTTTCATTTGCAAATCCAATGAAATGTTGAGCCCGAGTGTTCTGTCATCTCAGCTTTTAGTTGGAAGCTCAGTAACAATTGTTGAATGGTTTGTATTACTGGGAGAGCTAAAATAAAAATCATAGTATATTCTTCATGGAAAATCTCAGCTTTTCAGTGATAATTACTTATGTATTATAGACTGTGTAAATCTGCTTTCTTCCCTCTAATCAAGTCCCAGGAGCCTAGAAATAGTTTTCAGATATGCACTTGAATCAACTGTTGCCTAACTGAAGATTTCTCTTAATATTACCTGAAAACTGTTTCAAATTTGTGCTGATAGGGTCCGTCGTGAATTGGCTCCTTTCCTACAGGACTGTACTGTTTCTTCTGTATATCTTTCAGTCTGTAAAAACACAACCATCTAATCATGTCATATCTTACTAGTATCAATGGGTCTTTTGTCCATCAAGACTTCTCAAGAGGGGAGGAAGTTCCTTGAAAGAACTCTTAATAGGCTGCTTATGATGTTGAGTGGGAAACTTTTTTTCCTAATTTTAATACCTGCTCTAGAAAATTTTGTTCCTCTTGAGAAATTGTGAGGTTGACAGGATAGTCCAGCACTTAATTTCATATCTGGAATGTGACCATCTCTAAATATGTGCATTGTAAACATAGTTATATCTCTTTCACAGAGGAAAGTGTGAAACTATTCTCAGTTTAACTGTACCTTCTTCCTCTACCAGTTTAGTGGTTTGAGTCTTGAAACAAAGATACTAGATGGTGAGATGGTTCCTAAATGAACAGCATCTGAATCTGTTTCACATTATCCATGGATGTTGTTATGCAAATAGTCTGTGTAGTAATCTTTAAATATTTCTTCCTCATTTATTTCCTTTTTACTGCAATGAACACCTGACTGGCAGTTCTAGGAACTCAGCTGCTATGAACTCAGTGGTGCGTGAAGGGAGTAAGACTTGCATGATTGTTGTTTAGAGAGAGGAGGGTTAAGGTGGATGCGTCTTCTTTAGACGTCTAAATAGGCTAGTGCCTGTTCACACTGCCCAATTATCAGCTTCATTTCTGGTGTTCAGGTACAGTTCTTATTTCAATTTCCCTTTTGGGAAAGAAAGGGAACATTTATGTTAATCTAATATGTAGTGAGAAAGAACCACGAATTACCTCCAGCCCTGCATATGAACATTTAAATTATGAAGGTTTTTTCAGCAAGATATAGTGCAACCTGCAAGGTAAACTTGATATGCAGAGTGTAAAAATGTAATTTTCCTTAACGTTTAGAAAAAGCTTGAAGTATTCTATACTGTGATTTGTGACTTGAAAGTTTAATTTATGTCATTGATGAACTTAACATACGACTTTTTACCCTCAAAGGATGAATTTGTTGTATAATAGTTTGCACTGATGTCAGTTTTTTTGCTGCTAACGCTAGTCCAATTGTTTCTAGTAAATGGGGATATAAATAATTGCCTTAAGCACTTTAGATTTTTGTTAGACTCTTCTTTTCTTCTGAGCTAGTGTCTGTCCAGTACCAGTGTATGGGTGGTATTTTGTTGCAGTTGGTGCACTGTTTGTACCTGCGGCTAGAGGGGTGTGTGTGCGTGCATGCATCCTGTGAAGTTACTTTCTCCTCGAGGAATACACTTCAGGGATCTGAGGGGTTTGGATTTGACCGTTTGAAGGTCTGTAATTTTGCCCAGTATTTAGCAGTAAGTATAATGTGCTGGGTGACTGATACACCCTGAGCCTTTTTGCCCAGGAGTCGATGCTGTTTGGTGGAGAGATGGGCATTTTCTTCTGTATGATCAAAATGAAATATTTGTTTTTTATACTGATTACTGGTAGTCTTTTGGAGTTAAATTAACTTCAGAATAATGTGTGAGGAGCCAAATAATCCCTTGAGTTCTCAACGCAGCAGAAGAATGTGGCTTTCATTATTCTTACAGAAAGCTGTATGACCTGCAACAAGGGATGTTCCTTTGGTAAGGGATGCACCTGCTGTACGAGGACAGGCTGAGAGACCTGGGCTTTGCTCAGCCTGGAGAAGAGACTGAGAAAAAACCTTATAGTGACCTTCTAGTACCTGATGGGGCAACAAGAAGGCTGGGGAGGGACTGTTCACAAAGGCTTGCGGTGATAGGACGAGGGGGAGTGGCTGTGAACTGGAGAGGGACAGAGTTGGGCTAGATGTAAGGAGGAAATTCTTAACAATGAGGGTGGTGAGGCACTGGCACAGGTTGCCCAGGGAAGCTGTGGCTGCCCCATCCCTGGAGGTGTTCAAGGCCAGGCTGGATGGGACCTTGGGCAGCCTGATCCGGTGGGGGGGTGTCCCTGCCCATGGCTGGGGGGTTGGAACTAGATGATCTTTTAGTTTCCTTCCAACCCAAACCATTCTACGATTCTATGATTTCAATGCATCCAGGCGACAGACGCTTCTCCAAGCACCAAACACGTATGTCGGAGGCCAACAGGCCTATTTCTTCGAGCGGAAATAAGGCGCGACTAAACGCCGCCTCCCCGCCCTCGCGTTGCCGCCTCGTCAGCGCCGCCTCAGGCCGAGCGGTCCCGCCCCTCCCCCGCCCCCACGGCCCATGCGCGGGGCGGCGCCGCCTCCGCCGCCGGGGCCCATGCGGAAAGTCAACAAGAACGCGGTCCTGGCGATCCTGTCCCTGGCCAGCCTGGTTTTCCTCCTCTTCCAGCTCTACTACTACAGGTTCTACCTATCGCGGAAGGTACGAGGTCCGCCGGTTCCCCTCTCCGAGCCCGTGGAGCCGCCCGGGATTAACCCTCGCCGGCTCCTGCCCTCCCCCGGCCGCCGCCCCGGGCAGCGGTGTCGAGCAGGTGCCGCCCCAGGGCTTCCCAGGAAAAAAGCGAGGCGGACAGCGTTTAGTGGCTGCAGGTTTAACAACGAATTGTTAGCTTCGGATCTTACACCGGCGGTGCTTTTAAAGAAAACCCGGCGGTTCCGGCACTTGTCCCCGTGATTTGGTGTTTACGGCTTCCTAGAGGTCACAGGTCAAATTCTGCTTTTGCACCATCCACGGGATGTTTGACTGAGGGAGGGCGGGTTTCCTGTGAGGGAGGAGGAAGAGGTAAATGTTACTATAAATTAAGTACTGGTTTTTTTGATGGCTTCATAGTTTCAAGCTGCAATGCAGATTTGCCAAGCAAACTCTTTGCGGTTTTATGCGTTCGTTTTATTTTTATAGAAAAATTACATAAGAATCATGCTTCCTGAATTTGCTTTTTTTTGATGAGGACATTCTCAATAAATTCAGGCAGCCTTAGTGCTGTGTGAAACCACAATGTTGACTTCTTCCTTATAGTTTTTGATTTAAACAACACTGTGAATGCAAAATTCTTCATACTTTTGAAAAGCTAAGAGCTGAGCCACTAACAGCCTTGGCTTTAGGGTACGATTGTGCTCTTGCAAATTTAATTCTCTGGTTTTATATGTGAAAGGACAGAGGCTTAAGTCATGCAGTCTTTGTCCCAGTGGTGTTTACCTAACCCTGTTCATGTCTGTCATATTCCTATTTTACATTTACTAGTGCATCCACTTAGAACCCGAAGCACAGTTATGCAATTCTTGCATGTCTGTAAGTCCCCAAGGCTTGCACTGTCCTTTCAAACGCACTAAGCTGCAGCAGTTGTTCATGACTTCGCATCCAGTACTGTAGTTGATTGACCAGGGGCATAACCACAACCATCATTACAAGTGCTAAGTGGATAAATGCCCCTGAATATCCTGTTAAGAAATTCTGAGCAGGAATTCAACTAAAACTTTTTATTTTCTTTCTCCCTCCTCCTCCCCTTCTTTGGTTTTGATAGAATGGAGCAGTTTTTTCAAAAGTCAGAGGAAGCCAATCAGGCGAAGACAGCACTAGATGGGTATGTACAATGTCATCGTTCATACAATTCTTCTTCAGGCCCCAGAGAACTCCCATAGAATTTCAAACTCGGGGTCCACTTCTCTTTCCTCTTCACTGGGGATTTTCTGCTGTTAATAAATAGAAAATACTTCCTTCACTGAGTAAAGTTATGAAGTGTTATGAAAGTGAGTCTAAAATTGAGTTGAGAAATGGTTACAGCTTAGCAGCTTTTGCCTGTGCAGTCCTTAGTATTGTTGTTAATATTTTAAGAAACAAAACTTGTTCTTTCTGACGTAGGAGGTTTGATTCAGCCTTTTGTTTTCTTTCACAATGAGTATTGAAAAGATTGTCTTGTTTGATATGCAGCTTATCTGATAGTAGCATTGTAAAAGAATTGGCTGAGGGTCTCAGGTCACAGAGTACCTCTTTGCTCACTCCAGGTGTTTAACCTGCTGCTCAGTGTTTTGCATTACTTGCTTATGCTGGGTCATAAAGCTTTTCACAGGTAGGAAAATGTTACCTTTTGGCATTCAGCAGCCGCTGTATTCCAGTACTCGGGAGCAGTGTTAGAGTGCCATTAAGTACATGAAATGGAATATTTTTTTCTTACTTAAGGTTTGCAGGATTGAGTGCAACCAGAACACCTTATTGGCTTCAGGTAATCAGAAGTCAGTTATTTATAGTTAGCATTTATTTGGAAACACTTATATAGAGCCCTTTTGTTAACAAATCTCCCAGCAGAAGAAGAGCACAGATGGTTAAAGAGAACGATGCACTGGGAGCTGGATGCCTTTTGTTTTGGGTGCAGTATTATAATGTTGCTAATTAGCAAAATAAGGCTATTTAAATGCCTTGTTTCTGCTGAGCAAGAGAAACGGTGCTCTGATTAAGAGCTGTTCTTGGTAATAATCCAAACTAACTGTGGACTTCTTGCTTGCGCTAGGAATGTCTCACTGTTCTTGGAGGTGGCCATTACTAGGCCATTGCTCTGATCTCTGGACAAACCCGATTTTAGTGGTGGATGTGAGATGAGATGAGAACTGCCAGGGCAATACCTTGGCATGTAAAGATATGGGGCAAAGAATGGCTACGGAAAAAAAAAAAATTAGTGGCACCCGTTGGAACTACCTGTTAGGTATTAGGTAACATGGTCACAGTGGGCTTCCAATCAGCCACTGTCTTCACTCACATTTTTATGCCTCTCTGAAGCTGAAGCCCCATGCTAGAATTGGAGGTTGGACTATGGAGTGTGGCTGAACAGACTTAGCAGCTGGACAGGAGGAAAGTTCGAGCTTCAGTGAGAAAGCCTGGTCAGCTTGCTGGACAGGTAGCTTGGGCAGCAGACCATTGTTTTCCCTTATTGCACCTCACCTTGAGTGTAACAGATACTGAGCAAGACAGTAATGTTTTAAGCAAATATTTTTTCCAATCAAAATGGTACTTTTAGTGTTACACCCAAACACATCAGCGACCTTTTCTTAATACTGTGGTTGTCATTGCTGTAAATCTTCTATGTGCCGTGGACATTTAAAATGTACTTGATTAAAATTCTTCACTGAGTGAAATTAATAAATCCTCTCAACAGGCACAGGGCTTCTTGCAACAATTTCTGTGATTGAATGCCTTGGGTACGCTACCGTCCAAAGACTGGATAGTACTCACTTCCTATCTTCTCACAGGATCACCCCATATATACCACAGGCATCCTGGATGGGATTTTGTAATATTCTGTGGGAATAGGTCAGAAGCCTTGCCAAAATTAAGTTATGAACGATGTCCATTGCTCTCACCTTGTCCCCAGACGTCTTCAAAAGCAGTCGATGTCATTAGGTGCAGTTTGCCTTTGACTGGCTTTCCCAGTCATGTCCATGTCCTTCATGTGCTTGGATACCTGGGTCTTTTGCTCCAGGAGTTTCCTGGGGGCTGAGATTATGGTGATCAGAATTTCCCACATCTTCCTTTTTTCAAGACAGCATGAGATTTGCCTTTTTTTCAGACTTGGAAAGTCCAAAAGCTGGAAGAACAGCTGCTGACCACCATGGCTTTTCAAGGTGATAGAGCCATAGAATCACTTGGTTGGAAAAGACCTTTGAGGTCAAGTCCATCTGAATCTGTCCACCACTAAACCATATCCCATAGCACCTCAAAAGACGAGTATCTTTTAAATACCTCCAGGGATGATGATGCAGCCACCTCCATGGGCAGCTTCTGCCAGTGCCTGATAACCCCTTCAGTGAAGAAATTTTTCTTGATGTCTGATCTGAACCTCTCTTAGCAAAACTTGAGGCCAGTTCCTCTTGTCCTGTCACACAGGACAAGAGACCAGCACCCACCTCTCTATAATGTCCTTTCTGGTAGCTGTAGACAGTGATAAGGTCTTCCCTCAGTCTGCTATTCTCAAAGCTAAACAACGCCAGCTCTCTCAGCCGCTCCTGGTAAGGCTTTCTCTCCAGCCCCTTCACCAGTTTCATCGTCCTTCTCTGGACATGCTCCAGGACCTCAATATCTTTCTTGTAGTGAGGGGCCCAAACTGAACACAGTATTTGAGGTGCAGCCTCACCAGTGCTGAGTGCAAGGGCAGAATAACCTTCTTGGACCTGCTGGCCACGCTGTTTCTGATATAAGTCAAGATGCTGTTGGCCTTCTTGGCCACCTGGGCACGCTGCTGGCTCACATTCAGTTGGCTGTTAACCTGCACCCTCAGGTCATTTCTGCCAGGCAGCTTTCTGGCCACTCTTCCTCAGTCTTGTAGTGCTGCATGGGATTGTTGTGTCCCAGGTGCAGGACTCTGCACTTCATCTTGTCGAACTTTGTGCTGTTGACCTTGGCCCATTGATCCAGCCTGTCCAGAACCCTCTGCAGAGCCTCCCTACCCTCAAGCAGATCAGCATTTCCTCACAGCTTAGTGTCAGTTGCAAACTTGCTGGGGTTACATTCAAGCCCCTCATCCAGATCATTAGTAAAGGTACTGAACAGAACTGGACCCAGCACCGAGCCCTGGGGGACACCATTTGTGACCAGCCTCCAGCTGGATTCAACTCCATTCACCACCACTCTTTGGGCCCAGACATCCAGCGAGTTTTTAACCCAGCAGAGGGCATGCCTGTCCAGGCCAGTGGTAGCTGTTATGTTAAGCAAAATACAGTGAGAAACTGTGTCAAAGGCTTTACTAAAGTCCAGGTACACTACATCCACAGCCTTTCCTTCATGCATTGAGTGAGTAACCTTGTCACAGAAGGCAATCAGGTTAGTTTGGCAGGACCTGCCTCCCAGTTAGCCAGGACTGCCGGTAGATGATAGAAAGGGGCTTGGTGAGCACCTCTTCCAGCTCCCTCAGTGATGTATTCCATCCAGCCAAATAGACTTGTGAATGTCTAATTGAGCACGTCTTTAACCATTTCTTCATGAATCGTGGGAGCTTTGTTCTACTCTGCCTCCCTGCCTTCTGGGTCATGAGCTGGAGTAACCAGAGAACATCTTAGCTTACTGTTAAGGACTGAGGCAAAGAAGGCATTAAATACCTCAGCACTATCTTCACCCTTTCTCACTATTTCCCCACCCTGCCCCAGCATCCAGTAAATGCTGGAGATTCTCCTTTTGTTGTTCTTATATTTGTGGAAACATTTTTTATTACCTGTCACAGAACTGGCCAATTTAAGTTCTAGTTGGGCTTTAGCCCTTTCAATTTTCTCTCTGCATGATCTCACTTCATCCTTGTATTCCTCTTGAGCTGCCTGCCCCTTCTTACAAAGCTCATATATTTTCCTCTTTTTTTTCTGAGACCCACTCAAAGCTCTCTGCTCAACCGAGCCGGTTTTCTTCACTGCCAGCTCATTTTTCAGCACGCAGGGCTGGCCAGCTCCTGTGGTGCCAGTTTCCTTCTTGTGGAGCATCCAGCCCTCATGGGCATCTTTGCCCTTCAGGACTGCCTCTGAAGGGGCTTTATCAACCAGTCTTCTGAACAGTCCAAAGTCTGCCCTCGGGTAGCCCCAAGGCGGCTGTTCTGCTAACACCCATCCTTACTTCTTCTAGAACTGATAATTTGATCATCTTGTGGTTGCTGTGCCCCAGGCATCCTCAAACTATCACATCTCTCGCCAGGCCTTCTCTGTTCATGGACAACAGGTCCACTAAGACCCCTTCTTTAGTTGGTTCACTCACCAGTTGGGTCAGGACCTTGTCTTCCATGCACTCCAGGAACCTCCTAGACTGTTTCCTCTCTGCTGTGTTATACTTCCAGCACACATGTGCTAAGCTGAAGTCTCCCACAAGGACAAGGGCTAGCAATCGTGAGACTTCTCCCAGTTGCTTGTAGAATACCTCATCAGTCTTTTCTTCCTGGCTGGGCTGTTCATAGCAGAGTCCCACCATGATATCTGCCTTATTGGGTGTTCCACTGATTTTTATCCCTAGACACTCAACCGTATCATCATCATCACTGAGCTCAAGGCAATCAAACCACTCCTTAACATAGCAGGCTACCCCACCACCTCTCCTTCCTTGCCTAGATGTTGCAGAGCAGCTTCAGAATCCAGCTGGCTCCCTCAGCACCCACAAGTCCATCATGCCTCATTCTGTAATCTCTAGTCTATTCAAGTGGTTTCCAATCATTCTAAAGCTGAGAGGAATATGGAGTTTAGCATATAGTCCATTCTGAAGTCTAGCACCCTGGAGTTAAAGTGTTTTAACTTGTGGAAACTTCTAATCAAAAGTGAAGTATTTTTTTTTCTTCTGGCTTTAGTGACCTGGAAAGCTTGAGAGCTTTCTGTTCTTCTGAAAGAAAAAATTTCCCTTCCACAAGTGTTCATTAAATTAAAGTGCACACTCAGAAAATGTGTTATGTGATAAGATTTTCTTATGCCAGTGGGTTGTTTCTTTTTCTTTCTGTCAAGACATTTTAATGTATTAACCTTTGTATACTTACAGATGGTATTTCTAACTTCCAACTTTTATCCTCTGTTAAACAGCATGTGGTTAGGAAGTTCCTAGGCTTAATATCTAGTCACAATATACCAGTGTATTTGATTGATCCTTTGATTCTGGGACTGGTTGATAAAGACATCGAACAGATTAAAAGTTCTCCTGGTGGCCCTAGTCTGGAATGCAAGTACTTCTGTGCTCCAAGAGACTTCACTACGTTTGCTCTATTGGACAAAACATGGAAGCATGAAGTAAGTGCCCTTTCTTCAGTCCACATTTGTGTTTGGTAATACGTACAACTATTCTGTGATTTTGTGGCAAAATGCTTCCATGTCTGTAATAAAACCTCTAAATTAATTGTGTGGAAGATGCTGGGAGAGGAAACTTCTTTTTTAAAGTAAAAGTTATCCAGACACTAGCATGTATACCTTCAGAGTGATTTATAGATAAATAAAAGGTTTTAGAAGCACTATTCTTAAACACATGTAGTAAGAGACTACACCATAAAAACCCCCAAAGAGACTTCTTTTGGAAAGAAGGAAAATTTCCAACATTGAGGAATTGCAGACGTTATGTGACAAGACTGGGAAGATTATCATAGACTGCTGGGTTACATTTGTTTTGGTACATACTTGTACTTAATATCTTTGTATTTTGTCACTTAGTGTAGTAGTGTCTCTGCTTTTCTTTGGTGTTCTGAGGTTTTTAGATGATTGTGTTAAAAACGGAGGTATAGCATATGATGAGGGACAAATGGAACCCAAGATTATTTCATCAATTAAGTGTCACCTGGAAATATTTATTAGATTTATTTATGCAGCCCAAAGATACCAATGATAAACAATTGGAGGGTTTTGGGGCGGCGGTGGTGGAATTTGGTTTGGTTGGTTGTTTTTATGAGAAAAAGCAGGAGAGATTAAAATAGTCTGTGACTATTTCACTTAAAGATGTCCCACTCAAGTGAGAAGTGGTGGCACTTTGGATCTGATCAGGCTGTGGTTTTACCCATAGCTGTAAAAGAATTAAAAAAACAGAGAATAAAGTTGTGTGGCAGCGTGGTAATGTAAATCCATTCCCCTTTTCCATTGTAGCTCCTTGATAATACCTGTCGCGTCCTGAGGAGAAGCTTATATGCGTGTATAAAATGTTTCTGTGGGGGATAGTTGAAAGGATCTTCAGGTCTTGATTAGTTCTTTTCTTAGCCGGAATGTCACTCTCTTTCTCTATGGAAATATGAAAGCCTGTTAGTAAGGCTAAGATGTGTAAGATTTAGACAAATATTTACGTATATAATAAAAGGTTTTGCACTAGGGCTATCTTTATTCAGGGGATTATGGATGCTTAGTTCAGCACAAGAAGAACTTTGTAGAACATTTTGAAGATGATGAGAAAGGTACTGCAGCAAAGACCAAACCTGGTCCAGGCATGGCTTACAAGATTTAGTTGTTTTATTGACTAGTTTGAGGGGCAAAATTTAAGACAAGCAGGCAGTGGTTGGAATTATTCTTGGTGCTGACATTGAAAGCCTTAGAAAATTTTAAGTATTTTGTGTTTAAGTCTGATTAGAAAATGAAAGTGGGGAATAATGTCAGTTAGTGATAGACACTTAGCATTCAATTGTGGCTTCTCTAATCCTTTGTTTCTCTCTCTTTCTCTTTCTGTCTCTCCCTCTATCTCATTTTTAGGTTGGCCTTTTTAAAACTGCTGAGAAAATGGGGTTCCAGTGGCTGAAGATTATAAACAAGGACCCCCGCTTGGATGGGATGGATGACCTGTCTGGGATTGAAATTCCCTTGCACTACATATTTAAATTGGCATCTCATGCCATTCATCTGGTGGTCTTCTATGAGAGAAGTGGTAATTATCTCTGGCATGGCCCCCTGAGGCTCAAGCAACATATGGACAGAAAGTTTGTGCCTTTCCGGAAACTCCACTTTGGTCGCTACCCTGGAGCATATGAAAAGTGAGTTCAGAACAGAGGAGGGAAAAAAGTTGTAGCAGCACTTCTAAAATAACTTCTTTCTCCTTTGTATAAAATTACTCTCTTTTCCTAAAGTCAGGTTGTAAAATTTAACTCACGTATGGCTCAGCTGTTGAAGTGCAGGTAAATTAAGGTATGAAGATTCCATTTCTGTTTACCTAAGAATAAGAGCTTCCCACCATTTATAAATTAAGAACTACATTTTAGAGGAAGTTGCTGAGTAGCCCAGTCAAAGCAGGCAGAAAGATGAGAGAAGTCAAAGAAGTAATGAATGAATTTGAATATGCCAGAGGATCTTTTAGTAGAGCCAGTGGTTTATCATTAATATATTTCAAAGTTTAAAATGTGATGGTAATTTTGCTATTAGTACAGGGGTAAAGGAGAAGCGGCAAGAGATTTGGTACTAGCTCATAGATGTTTGGTGTCCTTTGTGTAGCCATATATATCTGAAAGCTGAATGAAGATACGATACATTAAACAAAAAGGGGAAGCAACAGAATTCTATTCAGTTGTAGTCCAGATAATCAGTGTTAAAGACCTTTAGTAGAGAGAGGTGGTAGTTGTCCCACTAAGACCTGTGCTAACGATTGCACCTAGTCCAAGCTCTTGCCGTGCTGAGGGGAATCCTTTCTTGCAAAAATGTTTGTATTGGTGGTGCTATTTGTCGATTGCCTTATGCTTAAACTTTGTATTACATTGATAAAGTTACTGTGGATGTCCAACTTTTCCTACAATGCTTTCAGTATCAGTATTTCAGGAAATACAAATGATGGCAAATCTTCTTGTTGTGTTCAAAGCCAACCACTAGGGTTTGGGAATGTACCATAAATCAGAGAAAAATAGCCAAACATTTCAGAGGTTAAAATAAATCTGTTTAACTTTTTCCTGAAAATTGACATCATTCTTTTGTCCCTTTAAAACATGGAATCTGTACCAGTTGTGTGCTTAAACCCTTAGGTGACTGTGTAAGCTGTTAAATATCACATTCAATTTATTGTGAAGGCTGAACAGTTTTTAAAGTGTAAATACAAATAGCTTTTAAATACAGGGTAATATTTCATTCGTAGGTGCATTGCATACTTAGACAACTAAATAAATAGGCTGGATTTTCAAATGCGCTGAACAACAGCTCTTAACTAATTCAGTGCAAGTTATATGTTAGTAAAGGAATTGGTGGGCTGACAAACTGACTGAGGACATGTAGTCATAGAATTCTTTTTAAACAAAATTTGAAAGTGTATGGAGAATTTGTTTAGCTCTTGTTGCTCATCTTTTATAACAGATTTTGGGTGTATTTGGGTAGAGGAATCACTGCCAGTACTACACATTAGGATTTTAACCTGAGCTAGAGGAAAAAAGTGTCTTGTACATGTCAATGTCACCTGTTGCAAATAGCATTGTACTCTTAATTCAGACCTGAAAGAGGTAACGTATCATCTTTCTGTCCTTGCAGGCCAGAACTTCTGCTTATTTCTATTGATGACTTAAAAGTTCATATTCCAAAAAATCCGTCCAGTTTTCTAGAGGAGATGTCACACTCTAGATTTCTTGAATGTAGGTACAGAGAAGCTCGAGCTTTCTTTCAGGTTAGTGGTAATCAGGTAGTATCTCTGAGATGTAATATTCAGTTTCACTGATTGACCAAATCTACAAACAATTAATTGGTTTTTACCTAGATGAGACTGTTCACTTACATAAAGCTAAATGCAGCCTCTGAGCTCAATATACAGAGTAAATGGTAATAAAGCTAAAACTTTGACTGAAAATCATGGTCTGTCTTTTTGACTTTAATGTAATCTTCCATTTTCCAAAACTTTGTAAAGAAATGGTAACGAACATGTCTATGATTCTCACATATTGTTACTGTTGAATTGATAGTATGTAAACACTAAGGTCTTGTATACCTTTGGGGCTGAGGCTTTTCCTTATAAGAGTTCTCTTTAAGTTGTGAGTAATATTTCGCTTTATATTCTTTTGAATTGTGCACTGCAGTTCTACATTCCTTCTTTGGATTGTTTGAAATGTTATACTCATTCTGAAATTACTTGTTTCATTGCTCTTTGGCCATGTAAGCTAATATTTTCAACAGTACTTAGGGCATTATTTTTAGAATGTTGCTACCTAATTTAGCAGATAGTAGAAAACTTATTGCTGCAGTGTAAGGGGATAAAAAAGACAATGCTAGAAGTTCTGTTTTTCAGACATTTGAGGTCTTGAGGAAAGGACTTCTCAGTAAAGGGAAGACCGTCCTTGTCAGTCTAGCAGTCCATAGCATCTCATGCATGTAGCAAGAGGGTTACTAGACCTAAGGTCATTTCACCTGTAAAGGACAGAAATTGTGCACATGCTCCCCTTCAGCTCTAAAACCTCCAGGCAGTTATTGCCACATGCAGAGAAAATGTGCCTCGGAACGTGCATTGAACTTTGCAGCTTTAATATTTAAATAAGTATCTGACCTCTGTTTTGAAAAGTAAGCGTTGATTTCAGTTGTTTGTTGCCCAAGAGTTCTTAATGTAATCTGTCGTGAAGCTCAGTGGTGCATTGTTTCTGTGTTTGATTTGGGAGTGCTGTCCCAGACTGCGGTGTTGGTTTTGGCTTTGCATTAACAGAAGATCTTGCCACAGTTGTAGCTGGAAGATGGTTTTGATTTCTACTCGCATTATTTCTCGCAAAAGTTGTAAACATTCAGCCGTAACGCAGGGTGGCGCCAAATAAACTCGTGTACTGGAAGTAACTCCCATTCTGTCCCAATTTTCCCCTAGGACTATGGATATTGGCTTCAGCGTGTGAAGAGAATCAGTGTCTCATATATTCTTATTCTATTTTACTGGGAGTTTGCAGTCTACTAGTTTGGAAAAACTGAAGATGGAAATTTAAGAGTTAAAATTTTAACTTCATTCTAGTGCATGTTCTTAAATTGAGCTGTATATGTGAAAACAGATCCTGCCCAGATATTATATAAGTAAACTTGTAAAGGTCACTTTTTCATAGGACACTGAAAAGTGAAGAGACAAGTTTGCTCTCTGACAATAGGTTGCTTATCCTTCCTTTGCCTTCCAGCTGTATCCTGATGATGCCTCTCTTGATGCAGTGGAGTTTAGAAAAAAAGCAAAATCCTTGCTCCATCTGGCTGCCCTGACACTGAATAACTTGGGAGTAAAGTTCTGGCTGAGCAGTGGAACATGCCTTGGTAAGATATGTGTTCTGTTTAATTTTTAAACTCATCTGAAATTTTAAACTTTTCATCTTCTGCTGCTTGTGATGTCACCTGAGGTTTGCAGCTAAGCGTAATTGGTTGGAAGGTAATATGTGGCAGTAGCTGTATCCAGATTATCATTTTGGTGCTGATAAAATGCTTTTTTTTTAGAAACCTGAGCCCTGGAGATGTTGAGCAAATTGCCAGTAAGCATTTAATGTTGTTGGCAGTTATCTCTGTTATGTTTATCACTGCTTAGAAAGTAATCAGTAAATTGCTTGAGTTGGAGTTTACTGAGGTGCTAGTTGGAAAAGAAAAGTGATGGGTACATATTGTGAATTTACATTCATTTGTTTATTTTAAACTACATCCTTTTAACAAAATATCAGCCTGTTAGAGCAGGTCCTGCAAGTTCTCTGTTCTGTTGAAGATGGAATTAGTATCTTACCACTGGTGAAGATCCTGTTATTATTGAAATAGGTTTTGAAAATAGGTTTGAAATAGATTTTGAATAGGTTTTGAAAATTCATGTGTGTGCATGTTTGACTTGTATTTGTTTGGTCCTAGGGATTATAATATTCTGACTGAACAGTTAATGAAGCTGCTTTAATGAAACAGATGAAAGGATGCCCCACTTCTTGTCTTACTGTTTTGCAGTGGTGCTTGAAAGTTTAGTAATGTCTCAAGTACTATTATAGTACAATAATAGTTTCAAAGTAAAAGCACAGCTGTAGCCCTGTAACTGTTCATTGCTGATTAGATTCTGTCCCTGATAAAGAATATTTTCCTTTAAAGACATTTAGATTAGAAAACTGAAGGTATTTTATTGTTGAAATAGTGTTTTCCCTCTCATTTTTGGCTTTCTGGAAGAAACAGCTTTAAGTGCAGTAATATTTGTTTTCTCCAATGTGGTTAATTTCATACTAGAGAAAGTCAAAAGTCTTGTTTATGGCCTTATTTGAAGAGCTTTCCCTTTTGACTCTATGGCAATTAATTTTTTATGTGGATTTTGTTCTGCTGATTATAATTCTTGTGTTCCTGAATTAACTAGCGTTTTTTTTTTTTAAATTTGTTCTCCCCTCCCCTAAGGCTGGTATAGACAGTGCAATGTGATTCCGCACAGCAAAGATGTGGATTTGGGAGTCTTCATAAGGGACTATAAAGCAGATATTATTCCAGCATTTCAGAAAGCAGGGTTACCACTGAAGCACAAATTTGGCAAGGTACATAATCAACATTTTGCTTCATGTGACTTTCTGTATGTTCATAAGTTTGAGGACAGCTGCAGATCCCTTATGTAGAAATGGATATCTGAATTCTCCCTGGCAGACTTTTAGTAAATCTATAATCTTGTCAATTTTTTATGTTCTCTTGGACAGTGTGTTAGAAAACAGCTTTCTTAATGGCTTCAGCCCTGCCTAGGGAGTCTGGATTCCACCTCAGAATAAGTTTTAAAGGGGTCTAATCTGTTTCAGTGCTTCAAGTTAAACTTAAGAATCAAGATAGAATTTAATATTTGAGATTGGACAGGCCCCATTGTGCAGGAGGATTGGCTCTAACTCTGAGGTTATCTGTAGCCCTGTTGGTAGAAGTAAAGGAAAGGGATAGGATGGCTTGAGGCAGGCACAGGGCTTGTTCATTACTGTGTGGACCTTTATTTAACTTTTACAGAGTGTAGGGTTCAAAATGGTGGAGAGAATAAGCAAAATGAGAGGAACGTGAGAGCTCAGATACAGTTCAAGTGATATATCATTACTGGCACCTAGTGAGTGTTTTATTATAGAGGAAGTATGCTAAATGAATATACTTACTAATCATGAATTTGTTCACTGAGAGTATTTTGCTTGTGACAGAGGACAAGGAGATGACATTTTTGAGGCTAAAGGGAGGAAATAGAAGGTAGTCTCACTGAGGTGCAGAAAATTTGCAGTGTTCTTAAGGCATAAAAAATTTGCACAATTAGTGTATTTTCTGTAGTTAGGACATGAGTCACTCTGCATACCTGACCAAAATAAATTTATCTTCTGAAACCTGCTGAGCTTTATATTTTTATGAGTATATACAGTGTGTATTTTTGTCTCACAGGTAGAAGACAGTTTGGAACTCTCTTTCCAGGGAGAAGATGATGTGAAACTTGATATTTTCTTCTTCTATGAAGAGGATGACCACATATGGAATGGAGGAACTCAGGCCAAATCGGGCAAGAAATTTAAGTATGAACTGGATTTGTACATTTGATAGGAAAGAAACCGAACAAGTTAGTGTTTAGTGTGTGTTGTTGCCTGGCAAAGTCTGCGCTCCTTGTGGGAAGGGTGGTTATCAGAGGAGAATTTGTGAAGCTTTTGCACTTTGGGACCAGAGAAGCAGAAAAAGAACAGTGTTTTGCCTTACTAGAGAGGTGCTGGGCTTGTCAGTTTATGTCATAAAATGAAAAGTAATGCTGGCACGTCATTGTATCAGGCAGATCTTATCTGCACCATGCCGAGCTTTAGTTAAATAAAGAGATAAGACATGAAAGAAATCTCTAAAAGAGTTGCACAAACTGTAATAATTTTGCAGTAAAAAATAAATCCTTAGGCATCTGTCTTGATGATGAAGCATTATGGCAGAAAGCCTCAACTGTCCTTGTGAAAAGCCCCATGGTTTTGGATTTTCTGGTAATGATTGGGAATACGTTATTGACTGTAATGTTATGACAGCAATGTGGATGACTACTGCAGACCTTGCTGTTGTTTCGGTTCTGAAAACGGAATTTGAAGTGGAATCCCACATTTCTTGCTTCATACCTTTCAGTATTAAAGCAGCAAATAAATGTAACAGCTTCCTAAGCTACTCAGCAAATAGTTTTTTATAATTATATTTGTTTCTTTCCACTTTAACTCAGGAAGGCATAGTTGCAAATTGCTTGAAAACCTTGTTGACTTCTATGGGATTTTATTATCTTTCTTATTTTGCCTGAATTATGTTTGCTTGTATTTAGCTAATGAAAACAGTGTCATCCAGCTGGTCATAATGTCTAAGCTAACTTTGTTCTGAAGTGATAAACAAAAATCAGGGAAGATATTTTGATGGCCAGTCAAAAGACACACTTACCAATAGACTAAAGAAAGAGTTCCTGGAATATTGGCACAGAAAATGTGGTATGTTGCAGAATGTCTTTCTTAGGATAGAGCAACAATTTTATAGTTTTCCAAAGCAAGCGTAATGTCTGTTTTTCCATAAAAGATTTTGGAGGATTTTGTGTGCTACATTCTGAGGAGGAAGCTGACCCATAAATTAATTTTCTTGTCTTTGTACTTCTGTTGTGTCTAAATTGCAGTAGCTGTTTCCATGCCAGTGGAGTTGACATGCTCTTTCAAAATTCCATTGTAGGAATTATTGGGTACTTGAGAGCTGGATTTTTTTCCCCTCTGTGCTATGAATGGTCCTGTGAATGAGAGTAGAAAGTGGGTGTGAACCTGTGCTCCAGCTCCTATATCCTAGGATATTACAGCTCTTTTGGAACTCCAGCTTTCATAAACAACTTTCCTTTTCCTGTAGCCTTGTACTTATTTTTGGTTGTAATGTTTTGAGTTTACAAACATGGCTTTCTAGTTCAATAAGGACAAATTTGCTTAACTTTGCGGTATAAGGAAGCCTCTAATTCTGAACTAGTGTTCTTTACACATAATTTACTGTACTTAATCCATATAGAAAAGGAGTAAGAAAACTACTTGTTTACTATTACAAAGGTCCCAAGCCCTCACAGAACATGGCTGTTCAGAATGTTTAGACGAATAATTATAGAATATGTATTATTCCAAGTACTTTCTCAGTAAGAGAAGAAAGATCATGGCTTTTTAGCTGCAAGGTGTGACAGCTTAGCGTGCTTTATCTGAACTCCTGCAACACCAGAATGACCCTCAGTTTTGTTCAGTCTTTAGCCCTTTCAAAATTTTGAGGAAAGGTAAAGTGGGGAGACCAGTCAAAAGAGAAGTCATTCTTTACTCATCTACTTTGAACGGTTTTAAAGGAATCTCACCATCTGTCTGTGTGGCATCAGAAGAGATACTCGTTGTTACTCAATCATTGTGGGTAAGAGTAGTTCTGTTCCAAGGTATTTATGTTTTTAAAAATTAAGTGTAAAAAACATGTTTCTCAGAAAGCTAAATATTTGCATACTTTCTATGCATCTTGCTAAATAAAACTGTGAAAAATGGAAGTATTTCTCATTTAATCTCTAAAATAGTTTTCATTTTTCATCTCTGTTTCCTCGGAGATGTGGTTTCTAAACCTTATGAATCTGGCTGTATAATTTGCGTTTTCGTGTACACAAATAATTCCTCAGCATTGCAGACATAAGCAAATGTGCATTGTCCTTATCTTCTCTTGGACTTAGAGCAACTGAGACCTGTTTGTTTACAGAATTAATGCTGGACAGTTGTGTTCTTCAGCAGAGAAAACTGAATCTGGAAATTAAATCTATACTCTATGCTTTAATCCTTAAAATGATTTAATTCTGTAAGTTCTTGACATAGAGGAGTTTGTGTAAGTGTTAGGACCTTTTCAGGACTTTTATGGTCAAGATCAATGAGACTGCAATGGGAAGAAAAATGGTGAGCAGAGTATGTAGCCTTATCCCAGCCACTTGGATCTTGCTTTCCCCCGGTAGCTGGCATTCTCGATGTTTTTGGTTTGGTTTAGTACAGCTTAGAGCTAAATTAAAAAAAAAAAAAAAAACAAAACGCTTCTTCTCTGTCGGAGAATTTGCAGCTTCAGAAATGGGAGTGATACTCTGCAGGAATAGTGTGTAGTCTTTGGTATTTACTTATTTAACACATTGACTCTGAAATTGGGCTCCTGCAGGATGTAGTTCTGATCAGACTGTGAAATTTACCTGTGAACTTCAGCTGCTGTAAGCGTACTTACAGGTAGGGTTTTTCTTGGCCTTTCTGTAGAAAAAGCAGGTCATTTTGGTATAACAAACTGTTTCTAAAATTTGAATGGACTTAGGTGGTTTCAGAAAGTACTGGGCGAAAGCTATATATTATTTTTTGCAGCTGTTCCAAGTTTAGCACCATGTTTAGACATGGATACTGAGAGGGAATTGCATACTTTGGAAAGACTGAAGAAAGGTAAAAACTTGATTTTAAAAAAAGCCTGCCTCATAATCGAGTATTTAATGCTGCTTTTATCAAAATCTCCCCTACTAAATAACACACATCATACTCTTGACACCCTTCTAAGCGAAATAACTGTTAAATCCAGTTTGTAAAGTGAAAAGTAGAGATGGGAACTGAGTGATTTCCAATAAGTGGCAGAATGATATGGGAATAAGCAGCAAAAGAGTTAGAAATGCTCCTTCCGAAGAACACGTGGCAAATGTTAACCAGTTACCATTAACAGCACCTCTGCCCAGTATGTAAATAATATTTTGTAGATAGGAATCTATGAAATAAGAAAAAATGCTGTAAGTGTAACATGGCCACTTGCTGTGGTTGCTCGCTTTTTCCATGAACTTATTTAGAGATGTGTTTTAGTTTTCTACTAGTGACCATGTTGTTTTGTTCTGATACAGGTATCTCTTTCCAAAGTTTACTCTGTGTTGGACTGAATTTGTAGAACTCAAGGTACATGTGCCCTGTGAAACCCTTCAGTATGTTGAAGCCAACTATGGCCCGGACTGGAAGGTTCCTGTGAAGACGTGGGACTGGAAGAGCTCACCATCCAATGTGCAGTATAATGGTGTCTGGCCCATTGATGAATGGGACGATGTCATTCAAATCTACTGATGGCTTGACTGCTGATAGAGGATGCTGCTCTCCTTGAAACTGTCAGTTTGTATTTTCCTGAGGCAACAAGATCTGTTCCTTTTGTAATTTTTCATCTGTTTCTTAAGGAGACATTTTTACTTAACAGGTCTTTTTTTTTCCACTTCCGTCATGCATTTTCCAGGCAGTTAAAGGAAAAGATTAAAGGTAGGATGTAGCGACTGAAGAGAAAGGAAATTGAAGGAAAAGCTGTACAAATTGAGTAGAGAAGAAATGTTATAGTAAACTTGCGGGTAGTTGGCTGTTTACATGTAAGCAGTGGCCAAGTAGCTTAGATTTTCATGGGAACATCAAAACCTTGGGACTGTTCACTTCTCAAGCTGAAGAGAGGGATAGAATGGAAAAATCACAGAGGAGTTCCTCTTTATTTCATAGGAGATCCTTTAAATAGTCACCTTCTCAATATCGGAGTTAATGGTGTTAATGTGTTTGATTTGAGACTGATATACCCCTACGATATTTAACAGGTTGCTCTTAGAAGCGGAATCTTCCTGTTACACAGAACACACAAGTCACATGCTTTCCATGTAGGGTGTACTGAGTAATGGCAAAATACTAGATGAATGGAAGGAGAAAATATCCACGTTGCAGATGTTCCAATAACAGTTTGGGGTTTTGTGACCTGACCCCTGCATGCAGTTATGACAGAGAACGTTATCTGCTTTTTTCTTTTTTTTTTTTCCTTGATTTTTCCTTTTTTAAAGAACTTGAAGGTATATTCCACAAGGATGCTTTCCCAGTGAAAAAGTAAATGCTCTGGTTTTGCTAGTCCCAGTTAGTGTGTTCTCCTTGTCAAAGTTTTGGCCAGATTTTAGAAAATTGTAGCTAGTTCTGTTTTCTTACAAGCAGGTAGAAATGGGGTTGTCTGTAGTGTTTCCTGTTTAATATGGGCTCACAGAACAGAAATCTTGGAAAAATCATAGCTCATTTCTCTAAGTGTAGGGATACTGTGTACAAATGCCAACTGTTTAATCAAATTTGCAGTATTGTACTTGCAAGTGTGGTGTTAGTCTAACATTGGGCTAACATGGGGAAGAAAGTTGAAGCTTCACAGTTCTCTGCTCCTGCTTCTGCTTGTGCTTTTGGTCAATGAGGTTAGCTTCCTTATTCAGTATTTTGGAGAGGGATAATAGCTTTCATATGAGGATGTGTGTCCCAAGTTTAAGCCAGTCCTGATGTGCAGGGAAGACAAGGCCTCTAGAGCAGCTAGTGACTTATGGCTATAATACATGGTACAAACTCAGGAGTACTTGTGATTCAGTGTCAAGCTACTGGACGCAGCTCATGCTTACTTGCAACAAGCCTGTATTCGTTCTTTCCTTGCTAAAGCGGCAAGGCGGGTCGCAGCTTTTCCACCTCTCACCGGGTAGGGGTAGGTTGAGTCTGTGGTTTGTGTTCTGTTGATCTGTGGTTCTCAGCTGTGCATTTAAATGTGTACGGTTCTGGAGAAATTAAATAGCTATTGGCTTGTGGCGGTTTTACTGCTGTATCATTCCAGATGCATTCTGGAGCTTCCCTGCTTTTTTGCATCCTAGAGTGTGCTCTGTGCTTTTTCCTGCTACTGCTCTCTGTTCCAGAAGCCTCTTGTCACTGAAACACTGGAGCAAATCATTCAGCTTCTGGCAACAACTTGTCATGCTGGCTCTTCAGTTCATATGGTAACTATGTTAGCTTTGCCTAATTAAGAAGAGAAAGATGTAAAATCCTACTAATGACATTTATTTAGTAAGGTAAGCATTACATCAGAAGGGAGAATTTCAGGTAGAACTGCTTACATTTTTTCCTTAAAATGGAAAAAGTTGATGTCCTTGTGGTTTTCAAGTTCAGAACTCTGTTGTCATAAACTTATTCATCTAGTAACATACAATAAGCCTGTATGTTTATCAAATGTGATAGACGTTTAAGAGTGAGAAAAAGATGCTATCAGAAAATTATAATTCTGACAGATTTTTGACTTTGTACTTATATTTTATTTTGTACTTGTAGATGGAAAAACTAATGGAAAAAGAATACATGTCTTATAGTTGATTATACCTGTAAGTTATGCTTCAGGTTAAAACATTTTTTCTTCAGGGGATACAAGTGTTTATTTAACACTGATTAAAAGAAGAGTCAAATTTTCAACTCAAGATGTTGTTTTATCCTTCGTTTTGTCATCTTGAGCAGCATTTAACACACTTTATTGCAGTTTCTGTGACATAACACATAGAGTAAAATTTGGGACTGTTTCTTACTCTGCTTATTGACTGACTCTCTTGAGAGTTTGTCTTTGTTTTTTTTAATAAAGATACTTGTACATAACAGAGATATTTGCAACAAAGCAAGTGGCCATATGAAGAAAAGACCCTGGAACTGCATGAACACATTGTGCTTCTGCATGTCTCCTTGTCATGTTTTGTGCAGCACCCTGACTGCTGATCAGTGCCACTTCGAACTGGGGCAGCTCTTTCAGTTCTTGGGGCGGTCAGTCTGTGTGTGTGTGTCCACATAAAGAGGTTTTATCTCCTGTTTGGGTTTGAGCCACAGCTATGCAGTTGCATTGGGTGGACACCAGTTTGCTTCAGCAGGAGGTTGCCTCTTTTTGGCTCCCGGAAAAATAAAAAGAAACAGGAGATGGTGATAATGGGCATGGAAAAGGCTGAGATACTAAAGAACTTTTTTGCTTTGGTTCTCAATGGTCATCTCTCTTCCCACGTCTTTCAAGCCCCTGAACTTGAAGGCAGTGATTAGGGAAGTGAAGTTCTTCCCATCATCAGAAAAGGTAAAGTTTGAGCTCACCTGAGGAATGTGTATGTACACAAGTCCATGGGATCTGATGAGATGCATCCCTGTCAGAACTGCTGGATGTAGTCACTAAGCTGGTTTCCATCATATTTGAAAAGTTGTGGCAGTCAGGCAGAGTCACCAGTGACTGGAGAAAAAGAATTGTGTCCTTGAAAAAGGGAGAAAAGGAGGACCGCGGGAGTTACCAAGCAGTCAGCCCTATCTCTGTGCGTGGTAAGATCGTAGAACGTACTCTCCTGGACGCTTTGTCAAGGCCCATGCGTGACACAGAGGTGATCGGAGACAGCAACATGGCTTTACCCAGGGCAAGTTGCGCCTGACTGATCTGGTGCCCTTCTGTGATGGATTTACTGCATTAGTGGATAAGAGAAGAGCAACTGATGACACAATCTTAAGTTTTGTCGGCCCTTTGATATGGTCCCCCAGCAAATGATTGTTGCTAAGTTTGAGAGATGTGGGTGTGATGGATGGACTGCAAGATGGATAAGGAATTTGCTGGATGACCACATCCAGAGAGTACTAGTCAGTATCTCAATGTCCAAATGGAGATTAGTAGCAAGTGATGTCCCTCAAGTGTCTGTATTGGGACTGGTGCTGCTCAATATCTTAATTAAGGATGTTGGCAGTGGGATTGAGTGCACCCTCAGCAAGTCTGCAGATTGCACTAGGCTGAGTGGTGCAGCTGATACAGTGAAATGAAGGGATACTATCCAGCTGGGACCTTGATAGGTTTAAGAAGTAAGCCAAAGTGAACTTCATGCAATTCAAATGCAAGGTCATGCATCTCAGGCAATCCTCAACATCAATCCAGAGTGGAAGTCTGTACTTAAACCAAGAGAGAGTAGATTTAGATTAAGTATGAAGAAGAAATTCTTCACTATGAGGATGATGACATGCTGGAACATGCTGCCTTGAGAAGTTTTGAATGCCCCACCCTGAAAGTATTCAAGGTCAGGTTGGACAGCACTTTGAGCAACCTCATCTAGTGAAAAAGGTTCTCCCTGTGGCAGGGAGTGTGGACTAGATCATCTTTAGAAGTTCTTTCCAACCTAAGCCCATTCTTTGATTCTATGATGATATGATTCCATGAATGCTATGCCAAAGACTGCCCAAGGCTCTTGGAGTGGTCTTGGACGTGAGAGAAGGGGTTATGCTGAGAGCAGTGCCTTCCTGCCAGCCAGACACTAGGGTCATAGAGCAAATCTTCCCATGGTTGTGGGTCTCATGAAAAACATCACAACTAGAATATGCCTGACAAGAATGACTTTTGGTGACCTCTAAAAGTAATTGCAGTCAGGACTTTGCAGACTAAACTGAAAGTAGACTGAACCTTACAGATAAAAAAGAAAGCACAGCTGACGAAGGTTTGGTTGGCCTTAACACTAAGATAAGGCACTGAAGGAGAACAACGTACTTAAGAAGTATCTGGTATTGAAGGTCCCCTGGAATACTTCGAGACTGAAACAGGGTTTGGCAGGAATGAAAACTTGGATTACTGGGCTTCAAGGGGAAGGATATAGATCACTATAACGGACCACTTGGTATAGTTTGACAGAGTAAGACAGCTGCCATCTTACAGCTGGGCAAGGTGAAAAGAAATCTCACGGGACACTCTTGAAACTCAGTTTTTCTCCTTCTTCCAGTAAGAAATAAAGCTGATAAAAATACTGAATATGAGTTTATAGCCTATTAGTCTGTGAAATCAACATTAACTAGCTGGTTCCTGACAGCTGTCATTAGAGTAATGCTGGTTGCTGTATACTCATTGGGCCATGTTTTATGCTGATGGGAACAGCTATTGGAGAGCAGCTTTGGAAGAAGGACTTCAGTTTTAGCTGAAACTGACAGAAAAAGCCCCACAACATTGGAATGTTGTGGAGAGTGGAGGCTCTAAATGAGTATCAAGGTACACTTAACTAATTGATGTCAAACTTAAATGTCAGCTGTGGATTTACACATAGCTTTATGTGGTCTCTCTCTGTGTGTGAAAGATTTATTCCAGCAGCTGGAGGGAAGAGCCAGCAGACACAGGTGGGATCCCTTTCAATCCTTTATTTTCTTTCAGTGTCTAAGAATTAGACCTAGGCTACCACTGCCAACTTACTGATCTTGCTGATTGTGATCTCCACAGCTTTTCCCATGCCAGATCAGACCAAGCCCCCCCACCATCTCCTTTGTGGCTGCAGGCATTGGTTTTCAAAACAATAGACAAGCATAAACTGTGTAATTCTTCCCAGAAAAGCCCATCTACAAATTTGGAAAGGCTGTGGAGATGCAGAGGCTGACTAGCCTGATGTCGCTGCAGTATCTATGGTTTGACATGCAGCAAGAAACCCTTGCTTTGTCCCTGAACCACGATGCTGTCTCTCTGTGAGCTGCAAGTGCATCCACACCTGGGACTCCACACAGACCTCTCTGAAGTGCCTGTAACAGGCCCACATCACACAGAGCAGAGGAGTTTCCAAAGAACAACAGCTCCTGTGAAACCAGAGCCCCCCGGCGGAAATGGGTAGTGCGAGGCATTGCCGGGGGAACCGAAGGGGAAGGGTTTGTGCCTCTGCAGCTCTGTGGACCTAAGTCTCGTCTGCTGTTCTGCCCCTGTTGCTCTGCCCCTTGATGGCGCAGGCCCAACAGCATGTGAGATCCAGCCCGCGAGTCCCCCAGCCCAGGAGCAGGGTGCTGCTGTTGCTGGTACCAGACCTCAGGCTCTGTACCAAGCTTGTAGGCCTTCTGGGTGGATCACAGAATTATAGAATGGTTTGGGTTGGAAGGGACCTTAAAGATCATCCAGTTCCAACCCCCCTGCCATGGGCAAGGACACCTCTCACTAGACCAGGCTGCCCAAGGCTCCATCCAACCTGGCCTTGAACACTTTCAGGGATGGGGCAGCCACAGCTCCCTGAACCTGTGCCAGTGCCTCACCACCCTTACGGTGAAGAATTTCTTCCTTATGTCTAGACCAAAGTTGCCCCTCTCCGGTTTATACCCGTTCTCCCTTGTACTATCACTCCAAGCCTTTGTAAACAGTCCCTCCCCAGCTTTCTTGTAGCCCCTTCAGGTAATGGAAGGTCGCTATAAGGTCTCCTCGCAGCCTTCTCTTCTCCAAGCCCAGCAAATGTGTGAGGAAATGCTGTGTGTAGCACCAGGACAATGGGGAGAAAGCAGCACAAAGGGGTGGGGACAGTGACACCACTGAGACTGAGAGTTATTCTGAAATTTGTCTGTGGTTTTGATGACTTTCTTTTGTTTTAAAGAATGATAATAATAAATAATGATTTTATTTAGAGGGATGGGATCTCCTGGGGACCGGCCTGAGTTCCAACTGCTGGCCCACGTGCAGTCTGGCCACCCCTGAGGCAGCCGCTCAGTGTCTCTGATGGCTGGGAGCCTTCTTGAGGGGCTGGGCGGGGACCTCAGGGCTGCCAGCCCTCCTCCTCAGCACTCGTTGGGGTCTCCCAGGAGAATGTTTGCACAGAACATCACAGAATACAGAATCACAGAATCACAGAATAACCAGGTTGGAAGAGACCCACTGGATCGTCGAGCCCAACCATTCCCACCAGTCCCTAAATCATGCTCCTAAGTACCTCATCCACCCTAACCTTAAACACCTCCAGGGACGGTGACTCAACCACCTCCCTTGGCAGACCGTTCCAATGCCTAACCACCCTCTCCGTGAAGAACTTTTTCCTAATCTCAAGCCTAAATCTCCCCTGGCAGAGCTTGAGGCCATTCCCTCTCAGCCTGTCCCCTGTCACTTGGGAGAAGAGGCCAGCACCCTCCTCTCCGCAACCTCCCTTCAGGTAGTTGTAGAGAGTAATAAGGTCTCCCCTCAGCCTCCTCTTCTCCAGGCTAAACAACCCCAGCTCTCCCAGTTGGTCCTCATAAGATTTGTTCTCCAGTCCCTTCACCAGCTTTGTTGCTCTTCTCTGGACTCGCTCCAGAGCCACAACATCCTTCTTGTGGTGAGGAGCCCAGAACTGAACACAGTACTCGAGGTGCAGTCTCACCAGTGCCAAGTACAGGGGGAGAAGAACCTCCCTGGACCTGCTGGTTACGCCATTTCTGATACAAGCCAAGATGCCATTGGCCTTCTTGGCCACCTGGGCACACTGCTGGCTCATGTTCAGTCGGCTGTCAACCAACACCCCCAGGTCCTTCTCCTCCTGGCAGCTTTCCAGCCAGGTCTCTCCTAGTTTGTACCTCTGCTTAGGGTTGTTGTGCCCCAAGTGCAGGACCCGGCATTTGGCCGTGTTAAACCTCATGCCGTTGGTCTCAGCCCAGCAGTCCAGCCTGTTCAGGTCCCTTTGCAGAGCCTCCCTACTCTCCAGCAGATCGACACTTCCACCCAGCTTGGTGTTATCTGCAAACTTGCTAAGGGAGGACTCAATGCCTTCATCCAGGTCGTTGATAAAGACGTTAAACAGGACTGGACCCAGGACTGAGCCCTGGGGAACCCCACTTGTCACTGGCCTCCAGCTGGATTTAACTCCATTTACCACCACCCTCTGGGCTCGGTCATTCAACCAGCTTTTCACCCAGGAGAGTGTGCGCCTGTCCAGGCCAGAGGCCGACAGTTTCCGAAGCAGAATGCTGTGAGAAACTGTATCAAAAGCTTTAATAAAGTCCAGGAAGACCACATCCACAGCCTTTCCCTCGTCCAAGAGTTTAGTTACTCGGTCATAGAAGGTGATCAGATTACTCTGGCAAGACCTGCCTTTCCTGAACCCATGTTGACTGGGCCTGATCACCCGGTTCTCTTGCAAGTGCTTCATGATCGCACTCAAGATCACCCGCTCCATGACTTTCCCCGGTACCGAGGTCAGACTGACAGGCCTGTAGTTTCCCAGATCCTCCCTGCGCCCCTTCTTATAGATGGGCACAACATCAGCCAGCCTCCAGTCCAGCGGAACCTCCCCAGTCATCCAGGACTGCTGGAAGATGATGGAAAAGGGTTTGGCCAGCACATCCGCCAGTTCCCTCAAAACTCTCGGGTGGACTCCATCTGGCCCCATAGACTTATGGGCGTCTAGCTGGGCAAGCAAGTCTCTAACCACCTCCTCTTGGACCTTGGGAATCTCACACTTCACTTCCAACCCTTGGGGTTGTGCACAGGGGGAACAATTTTCCTTACTGTTAAAGACCGAGGCAAAGTAGGCATTGAGCACTTCAGCCTTGTCTTCGTGCCCTGTTACTGTTGTTCCCTCTGCATCTACTAGGGACTGGAGATTCTCCCTAGCCCTCCTTTTGCTTTTGATGTATTTGTAGAAAGACTTTTTGTTGTCTTTCACAGTCTTGGCCAATCGCATTTCTAGTTGGGCCTTAGCCCTCCTGACTTTTTCCCTGCACGTTCTCACTTCCTCCCTATAGTCCACCCAGGATGCCTGCCCCTTCCTCCAGAGGTCGTAGACCCTCCTCTTCCTATTGATGTCTCTTAGGACCTCCCACCTCAACCATGCTGGTTTCTTACCCCGCCGGCTACTTTTCCGGAACTTGAGGACGGCTTTCTCCTGAGCTGCTAGGAGTTCCTTCTTGAAGAGCGCCCAGGCCTCATGGACACCTTTGCCTTCAAGGAGCGCCTCCCACGGGACTTTTCCATCCAGCCTTCTGAAAAGCCCAAAGTCTGCTCTCTGAAAGTTGAGGGCGACTGTTCTGCTAACCTCCTTCTTCATTTTACCCTGCACTGAGAACTCTATCATCTCATGATCGCTTTGCCCCAAGCGTCCTCCAACCTTCACATCCCCCACCAGTCCTTCTCTGTTCACAAACAGCAGGTCCAGGAGGGCACCATCCCTTGTCAGTTCGCTCACCAGCTGTGTGAGGAAATTGTCTTCCAGACACTCCAGGAACCTCCGGGACTGCTTCCTTTCTGCTGTATTATACTCCCAGCCTATATCTGGGAAATTTAAGTCTCCCACAAGGACTAGAGGTAGTGATTTTGTGACTACACTCAGTTGTTTGTAGAAGAGCTCATCAGCTGCTTCTTCTTGGCTGGGTGGTCTATAACAGACTCCCATCACAATCCCTTCCTGCCCATGGGCTCCACAGGCACTCAGTCCCATCCTGACCGTAGTCCAGTTCGAGAGTATCAAAGCCCTCTCTAACATAGAGGGCTACCCCGCCTCCTCTTCTGCCCTTCCTGTCCTTCCTAAAGAGTTTATACCCCACCATGGGTACGCTCCAGTCGTACGAGTCATCCCACCACGTCTCCGCAATGGCAATGACATCGTAGTCTCCTTGCCCTACCACAGCTTCCAGCTCCTCCTTCTTATTTCCCATGCTGTGTGCTTTGGTGTAAATGCACTTCAGCTGGGCAGGCGTAGCTACAGCCTTCGTAATAGGGCTCCTCCCCAACTGAGCCGTCCTTGACTTAACTAAGGCCACAGTGCCAGTTTGCTGCCTACCATCCTCAGCTGCACTCACCCCCTCTTGCTTAGTGGTGACATACCGGCAGGCATCACCAGCACACCACCCCTTTGCCTCTGGAGTCTCACCTCCAGGCTCACTCCCATCCTGCCTGGCCTCCATCCCCTCCCCCCTCACATCTAGTTTAAAGCTCAATTTATCAGCTTAACTAGGTTTTTGGTGAGGGCTTTTGTCCCCCTAGGAGACAGGCATGTCCCATCCCTGGTAAGAAAGCCTGGGGATGCATGGGCCTCCCCATGATTAAAGAACCCAAAGCCCCTCTTCTCACACCAGTCCCTAAGCCATTCATTAACCAGTTTCTTATTCCTCATTTCATGCTCCTGATTCCTTAGTATTGGGATGGAGTTGAATATTACCTGTGCCCCAGAGCCCTCGATCATTCTCCCAAGTGCCTTGAAGTCCCTTTTAATGGCTTTAGGCCTTCTACGTTCTATTTCTTCATTACCAATTTGAAAAACTAAGAGCGGGTAGTAGTCCATATCTTTGACCAGGGAAGGGAGCTTTCTAGTAACTTCCCTCACTGATGCTCCTGGCAAGCAGCAGACCTCCCTATGGAGCGGGTCCGGCCTACAGATGGGACTCTCCGTTCCTTTGAGAAGGGAATCCCCCAAGACAATCACCCTCCTCTTCTTTTTAACCGAGGATGTTTTTAGGGCTGTGGGAGGATGATGGAGTTTTGGAAACATTTCTAGGCTGTGGGTGCAGCCCTCTTCATCTTTAGGGCTTGGATGCACCCTCAGCACCTCATATTTGTTCCCCAGAGAGATCTGAGGGTTAATTGCCTGGGTGGGGGGAGCAGGTTTCCTTCTCCGGACAGGAACCTGCTGCCATTCCCCATCTCTGTCTCTCCCGGCCTTGCAGCTTACCGGTGGGTGGTGCTCAGCTTCACTGGCTCCAGCAGCCTGTGAGAGGGTCCTGCTCCACTCATCTATCTCCCTCTCACATTCTCTGATGGCCCTCAGCCTAGCCACTTCTTTCCTCAGCTCTTCCACCATATGCAGCAGTTCCCCTACCCGAGCACAGCTTCCACAGGAGGAGCTAGTGCCAAAGGCATGAGCCACTATGGGAGGGGGGCACTGCCTGCAGCCCAGGGTCTGGGTAGCTGCATGTGCCCACCGGGGCTCCGTCTGTGTGGCAGCCTCCATCACGCTTGGTGCAGCCTTAGTCTTTCGTCGAGTATCCACCATTTTCCTCAATCTCTTCTGACCGTGCTCCAGCCCCTCCCTCCTCGCCCTGCCTGCTCAAACTGCAGCTCAAACTGCCGCTCAAACTGCCTTGTTTAATGAGCCTTGTTTAATGAACCCCACACCTCTTTGCCTGTGCTCCCTAAGGGCCCTTTAAACCCCCCGCGGAAGCTTCCGGGACCGCCCCCTCCCATCAGGCACCACAAGGGAACCATGTTACATGAAGAACAGTTGCAGCATAATGTGTAACGACAGCAGGGGATCATGAGCTTGGAAGCAAGTTGTTTGAAAAACTCTTCAGGAAGCACTGTCTGGACACAAACCACCGTAAATTTCCTTTGATGCTTGTGTTGCAAAAGGCAGAAACTTACGGATTAGCTCAAAGTTTATTGACTATGTTGAAAACTATGGGAATCTGGGAACTGCGATGGCACCATCATTCCTTTGGCAAGATCCAGGGCCTGGTGGGAGCTCCAGCTCTTGGTCCGACTCCAGTTTTGCCAGTTTATGGGGCAGCCTCTTACTGTTGCCATGGGGGTACCCTCTTGTTTGGTGGGGAAGTGGCCTTGGAGCCTCTGGCTTTCCTCTTCGGGGCTCTCCGGGGCTCCCCAGGGCAGCGTCGGCTGCTCTGTCTGGGAGCAGAGGGTCCTGCTCCAGCCTCCTCTGACTCCTCCCGCGGTGATTCTTGCTCCCCGTTGGCAGGAATGGGTGCAGAGAGGGGGCTGCCGGGACGCCCATGGAGGGCAGCTGATGAGGTGCTGGGGAGCTCTTGTGCCTCGGACCCTTCGGGGCTGTTAGCAGGGGCTGCAGCGGGGGCAGGAGACCCAACCTGGGCAGCGGCAGCACTGGGGGCGGCTGCAGGACTGCCCTCCGGCTCCTGGGTGGCACGGGTGTTCCTGGGGCCCGTCTGTTGTTGGGCCTCCTGGCGGCACGAGCTCAGGACGGTGTCGATCATCTGCCGCACAAAGCTGCCCATGTCCCTGCCCAAGACAACGTGCAGCAGCGGGGTCAGGGCTTCCTCATCCGGGCCAAAGATGCACAGCCACGACAAGATGATCCTCCGTGCTGCTGCTGCTTCCCCGCTGCTTCCCCGGTAGATCCGCCGGAGCTCCCTCCGCAGCCAGGGCAGCAGCGGTCGGAGCAGAGCCGGGTGCCTTCGGAAGAGGACGGCCCAGGTGCTGGGTGGGAGGCTGCCCACAGGAACGCTGGGCACCGGCCCCCCAGCTGATGGCTGGGATGCTGCAGGACGAGGGTGGGTGGCCGGCTGGCCAGGAGCTCCAGGCATCGGGAGGGTGACAAGCGATGGCTCCAGAGGAAGCAGGATGACTTGCTCCTCAAAGTTGTTGTCCCACTGCACCGAGTGCGAGATGGAGGTCACCTTCCCTCTGCAGAGGGGGCACTTGGTGCTGCTCTCAGCCCACTGCAGGATGCAGCTGTGGCAAAACCGATGCAAGCACGGCATCACGTAGGCAGCGTCAACCCAGCTGTCCAGACATATTGGGCAGCGGTCAACTGCCTCCGTGGCCATGCTTGCTGTGGTGGGATGTGGGAGCTGGAGGTGGCCAACAGCCACCTCTTGCCGGTGCTGCAGCAGCGGGTCTTGCGCTGGAAAAGGAGGAGAGACCTTGATCATGGGCTGGCCCAGGAAGGGGTGGAGGAAATGCCCAGGACCCTCCAGAAGGGAACTCTCCCATCTCCCTGGGACGAGGTTTCCCCACACAGCTCACCTCTGCTGCTGCAGGCACGTCTCCTGCGTGCCCTGCCTGCCTTTAGCTGGCTGGGCTGAGCAAGGTCCTCCAGTAGCTGTGGTGTTGGACACGAGCACCACCGTAACACTCCAGCCTCGCCAACTGTTCGGCTGGACTGAGGGCAGGAGCCAGCTGGGTGGAACTCAGTGTCTGGGTATAAGCACCAAGGTGCACCGGTCACAACCCCTTGTTAGGAGACAAAGGGACCCCTCACTGAGTGACATCACCATGGGTAAACTTCACCTGTGACACTTGCATCAGCAAGCTGTGTCTGGGGCAGCAAGTGCTGCAGCCCCAGCATGTGTCTGGGGTTACTGCAGTGCTGCCACACCCTCTGTCCCCCCATCTCTTCTCTTGAGGCTGGTTTTCAGCACTGGGTTTCAATGCCAGTCACCAAGTTCTCAGCTGTGTCTTCCCAGGGTTCCACCAGGTTTCACTGGCTGGGGCAGACATCTCCAGGCACATGTGGCAAAAGCATTCATTGTGTAACACACGATGCCTCCCTGGAAGGTTGCAGGACAAAGTCACATAGGCTCTCCCTACAGCCCAGCACTGCTGGCCAGCCCTCTGGGGCCACCCGCATCCTCCCACAGAGGGTCACAGTCAGCTTTTGGTGACTTTGTTACAGGTCCAGTGCTTGGTGTCCCAGTCAGGGCCCCAGGTCCTTTTCTCTCAAGCTGCTTTCCAGCCTGGCAGCCCACTGCATGTGCTGGTACCTGAGTTCATTCCTCCCCAGGTGCAGAACTCTTATACTTCCAATTGTTGAACTTCATAAATTTTCTGTCAGCCCATTTCTCCAGCCTGCTGAGGTCCCTCTGTACAGCAGCACAAAGCAACAAGCCCGCAGTTTGGTGCAAACTTGAAATTCCAGCAGGGACTCCCACATGGCAGGGCATGTTCCGTGGGATTTCATTCTGTTCCCAGATCAGTTCAAGCAAGTTTTATGATGACTTTGTTGTAATCTGGTTTAGGCCCTCAAAGGGCACTCGTAACCTTGAGTGCCATAATTACACACTTGGAATGGTCATGGTACTTCATTCTTTTTACTTTTCAGCAGTTCGGCCATTTCTGTTCCTACCCAAGATAAACCAAGCGGCCCTCCTTGACATAAAGCAACTAATTACAGCCACCTCCTGTCAGAAAAGTCAAAAGTCTTGACTATATCAGCTTCCACATGGAGCTACTGTTGAACTCTGGCCTCTCCTATTGAGTTGACACTAAGCCTTGTTTATCACCACTGCTGTCTACAGCAGTACCTTGGAAGCCCATCCAGGCAGAAGGAGCATCTTCTTTTGAAAAGCCTGTATGTTTACTCTCTGGGCACTTGTAATCATTTCACATTTTCAACATTCCGGCTTGGTTGCCCATTAGTAACAACCTCTCCAGCTGCACTGGAAGAGAGGGATTTCTGAACAAACATAAGAAAGTGATGGATGATTAAATAGGTGGCAGCTGGTAAAGACATGAGCCAAGACAGAGCTGGTGTGTTTTTTATTAGTTGTATTATTTTGCCAAGCCAAAATACACCTGTGGCCTGGGAGAGGGGTCCCTCCATGACTGAACAGACCTATAGTGCCTTATCCACTAGGGAAAATGTTTATCTATATACACAGATGCTTTGCAAACTTATTTTCACATGTGCCTTTCCAGCCATATTCATAGATGAAACACACAGAAATCACAAGGTCTTGTCTCTACATGAAAAAACTCTCCCTGAAATAAGCAATAGTATTCCAAAGCACACTCATTATGACTGTAGGGTTGGAGTCCTTAAACAGAAGATGTGAGTAAGACAGAGTTGTCCCTACTTGTAGAACTAAGGGGTGCGTTACCCCACGATGTTAGCAAGTACTACAACAGAAATGCTAAGCCCTACCAGCGTACTTTCTGTTTTGATGAGGTCTTTCTGCCAACAAAAGCAAATAAAATTGTGTGCAGCAGTGGCAGCTGGAAACAACAGATCACACACATTAAGTGACTGTAATAGCACTGCCTGTCAAAAACACGGAAGATCTTGTGTTGTTAACAGTTTGCATTTGTGTGGCTGCCTTTCCACTAAGACTCAGGATCCAGGGTGAACTGGAGAGGGATTTAATTTGAGTTACTGTGTGATACCTGAGTAATGCCCAGGATCTGTGCAGAAATGGGCATCTAACTCCTCAAAAGGCAGGACTGTCTGAACAGAACAGTCCTGGGTCTCATATGTCTCCTGCTAATGCTGAAAGTGCTGAGAAGAAAAGGGGGAAAGGAGGAGCATAGGGGGCCGCTATACTAGTTTTCCATTATTCAGCAGTGCTGGTTTACAGCAAAATGCCTGACTATGGCCAGTTTGTAGAAGGCAGTGAGAAGACTTCCAGGGGCTTGGGAGTCCCCAGTAATTCACACGTTAGGGGCCATTCTTTCAATATGTGAGGAAGGGAAAAAACGTGAAATAGAAGGCAACGTGTATAAACTCCTCCTTCCTGATCTGATCCTTAGTTAGTACAAAAGGGGAAAAAAATGCTGATGCCAGCCAGCTGCTCTGATTTACACCAGAAGTGGCAAAGCCAAACCAACCACCAGGTGGGCACTGATGCCCTCCCACACATAGTGTGATCAGGACCATGGCTCTAAGAGTGACCACTAGCAGGTGGGCGGTTTCAGGCTATTCTTCCTTGTCCTCCCTGGCCCTCCCTTACTGCTTCTCATCCTTGTTCTATGCTTCATCCGTAGGAGCTAAGACACTATCAGAGTGCTTTATTTATATGGGAAAAAATTGTCAGCCGGGGAAAGCTGTAAGTGGAAACAAGTTGTGCTGATAAGCCTTCTGACTGTATTTTATTTTACTGAGGTTCTTAACAAATAATCTTTATGCAATGCAAACCTGGCTTATCAGGCTAATGCAGATTGTCTGAAATCCTTATCTCCATGGACCAGTTAGCTGGAGTGATCCCCTTTTCACAATGAATAGAGAATGAAGAGCTGCACACAAGCCTACCCCTCCCTCCTTCCAATCATTGCCATTTACTGGCAGTGAACCGAATGGCTCTGATTTCCAAACTCATAAATAACACAAGGCATCAGAGCTGAGTTTTTCTGTGTTTTGAAACAGTTGTTCAGCTGTGCAGGGAGCCTGAGTCGGCTGGGAGGGGCATGAGGGCAATGCTGGAAATGGAAAGAAGTAGTCGTCTCTGGTTTGTTGCACCTTTCTAAGAAGAACAGTCTGTGTTTAAGACAACTTTTACTGCTAGAGATAGCACAATCTCCTCACATGCATTGATGCATCTCTTACTGTTAACAGTGCACCAGGCCCCTGACATTTGGATATATGTTTCCTTGGCATGCTTTGCCCACTGTGTGCTAGGGAGCAGTTGCTGCTATATGTAGGTTGGAGATTTATGATGAGAAATGTGCCCACTGCTCAGGAGAAGGTTTTTTCCTTCATTCTGTTCATGCTATCTAGGAATTCTGTGTGTCTCCTGTCGGTCCAGTTTGGAGATTCCTGGGGAATGTTTGGTGGCTAAATAGCTCTTCTGCCCTTTCCAGGGAAAAAAGCATGGACAAAAAATAATAGCAGCTGTGATGAAGCTTTATTGTTCCAGCTGCTGAGCTCTGGGGAATATATAAAAAAATCTATGTCTAGGAACACATGAAGAAGCAAAGAGATGCCGCTGTTGTCTCTGTGTGCTTATGATCTATGGCAATGCTCTCCCTTTCTCGGACATTGTGAGATGCCAGATGATCTGCACCGGGTCCTAGCCCTTTAACGTGAAAATACAGAAAAAGCCTGTACTAAAATGTTAAGGCCTAGTGAAGAAGGGGCCCGAGTATGTGCAAGTTCCCTTACCTCTATTTTGCCTCTTCCCATTTTGGATGCTTTTCTGCTCAAGAGGCAAGGGTCTAGGTTCGACATTGGGTGCAGTGGCACCTCACTAAGGTACAGTTGTAGAGACAAATAAGGCTCTGTAGGAAACAGGCTTCCCATAGCATTCAGCCGAGGGAAATGCTAGTGAAGTTGCTGTCAATTCCTCGTTCCTTTTGGGCATCTACGCATACTGTATATTGGGCACATTTTGGCGTCTACCATACTGTATATTGGGCACTTTGCATGACACGCTACGTCCCACAGCTGCGATGCCTGCCCAGCTTTGCACATGATGCAAGTCAAATCACATTAGCCAGGCTCTGGGAGGAGTTACTTTTTTCCAGGTAGCACTAAGATTTGAGCTCTAGTCTCTGTGCCACACACAGTGAAAGGACAGCTCTTTGTGTCACAGCTGCTCACAAGAAAACCCACTCAGTGGAGACGACTGCACATATACTGTCAGCATACACAAAGTCTCATCTGCTGGCTGCTTCCCTGATTTGTTGTTGTGCTTTTTCCCTGAAAGTTTGAATGGGTTTCCTGTTCTTACCTCAGAAGATGGGGATAAATTGAATAAACAAAGAGGCAGGATGACTTCATGATATTCTACGATGTCCCTATTTAATATGTAGCATTACTCATTCACACCATTATTGGCAGGAGTGAGAAAGACACATTGCACTGCAAATCTGTTTAGGTGGTGTCTGTAAACGGCAGCTGTCACAAAGATCCTCAGAGACCAGAGACCTCCAGTCAAATACAGCAGACCCAAGTGTATAAATAAAGCAATACTAGCTTCTCCAGACCTAGCTGTGAGGATGGAGTAAGGTCCGGGAAACAAAGACTCACAGTTAGTCTTGGGTGATTACATTCCAGCATTTATACTGGAGGATTAAATTTAATTGTGTCTCTTTTCTTATAGGAAGCCCAGTTTTTGTTTCCTTGGAAGGCTCAAAAAGGTCTTATGGTTGCCTGGCCCAACAGATGTCCCTCTGAACAGTGGAAAAATGTCCAAATTCTTCCTCTTTACCTGGCTTTGATGTGCATACATATTGGAGAATGCAGTTCACACTACCTGCTATTTCCCCTAACCTGGTGATCTGTGTTCCTGGTTCTTTCCATTCTGCGTTAACATGTTTCTCAGCTCAGAGTCTCATCCCTTCATCATGGGTGGGCGTTTGAGGTGCAGATCTGGTTCTGTTGAAGCAAGCAGCTCAACTCTCCTTGTCCAGCCAGGACCAGGACTTCATCCTGTCTCCTTCTGGAAGAACTTGACTCAGCCCCAGCAGATGTCCTTATTCACTGCTGAGTATTGTAGTACGTCAAAGGGGCATTCAACTTCCCTTCTCTTCACTTTTTTTTTTTTAGCCTGCATTCTGAGATGCTGCAGGACTTCGCTGTACTTCTGTGTAGGAGATGTTAGACTTAGCTTGTGGGATAGCTGTTTTGTAGGCTTATTCCTTCTTCCTTGAACATGCAGCTAGGTTACTCTGTGGGTCCAGCTGTCCTTCCCACAGCCGCCACATCAGCCAAGTCCCTGGGTAACTGGACCATGTCACAGTTTGTGGGCTATAAAAATATAATATGTTGGGTGTGATGCTTCGCAAGCCATGAGCATACTTGTCCCCATGTCACTGTATTGTTCCTGGAGGGATAGTGGGGAGCGGAGAGATGTGGACTACAGCCTGAGAAGTTCTCTGGTTATATTAGAGCAAGGGTTGGGTCTGCTTTGCTCCCAGCTGAGCAGGATAGTGGTGAGTGTGGTGGAAGGTCTGCTTTTGGTTCTTGTATGTGCAGGACACTTCTACCCAGCTCCTTTTTGCAGAGATTCTGGATGGTCCCCACAGGGAAACCAGGAGGATCCACACAAGCTGGCCCTTTTCAAAGGTGATGGCTCTTCCTGATAATGCCAACTGGCTCAGATTTCATTTCAACTTCCTGGAGACTAATGCAGACAGATCAATTTAGGGGCTGCACACAAGAAGCTGCAGCTCCTTAACACTCCCTCAGATAATAATAAAAATATTCCACTGCTTTTCTCCTTTCTTGAAGTCCCCAGGAGAGAATTAGCTGGTGCTGCAGGTGCAGCTGTCCTGCAGGGTGATGAGAGCAATGAATAGTAAGGTTTTTAGCTCAAGCACACTAAGGCTGTTCAGCAGCCATTGGATAATCCTCTTTTAATCAGATTATGTAAATTACTACTTCAGCATCTCTATTCCATCTCTCATCCCCATGCTTTCCAAGCTGGAAATAAAAGACACTCTAAAAAGAAACATTTAGGCTGAAAAAAAGGCAGTGCTGCTGAAAGGGGTGGGCAGAGGGTGCTGAAATGAGAAGGAAAGGAGTAGGGCTTTGTTTCTATGCAGATGGGTGTTTCTGCTTGGCAAAGTAGTGGGAGACACCAGCAAACTGAAGGTTGGGAGTGGGCTCTGCCTGTGTATTAACTGCATCTCAGTACTGGGCTGAAGAGGACAATACTGGTGTATTCCTGGCAGCCAACACTTTGCCCTGGGATGTTGCTTTCAATGCACTGAAAGACCATCCTTGATCTTCTTGGACAAAAATTACTTACTGCCCTCTTTTTTGCGTTCATGGTGTGTTTGTTCCTTCATAGTATACGGAGCTTGAGACTGTACCTTCACAGTGTAAAGCCCAGCATCCTAAGAAAGATTTTGGTGCTGTCAGCACTGGACACAGTGACCAATCTGAATGAAGGGACTTATTACCAAAAGCAACCTTGGAAGCTGTATCTGCAAAGGCTGCATATACAGGCTCTCTGTCAGCTAAAAGCTGCTTTTAAGCTTTAGTGCATGCATGGTATTCACATCCTCTTTGTCTGGGTTTCATACAGGATTATGTCTTCCTGAAACACTTGTCAGGAGCCTGGGCAATCGCAATATCTTACTCGTTTCATTAGTACTCAAAACATGACTTATGGCAAACCTTCTGTCTCTGAGGCCGACACATTTTCATCCAGCTATAAATAATAGTGTGGTTTTTTTTTTTTTTACAAACTGGAGTGGAAAGCTTAGGAAGGCAGGAGAGGTCAGTTACAACTTAAACAGAGGACCTGAAAGCTTGAAATTCCTTGTGTGGCCACTGAAAGTCACCTAGAAAGTTGAGCTGACCTATATTTTCTGTATAATACTCCTGGCTGAAAGCAGTTCCTTTTGTTTGTGACAAAGATGAGACTACTTCTATCACAGCAGATATGATACACTGGAGATGAGGTTTTTCCATCAAAGTTTTCTTTAGGTAACTGACAGCTTTTGGTACTCACAAAGGATCAAGTCAATTTTTTGCTCCTGTCCTTCTCCACACTGTTACACACACATCCCGATACTCAGATTTTTATTACAGCAGGTAGGCAAAGCTATCTGAAGGACTGTACACAGGCTGTTAAAAATATTGCACATACAGAGTTCAGACCCTGCAGGCCCAATGGTTCAAGCTAGTCATAGGATATGTCTTCTTTCATGGGCTCAGATGACACAGTTGGGGGTGAAAACATCCTAATGTCTACATGAAGGATTTTACTGGTGTTAATGATGCTGCGTCCCTGTGCTGTGACCAGAGTGGCTGTGATGCCTGTTCTGCAGGAACAAAACTCAGGTGGTGAATGGGCACCCTAGTCCAAACTATTAGGAGTTTCTGGCTGACTTTGCCAAATTATTTTGGAAAGGCAGATATGCAGATTACAGAGCTATCACCTTGAGGAATTTGTCAAGAATTTGTCTTCCTTCCTCTGTCTGATGTTGGATTTTGTAGAGCCAGTGGAATGTAAAGAGACATATATAGAACAGTCATATGATAGAATGCACGTGAATTGTAAGAGTGATGGAATGATTTCTGCAAGCTATAGACCAGCACTCTTCTATAGAAACAGATACAAGTACATCAGTTTATACCAGCTGATCATCTGAAATATAGAGATGTATTTTAAAACAGTGGAAACAAAGCAATTGAAAATGAAATTTGAAATTAGTTGTATCAGCTGCCTGTCATTAGGGCAGCAGTAAGGGCATACATTCATAACTGAGAAAAAATAAGATGGCAAAACTTTAAAAGCAAATGAAGAAAACAACCTTTCCGAGTCAGAATAGTGAGCAGTTCTGCATTTTTTATATTAAATGTACCGTGTGATCATAATGAACCCCTGAGAGGCTGGGTTTCTTGGAGCTTACCTTTGCACGCACATGCACAGCTAGTCTTGCAAGAGGAGCAGTCTCAAGCACCAAAAATGAGACCTCTCTGAGGATTTCAACCTCAGCCATTCCACAGCAGCAACCTGCACTAAGAAAAGGTGTTAGGGAGATTCAAAGCAAATTATCTTGCTCCTTGCAAGACCTCACCTCAAAGACCAAGCCCCATGGTTTCAATGACTTGCATGTGAAGAAAGAGAACTTGCCAGACTCTGCAAAATCCTGGCAACTCTTAACGCATTGAATGCAAACAGCTGAGGGTTGAATGCTTTGCTTGAAGTCATACTAGAAATTAAGTTTCTCACTCCCTACCTTTTGTCATTAGGTAAAAGACTGTTGTAAAATACACAAACACAGGTATAAGCCAGGGCTTATATTCTGAGCAGGAAGGTTTTCTTACATTCAATTCCATGTTCCTTTCAATTCCTGCCTTTGAGTGATGCTTACTCTGGTGGCCTTACTGCTGCATGCAACCTGACTGAGCTCAGCATTGTTTGTCAGTGGAAACGGCAGCTGCTGATTGTCTCAGATGACTGCCTTGTATTTCTCTATTTTAAGTGGTTTCCAAACGGCTTTCAATGTGTAAGTATGTCTGTGTCAAAATGAAAATTAGCTGCTCACCTCTTCTCTCCTTCTTCCAGTGGAAGGTTTAAAGAAATGTGAAGTTTTCAGTGTCTTTCTTCTGTTGCTTAAACATTTTCTTCAAGGCTATTGGCAAGTTTGAGCACTAAAAAGCAGAAGATTTTTGGCTTCTGGCATTAAGCCAAAAAGCGTGGCCAGAATTCAAAACACACCCTGATGTGCGTGTTTTGTTAACTCTAACAGGAGATTCAAAACATTACAAAAAGTTTCAGATGATGGAAGTTCAATATTTCAGCAGTTTGCATGTAGCTGCCTCAAGCAGCCTCCAGCTCGCTATATTCAAAATATATTGATCTAAATTTTGATTTGAACAGGAATCCAGATGTGTAAAATTGCTTCTTATTGTTCCTGTCTGTAGAGTGTGGCTCTGAAATCACTGTGATAACATGGCTGTGTAGCCTTTTCCTGTCCATCACTTCTTGTGTGCTGCATTCACCAGATTGAAGGAGGTCACACCACAAAGGGGGAAAAATAATTTGAACCCAGAGCCATCTTCTGAAATCTCTGCCCATATTTAGACAGGATTCTCTTTGATTTCCTGCTCATCTGCAGTAAGAGGTTTGCTGGAGAAAGACAGGGTTTGAGGGTTGGCCCAGTGTGAAACACAAACATTTCATATGACTATTCCAGTTGGAGAGGCTTCTGTTGGCCTCGGAGGCTGTGTAGAATAGAGTAAAGCCTTTTCCGTCTGCTTGCATACCACAGCCACATATGCCAGGAACAGCTTGCTTTTTTTCCTTTTAGGAAGAATAAGTAGAGTTACTCCCCTAGGTGTTTCAGTGTCTGGAATTTAAATGTTGGCATGCTGAATTTCAAGAAGAGAATCCCAGTTTTGAGGATTTTCACACTTTGTTACCACTCACATGTACCTGACTTCTTCAAAGCGGCTAGGCATCACAGCTTCTGCTTTGCAGAGCCACAGGTGGAAATGCTGTTGGGTAAATGACTGACAATGCAGGCAGTCTGCTGCTTCATCCAGATCTGTTACTGGTATCTGGTAAGCTGCTGAGCTGGCCAAAGCATGGCTCTTCAGAAAGCAAGTGCACTAAATCTGAGTTCAGCACTGCCTCTGGTGGGAGCAAATGCTGGACATGACAGCGGAAATATAGGAAGACAGTATCCTCTGGAGTGGGCCTGTACCTGTTCTCCTCTCCAGGTTCAGTTCTTACTCAGGAAAAGGCTGAGGCTACATTTTCTTTTCTCCCACCACTTTTATTTTATCAAACTTCCTGAAGAATATCTGTCTGCTAGGAAGAATGTGTACCTGTCTGGCAGCATGAGTTTGCATTCTACCAAGGGCCTGCCAGCCTCATTGCAATAAAAGAGTGGTTTCTGTATTTGCAGACACAACAGTTGCATGTCCCTAGTTACCCTATTTTCATACGCAGTCTTCCCCACCCTCTATGCCTCCTCAGTGCTGTGACAACACTGGGACTCTACTTACTGAAAGAAGTATCTGAGGAGGAAAAGTGTGGCCATTACACCAGCAAACATGCCAATATCAACCATAGTTTGGAGACAGACTGCAAATTACAAAATATATTCCTGAGTTTTCATGAACTGATAATGGTTGGCTGCTAAAGACTAGATCCACAGCAGGTAAAGAAATGCCCTGGACTCCAAGGAAACTATCAGGATGGATCTTTCTCAGCAGAAAATTTTGCAAGGAAGAGCATGCCCAGGGTGCAATATTGCTTTCACTACACTTGTTCCCCTCTCCGTGTCCCTGGCTGAACAAATATGGATTGTTCTAGGCAGAAGTAATGCCAGGACTACAGGTATATTTTTATTACTACATTTATGTTTTTATTACTGCCCCTGCTGTCATATCACTGCCAAGTATGGAGAGAAAGCTAAATGTGACCAGTGTGCTTCGTTGGTGCCAAATAATCACATTTCAATAAGAAACTCAATAAAAAGACAGTGAGGCAGACCCTCATATAAGACCCCTTCAGAGCAATCTGGCAGGGTAGAGACAAACAACTTCTTCTACAAACAACTGAGTGAGGTCTCAAAATCGCTACCTCTAGTCCTTGTGGGAGACTTCAATTTCCCAGATATAGGCTGGGAGTATAATACAGCAGAAAGGAAGCAGTCCCGGAGGTTCCTGGAGTGTCTGGAAGACAATTTCCTCACACAGCTGGTGAGCGAACCGACAAGGGACGGTGCCCTCCTGGACCTGCTGTTGGTGAACAGAGAAGGACTGGTGGGGGATGTGAAGGTTGGAGGAAGCTTGGGGCAAAGCGATCATGAGATTATAGAGGTCTCGGTGCAGGGTGAGATGAAGAAGATGGAGGTTAGCAGAACAGTCGCCCTCAACTTTCAGACAGCAGACTTTGGGCTGTTCAGAAGGCTGGTCGGAAAAGTCCCATGGGAGGCGCTCCTTGAAGGCAAAGGTGTCCATGAGGGCTGGGAGCTCTTCAAGAAGGAACTCCTAGCAGCTCAGGAGAAAGCCGTCCCCAAGTTCCGGAAAAGTAGCTGGCGGGGTAAGAAACCAGCATGGTTGAGGTGGGAGGTCCTAAGAGACATCAATAGGAAGAGGAGGGTCTACGACCTCTGGAGGAAGGGGCAGGCATCCTGGGTGGACTATAGGGAGGAAGTGAGAACGTGCAGGGAAAAAGTCAGGAGGGCTAAGGCCCAACTAGAAATGCGATTGGCCAAGACTGTGAAAGACAACAAAAAGTCTTTCTACAAATACATCAACAGCAAAAGGAGGGCTAGGGAGAATCTCCAGTCCCTAGTAGATGCAGAGGGAACAACAGTAACAGGGCACGAAGACAAGGCTGAAGTGCTCAATGCCTACTTTGCCTCAGTCTTTAACAGTAAGGAAAATTGTTCCCTCTGTGCACAACCCCAGGGGTTGGAAGAGAAGTATGAGATTCCCAAGGTCCAAGAGGAGGTGGTTAGAGACTTGCTTGCCCAGCTAGACGCCCATAAGTCTATGGGGCCAGATGGAGTCCACCCGAGAGTTTTGAGGGAACTGGCAGATGTGCTGGCCAAACCCTTTTCCATCATCTTCCAGCAGTCCTGGATGACTGGGGAGGTTCCACTGGACTGGAGGCTGGCTGATGTCGTGCCCATCTATAAGAAGGGGCGCAGGGAGGATCTGGGGAACTACAGGCCTGTCAGCCTGACCTCGGTACCGGGGAAAGTCATGGAGCGGGTGATCTTGAGTGTGATCAAGAAGCACTTGCAAGAGAACCGGGTGATCAGGCCCAGTCAACACAGGTTCAGGAAAGGCAGGTCTTGCCAGAGTAATCTGATCACCTTCTATGACCGAGTGACTAAACTCTTGGACGAGGGAAAGGCTGTGGATGTGGTCTTCCTGGACTTCAGTAAAGCCTTTGATACAGTTTCTCACAGCATTCTGCTTTGGAAACTGTCGGCCTCTGGCCTGGACGGGTGTACACTCTCCTGGGTGAAAAACTGGTTGAATGACCGGGCCCAGAGGGTGGTGGTAAATGGAGTTAAATCCAGCTGGAGGCCAGTGACAAGTGGGGTTCCCCAGGGCTCAGTCCTGGGTCCAGTCCTGTTTAATGTCTTTATCAACAACCTGGATGAAGGCATCGAGTGCTCCCTTAGCAAGTTTGCAGATGACACTAAGCTGGGAGGAAGTGTGGATCTGCTGGAGGGTCGGGAGGCTCTGCAAAGGGATCTGAACAGGCTGGACTGCTGGGCTGAGACCAACGGCATGAGGTTTAACACGGCCAAATGCTGGGTCCTGCACTTGGGGCACAACAACCCTAAGCAGAGGTACAGACTAGGAGAAACCTGGCTGGAAAGCTGCCAGGAGGAGAAGGACCTGGGGGTGTTGGTTGACAGCCGACTGAACATGAGCCAGCAGTGTGCCCAGGTGGCCAAGAAGGCCAATGGCATCTTGGCTTGTATCAGAAACGGTGTGACCAGCAGGTCCAGGGAGGTTATTCTCCCTCTGTACTCGGCACTGGTGAGACCGCACCTCGAGTACTGTGTTCAGTTCTGGGCTCCTCACCACAAGAAGGATGTTGAGGCTCTGGAGCGAGTCCAGGGAAGAGCAACGAAGCTGGTGAAGGGGCTGGAGAACAGGCCTTACGAGGGCCGGCTGAGAGAGCTGGGGTTGTTCAGCCTGAAGAAGAGGAGGCTGAGGGGAGACCTTATTACTCTCTACAACTACCTGAAGGGAGGTTGCGGAGAGGAGGGTGCTGGCCTCTTCTCCCAAGTGACAGGGGACAGGATGAGAGGGAATGGCCTCAAGCTCCGCCAGGGAAGATTTAGGCTTGAGATTAGGAAAAAGTTCTTCACGGAAAGGGTGGTTAGGCATTGGAACAGTCTGCCAAGGGAGGTGGTTGAGTCACCGTCCCTGGAGGTGTTTAAGGTTAGGGTGGATGAGGTACTTAGGAGCATGATTTAGGAATTGGTGGGAATGGTTGGACTCGACGATCCGGTGGGTCTCTTCCAACCTGGTTATTCTGTGATTCTGTGATTCTGTGATCTCTTGGGTGCTGTGGGCTGCACAGCCTCAGCTGGGCTGCTACAGAGGAGTTCAAGAGGAGTAATTCCCTTGCACAACACCACGGGGATGAGCAGAGCTTGTGATATGGCTGACGCACTGGAGAAGCAGTGGTGTATTTTCTGAACTTGGGAGGGGGCTGCAATGTCCCTTTTTCTCCTCGTATTTCCCCAGTGAGACAGGTTTCTCATAATGAGCCTGGCTCTGGAGAGGATATGGGTGAAACCCATATCTAACAGCAAGAGGAGCAGACTCAGCTCTCTTGTTAGAATAGATGAGTGAGAATGAATAGCAGCCCAGTCAGTCCCTCTCCCTGCAACTATGTATTTTCTAGTATTTCCCTTCATCAGGTTTTGAAAGCAAAGTTTCCAAGCAGTTAAGGGTGAAGAACTTCAGCTCCCTCCCCTTTCTGCACTGGTCAGCCCCCTTCCTTCACCTTGCTGGCTGGAGCATCTCAGGGCACACTGTGGATATATAATGGGTGTGAGGAAGTAACAGAGAGGAGGGGCACTCTGCAGCTTTCCAATGTAAATTACATGGAAATTAAAGGCTAAAGGCTTCTCTGGAATAGGGCCTTTAGTTAACATAATACTTGTGCTAAATGAAGCAGTTTACACAGCTTTCAGGCTATAGTGCCACTGTTAATTTACTGTGTGAAAGGACTGAACCTCCAGTAGAGCTCTGTGGGGAACAACTTGGCCCGACAAGGACCTGGGGCTGGTTCCCTCAGAGGAGCAACCACATCAGTCTGCCACTGGGTTGTGAATATTTACAGGGGCAATCTGTTAAAAGAAACATTTACAGTGCTTTTAAAAATCTGATAGGGAGTCCTACCTAGTCTGCTTGCTGTTTTGGATCAGGTTGTGTGGGTAAGGGTCAAGCTTTCTTAGAGCAACACAGATGAAAACTGTAGAGTGTGCTCAAATCTAACTTACTGTAAATGCAGGTGTTTTCCTGTCCCATGACTGCAGCTGGGCCTCCTCCATTCCCATCCGTTGGTCCCTTTTAATATTGTTTTGCTCCCGGTGTATAAGTAGGTACCTTGCTCTTGGTCTCCTTATTTACTCTTACTTCTATCCAAAACAAACTCCCAGCACCTACTGGATGAGTGGATGGAGGTGCAAATGAGGTCATACGGGTTCCAAAAGCTTTGTGTGTTTGTAACAAAGCTATGTCCTTGTTGGCTTGTGCCAGGAGCAATTTTATGACTAATTTCCTATGTAGACAGTTTATACCCATGGGGAGGACGAGGCTGGATGGACCAGTCTTTATTGTGGGCAAATATGATGTTAGTTTGCACTTTTTTTTTTTTTCAGTCCGTTGTCTGCTTACTTCCCTGTTGTCCTTGAGCTGAAAGGAAGTTCTGAGGCCAACCCAGGAGCGGAGAAATAAATCTGTTTCACTGACCCTGTGTCCTAGCCACAGGAGCAAGGAGATGGCTCATCTTTACTGTAAAAGGAAGATTTAACCTACCCTTAGTGAACTGTGTGGGCCCCAAAGTGAAGGGCAAGCTGGTAGATATGTGAATTCATACACACAGCCTCCTGTTGTCAGGCAGACTCAGGCAGAGGTCCAGCACAGGGCTTGGGGCAGTGCTGATCGATGACATTACAGCAGCTGTAACTCTCTTCCAGGCTGCAGAAGGTGCTAGTTGTGACTGTGAGTGGAAGAGAGCTTCCCCCAAAAAAGACAGTGCAGAAAGGATTTGTCTGCACATGGTCACCCCCATAGCCTGACCGTGCTTACGCTCAGAGCAGAGAGAGAATCTTCTGATTAGGAATACAATAAATACACCAGCCTTTTTCACAGTACTGTGTCATGTTAAACACAGCTTTTGAATAAGCATTGCATATCTGTTTTTGGAAGCCCAAGCTCAGATCTGACTAAAGAAATTAAAAAGAAAATAAATTCCCCCCACCCAGTAAACAAAAAAAAAAAGAGAAAAAAAAAATCAGATTCTTGCCATAAGCAGTTTCTCCTCCTTCCTCTAAAGTGACCTAGCCAAAGTTGCTCTAAGACTAGTAAGCACAGTCTCAGCTACTGCTCCCAGTATCAGCCTCAGAAAAAGGCAGAGAGCGCGTGGTGAGAAGAGAAAAGGCAGGATGGAGAGAATCTCCTGGGAGATGCAAAACAAGCTTCTTGGATTGCTAGGACTAGTGGTGACACGCGCCAGACAAAGGACTTGCTACTCTATAAATGAGACAGTGAGGACCAGCACTACGCTGACTCCAGTGAGAGCAAGCTCTGCAGCCAGGCACTGCAAAAGCAGTTGGGAAAGAAAAATAGGAAGCACCTGACATTTCTGTCTGTTTGTCTGCTGACCAGCCTGCAAGAGCCACAAGCACCTGTGACCAGAAAAGTAAGTGACATTGTCCTCTTCCTTTTACAGCATTGCCTTCCCTCTTCAGGGCATATCTTGCAACTTTCTAAAGAATGCCAAAGTTTCCTCTCAGAGGAGGGAATATCCTTAATATCCTTAACGAAATTCTGCAGTAGCCTTTTATCATCCATTAGATTTTTATTTCCTATCATGGCACTTCTGGATCTTGTCATCAAAAAGTAAAGAAGTAAAGGCACCTGATGTGACATGTGGAGTAGTTAGAGAAACAGCCCTTACAGGTGGCTGTGTTTAATCAAGTGAAGTAACCGTTTTGCCCCATTTCTGTGCCTGGACTTTAAAAATTCATAGTATCTGCAGAGATTCAATGAATCAGACCTCAGGAGGAATTATTAATTGGTTTCCACATTTGAAAGAAATGTTGATGCTTAGAGGTAGAGCAAACTAATGTGGTTTTAAAATAATTGTGTCTACTATTCCTAGATTTTCTTACATCATAACTTTATAATATACACTAGGCAAATTCATTTATGCCATTGCAAAGTACTGTAGTCATTGCACTGATGCAAATGATTACACAGGGTATCATAGACTCTGAGTTTAGAACTAAAACTTCACATGTTTCTCTAATGGTGCTTGATATTTAAATTAAATTATTTGCAAAAGCACAGATAATCGTAAATTCATTAGACTTTACTATATGCTTGTGCACTACACTGTGTGGAAACCTTATGAATGTCAACAGGCAAAGATGTAAAGAAGGAGTTTTAAATTCTAATTCTCACATATTTAAAAATATTCCTGCTATTTTTATGGTCACCTGTCTTACAGTTGATGCATATGTAAAATTCATAGGCATTTGAATTGTGATCAATTCAATAGTTCACTTAGGAGGAAAAGCTTAGAAATGTTATTGTATTTCTGCCAGTAAGCATTAAAGACTCTCAGATTCATAAAAAAAAACTTTTGAAACTGCCAGGCATGAACAGGTTTATATTTCTGGGGGTAGCCTTCTGCATAAAGCTGTATTTGCCTGGGAAAGTTAATAAACAATCAAACAAGCTTTTTTCTGAAGTAGCTGTCTCCATCCTTCCTGGTTTCCACAGAACAGTATAGGATGATATTTAATTTTCAGAACCATTTTCTGCCATGTATTTATATATTGTTTCAGAAAAAAATAATGAAAATAAATGCAGCTTGCTTTTACTGCTTGTTTACATAAGCCAGTAAAGTTGTTATATGAGCAGCTGATCCAAGAGATTAAGGGCTCATGGAGTCTGCATGCTAGGTAAGAAGCTTGGGGACTAAATGCAGGTGCTCACAGATGTGTGGTTGAAGTAGAGATCATCTTCATGCTGATCTTTCTATCAGGCATAGTCCCATGGAGGTTATGACATTTAAGGTAAAATAGGATTGTGGTCCTTGTCTTGCAGTGGCTTGTATCACACTTTTGGAAGTAATGATTTCCTGTGGTAGTTATATTCTCCATGCTTATGCTTCCTGGGGTGATGCCACGGTGGTCAGTAAGCTAGTTTTAACTGGTGTTTGATAGGAAGCTAGGGCACTGCATACCACCATCAGGATGCTGTCGCATTTTCAGTCTTGCTTTTGTTGAAGTCACAGAGAGATTTGCCACCAGCCTCAGTGCAGACCTGGATAAAAGGCAAAAGCAAATATTCTCTGGGGTTGCAAACATCATACAGGATCTACCTCCCCCCAGATGCACATATCCCTGATAGCCCTGGATTTTCCTTTCTCTACTCCTAATAACTCCTGTAACTGCATAAGCTGCTGCAGATTGGTCTTTGCCAAGTTTTAAGACACACAGCATGTGGGCCCCCTCCTTCCTTACATAATTTACCACAAGGAGGATGTGGACTTCCCTGCATATGTAGGCAAGGCAAGGAAATTAAAGCAAATGGACATGTCTCTGCTATCACCTTACTGCCTCGTAGCGGTAGATGCAAAGAAAGGTGTGTAGGACAGAGTGCTGTAAGAAGGTGAGAGCAAATACCTGTGTAGATAAGGGTTTTGTATTCTGGATCTGGAAAAAAATGCATTCATATAGAACTCCTGTAAGACCATGAAGCTGCTTTTCTTCTTTGTGTTAGCCCTGAAGCACAAAGGTAGTGTCTATATATAGATAGTATTTGTGAAGTTAATTTGCAGAGACTGTTTTTAAAAGAAACCTACTAGAACAGTAGTTCAGACTTTTACACAAGAACATTACTGGAAATGGGACCAGGAGGACAGAGAAGCACTTTTCCAAGAAAGACTCTTAGATCTTTTTGAACAGAAAATAAGACAAGTGCAAGTTTAGTTTAGCAAATGAAGGCAATGTTCCTTTCACAGCTTTGCAAGCTATTACATCCACGGCAATACACTAGACCTCCATTTGGCAAAATCTGGTGCAGCCCATGAGTGGGTTCTTTTGTTTTACGCAGAACCGTGGTATAATTTGGCTTTCCTGAAAGGAACATAGAAAGCATTAACAAGAATGGAGCCCCAGGAAAAAAAAAAAAACTAAACCCAAACCTTTCCCCAAGTGAACCTTTCCTTGAGTAAGTTTCTCAGTCACTACTGCTAAGTTCTTAACCATGCATTTTATTCTTTCCAAATGCCTGCTGGGTGGCAGTCCAATGCTTTACAGACCTACTGTTCCCAAGGCAGCCTTAGGGAACACAATGCCAGAGTGACCAATCTGCAGACTAGGCTGGCTCCTTAGAAAGCAGCATGCTCTCTCGCCTGCTAAATATCTGTACCCTCTAGGAGGACAACCAAATTACAAAGCTGTGCAACCCAAGGGCTACACTGGGTCAGGGAAAAAACTTGTCTTTTGAAGCTGTGATCACTTACAGACTAGTATCCCCAAACATGAATGCTGACTTGGTCCTGAGACCTTTACAGAGCTGCTTTTGAAGACTCCAGCGTTACCTTTTTTCTAAAGTTCAATGAGAGCACAGTGTGGCTGTCAGAGTTCCTGTAAATGATGATCCCAAAAGCAGAGGTTCCACTATGGGCAATTTGTCCCATGTTTACACAGTTTAAAAAAGGTAAATCACTAACTGGTTTTTGTAGTGCTTTTGCTTCTCTGCTGTATTTTTGGACCATGGTATGATTGTCAAATAACACATGAGGCTATAAAAGCAGCCCTTGTTTACTCCTGAAGTATCTCATCTTTCCACATCTTATTTGAGATAAAATGAAGTTCAGTGCTGGCGTTAGGGGTCAGCCTGCAAGAGCTGGGAGAAGCTCTTGGGCAGGAGTACAGTGCTGAGATACAGGGAGGCAGTGTCAGAAAGAGGGGGCTGAGGAAAGGGATGTGTTGTTCCCTCTCCTCTTCCTTCCCTTCCCAACCAAAAGGAAGCCCTTGCAATCCAAGCAGCCATTCAGCAGAGCATAGCTCAGCTGTAAAGTGTTTGAGCTTTTTCCTCCTAAGAGGTGGGGGGGGAAAAATGTCACACGTTATTGATAGACAGTGTAATGTGTTGTGACATCCATGCTCAATCTTCCTCTCTGCGTGGAGCTGATTTCCATGCTCTGAGGCTCGCATGAGATTGAAGAGGGAAATAATGAGCTTCCTCCTTCTTGTCTTCTCTGATCATGCTGATACAAAGCGAACAAAGCACAGCAGCAAGGAATGATAGCTGGAGAATCTTTGCTCCCTGTGGTAGACCCCGCTGAAAAGCACCTGCATGATACAGAAAACAGGCACCATCTGCTTTTCTGTTGCCATTTACTTAAGGGCTGAGGGGACTTCACAAAACCGAATGCAAGGTGTTAAATAACCAGTTTTAGTGGGCACTGGGTTTTCCCTGTACAGCAGCAGCGTGGCACTTCAGGTTCACTGTAAGCACTCCAATTCTTGCTGGCAGCAGTCATCTGCTGCCCGATTAAGATTTGCAATAGTATGTCTCCAGTGGCCAGTTTCAACTTCACCGAGGTCAAAGGTATGACTTGAAGGAGGAACTTTCTCATCCAAGATCTTTATTTAATAGCAACCTGCTAATTAAGACTGAGTGCTAGGCTCCTGGCGAGTCCCCTGCCAGCCCTCAGACATTAACTACTGGCTCAGGGGCCATTTGCTGGGGAATGTCCTAGCAGAGCTGGTGTTTGCGCCAAAGCTGCTCTGCTGCCGAATTGCCTGAAAGGCTTTTGCATAGAGAGGCTGTGAGAACTGCTGGTAGTGAGGTTAAGGTCTTCATCTTTTCTGTTGTTTAGTCTTTTGTCTGGTGACTACTGGGGCTACATTAACCACAGCCAGTATTCCCTCTTTCCCTTACACCCTCCCCCCCTTTTATATTTCTGAAAGGGGCAGGCAAGGAGGTGGAAAGAGCTTCAGTTGTCTGTTTAGTGGGTGGTGGTATTTTGGTTTTTTTTCCCTTTCTGTTTGTTGGAGCAGATTCACTGCTAGGCTGGGGTTATTTCTTTGCACAATTCTCTCTGCACACTGCAGATATGGATCTCACTTTATTAAATTGCACTTACCTACTACGTCTGGATGTGTTTTCTTCATCTGAGTTAAATCCTGCCCTCAGTGGCAACATTTTGCTCTTGAGAGTAATTCTTCCAGTGAAAATGGTGTAACCTTACAGATTTACATTCTTCAGAGCAGAATTAATCATCTGGAATTTAAACTGCTGTCTTCCTGGGTTTCTTTATTCTTAGCTAAATGTGGGGCTGTTAATCTGTGGTTAGCGAAAATGACTAGAAAGCACAGAATCCAGGCTTGCAGGTTAATGCAATTTATCTGTCCACAATACGTGTGATTTCTGTACAGATTTGAAATGGACCAGTGGGGTATAAGCTACATGCAAACAATACATATTTTGTACAGTGCACCAGGGAAAGCTAAAGAATAAATGGCTTACATGTGCAACATTGGCAAAGACTTAAGGCTGCAAGTAATATGACACTGAAAGCTAAGCTTGGTGAAGAGTGTTGGAGATAATGAAGGAAAAGGAGTAAGGGAATGAGACAAAAGGAGTGGAAATCAGATCCCTTGTCAGTAAATTGGCTGAATTTAAAGGTGCTGTAGTTACAGGGAGTTCAAGGTCTGTGTAGGAGAAAAGAAGTTGTGTTGAAGCATTACAATTACTGCAGAACTGGATCAGCCTCGTTTTTCTCTTATGTTTTTGGCTGAAACTGTGAGATGAGCAACAGGAAACTCATACCAGTAAAGGGAAAAAGGAGAGAGAAATTTAAAGGGCAGGTATGTAAGAAAGTAGATTACACCTGAAATGAAGCTCCTCAGAGCTATCAGTGCAAGAGGAGACACTGAGGGAGGAGAGGAGCTGTCGTTTACTGGTCTTGAATTAATGTCAGAAATACAAACATACATTTTTTAAGAGTGAAGCAGGAGCTGGTCTCGCAAACACATATGTTTGGTGACAAGGCTTGTGAGCACAAATGTAGTACTGTCCTTATCAATGGCCAGAGAAGGGAGACAAAGAAAGCGTGGTGTGAAGGAGCAGACTGGGATTATTTTTCCATCAATAATACTGCTAACAGGACAAGATGGCATGTTCACAGCATCAGGGCTGGATGATGACCTGCTTTCCTGGAGTGCTGCATTAGGAACTGTCTGCAGCCAGAGAAAGAGCAGACCCTATGTTGGTATTTGTAGCTGAGATGTGAAGAGGCATTCAGCAAATCCAGACCCACAGTGCAGAGAACTACAGAACAGAGACCAGTAGGGATGGCAAAATACAGTCCAGTCAACCCATTAAAAGAAACAAGGAAGCCCAAAGAACTTTCCCTATGTTATAAAACATAACTGTCTTTGTACACAGATAAATTTGTCTTAAAAAAAACCAAAAACAAGAGCCCCAAAACCATCAACACAGGAGAGAATGAGAGAGAGATGGAGAGACAGAGGAAAAAAAAAAAAAAGCAGGTGGCAGTCTGAATTTCACATGGATCCAAGCAGGACCCTGGAAGAATAAGACTGTTGAGGTGAATGACTTGCCTTGGGGAGTGACCGCGCTGCAGTACAGAGGAGCACTGGAAGTCAGTGTTTAAAATCCGTATCATTGATGTAGCAGTGTTCTTGCCAAAAAGTACATACTAGCCTGTTTCAGGTAGATGCAAAGTACCAAGTGTTGTTCACATAGCACAGCCCAAAAGTAATACATGGGGTAGGATAATAATAAAAAGAGATACAATCTCCATTCAAGTTTGTTTTCATAATATACCTTTCATGAAGCAAGGACAATTTCATGAGACAATTCTCTCATTCCCTAAAGATGGAGTAGACAGTTGTGCTTGACACTAATTTCAGACTTCTATCAAAATAGAAATGTGTTAGCCCTCTGAATGCTGCCGCTGAGAGGTGCCTGTGAGGTATGGGCAGCATGAGCATAGCCATAAATAGTACACACAGGTGCATCTCTCTTAGCTGCATCTCTGATTGAGGTTGCTGAACACAGCTCTGACATAGTTTATGATGCTGTAACTGCGTTTCCCTGGTGATTTGTAATCAGTGCTGGACTGGGACTCGAAGGAGCTGGGAGGGAGCTTTCCTGTCTGCTGTGCATGTCCTATCTCTCTGCCAGAGAACCCCAATTAACCCCTGAGTCACAGTGGGATTTCTTTATTCAACCAGGCTATTACTATGTACTTCGGTAAACCCTGAGTGTCTTGCTCAGTATGAGGCTGCTTCATATTGACACAAGATCACAACTGGGCTGTCACCCCAAAATTTCCTCTCTCTGACGTGAGAGGTGCTACTCCAACTGCTCCCCAATCCGATGTGCAACTGCTGTAAGTATGGGTTTTCCAATGAATATAAAAAGCTGAGATTTTCACAGGCTTATGAGGGTAGGTGGAAACATTTGTCCTTTAGTCTCTTGGCTGCAGGTAGTTTTCCCCTTCTCCACCTGTCTGTGGCATAAAGAGCAGCTTCAGAAACGGAGAATGAGTGTCTCCTGCAGGTCTTTGGAGGAGAAAGGACAACACTTTCTAGTGGTGGTGAGAGCAGGGTTAGGGCCACCCTGAGAGGTTCTGACAGCCTTGCTGGTAAAGGGTATCTAAAATCACTGCACACCCCTTACACAGTGCTCTTTGTTGCCAGGTCTGCTCTGGGTGCTGTGTTCCCTTTGCTGCTCAGCTCTGTGATGGGTAACACCTATGTGGACATTTTGGCTGGGGTGCCTGCACTTTTTGCAGGAACCGCACTTTCTCTCTGCAGCCTGCATTCATGGCACTTCAGTCTTAGTCCTGGCAGCTCTCAGAAGCTAAAGCAGAAGCCTGAAAGGATCAGACTGGAGTCTCTGCCACCAGCAATGAGCAGTCAGTACAGGCTGGGCAGGGAACAAGACTGCTACTTCCCTGGAGGAATCTCCTGAAATAATCAAAATTACAAGTGTCTGTAGTGTTTGTTCGCTGAAGTTTCGTGATGAAGGTCCATCTGACTTAATCCAGCTGCAAGTCACAAAGCTTGGGCCAGGTAGGAGCAGCCCCCAAGAAGGTGTGAACTTGGGCTGAGAAAGCATGGATATCTTCTGTCCTGCTCCTGCCCGGTGCAATGACTAATGCTTTGACTGTTGAGAAGTTTGCTGCAGGAGAAGGCTTGCTCAGGAGCCTGAAGAAGGTGGACTTGTAGCAGCATCAAATGGTTGTATGAGCAAATGAAACTCCATTTACTCCTTTGAGAAGTCCTTAATGGGCTCTAGCATCTGGTTGCACCTGCAATGCTTATGGCCGTGGCTGTGAACAGGGACATGACTTTAGGTATTAGGGTGATTTTGCGCAGAACATGCAGGACAAAGGCATCAGCCACAGCGTGCAAAAATCGGTAATGCCTAGCACCACTCTGTGTTCACTGCTGTCCCAGTTTACAGTATTCTCACCATCTCCTTTGCTTTGCAGCACCTTGAGAATGACAAGGAAGATCTTCACCAACACCAGGGAGCGATGGAGGCAGCAAAATGTCAACAGTGCCTTCGCCAAGCTGAGGAAACTCATTCCCACCCACCCACCAGACAAAAAGCTGAGCAAAAATGAGACCCTCCGGTTAGCTATGAGATACATCAACTTCCTCGTCAAGGTCCTGGGAGAGCCAGGCCTGCAGCAGACAGCAGTGGCAGCACGGGGCAGCATCCTGGGGTTCTTCCAGCAAGCCCCACACTTGCAAAGCATGGAGGAGCTGATGCTGATTGAAAACTGTGGCGTCTCCTCTCCTGGTATGAGCAAAAATATAGTAGAGTATTGGTCAGAGACATCATCTCCCTAACAGACAATGAGACATTCAGTATTGGAGTTAGTCTGATTGTCCCCCTGTTTTTGCATAATCTATGGGTTGCTTCTTTATGTATTGTGATTATTTATTTGTATTTATTACTATTTTATTTGGTGTACAGTTTTATTTCATAGGCAAGGAAATCCTTGGTCAGACAACAACCTGGAAGACCAGACAGAGAACTTGCCGCCCCTAGGAACTTAGAAGGGCTTACTGTCGTCACAGAAGAGTCCAAGCGAGAAGGGCCTTCTGGCCTTGATCTCCTCCATAAATCAGACCATAGAAATTAATCCAATGTTTCTTGCAGGGAAAGAGATTATTCTCCCATTCTGTTTTCAAGGAGACACTACTGAGCTCAAGAATGTTGACTGCACCACAGAATTTGTCAGCCTCAGTAGTTAAGATTTTGAGAAATGTAATATTTGCCAGAGTCCTCCACCAGTGGTTCCAGGGACTAATTGCACCCACTCTTAAGCTTGTGAAGCTTATTTCCAGCTTGATTTTTTTTTAAGTAGATGTCCTTACCCTTCAACCTGGCTACATCTTTCTCCAGGAGACTGGAGGAATCCCTAGTGTCAGAACCGAATGCTATTAAACAGAATTAAATAGTAGGTTAAAGCAAAAAATGTGAATTTAAAATAAAAGACAACATAGTCATAGATGAGCTTCAGTAGGTTCAATAAGTGGAGTAAACCTCCTCTGTAGAAGTGACAGCTTGCATGTGAAGAAAGTTGGTCAGCTATGCTCCTGCTGCCTTAAAAGACCATTAAACAGGTTGGTAGCTAAATGTCTTTGGTTTTGGACAGCTGTGGCCATGGGGGAGGTCCTGTTTCAGGAGGCAGGTCCCAGGAAAAAGGCCTCAATGAGGCAGTGTGAAAACCTTCATGGAAGTGACAGTGAGCAGTGCCCCTTCTGGGGCTGAGCTGCCTTGTGAAGCCTTGCAAACCACCAGATGCACCAAAGAAGCCAGGGCTGGCTCTGCTAAGTGTGGATTGGGCTGTCCTGTGCATTGACAAAGGTGAAGGTCTGATAGAAGAAGCAGCTCACCCATCCAGGGCTGGTGCTGTAAGGTAGACATGTGCCAGTGGACAGATTTTGAACAAAATTTAAAAACAAACAAAAAAGCAAACAAACCTGAAAATGTTCATGGTGATTACATTTTATTTTTGAACACTGCTAATCACTGGTTTGTAATTCTTTCATTTCCGGGCTGTCATGGCCAAGGGCTGCACTGGAGAGCATCTGAAAAATCACTTAGTCTAGCACAGTTCACGAAGTCAGTACTGTTTTCTTCCCATCTCTTTCCACTTCAGTGTTCCTACAGAATGCATCTCACAAAGGCAAGACAAAACATCTTGTGAGCAGAATTATTGTCCAGGGAAAGGGAAAGAAAACCTGGCAATTTTGTTACATAATGTTTGTTATATTTTCCATCCTACCGAGCTTCCTTTCTTGTTATTTCTTTGGTTTGTATCAGCTTTTTCTTTGTTGTCCTTTCAATTTAGGAGATCCCTTCTCTCATGTTCAACCTATGTTTCACTAAATCTATCTACCAAAGATGTATTTTTCTAGTCATGTTTCTTTTTTGTGTTTTGGGGATTTCTTATCTATATGATCATGAACAAAACCAGTGTAACTGATCACATTTTATGCTATATGACTTTTTTAAGCATCTAATATATTTCAAATAAACTATTTAAGAAACTAACCTTTCTCTTTTTAAATGTCTCTAAATTTTCATTTTACATTTACATACTGTTTTGTAGAAGGTACCAAAATATTACAATGTGTTTTACAGTATCAGATTGTTCTACTGTTCAGCACTAAGGAAAGTGTCTTGATGGTAGAGACAACATTATCATGTAATGAAGAATGACAGGAATTCTTTGGTTATTATAAACTCTTGCACTTATTGGTTGAATTGTATTTCAGTCTGCATGCTAAGAATATTCTTAGAAGCTCTTGAAAAAGACAGGTAAATTAAATTTCATTGTGCAACACTAATGTGTTTGTCTTCCAAATATTCATAAATTAAAAGATTTTAACTAGCTCCATTTTAAAGACCAAGATAGGCACAACCCACAGCTTTGGACTGGAGTCCAGGTTCTGATTCAAAGTTTCATGGAACTTATTGTAAAGCTGCTCTTTCTGGCTAACAGGTGGTAAGAACAACCTAATGTACAATTGAATATAAGGCTGGGAGTAGAAGAGGAAGCACTAGGACAATAGATACAGAAGTTTTGAGGAAAAGGTGAGAAATCCCTGGGCCACAGGTCCAGTTCCAGTTTCACATTTAACTGAACCGTCACAGCCCTGCCGTTACTCTGATACACTGAGAGTGGGATTTCTATTGGCATTCTATGTGTCTGGGAAAAGGTATAGCCTCTAGAGGTTCTATCTAAAAGTCATGAAATCAGCAAATGTAAGGTTCAAAATAAGTATTTAACCTATGCAATGCAATGTTGCCTTAGAGAGGACATTATGCTTACAGCAGGTAATGTCAAATTAGTATGTTCAGGATTAAATGCCTATGCCTCCTCTGGAAGTAAGAATGGTACAGCCATGTTAACAAGGTGCTGTGATGTGAGAGAAAGGGACACGTGGCACAGAGATGTATCCAGTCATTTGGAGGTGGCTGAAAAGGTCTTACATATCTTGTGGCAGTGGCAAAGCCATATATAAATGACAAAAATATCCCTAGTCTTAAGGTCCCTGATGGGTGTCCTGGTTGTAATTAGAAGTGCTGAATGGATTTGTGTGAGTATCCCATTTAGAATTTTTTTTTGTTAGGATATGGTTGTCAATATTGTAGGGAGAACCAGCTAAGGTGGTATCTTTGAGAAACGTCTTTGGTATCTCCTGATACAAAAAGCTGTGATCCAAAGTTAACAGAGTCACGGCTCACTCAAATCCATCGTACCCCTAACATGCACAGAGGGTGTGAGGTGTCCTCCCACACCTTTGTAATGTAAAAATCCTGGTAAGACATTCCCTTACTTGGAATTCCTACCAGGATCAGTGGAAGAATATAGCTCCACATTTCACGTCAGCTGAGGCTTGCTTTCTACAGAGGCTGTGTGCTAGAAGGCAAACGTGACTCTTCTAATATCACAGAAGCTAAAAGAACTGATGCCAGGAGATACGCAATATACACTGTCCTTAAAAGTAACCCATGCATCACCAGGAAGAAGCCTGCTTGCAGACTGCTCTCATCATGTCCACTTTCTCAGTGTGGCTATGGGGTATAAATGAAGTTGGATATTTAGGTTGGGTAAGGAAAGAAATAATGGCTTGCAATATCCCAGTTATTTTGTGCATTAATCTGAATGAGGGCCAGCCTGTGGTTAGAGGAAGGGCAGGTCTGCTCTCAGGGTTTTGGCTTGAGATTCAGTGGATTCCAATCCTGGCTGATGTGAGCATGCTGTGTTTAGCACCAGACATTGCACAGTGAAATCCTAGAGCTGCACGGCGTGTTGCTTTTTCTGGACTGTTGCTCATGCCAAGACTTTGTGGTGAGGCACGTACTTGGCAGCTCTGTTAGTTGTACGGAGTCTAAATCAGGGAGGAGGTGAGTACAGCAGCATGGCAGCCAGAGACTCGCAGGATTCCTGGGACAGCCAAATTAAATGGCAAAACAGAGTTGTTTCAGGACACTAGGATCCATCTTGCTCTGAGCAAGAAGTGGAAGCTACAGGACTGATATGTTTCAGAACCATCCGATTCATGAAACAGTTAGTAATTTATCTTCCAGTGTCTAACTGCCTGCCACAAATTGCTTCTTGGGAATGATATGCAGTGACCATAGCTAAAGTAGTGTGAGCAATGCAGATCTGACTTTTCTTTGAAGGCTGGATGATGAAAGGAGGTGAAAAGAATGGGCGACTTAACTACTGACCTATGGGGCAGGGGTCACTTGGAAGCCAGTCTGAAATCTAAAGGTCATCAAGAAAGTGACAGAATCTAAATCCACCATTTCTCAGGGGTGTAATTGTATTTTTAATACAGCAGATGCTGAGAGAATCAGAGGGGAGAAAGTGGGCAGACAAAGCAGATCAAGCAAGGATTGAAGTTACAGAAGGTAGAGATCGCCCTGTATCTGGTTGATACGTGTATCTGGTTGAATTTGTTCATTCTTGATCTGTCCATAAGCCACAGGTAGAGTTTCCATTGTACTCAGAGTTGCTCCAACTCTCCTCTGTAAGAAAAAGAGCTAGTCTTATCTCACTGTATTCTCCTCCCAGCCTCTTCCCATGTGTGAAAATAAATGTACATCTCATCCCTCCACAGTGTGTTTCACTGCCCCACATTGCAAACCCAACAGCGTGTAACTGAAGACCCTGCAATAAATCCCTTTTGGGAGCATCTTTGACAAAAGAGACCCTCAGGCACAGAGAGCCAAAAAGAAAGTCAAAGAGCAATCAACAGTTCTGTGGGTACATCTCCCCTGGTGAGTGTCAATGCTACAAAACAGCCCAGATGAAAAGCAGGAACGAAAAGCAGAAAAGTCTCCAACTTCTGTGCTGGCAAGTGATGCAGAGAGGAATTCACAAGCACAGAGCAGCAGAGTTTCACATGCACCCACCTTTCCATTCCATTCCAGCTGGCTAGAGGCACAGTGAACAACACTGGGGTTTGAGAAGATCCTTCACTTTGGCTGGCGTGGAAGCATCTCTGCTGGCATCACAGCACATGATGCAGAGAAGGGAAGTGGAAGGGCCTACACCCAAGTTATTTCTACTGATACCAGCTCTGGAATAAGTTACAAGCTTTCCATGGATTTTCTTATCTGTCAGTTAAAAGCTGGTGAAGGGGCTGGAGAACAAATCTTGTGAGGAGCGACTGAGAGAGCTGGGGTTGTTTAGCCTGGAGAAGAGGAGGCTGAGGGGAGACCTTATTACTCTCTACAACTACCTGAAGGGAGGTTGTGGAGAGGAGGGAGCTGGCCTCTTCTCCCAAGTGACAGGGGACAGGACAAGAGTGAATGGCCTCAAGCTCCGCCAGGGGAGATTTAGGCTTGAGATTTGGAAAAAATTCTTCATGGAGAGGGTGGTTAGGCATTGGAATGGTCTGCCCAGGGAGATGGTTGAGTCACTGTCCCTGGAGGAGTTTAAGGTGAGGGTGGATGAGGTACTTAGGAGCATGATTTAGGGATTGGTGGGAATGGTTGGACTCGACGATCCAGTGGGTCTCTTCCAACCTGGTTATTCTGTGATTCTGTGATTCTGTGATTCACTTTCTTTGAAATTCCCTTTTCTCTGTGGGAACCTTTTACAGAGAAGAAGTCCTTGAAACAGAGAACTGAACGATAAACAAAGGCCAGTTCAGTGAGGAGAAAAGACAGCCTTCTGATAAGCAGCTGGAAGGAATACAAGAGCTGGTTCAGTGGGAACGAGTACAAGCTGAAAGAAAAACTATTAAAGAGAACTATCAACATAATTAATTTTAGTGTAACTTGGTTTCTTAGTATGTGCAGTAGTTTAGCCACTAATATGTTAGTAATAACTTTATGGACAGTTACCTTTAACCAATAATACACTGTAGATACCCTCGTGGGCACCCAGTTATGTAACCAAGAAGGGTTTATAAAGAAACAGCTAAGCTAAATAAATTGAACACTAGCTGATCATATTGATGTTTGCGTTTGATTCCGTGATGCTCCCGTCAACAAGTGGTGCCCGAACAGGGACCCTCGGATTACCTGCTGAAGTTACTCAGAATGACTGAAGATGTGGTAGAGGGTTTTCAGCCAACAATGGCTGAAAACTTTCCAGCACTAACCCAGTGCTGAAGACTGAAACTTTTCCGGCACTGCTGTAGACTTTCTGGCACTGCTGAAGATTGGAGCAAGATGTGCGTCCAAACAAAGAAGACTCCAGAGTCAAGGATCCGCTACAGGCAAGTATGTGGCAGTCAGGAGAGGAATGGGTTTCACACTTTTTAAGAATAAAGAGGCAGTGGTGAAAATCCTCCAACCTAAACTCTCCAAGAGGGGGATTAAATATGACAAGATTTGTCTAACTGAACTATTGAAATCAGCTACTAAGTTGCTTGGTCCCTGGCGGAAAGTTTTTGAAGTGTTAAAGGCGCATGTTGGCTCTAAAAAGCAGAGTGATAATTCTGAGCCAAGTGCAGGATCATCAACAACTGCACTAAACCCCCACCTCCCTAAACTGGCTGCGCTGGCCTCTGCACCCCCCGACAGGGGTGGGGGCTGACAAACCCTTTGATCCAGGTCTGAGAGACACTGAGGAGGAGTCTGATCCACCTTCCTCCTGCCCCTCAGAGCGAGGGGCACAAGCCAGGAGGGAGGTGCAGCGGCGCGAGGAAGCTGAAACATTGCAAGCTTTTCCTGTGATCTGTGCGGGACGGCAGTCCGTGCTGTGAACTAATTAGTGATGAAGTGATAAAGGAGATTCCAAAAGCTGCAAAAGAGAACGTATTAACTGCTCTGGAGCAGAGCTGCCCAGCCGAGGGGTTCTGTGCCCCCCACCTTCCCACCCTACACTGGGCCCAACTCGCTCCGTCCCGCACCTGCTAATCCTTTTAAGGCATGTGAGGTGCCTCCTGGACCAAAAATCATAGATGATATCGTAAAAAGACGTTGTTTTGCTGTGCCTGGTCCTGGAGCTATACCTAAAATCCTGACGGGGCAGGGAAAATGCAGAAGTTGCACTGTGAGCGTACCTGCACTAACTAAAGATAACGTGGAAGTTGCAGTTGCTGGACCTTCGAGGGGAGGTCTCTACCCAGAAGTGCTATTGCCTCAACCCCCAGATATGCCTGCTACGACACCCTCTAGCTCCTGAGCTAGTTCTTCAGTCAAAGAAACACAAGAAACAACGGATGATCTCATTCAAACTTTAGTGAAAAGAATAGATCAACTCGAGTTGTCCATGGCTACAATTGAGCAACTGAAGAAGCCCCTCATGTTTCTTGGGAAGGATCTAGACAGGTCAAATTCTAACACTGCTCTTGTGTCAATGCCTTCCTGCGGGATACCTATGACTGTTCCATCTGCACTGCCTTATCCCGTACCTACCTATTCGTCAAATCAGGGTACTGTATCGCCCAACCTTCTTACTCTCCCGATGATAGATAGTACCTGGTTTCTTCAAAAATGGAAAGGGATAATTAAAGATGCAATAGTAGAGGGATCGTTTTTGCCAGAAGCTTTTCTGGTCTCTATTACACCAAGTGGGGTACAACAATGGAAGCTGTAGATTGGAAATTATTAGAAAGAGCTTGTAACTCAGTTACCCAATATGGTTTACATCACCAGATGACTAGACAAATTATACAATATATATTTACTTCTGATCTAGTAATTCCCAAAGATGTAGATCAAATCATGTCTGTTTTATTATCTCCCTCCCAACGGATGATTTTTGATAGAGCCTGGCAAAAGGCAGCAGAGGCTGAAATGGTTAGACCAAGACAGCAAAATGATCCACTTTATGGTGTTCAGTCACAGATGTTAATTGGATCACGGCCTTTTGCTTCTGTGGACGTGCAAATGCATTTCTCTAATGAAGTATTACGGTTATCACAAACACTGGCACTACATTCACTTGCTAGCATTCCTGATTCAGACTCCAAAAGAACCAATAAATTTGTGTCCATAAAGCAAGGCCAAACAGCATCTTTTTCACAATTTGTTGATAGATTATATTCGGCTTTAGAACAACAACATGATTTAATCCCTGCAATGAAAGAAAACATGTTTAAATTATTGGCCTTTGAAAACTGTAAATCGTCAACTAGATGACTCCTGATTACCTTACCTCAAGAATCATTGGTAGCTGACATGCTAGAATTAATGAACAGGAATGCTCAGGAAGCTGATGCTGCTGTGTTTGCTGCTGCCGTTCACGAAGCAGTATGACCTCTAGCTGCGGCAAAAGGTAGTCAGATAAAGAAATGTAGCAATTACAGGAAATTAGGTCATTTTAAAGCACAGTGTAGAGCTCCAAGACAAGGAAAGTGGTGTGACAATTGTAAGAGAGACAATCACAATACTAATGGGTGTAGGAGATCAAACCAGGGAAACTCCAGACCGAGTGCAATGACTCCTTGCATTGGGACAAAAATAGAGAGGGCTTGGCGTGCGCAGACACAAGCAGGATCAGAACAAGTGACGATCCCAATGCCAGCCCTGAACCCATGACCCAATCAAGTGGTATCACCTGCATTCCCTCCGCCACAGGAGGGAGTGCCGGAGTGGACTTGGGAACTGCAGTAGATGTCACCTTACAAAAAGCTGAAGTATACCAAATTGATTCTAATGTAAAGGGTCCTTTGGGACAAGCACTTAGTGCTCTTTTAGTAGGGAGACCATCTACTACTTGTAAAGGCATATTTGTTCAGCCTGGACTAATTGATGCAGACTTTACTGGAACTGTCCAAATTATGGTACTAACATTAACACCTCCTGTGTTCACACCTGCAGGAAGTCACATTGCTCAATTAATACCTTTTAGATCTTATGTACCAATGACATGAGCTGACTCTTGCAGAGATGTAGGTTTTGGTTCCACTGGACAACCGCAAGTATATCTTACTTTAGACATACACAAAGCAAAACCAGAATGTCACATCAACATGATAGCAAAGACTGGTGAAATCAAGAGGGCCAAAATGCTTATTGACACTGGTGCTGATGTGACCATTATCTCACATCAACAGTGGCCTCCTCATTGGCCTGCGGTGTTGACTGCTACTGGTGATTTTGGAATAGGTGGTGCTCAAGCTACATGAGTCAGTTCAGGTCCCATACGTTTCCAATTTCCTGATGGTGCTCAGATTTGTACTAGACCTTATGTTATGGAAGTCCCCATTACCCTAATTGGGCATGATATTCTTGGTCAATTGCATAGTCTATTGATTACTCGTCCTTTTTAGGAATGGTCATTGATGAGCAGCCAGTTCTAAAAATCACCTGGAAATCCCAAACACTCGTCTGAGTGGATCAATGGCCATTAAAACGAGAACGGCTGCAAATTATTCAGGATCTAGTACAAGAACAACTGAAAGCCAGAACATCTTAAAATGGCTGTAGTGTAACCCTTAGTTGTGCATGTTCCACTAATCTTGTGGGGGAGAGATGTGTTAAATGCAACGGGAATAGGCATTGGAACTATGAACAAGTGAAATATTGGGTACATTGCAAAATTTAGTGGAGGAGTAAATAGATCAAGGGCATATAGTCCCATTTAATAGTCCTTGGAATACACCTGTATTTGTGATAAGAAAGAAATCCGGAAAATGGCGTTATTGACATGACTTTTCTAGACAAACTACAAGAGGTCTTAAATAAGCAGGGAGACAATATCGCCGCTAGATAGGTGTTGCTTAAACAATTAGCCTTAGAGAATGCAAAAACAGACTTAGTGCACTGTTAATTGCATGATCACTTGTTACAAAGATTGTTTGTTTTACCAGAATTGACTGATGCCGACTTTATGAGAGTGATGCACGTAATAGCTTGGATGGCTGTGCCTCCTGACTTTATATCAAAGGGCACTAGAATCACTCAGCCGATTTGTTTTTCAGCAATTGTAACCCATGAAGGAAATCGCATACGGGGAGACAGAGGCTGTGGTTCAACTGACCTTTCTGTGATTCTATCAACAAAGAAACTATATATATAAAAAAAAAGGATTACCATAAGTGAAATATTTGTTAGACAATCAATATAAGCCTTATTAGATAATGTATGTACATATTTTAAGTGTTGTATGTTCCCGGTACCATATGTAAATATCCATAGCATGGAAAAATTCTGGATCCAATAGTGATAACCAACATAGTATAAATGTACTCGGCTACCTGAGAAATGAGTGTTCATGTGTGTGTGTTTGAAGCGCTTCAAACATTTGTAAGACTTACAAATTGGTTTTGATTAATCTTGAAACTATATCTCTGGGACCTTTCAATCTCAAATGTCCACTAAGCCAGCAAACAGGTAGATTTACCTGGGAATCTTTGGAATGAAAGGCTTCAGAAGGAAAATTTTAAAATACATAGCAAAACATAAAAAAAAAAAAGGAAAAAGAGAAAAAAAAAATGGATAAAGCCTAGCCTTGCAGCTGTGTGTGTGAGTCCCTCCTCTCCTCCCCGCCCTTCTCCTTCCTTTCTAAGTTTTTTTTCTTTCAGTTTTGAAGAAGACCAGAGGAGTTAACAGTGTTATCTCTCTAGGGGAATGCCAATTTGTGAGAACACTCTGCATTCCACTGTCACTTGTCAGCAACTGCTGGGTCCTAGTGCAGACAACCTTTAGGGATAATTGAGCCAATGATAGAGGAAAATTCAAATGATTCATTACGAATTATTGAGTGGATATTTTAGCACATAAACCTTAAAAAAACCCAACCCCCCCAAAAAACATAGTCACTAGATTTGAAATGATTACGATGATAATCACCAAGGGAAGAAAAAGAAGTGTTCAGTTATTAGGCCAAGACTCGACAATCATTTATATCTCAATGACAAAAGAATATACTAAGTGGTGCATGGCAAATATTTTGAATTTACAAGTAGATCTAACAGATTATCCAGGAAGTATTGATATCCATTTACCAAGTCATGTCATTATTGAATGTAACCCTCAAGTAGTAAAAACATTGTTAGCAAAACAAAAAACAAAAAACAAAAAAACAAAAAACAAAAAACAAAAAAAAACAAAAAAAACAAAAAACAAAAACAAAAAAAAGGGGGAATAAGGAGAAACACCCTCAAAACAGATTGATGAAGTTGCAATATGTAATGAATGTTTTGCAATTAGCAGGAGATGATTAAATTGTGCTGATGTTGAAGCATATGCAAACCATGTCGTCAAAATTAGAGCAAGTACAAGTCAATGTAAAAGTGCTATTGAAAACCAGTTATTATGGACAATGGACAGGTCTGTATAAGCTGTTAACATGGGGACGAAGTTATGCTTGTGTTTTAACAGATAGAGGACCAGTTTGGGCAAGTGCAAGGTGGATCAAGCCCACGTTGCTGTGTGACAACTGTTAGGCCCCAGCCACAAAAGCAGCAGACAAGAATGAGGAGGATGTTAACATTATGGATGCTCTTAATCCTATGGGTGATAGTTAAAGGAGGTCCCTGGGTGATTGACTCTTGAAAGTATGTGTATATTACAGGATGGGTATGAGAACTGTTGGTCAAAGGAGGAATGTTATTTTTAATGGTGTTAATTGCTTTAACAATTATCCCCTTTGTTACAGTGTATACAACATCAAGTCAATCATATGTTTCACCTGACCGCTTTAGTCATCGAAAAACAAAAAGGGGGAATTGTGGGAACATTTTACAGAGAAGGCCTTGAAACAGAGAACTGAACGATAAACAAAGGCCAGTTCAGTGAGGAGAAAAGACAGCCTTCTGATAAGCAGCTGGAAGGAATACAAGAGCTGGTTCAGTGGGAACGAGTACCAGCTGAAAGAAAAACTATTAAAGAGAACTATCAACATAGTTAATTTTAGTGTAACTTGGTTTCTTAGTATGTGCAGTAGTTTAGCCAATAATATGTTAGTAATGGCTTTATGGACAGTTACCTTTAACCAATAATACACTGTAGATACCCTCATGGGCACCCAGTTATGTAACCAAAAGTCTGTCTACCAAGATGGAGAAATGTTGACCCTTCAGCATGAGCTGAAGACTCTCAAGAGGTAACTACAATGCCTGAAAACATCTTGAGTGGAGGGTAGTAGACCAGGCTAACTAGAGAAGCTCAGACCAGCTGATTGTGATCTGAAGTGTTTCACTTCCCTAGAGGCTAAAAGGTGTTTCAGGAGGAAGTGTCTGGCCCTGCTAAGAGGCCCTGCAATGGTCCCCATTGGACTAAATGGCCAAAAACTGCAAGTTGAGAGTTCCCAACAAAGCAAAGGAGCCTGGCAGCTTGGACTTGCCAGAAGTGCTCAGTGCTGGCACAGACTGCTTAGATAGGAAATGTTCCCACTATTTGGATGGAAACAGAAAGAACATCAATGCTGAATGGAACTACTGACACTGGCTCTTCATCCTAAGCTACACTGCAAAGGTTTTCCTAAATTTCCAGGCACAGAAGAGCGGTCAGCTGTCTGTGTTTGGCACAGGGCAGTCCAGTCTCAAAGGCAACTTTTCTGCATAGAGATGTGGAATGCAAATGGGTCTCAGAAGCAAGGGGAAAATTCATGGCAGGTAACTTCAGCAGCATAAATGTACCTGTCAATTTTGAACTAAATAACCGAGCAGATTAGAAAACATATATGTATGTATATATGCCTGACTGTCTGTCTTTCTGTTCATTTGTCTTACCCTTATAAACTTGAAGTCCATGTTGAAATTCATTTAAGGTCACACACAAAGGAAAAAACCACAAATTTTGCCTTTAAAATGGAAATTATTATTCTTTCAGACTAAGGAAAAAGAAAAATTACATGAATGAAACCAAGACAAATTGTGGGAGCAATAGTGGGAGAAAGAGTGTAGGTTGATTTTCCCGTATCTGACACACCTGGATGGACACTACTCTTCTTGTAGGAGGTAGACTTCTATATCACTTCTCTGTATGTCATCTACAAAAAACAGAACATCATCCTCTTGTTTTTGTTACATCTAACAAGTAAGTGAAACTTACATCTAATGAGTAATCTACATAATTCTGAAAGCCTTGATGTAGTGGCTCCTATTAATTTCAAACATTTCTCAAAAGCAGAGGCTGCTGAATCAATACAAGCAAACATTGACTATATCTTTTTTATTATCTAAGTATGTTTTATATTTCATAGGATGACAGAATTATAGAATCACAGTGTGGTTTGGGTTGGAAGGGACCTTAAAGGCCCCATCCAGTGGCCTTGAACACCTCCAGGGATGAGGCAGCCACAGCTTCACTGGGCAACTCCTTCCAGTGCCTCACCGCCCTCATCATGAAGAATATCTTCCTAATGCCTAAGTTTTCCCCCCTCCAATTTATAGCCATTCCTCCTCATCGTATCACTACATACCCTTGTAAAAAGTCCTTCCCCAGCTTCCCTGCAAGCCCCCTTCAGGTACTGGAGAGCTGAAATAAGGTCTCCTCAGAGCCTTCTTTTCTCCAGGCTGAACAATCCCAACTCTCTCAGCCTGTCCTCATATGGGAGGTGCTCCAACCCTCTGATCATCTTAATAGCCCTCCTCTGGACCCGTTCCAATAGCTACATATCCTGCTTATGTTGAGGATTCCAGAACTGGACACAGTACCCCAAGTGGAACAGATGGGGAGAATCACCTCCCTCAACCTGCTGGCCACACTTCTTTTGATGCAGGCAGCCCAGGATACAGTTGGCCTTCTGGGCTGCAAGCGTGCATTGCCAGCTCATGTTGAGCTTCTCATCAACCAGCAACCTTCTCCACAGAGCCGCTCTCAATCATGTCATCCCCCCAGCCTGTATTGAAAGCATGGCCCTGACCCAGATATAGGACCTTGCACTTGGCTTTGTTGAACCTCAGGAGGTTCACACAGGCCCACTTCTCCAGCTTGTCCACGTTCTTCTAGATGACAGCTGCACCCCTCAGCTTGGTGAGAATGTGCTCAATCTTGCAGTCTATTTCATTGATGAAGGTATTAAACAGCATTGGTCCCATATGGACCTCTGAGGGACACCACTTGTCACGGATCTCCATCTGGACATTGAGCTGCTGACCACTACTCTCTGAACGTGACCATCCAACCTATTCCTTGTTCACCAAACAATCCCCCCATCAGAACCATATCTCCATAATTTAGAGAGAAGGATTTCCCTTAACAATAAAGTTGTAAGTTTTTTCTGTAGTTAAAGAAAGGAAAATGCTGACAAAAATAGTAAAAAAAGTTTCTTTGCTTTTTGTCACAGCTTCATCAATTAAACACTTTCAGCAGTTCTCTGCCATGTTCTGTTAAGGTAAATCAAACCAAGATAGTATTTCTTCTAGAAAATTGCAGGTTTGAGTTAGTCAGGGTCTTGCCATAAGTAGTGCCTCAAAACATTACTTACACTGATGTTTATGTTTGCTTTTATCCTGACTCTGTGAAGTACTCAAAAAGTCTAGAGCTGGACTCTTGATCTTGAGGGCTCAACTTAAAACATTTTAGGGTTGACATGACTAGTTTTGGGGGTACTTTTCTAGTAATCTCTGTCCTTGCATGCTTTTCAGATATCTCAGAAACAACCAGGGTGAGTGGTCAAGAAATTCAGCTGTGAGAGCGGCCATTGTGAAAGCTGCCTTGGAAGGTATCTGAAGATTTTTTTTCTTAAACAGATACCTTGAAATAATTTAATCTCATGTTCCTGTATACACAAGCATATAAAGCCCCTAGCTACTTTAAAAACCTGTGGCTAGTATTTGAGTCTTGAGTCCTTTAGGAGTGTTCTCCCAGCAAAGGCAGAAAGCAGAAAATAAGGGAAGGTACTAAAGCAATAAACCAGGTTGTTTACTACACGGTGATGCAAACCCACCACAGAAAATTCCCAGAAAAAAAGACAAAGAAAAGAGACACCCCCTTTGCCTTTTTCCTCCGTTTCTTATCAGTGTCCTGCAGAGACTCTAAAACTCTTATCTTGATAGGCCAGATTACCAAACTGATCTCCTCTCTGTGATGAATAGAAATCAAACAACGTTTTCCACTGTCAGCAAACCATACATTCCCAGTCCAGATAATTCAATTAATAGAATCTCTCCTTTCGTCTTCATCCCAGCTCTCCTGTCATCCTTTCTCTGCCTCCTTACCCTCCCCCCAATTAATTCCTATGCTTTAATACCATCTAAGAGTCCTTAGTGAGAAGAGGATCTGCTTGCTATGCAGGTGCAAGTTTTCAGCACCACAGCACAACAGCAATAGCACTCCCTTCTACCCTCCTCAGGGCTTCTCTTTGTGAACCACTTTTTCTTTTTCTTCCTTTTCAGCTCCATGCTGAACAACCCCATGCAGCTAATCTGATTATGCTAATTTGTACTTCATGAACCCATAGACTGTAAGGGGATCTGCAGAGAGTGAGCTGGGCTGGGGATGAGGATGGTGAGGATAGGAAAGAGGGCATGGTGGGGGTGGTGCACAGACAATTGGTTCAAGTCAGTTAACAAAAAAAGCCATCTGTATCGCTAAACAAAGCACACTTTGGGTAACGCCCTGCTGCTCTTGACAATTTAAAGTGTCCCAAACTGGCCTGTGCTACTAAGCAGAAAAGGGAGCACAGAGAATATACAATGAAGGTGCACAATGACAAGTCTGTTTCCTGTTGAACATTGCTTTTTCTTCTTAACTAATTCTTCCCAGAATCTAGTAGTTGAAGTATGGTCCATAAATTGTTCATAGGATGGTATCTTTGGCACTAGGTGGCATCTGAGAACATACAACCTCATCTCTCCGAGCGGACTGACACTGCACTTGAAATTTATTGAATAATGGGCAATGACTTTGCAGAAATGCACTCATGATTCTAAATACGGACCTCACCCATCTGCAGAGGCTGGCAGCATTCCCAGCCTGCGTTTACCAACATTATGTTTCCTACAGCTGGTATTGGTCAGGAAAAGTTGTAAGATACTGATTCTTTTTGTCTGGCTGAAACCACTTGTTTTCATACCTTATACCACTCTTGAGACTGCAGCAAAGGCAGTGTCCTTCAATGGCTTAGCTCACTCTCGCAAGCAGCCCAGCTGCAGCTTGCTGCCCAAAGATGTCATGCTGTGATCTTGCCATTAGGGAAAGCAGGGGCAGAATGATAACTTGGACTCCATAGCCTCCCTAAGTCCCCCAAAACTCAGTTTTAGAACTTTCCTAGAAGAAAGTTTTGGCCTACCAAAAACTATAAATAACACTCTTCAGGAGGGGCCACTTGCAGTGTGCCCGCCAATCTGGGAAAGAGAAGCCAGCCCACGGCCCAGATGGTGTCCTTGCATGTTTTTTTTTCCCTCTCTCTCTCTCCTCCTTTCCTCCCTTTTGTCTCTTCCTTTCTTTTCCCCTAATGCAGATTTAGCATGCCAATGCCAGTCTTCTTCCTAAGAATGCCTGTACAATTTAATTTCTATTAAATCAATCATTTGGCATCAGTTTGTATTCATTTAGCCAGATGGGCCCTGGACATCTTCAAAACCCTTCGTCATCCTTGTGGCCTTCCACTGAACTTGCTCCAGTACATCTGTGTCTCTCTTGTACTGGGAAGCCCAGAACTGGACACAGCGCTTCCAATGTGGCCTCAAGAGAGTGCTGAAGAGCATGTGGACTACGCCCCCTGACCTGCTTGCTGGACCCAGCTGGTTCCTACAGATACTTGTATCAGTCCTAAATCAAGACTGTGTGTTGGTCTGAGCTTGTTCTAAGAATGGCGTAAGCAAGCACAACTCTACCACTTTCTCTGGTGAGTGTATTTGTCACAAATCAGAAGTATGTTTTGTCTCTCAAGCTGGAAATCATTGGAGGGAGGCACCTTGTTTCCACATATAATAAAACCACTGTCTATACATATACATTCGTGACTGCAGAGATGCCAAGATAAAGAAGAGGGCATTACAACACTTCCAGAAAGACATGGGTCTGAACTTGCACTCTAAAACCCAGGTGAACACTGGTTACGAGCCTAAAGGCATACGGGGAATATTAACTGTTTGATTAATGTCCTTTTTTTGTTCTGTGCTCCTCTCAGGTAGAAATTCAGAAGATTAGTTTCTGAGAGACAGTTCCTGCCTCTGGTGAAGATAAGTCACTTGCTATTGAGAGAGAAAATGGAAGATGCATGCAAGACATTTGTGCTGCACTCCACTTCAAATAGGATGACTCCTCTTCCTCATGCAGAGCAGGCTATCTGCTCAGTCCTTTAGTGTTAAGTGGAATATTTCAGAAAGCCATTTTATGAAAGAAAACAGAGGAGGAAAAACAATTGTCTTAAATATGTCATCTCAGGTCCAGTCTTAGGTTCAGCTGCATTTGCATTATGTTTGCGAGAGGGGATTACATGTAGTTTATTTGATAGGGTGTTCAAAAAGCATACTGTTAAGGAATAAGATGTGAAGAAGAGGCTTAACCCAACACTGAAACCTAAGCAGAGTTGAAAATTACTGAACATTCAGGAGTCTAGTGACCATTTCTTAAAGAGCTACGTCTCTGCAGCCAAAATCACAACTTTTGTACAGGATACTTGTAGCACCTGAATTCAGGTCTACACAAAGTCATGACTATGTAACTCAAGAGCCTGAAGCGCAAGCTTTGCCTAGTTGTGGGGACATCACCTAAATGTATATGCTGGACACCTCCTGGGCACACTCAGCAGTACTGGCTACAAACTGCTTAAGTCCCCAGTCCCAGGAATCAACACAATGCTCCTGCTTTAAAGGTTGCAGAAGAAGAGAAATTTTAAATGGATTTATAAATATATGTTAGAATCTAATCTGGTGTGAGGGAGGAGGGATCTGAGGTGGTCACAAATCTAAGCAATGCTGCTGTTCAGCTTAAGAGAAACTTCTATCTCTCTGCTTTGCAATCTAGATTGGCATCAACCAGCACATAAGGAAAATAAACCAAAGTAATGTTGTGTTAGAACATAAATGGCCATGTGAACTTTCTATGATTTATTTTCTCAGCTAATTGTTTTTCAAAGCATTTTAGTCACAGAAAAAAATGAAAGGAGATAGGAGAAGGTGAACCCCTGGAAGTTTGTGAAAAAGAAGGAGGGAACTGGATCGAAAGAAGATGTAAGTGTGGCAGATGATTACAAGTCTCAAACGCGGCAGAATGAGAGCAGACAATGGGAATGACCATTTTCACATGTGGCAAGGATTACTATTTTCATCTGACTTGATTCTGATGGAGAGACTTGAGCTTGAAAGATCTTCTAAGAAAGGTAAGTAAATTTAATCCAATAATCCATAAAGTAGGAATATTTATAATTTCGTAATTTTGGGAAGTAGAGTACAGATGTCTGAGTTTCAATAGACGTACTGATAACTAAAGTCCTCCCTTTTTTTTCCTAAGGCACCATTTTTGAATTCCAGGTCAATGTCTATAGGATCCCATGAAATAAAATACTAAAAAAACATATCCCACATTTATCAGCAACTTCACCAGCCATGCCTCCATGCTAGGTACACAGACCTTCTTTTCAAACACTAAATGACTATAATTGCCATATGAAATGGACACAACAAATTAATTGGATATGACAGCTCGTTCCTACTATTCACAGCTTCTGTAAGATCCAGGGAGCAATGGGTAACTGATGCAAGATTAAAGATGTGAACACTTTGAAACCAACTGTCTTCATGACTTTCCTCTTTGCTGCTATCAGGTGTTATGTGGTGGTTTCAGCTTTGCCTAGAATGGACCAAGAACAACTCTCTATCCAAGATCAGTTATGATATGCAGGAAGACAGCAGTCAGGAATAACTGACTGGTATGTAACATCCTAGACTTTCACAGCTGCTTCAGAAGTAAAACTGTGGCAACTTCATGAACAACTGGAATGTTTTCTGAGGCAAATTAAGAAAATATTTGTATTCATTTATGAATGCTCTCTTAGACATGACAACTAATCCTGCTTAAAATTACTCTGGTGTTTGTGGAAGTTGGATAGCTAATCAGCAGGTGTCTACAGTGAGTTTTTTTAAGGTCATGCTATCATTCCTTGGGCAAGAGAGTCAGTACAGGCTTGTGCTTCTGTTCTCATATTGAGCTTTACACTTATGCAACAGAGTAGAATACTAATCAGTCCATCTTTAAGTTTCTTGTATACATAGTGCGCTCAGCTCTTTTTACTACCCTACCCACAAGAAAAGAAAGGGGTTATCTGTTCTTCTAGTTTGAAATCAGCAAAAGACAAAAAAATTGTCACACACGTACACAAAACTGTACCTATCTTACACACCAATATCATCCTCTTGCATTGCCACAGTTCTCTCAGCATCAGCATAATTGATCCAAGGATGAAAAGGATTATTTCAGAGGTGCTTATCCTCTGTTATCTTTAAATTATTCCTGAAGTATCTGGGACAGCTGGAAAATCAATGACCAGTTTTAAGTTTTTCTTATTAGCTACTCTATTTGTACTACATAGATTGTGTTCTTAATCTGATTTCTCTTTGGTGGTCTCCTCTGTCTCGTGCTCTGCTAAGATGCTACTCTAACTGCACAGAAACCTCAGGAATCTCATCTCAGTTATCAGCAAATTTAGAGAAACTGCTATTCTTACTTCCTGCTGTTGCTGGAGGTGGAAAAAGCACCAGAACTCCTTTCCAATTTAGATGTGTTAGCTAACAAACATGTTCCAACCTAACTGCTGCAAAGGTGGCTTGTGGAGGTCCAGCTTTCACACTAGCTAACTGTGCTATGGAAAGCAATGCTTCAGATGCAGCAAAAACTCCTTGAAAGAGGATGCAGTATATATTTGAGGACCTGACTAGAGATTCAGGTAACTATTACCGGGAACGTGATAACATGATAGCACTGGTAGCAGTATAATTGTTGGCGTCTTACATAACTTGGGTATATCTACATGAGTTTTAGGCCCAGCAGTAGCTGTTGTGCAGATATTGCCATCAGGCAGAACACTTCGTTGGCCCAAATTAAGTTTTTCTTTTGTGTCACTATAGATATGTTGTGGTGACTGCTGGGTTTTTTTTTCCTCTCCCTCTCACATAGTCACCCACAATATAATCTGAATAGTTTTCACATACTAGTAATGAAACTGATGCCACTCAGTGGGAATAAAACAGTACTGCAAGGAGTAGAAACAGTTTGCATTTCTACAGCCTATAGGGAGAGGACTGCTACACGATATAAAATTGGTCAGTAACTCCTCTATTGCTGCAGCTGCATAGATGTGTATCACTGTTCAGTGGGAAACAAAATGATGCTGAATAGACTTGTGCCACAGAACATAGCTTACTCATTTATTATGTCTTACCATCTACCAACTGTGGCAAAGCAATATTCTGCTTTGGAAAACAAATTGTGGTTTCCACGTCTGCCCAGTAGGAAACAAGAATTAGAAATCTTAGTAACACTGGTAAGAGATCACATTGGCTAAATCTTGGGCTCTTTGTGTAGTGAAATGCAGAGTGGAAATGTCCAGAAAATAGAAACCTGGTACAAGCATACAGCAGAAGCGTGAGGGAGAAAGTGAGTCACTGGATAAACAGGAAGGAAGAGGTAGTGAGGATAATAAGAACTTAAAGTATGCATATGGTGCTGAGAAAAAGAAAATCAGTGAAAAAAATGCCTTAATATTCATGGTGATGTAAAATTATTGTGAGAAAAGTGCAGGTATTTGTTACATTCCCCTGCATAAGCTGTTTGCTAAAAATGATCCTAGTTATTCCAGTTATTTCCTGAAATTAGTTCTTGGTAGGCAAAGAACACATTTAAGAGTGCTTGTGGCAGCTGTATGTTTTCAGACTGCTTATCTTGACTAACTTCACCACACAGTGTGCAAATCTTAAAGCATTAACAAATTCTTTTCACCAGCTTTTGGGAATCAAATGGAAAAAACCAAAAATGGTGCCTTTCTTTAGTAGGAAAACCAGCTAAAGACTCACAAACCAGTCAATTTAACTCACAGTCCCCGGGTTAAAAAAAACCCCACAACCAACCACCAAAAAGAACTAGATCTTTGATGATGTTTCACTTGGGAAGCTCAAAGGCAAAAGAGTTTTGTTGAAGACACTATAGGATTGATCCTGGTTAGAGATCTACTTTTAGAAGACCATTAACAATGGTAGTCGCTACCAAAGTGGATATAAAGATGTATTAAAAGAGTTTCTGCTGAAGTCTGACCAGGATCTGGTACACATTAATCCCCTCTGTAATTATTCAGCACGTGATAAAGATTACATGTTAGAGCAGTGATGCTGGTAATCCTGAATACCCCCGATGAACTGAAAAAAAAAAATCTATGGGAGGGGAAACTAAAAAAAAAAGGGTGTCACCTCATTAAGGATAAACAGCTGCAGCTGATATAAGAAGTAGCTACTATTACAAAAAGTGGAATATTTTTGATACAAGCTGAAGTAAAGTTTCATCTAAGTAACAGCATTTTTTGAAAGGTAGACAGAATGTTCCTCTGACAGCATGTGTGCCTTCAAACAGTGTTTTTACAGACACTGTTCATTCTTTGAAGACTCAGTGCCGAACAGATGTCTCTTCTGTAACCCCCGAGTTTGGAGTTTCTCCCTACCTCAAAGGCAATGCCAAGCAGAGAGCTGGAGCCAGCCTCAAATTAGCAGAAGCTTTGACTGTTGTGAAGTTCGTAATAACATTAAAATTAGACCTTAGAGAATAACAGAGTACATGTAAGATTTCTGGGAAAATTTATCCATATGCCTGGAAGTGGGAAATATATTCTGTAACCAGCTCTTGTCTGGCTGCACAGGATTGATGGAGATTGCTCCTTGTGCTGCCCAGGCCTGGCAGAGTGCCTGCCCTCTAAAATTCCAAAACATGTCTTAAGATCCGAGTTTATTTGCTGGCGCTGTTGGAATCACAGAAATGCGCGACAGGGAAGAAACACAAGCGTAAGGGAAGACCTTGGGGCACGAGTCAGTCCAGATTCAGGACCACTAGGGTTTTGTCAGGAAAGGCGAAGAGACCCTGCAGAGGTGTTAAGGGTTCAGAGTGGCGAAACGCGACTCCAACGGCGAAGGGAACGCGACGCCCGGCAAGCCAAGCCCCGCCCACCCCTCTAAGCCCGCCAAAGCAAGCCCCGCCCACCTCTCTAAGCCCGCCAAAGCAAGCCCCGCCCACCCCTCTAAGCCCGCCAAAGCAAGCCCCGCCCACCCCAAAACCCCCGCCCACCCGCCGAAGCAAGTCACGCCTACCAAGTCACAAACCACGCCCACTCCACAAACACCCGCCACTACCGAAGCTCCACCCACCCGAGAGCTCTCGCCCGCGCGCCCCGGGAGGTAGCAGCGAGGCCCCCGCCCCGCTCCCAGTCCAAGCCCCACCCCGCCCCGCCGACGGCGGCCGGCAGGGGCCAAGCTTCTGCGCGGTGTTCGCTCCCGGGCGCTACGTCCCGCCGCCGCTCGGCCATGGAGCTGTGGCAGGTGCCGCTGCTTTTCTCGCGCCTGCCTATGTTTCCCTTTTTCGACCTGGCGCACTACGTGGCCTCAGTCATGGCGCTGAAGGAGCAGCGGGGTGAGCGGGGGCGGCTGGTGGGGCGGGACGGGACGGGACGGACCCCAACCCCCCTTTCCCCCTCCCGGTGTCCCCCCGCTAGCCTCTCCTCCCCTCCCGGTGTGTCTGTGTGTCCCCTCCCGATGTTCCTCCCCCTCCATTCCCGGTGTTCCCCCACACCACCCGCCATTCCCGATGTTCCCCCACACCACCCGCCATTCCCGATGTTCCCCCACACCACCCGCCATTCCCGGTGTTCCCCCCCCCCCTTTCCATTCCCGGTGTTCCACCCCCCCCTTTCCATTCCCGGCGTCCCCCCCCCCCCCCCCCCCCCCTTCTTCCCATTCCTGGTGTTCCCCCCTCCACTTTCCATTCCCGGTGTTCCCCCTGCCCTTCCATTCCCAGTGTTCCCCCCACCTTTCCATTCCCAGTGTTCCTCCCCTACCCCTCCTCTTCCCGGTATTCCCCACCGCTCCCGGGAGCCGGTTTGTGGCTTCTGCAACGAGAAATGTTGCTTTTTCCACCAAGTGAGCTTGGGGCTCTGCTACCAGTGGCTGTACCGAGATACAGATGATCCCTCTTGGTCCCACAGCGTGCAAATACGATTGTTTGCAGTCTGCGTTGGTCCATCTGTCAATAAATAATGTTTAATTGACAGCAGAGACTGTATAGGAAGCACTCAGCTGAGCTTTCCTTGCTTTCTCAGAAACGAGGTGTTGGAGTCAGCCAGGAGTTCTGTTGGAATCCTTTTTGCAGTTTAAGATTTTAAAAGTCCCTAGAATAAAAGAGGTGAACTCCTAGAAGTTAAGTTTATGCATGCAGAGAGGAAATGCAAATCACAGAGCCGTGGCTAGCTGTCAGGTGTTACATACAAGAAGTGAGAGAAGAGCTAGTCTGCTCATGCTTTTATGTCCTTCACGCGCTCTGGGTGTTCAGGAAGCTGTTAAAGTAAATCTCTCTTCTAGGAAACAGCTTGGCAATCCAGTGGGCACGTTGTGTGCTAGTGACATCATATTGTACCCATAAGTTGTAAAATTAAATTGGGAAAGCTTTTTACTCCCAGTAACAAGATCCTGGGTTTTGTATGAGTGCACATAGTAAACGATGTTTCAATCTCTATGTGCTTTTTTGTAGAAAACGCTTTGCACTGTGGCTGCTAAGCCCAAGCCTAGTTTTTAGTTGTCAGAAATGTAGAGATTAGCCTTGTTTTAGTGTTTAGATGAACTTTTTGTGGTGTTGCATTGGACAGTTACTGTAACTGTGCATCCCAGCTGAGAACTTTGTAGGAAACTGAGCTGGCTTTCAGGAGTATAGTGCAGATTTGTTCAGATTTTTAAGGGTCTACGCTGTTTGCCTTATGAGCTTGTTCTTTCGTTCCTTCCTAAATGCATCAAGATTTTTGCTTCCTGCTGAGAAAGTGCCCATAGATTATGAAGACTGATATAAAATGCTTATAGATGATAGTGTCTTCAACAGTTTTTATTACTACTGCTAAAATTGTTTCTGGATGCTGAGTTGTAGTGTTGTATAATATAACTGTTCCACTCAAAAAGGGGTTTTTCTGTCTAAAGATATTTGATGTTATCATGCACAGCCTTTAAACTTCCCTGTGAAATGGACACATGTAAAGACTAAGATGGGAAGAATCTCTCTGCTTTGCTAGCATCAGCACTTAGGGGCAGTAGAAGTGTTATCCGAAGCCTGGTCTGATCTGTGCTGATAATTTTTTTCTTCTCAGCTTAATAGCTAGAAAGTTCAGAACTTGAGTGTCCTCTAATACTTTGAATTAATAACTGTAATTCAGGTGACTGTATGCTGGCCTATTGCTCACTTACAAGCAGTTTGAATTTAGTATTAAATCATAACTGAAATAGCAGTCATTATTAAGTAGCATTGATGAATATTCTCACGGAATTATGATGTATTCTTATTGGAAACAGTAGCTGTATTTCACAGGGAAATAACTGGGTAATGGTAAGTGACTGGTGATGCAAGAAGTATGTGGCTGAGTCAAAGCCACTTTTGTTTTATCCCAGATTACTGTCTCATTAAAATACCCACCCACAACTGGAACTTTTCCTGTCCTTCTAGGTAGATTTTATTGTTCCCATGTAAGTACTTACAAACTACAACAGTGACAACCAATGCATTGCTTTCAGCTAGTTTTAGACTAGTATTTATTGGTTAGTGTGTTTTGGATTGCTTAGGAGTTGCTAATTTGTAACTCCAGTCAGCTGTAGAACAGACAGTTTTCTTGTTTGTAGGACAGGAGAAGGTGTTGAGAATTGAGGATGTGTCATATTTGGAAGGAATGTGCTGGTTTTGTTCTTGCAAGTTTTCTATGAAGCGACTCTGATGTTTGAAGAGAACTAACTTTTTTTTTTTCATCAATTTGCTAAAATAAACCTGACTCTATAAATACTTTGGCTTAATTGATGTTATTGTAGTTGAATATAATTGAAAGAGGGGTGCTAAAAAAGCTTTTACAAATTCTTCTAATTTGCTCTTTAGGTGTTGGATGTGGTGCTTATTGCCTATTTGGAATGTGTTGAAAGTATTAAAGCAGATCTAATCTTACTGGCAGGAATAGTTTTTGAGCAAAGTGTTTTTTATTACTGTTGTCTAGAAACAACATTTAAAACATTAGTCAATGGTAGCCCTTGCAGTTTGAAACCTTATCTTTACTTTCTAAAGTGGAAGAACCAATGGCCTTTTGGCAGATCATATTTTGCATGGTTGTATGATGCCTCACTGGTTTTACAGGATGCATCAGAGGACAAATATAAATGACCGCTTGTTTAAAAACTTGTGACCCTCTTAATACTGAGTTTGTTTTCTGAGAGGTTGTATCCCAGTCATAATTTAGGTAGCAACTGTAAGATGAGCTTGAAATGTGCATCAGCATTTTTTTGCCTCATTGTCTTCTATGTTGAGTATATTCCTTGTTAGAAAGTATGTATGAATTGTAAATATGAATTGTTTGAGCCAAGAAAATTCTGATGTTGACTGATGGAAAAATCTTGAAGTCCACTGGCATTTCCAGTCCCTTCTTGTTTTACATGTTGGAGCTTAATGAAGAAATTTACATGCTTTGCTATGGAGCTTTCTCATAAAATATTAATTCTTATACTTGCTCTCAAAACTGGAAACAACTTCCTGATATTAGTGAAGGAGAGAGGAGCAGTGATTGCAGAAAGGCAGTGGAATGGATTTGAAAAGAGAACAGATAGCTAAGTAGTTTTAAAACATCTCCAACATTTCAATGAATTATTTAAAAGTGTTTTTTTCCATCTGGTTTTTAGTGTAGAAAGTGAAAAATCATGAAAATATTTTCACATAGTATGTAGGAGAGAAGGCAGGTTGAACAGGAAACACTGTCAAATGTATAATAGAAATCTGTGTAAGTCTTTTCAAAGTCGATACATGGCGATCTTCTGTTTTTCCACTTAAATCTAGTAGTTACTATCTGAGTTTCATTAATTGTACTTAATGTCTGTGTGTGTGAAAAATAAAATACAATATGCTAAAGTCAAAGACCTAGCACCTGGAATGGTTTGCTTTTGTTATATTATCAATCTGACTGAACATGTGGAGAAATGAAGAAGCGGCTGAGTTCCAGTTTGCTAGCTCTCAGTCATGATGTATTTTGTGGGAAGGATGAGGTAGTTTGTTATTCTGATGAAGGCTGCCAGTAAGATGTTGATTCCTGCAAGGTGAGAACCTTTGTGCTAATGAAGAAGAGGTTGGTGCACACCTACCTAACAGTGGGTATCTGAAGTGTAAAATTTTATTTTTTTTATCTCGTCTGGAGGTGATCTGTGTCATGATTTGGTTACAGGTTCCACTCTGAGACCACATTACTGTGCAGATCACATCCCATATTACATCCACCTAGGAGTTAAAGCTTGTGCATAATGCACCAGCTGATCTGTTAGCAGTACTCCTCAGTTCCAGTGTGTGTTCCTTTGTGATTTGTGATTTATGCTGGCTGCCTCCGAGAGCTAGATTTTCTCATTGTCCTGTACACTCTGGGATATTTCTTCTGTATATGATGATGTTGTTCTGTAATGCCATAGCAGCACTTAATGGAGTTACTCAACAGAGAGTACTGCTGAACACGGGGGGCAGGGTGTCCTCCTATTGCAAAGAAAGGAATTCAGACCTTTCATCCTAGGTATATAGTAGTAAGGCAGCTGTGCCATTAAACAACAGAACAATTACATGAGAGAAGGAAGTAACAGGACCAGTGAGTGACTACTTAATATAATTTTTCATTTTTTCTGAATGCAACAGCTGTTAGCATTTTTAGGTTGTTTTTTTTTTAAATGAGGAAACCTCAACATAGCAAGGACAAACCATTAATATTGTGCAACTGTCATACCCTTTTGAAATATGTTGGTGAAAATAGGTCCACATTCAGTTATATGGGATCTAGATGTAAAGACTCCCGTCATATTTTTACTTTGCTGTTAAGTAACATTAGCAGGCTTTAGAATTTTCTCCTGTTAATTTTATGCCCATGAACATAATTGGTAGCTACTTTGGAGAAGTGGTAATATGCAACAACAAAGCTGAGCATAACTGACTTGGAGCACCATGTACTGCAGTATGGAAAATAAATGAAGTAATAGTTAAAAAAGTTGTTTCATATTCAGATATTCTGTAATGCTTAGGATTATAAATCATCCATTACACAGGAATTTAGATAGTGCTGCTTTTGTGATAGCTGTGCCACCACTAAAACTGGAACAATCCCGTTAATACTTTTCTATTAAGTGAATTGTACTGAGTGTGCTTTATTCTCTTTGACACGTTTGAGCTTCTCATCTGGAATAAGAAGCTTGTTTTCCCACAGAAATACCTGAAAAAAACCAAAAACTTTTCTTCTGAATTGGGAACACGTATAAAATTTCATTTTGGGGCAGACACTACATTTCATCTGTGATTTTGTGAATGAACTTCAGCCTTTGGACCATGGAAAATTCAGCCAGTTCAGGCAAACAGAGCTCTACACCTGTGTAAAGGGGAAGCTTTGGCAGCACTGGCCTTTTGAAGTAGTCTAAACAACTACTTGAGGATATTTCTGGCTTTGGTAAAGTGTCATTTCCACCTGAAATGGATTAAGGCTCTTCATTACTTTTAGTGTAATCTTTTAATATTGAATAGTGTTTTGGTGTAGTTGAATGGCAATTTAAAAGGGGTAATTTGTTTTAAAGATGACAAACCAAACTGTGATCCTTTTAATAACAAGGGAAACTTACTTTTATTATTATGGCTTCAGACTACCTTTTATCTCTATTCAGAATTGTAGGTGAAACTAATAATTTTGAATACTGCTTTAATTTTGGTCAGCAAGCACCTCTCCTCCTCCCCCTCCCCACATTACCAATACTTGTCTAGGTCAGCTAAGCCACTTGTGTATTTTTAATACAAATTTAAAGACAAATGTATTTTTGTGCCAGATTATTAACAATGAAACCTCTCAGCCATGCTCTGAAAGCTTTTTCTTCTTGGTAGCCAAACAGTGATAACAAACCAACCAATCTACAAAAGGTTTTCAGAGAACACATTGTCAATCTCTCACTATTATTCAGATAGCGTGTACTTAACTCAGTGTACTCTGAAGTTTGTTATTTCTGAAACTTTTCCTGTGAAAGCCTACAGATTTCCGCAGGACTTTTCATTGCCTAAAGGAGCAACATTGGGCTGAATGACTTGAAAAATACTGGCTTTTAAAACATGATGTGATTATTCCTATTTATGCATCTTTTCCCTTTGTTTCAGGAGCAGTGGAAGTGTCAGTCCGAAGTCCAATTGCCTGCTGGTTTAGTGCTATGCTTCATTGCTTTGGTGGTTCAGTTTTGTCTTCATTGATGCTTGCAGAACCTCCAGTAGCATTTCTGGCAAAGGGCACAAATATTCTGCTGGCATCTTCTGTCTGGTAAGCAGCTACAGTTGAGTTAGATGAGTAGTACTAGTTCTGAGGAAGCTATACTCTGTGAAATGAAATTGCACCATCAAGGTTCCGTATAAATCAGAACCGTAACTTAAAAATTAAGTTGCGGATTTTCATGCTGTCTCTTCATCCAGAAAGTCACTGCAGCAAAATAGCTGTTATGACCCTGTTCTATAGGAATAAAATGCTCATGAGAGAGTAACTCTTACCGGCTGTTGTATAGTTGTACAGCCACAAGCTCCACTAGGGGAGATTTAGGCTGGACTTCAGGAAAAAATTTTTCACAGAAAGGGTCATTGGGCACTGGAACAGGCTGCCCAGGGAGGTGGTTGATTCACCTGCCCTGGAGGTGTTTAAGGCACGGGTGGATGAGGTGCTAAGGGGCATGGTTTAGTGTTTGATAGGAATGGTTGGACTCGATGATCCAGTGGGTCTCTTCCAACCTGGTTATTCTATGATTCTATAGTGAAATGCTCAATCACTAGACTAGACTTGCCTTAGATTTTTGTAGTATTTCTGGTCAAACAGCTGAAAACATTATATGGGATTAAAGTGGACCTCAGTTTCTGTTCTTCTGGACATAGCTGAGTCGTAAATGCAGTCTAGTTTTTCAGTAGTAGCCCTTAAAGACCAGAACCTGGCTGATATAAAAATTTTGAACTTTTTTCTGTAATAGGGAATATAAGACATGGATCTTCTTTCTTCTCCTCTAGTTTCTGCTTCCTGATTTTTTTTCTCTGTATTTTGCCCTTTCCCAAATGTATGGGCATTGTAGTAAAAGACAGTAGATAACTGAATGGGAAGTCAAGCATGGCTTGTTTTGGAATTAAAAAAAATACTGGAGTGATTTTCCTATAAATATGACCTTCCATTGGAGTTCATTTGTTCCAGAAATTGATCTTTAAGGAAATCCTCAGACTTCACAAAATTCATAAGAAGTAGTGGGTTTTTGAATTTAAAAATATCAGTTCTTATCTTAGAGTGTTTTCTGCTTGAAATCCTTCAGTATCTGTTCCTTGTAGCCCCTTTGGTTTTGTATTGGAAGTTCATTAAAATGAAAGCAAGACTTTCTGTCTGTGTATGTCTATGTATTAGTCTGCTGTTCTTCATGTTGCAGTGGAAGATGATGGATTTCACTTAACAAATTGGTGAAATGAATAATGTGCATTATCAGCAAAGCTTATAGAATCTACTTACGGTTCATATTAGCCTGTTGCAGGCAACATGACTAATAATTGGCTCGAGTTAGGAATATATGTAAACAGAACACGATTTCTGTTGAACTTGGCATGCACAAATAAAAATGAGGTTTTAATGAGTAACTGTGAACGTTATGAAACTTCTTAAACGTCTAGTTTTACAAGTTTCTCTCTCATGAATAAATGCCTTTAATTTAGTCCTAAATCACGTGAAATGAAATTAATTCTTAGTCCTAAATCACGTGAAACGAAATATCTTAAGCGTCTAGTTTTACAAGTTTCTCTCATGAATAAATGCCTTTAATTCTTAGTTCTAAATCACGTGAAACGAAATTGCCCAAGGCGAACATCAAACTCGAAAATTAGAGGGGTTGTGCTGTTGAATAGTCTGTAGGACAGCGACATCTGCTGTTAGCGAGGGGTGACAGCAGAAACTGCGGGAAAAATTGCAGCCGTGGGGCTGCTGGGTTGGGGTCGTGTGCTTCGGGTGCCTAAACGCACTTCCTGCAGTTCTGCATTAGTTCTAGTTAGTGATGTATGTTGAGTGCATGGCTTGAATGCCTGTTTGCAGTAGGCGTTAGAATACATACCGTCTGTAACTCATTGACTCTACAACAGGAGAAAAAAAGACTATTAAGTAGTTGAAAAAGTAAAGAAAACTGAACACCAGAACAGTAGTTGGCTATTATGCGAGTTCCAATAACAATCTTGGATGTAAGGAACAGGCAATTTCATTTTCCACTCTGGACAGAAGTAGCTTCAGAATTTTATACTGACAAGCTGCTCTATCCATTGCAGATAAAGAAAATATATGACTAGGACAGGACTTGAAGTAAACTTTGCCTTTCTGAGGAGGAAGCTTCCTGGCATTCTGCTGTAAATGAAAAGCTTTTTGTTTTCTCTGAAAAACTCCCCTAACCCTGAGTGTTGCCCTGATTTTAAATCTCTGATCGTGAACTCCTCTTAGTTGTGGTGTCTGCTAGCAGTTCTAATGAAGTAAACTACGTACGACGTGTGTCTCTGCATTGCAGACTGAGTAAACAGGAGGAAGATACAGCCTTAGAAAATCTCGGTAGACAGGATTGAGCTCAGAAGCCTTAAACCAACAGACAAGTGTCTTTTTATTTTTTGTTTTTCTTTTTTATAAAAAAGAGGAAGAACCCTTCCTTTCTTTGAAAGGCTTTGTCTGGTTTTAATCAATTGTTAATCTCTTATTCCTGTGCTGAAGTAATCTAGATACTTAATCATTTTTTCTTTTAGGACCTTGAATGTCTCTGTAAGAACTGAATTTTGCTCATGATTGAAGAGATAGAGCAAAACACATAATCTAAACTTTTAAAATTTACTGTCTGCTTAGGATTTCATGGTTGGCTATCTTTACCTTTACTTTGTTTTCAAAGCAAGTTGATAAAAGATACTACATTTTGAGTACCTTGCTTTGAAAAAAATGTGCTTGTAATTGGCAGGTTGGAAAAGGTAGAATTGGTGGTTACTAAGATGTGAAATGTGTTTGAAAATAGCTGTACATTTAATCAGGCATGACACTAACTAGTGGAGGCAATCTTGCTGAGGTATATAATTCTATGTGCCTATCAGTATGAAAGCATGGTGTCAGCATGTAATTTGCCATATAATTTGTACTCCTGTTAAAAAAACATCCCCCCCCCAAAAAAAAAAACCCCAAAAAATAGCCCCACAAAGCCCCAAACACACGCAAGGACACCAAGTCAGTCAGATGCTAATTTAATGAGTTAGAAAATCATGATATGTAAGTTACATAAGTTAGTAAAATTTAAAGCTGTTTCTCAAGTATTTAAATGGATTCTTCTCTAGGACAAGGAGGCAGTAAGAACAGTTTCAAATAATTGATTTTGGGGCAAGAGCTCAAGTATGGTAAAAAAATATGGTCGTGCCGGGTCCAGCCCTTTTCAATGTCTTTATCAATGACCTGGATGAAGGCATTGAGTGCTCCCTTAGCAAGTTTGCAGATGATACTAAGCTGAGTGGAAGTGTGGATCTGCTGGAGGGTAGGGAGGGTGCAAAGGGACCTGAACAGGCTGGATTGCTGGGCTGAGACCAGTGGCAGGAGATTTAACAAGGCCAAATGCCGGGTCCTGCACTTGGGGCACAACAACCCTGTGCAGAGCTACAGACTAGGAGAAGCCTGGCTGGAAAGCTGCCAGGAGGAGAGGGATGTGGAGGTGTTGGTTAACAGCCGAATGAATGTGAGCCAGCAGTGTGCCCAGGTGGCCAAAAAGGCCAATGGCATCTTGGCTTGTATCTGAAACAGCATGACCAGCAGGTCCAGGGAGGTTCTTCTCCCCCTGTACTCGGCACTGGTGAGACCGCACCTCGAGTACTGTGTTCAGTTCTGGCCTCCTCACCACAAGAAGGATGTTGAGGCTCTGGAGCGAGTCCAGAGAAGAGCAATGAAGCTGGTGAAGGGGCTGGAGAACAGGCCTTATGAGGAGCAACTGAGAGAGCTGGGGTTGTTTAGACTGGAGAAGAGGAGGCCAAGGGGAGACCTCATTGCTCTCTACAACTACCTGAAAGGAAGTTGTGGAGAGGAAGGTGCTGGCCAGGGAAAGTTCAGGCTGAACATTAGGAAAAAATTCTTCACAGAAAGGGTCATTGGGCACTGGCAGAGGCTGCCCGGGGAGATGGTTGTGTCACCTTCCCTGGAGGTGTTTAAGGGATGGGTGGACGAGGTGCTGAGGGGCATGGTTTAGTATTTGATAGGAATGGTTGAACTCAATGATCCGATGGGTCTTTTCTAACCTGGTGATTCTATGAAAAGCATTTGAGATTTGTTCAAAAATGTCTCCCATGCAAGACAATGAGTTATCAGTAAGTAGTATATCTCATGTTGCTAGTCATATTAAAAAAAATCTTTAAAGTTTATTAGAAAGTGAATTCCTTAGCAAAAAACCACTTTGATGCTGCTAATGGGTCTTCTCATGATTTTCAGGTATCTTGTGTTTTACTGCCCACAAGACATATTCTGCCGGTGCTTTGCCTTTCTCCCTCTTCGGCTTCTGGTTGCAGGAATGAAAGAAGTGACTAGGACTTGGAAGATAACAGCTGGCGTTGCACATGCAGACAGTCACTTCAAAGATGCCTGGCTTGTCATGGTAGTTGTGGGCTGGGCCAGAGGTAATGTGCATAACATCTTGTTTTGATGGACTGTGATGTTTTGGAGTGGTATTTAAATGGCTATCCCTTCAGCATAACTGTAGTGCCATTCCTTGCTGTGCTGGATATGATATTCCTAATACAGTCTCTTATCTCCTCAAGGGAAAAGCCTGCGCAACAGTTTTTCTGCCTGGATTAACGGTGACATTGAATGACTTTGAAGGAAGTTCATCTTATCCTTTAAGAAGGTCTTGTGATGACTTGCAGGACAGGCATTTGATGGCACTAGAGAAATAGATCTCCCATGTAGCTTCAGTGCTATTACTTAACTTTCTAACGGCATATTTCCTCAGAGCTGTTTTCCTTGTGTGTGGCTGAAGAAGTGAACTTGGGTTTGGGGTTTTTTTTTAGCTTTTTGGCTTCTAACATTAGCTTCTTTTAAACACAGGAATGAACCTTCTTGCCTGCCTGCTGTTTGGAGTACAACTCTGGAAGCTACTTTCCTAGGAGCTGTATTTGTTGTCACAACATTAGAACTACTTCAGGAAATAATAGTTCAATTCTTGTTTCTATTTGCTCAATTCTGTTCTGCTTTGGGAAACAACACGTGTTATTGTGATGATGTAACGTATTCTTGTCTAAGGTTATAATACAGATCAGTCTCATTGGCCAGTGTTCAATGTGTCCTTATGTCTTATGTTGTTTTAATGTAAAAATACACATCCCCATTTCTTACAGAGGATCCTCATAGGCTATAGAGACACTCTCTGCTTATATGTTGACGTGAAGAATGGAATGATGTAAGCTTCTTTGGAGATTTCCTTTGGCAATTCAGGTGTTTGTAGTGATAAGTGCATCAGTTCAGATGTTATGATGTAAAGGTTATCCTGAGTTAAGCAGCTAAACCTCTGAGGTTTCTTGTCAGTTGCTCAAGTCATGCACATATAAAAGGTTGGATCAGCCTCTCTAAGCCTGAGCTTTGGGTACCACATTTGGCACCTGACATAATGAGTTTTTCTGGGACCAAGAATAGGTTGCACAGTAGTGCTGGCAGTCAAGAGGAGGCTAATCATAAATCTCTGCAATTTCAGGAGCTGGTGGTGGCCTGATTTCCAACTTTGAACAGCTGGTGAGAGGAGTGTGGAAACCTGAAACCAATGAACTACTGAAGATGTCCTAGTAAGTTTGTGAAAAAGGCTGTAATGTGTCAACTGTTGTTTTGCTAACCCCATGTGTTGACACTCAAATTTAGTGGTTCAGCTTAAAAAAATGCACCAAAAGCTCACCAAATAGGATCACAAGTCAGCAAAAATTATTTGGCAGAAAGAGGTATTGAGTCAATAGGAAGTAGCTGGAAGTTGACTCAGTTTGTCTCACAGGGGCATAATCATAGAATTATAGAATCACTAGGTTGGAAGAGACCCTCCGGATCATCGAGTCCAACCATTCCTATCAAACTCTAAACCATGGCCCTCAGCACCTTGTCCACCTGTGCCTTAAACACCTCCAGGGAAGGTGAATCAACCACCTCCCAGGGCAGCCTCTGCCAGTGCCCAACGACCCTTTCTGTGAAAAATTTTTTCCTAATGTCCAGCCTATACCTCCCCTGGCGGAGCTTGAGGCCATTCCCTCTCGTCCTGTCCCCTGTCACTTGGGAGAAGAGGCCAGCACCCTCCTCTCTACAACCTCCCCTCAGGTAGTTGTAGAGAGTAATGAGGTCTCTCAGCCTCCTCTTCTCCAGGCTAAACAACCCCAGCTCTCCCAGTCACTCCTCGTAAGGCCTGTTCTCCAGCCCCTTCACCAGCTTTGTTGCTCTTCTCTGGACTCGCTCCAGAGCCTCAACATCCTTCTTGTGGTGAGGGGCCCAGAACTGAACACAGGATTCGAGGTGCAGTCTCAACAGTGCCGAGTACAGAGGGAGAATAACCTCCCTGGACCTGCTGGTCGTGCCATTTCTGATACAGGCTAAGATGCCATTGTCCTTCTTGGCCACCTTCTGTTGAAAATGGAAGAGCAGTCATACCAGAAGTGTATACGAATGAAGTCTCCATTTTTGTTCTGTGCATCACTAAGATGGCTTCCTTTGAGCATTACTACTCTTACTTTCTCTGCCAGTACTGTTTTCCTCCATAAATGTTAGTTGTTTTAGAAGGTGCAAATTGGTTATTCAGTACAGCAAAAATGTACTCCAAGACAGGAAGTGTTACTTCTGTTGCAGAAGCAAAGAAGGGGAATATTATATGGTTCCCAGTTTAGTCTATATGGTAAAATGAGAATTGAGGCAAACTGGAAAGCTATTATTATAAGTCAAGGTAACCTTATGGTGGTAATTACTTAAAATTCATTTGGTCTTTCCCATGTTATTCTCAGGTCTTTAGAAATAACATTATTTTTAAAAAAAATGTTTGCCTTTCTGCAGCCACTCTTAGCAACAGAATAACAGAAGAGAAATTTGTAGCCTTTCCTTTGGCAGTATTTCAGCTCTTTATGCCTTATGTCAGTTGCTATCTTTTTCTGAAATTCCAGCTATTCAAAGTTTCTCTCTGTCAGTGCCTAAATGCGATCTTGAAAGAGAACTTAAGAAGAGAGAACTTCACTGTCAATAATAGCACTATAAATCCAAATAACACTATACTTACAGGTTCAACATTAAAGCAATGTTTACTGACTCTGGTGGCACTTGCATATATTCTCCTTTTCCATGGTGGATGTGGTTCCAAGTAACTCAAAAAGGATTTAGAAAATTTTGTTTAATATATATAAAGCATAAGATTATGAAATGGAAGTGAGTTACAAAGTTAAACAGATAGAACATTCTGCAAATGGTTGAGATGCCTATATACACAGAATTATTTTTTGACTTCCTAAGCGGGATGTTAAAGCAGGATGATGAGTTACTGAAAAGACAGTCAATAATGTCGCTATACTAGATGCAGTTTGATAATAGGAATATCACCTGTACATGTCACATGTAGATGCAGATTAAGAAACACAGAATTTTTCTGCCAGTATATTAGTGCTCATTCCTCAGGTGACTTGAGATAACTGAACAAAGTTCTCTTGTCCTCTGACTGCACACCTAGCAAGGGATTTATCACCACCGTGAAAGTAACTAGAAGATGTAAATCTTTCCGTGTCTCAAGTCAGTGCAGCTATGTTGGCACAACCTGGTAGTGTAGGCCTGGCTCAAGTCAAGTATAAGCTGACTACAAGCCTAGAACTTCTGGAATGTCACAGTGGACCCAGCCTTGAAGTATATTGCTCTTTAACACCTTAAACAACTCTTTGGAGTAACTAACACCTGGAGTACAGGAGCGGAATATATTTTTAAGTCTGGTCTGAGTAGTGCAAGCTTTCTGATTTAATTCTTCAGTAAGGTATACTGGGAGAGGAAGAAAGAGAACAACATATGGAGGCCTTCATTTGAGGAGGATTTGTCAAATATGAGTTCACTGTGCATATTATGAAGAGAATGCATAGTAATACTATGTAAAGTGAAAGTCTTACTTTAATTAGAATTAGGGTTTGAACCTTGTCACTGTTACCACAAGTTTTTATTAGTTCTATTCAGAAGTAATTGTTTTGCCCACTATGAACATTTAATGCTTTCCAAGCCATGGTGGCTTTCACTGAATTTCTCAAAAGAGAAATTAACATTGTTTGTTTGATTTCCAGCCCTGTGAAGGTAACTTTGATAGGAGCCGTTCTTTTCACCCTGCAACACAGCCACTACTTGCCAATAGCAAGACACAACCTCATGTTTTTATACACTGTCTTTCTTGTCATCTCCAAGGTAAGAATGTAAAAGTGTTGCAAATGACTGAATAACATAAAATATTTTATTTCATTATTTTAGAGCAAAAATGAATGCCCTCAAACATTATAACAAGTTAGAATGTGTGCTTCTGGATGGGAAGGCCAGCTTCTACTGAAGTCTTAAACTTGTATTTAATCTTTTATACATGAGCAGAACAGAAGACCTGTTCTGTTACTGATCAATGTAGAGGGTAGAGAGGAAATAATCAGGAATTTCGGCACCCAATATTTGATACACTAAGATTCTATATCCATATTATCAAACAAAGCTTATGCTTGTAGAAACGAACTCTCCTGTTCTTTTCTCTGCCTTTTGCTTGCTGCCTTCCTTGTACCTGTGTAGTCATCTCTGAGTTTGCAAAACAATCCAACTTTTATAATCCAGCCTACAGTGTTCGCAACATAAGTGTTCAGGTGGAAAGAGAATGTGTATCAAGCCCACTTTGAAGTAGCTGTAACTACTTTTATTATAAAATAGATACCACTTCTCTCCAGTATTGTTTCTATGATCATGCCTGTTTTCAGGATTACCTAATAAAAAGATGTAGTTAGCAGTGTAGAGTGTTAGCAGGCATATGGTGATCTTAAGAGCTTCAGAGCTGCTGTTGAACAGACTGGAAACAATCTCTTAAAGTAGTGGTTGGCAGTCTACATTCTATGAAATAGCTGACAAGTTTTAATTCTAGAGAAGTTGGCTTAGGGGAGCCAAGACTTCAAGCTGATGCTCGTGACTCTTCACCTAAACAAAAAAAAACTATTATTGAACTGGGGATGGAGAAGGAAAAGAATGTGGTTCTGGAAGTGAGAAATTACAGCTGTTTTCAGAAGCTGACTGTCAGTAAGTTCTTAAACTGACGGTCATGCTGACAACCAGGATCTCCAGCATCCCTTAACTAATGAAGCAATAGTTGTGGTTCTGGCATAGTCCTGTAGTAGTGTCCTAAAAACTGTAGGAACTCTTGCAATATCAACTTGTCTAGTAACTGAATCTACAAAACAGCTTTTTCTATCCTGATTCCAAGTTATATATTATAAGGAATCTCTCAACTCTGTGGAATGAGTGTGGCCATCTGCACTTCTAACTAAAATATGGCGCTGTGTGTGTATATATATATATATATATATTTAGGTGCTTACACATTGCAATCTTTCAGTTTAAGTGGAAGTAGCTACTCTGTTTACAGTTTTTCAGTTTGTACAGGGTACAAAACTAACACATAAAAGTTACTCTTTACATAACTTGTATGGTATTAAATGTAATCTACTATTAGGATGATTTTAATAAACTAATACAGGAAGTTTTTTGTGCTCATTGTTGGTGCATAGCTGTGTGAAGAATGTAGGTCAGAAAGAAAAGTATTCTTTGATCAAACCAGACTAAAGTAAACATAATATTCTTCTTGGTGGAATGGCTGCATGCCTATGTAGAAAGTTGGAAATGCCATACATCCAGTCAGCTTTGAAATTGTTTTCAATTGCTGTGAAGTCATTAAAACTTTTATTGTAACTCGATCCTTGTTCTTCATAGGTAACGATGATGTTGACAAGATCTGCAGCTTCTCCATTTGCTCCCTTTGAAGCTGCATTAGGCCATATGTTTTTTGGCTTGCAAAAAGCACCTTCCAAAGTGAAGGATGAAGGTGCCCCGTCTTCCAACGGCTCTTCAGTCTGTGACCGGTCGTCTTCTGAACAGCACCGTGATGATCTTAAGAAAAGACAGGCAAAGAAAACAGAATAAGTGGCTTAAAACTCTTGATGCCATAACCTTTGAAGATGTTGGTATTTCATATTAGGCTGACTGAGAAATCTTTTCAAAGAAATGCATGTGAGAAAAGCACAGAGCTGTGTACTACTGTGTTGCCGTTAGCATTCAGAATGTGTTTTGTAAGATACTGTTAAGATGTCTAAATGCACATATTGGATTCATAAGTTAAAAATATACATTTTTATAGTGGTTACAAGTTTACTAGATTTTTATTTATAATAACTTTAAATGATTACATGCTAAAAAGATGAAAATGTGACAATCAGCTTGGTTCCTTTTTTTCTGATATACCACTTGTTTCACCTCTTCCCTGTACCCCCACAATTCTTATGTTTCATTTGGATAGCATAAATTTGCACTGCCAAGTGTTCACAGTAGCACATCTCAAATAAGAAGGTCATCATCTGAGTAAGGCTTAATTACATTGTTCTGAAAATGCACCGAACTAATGCCTTTAACTAGAAAAACAATGAATTACTATTGTAATTCACATTGCACTGGTCTAGGTTTTCTTAAGTAAATATTTTTCATATTTTTAGTTTTTTTAAAGTAAGAGTGGATTATCAGATCTTTTGAAAAATCTTTACAGCTAGCAGGTAGAAATGCTTCAGTATTGTTGACTTTAACACTTTATTTGTAAGGATTTGATGCATGTTACATAGGTGGTTTGTGGTTATCTTTCTGTTTGACTTGAACTGGACATCTCTGATGGCACTTTTATCCAAGCACATGCATTTTTTTTAATTTTTCAAAGCCCAGCTTTCTTCTAAAAAAGAATAATGGACAGTACATTTACCTTGTTTCTCTTGAGTTTGACTCTATTATGCCTACTGTTGATAAATAAATACTAGCAGTAGTTTGTAGCAATTACCTCTGTTGCTATTGGGAGAGAACTGTTAATATAAGAAGCACTGGAACCATTTATTAGAGTTAGCAGAGATCTGTTGTTTCCTGCTTATTGCATCTTTTTTACACGTGATGCAGAGCAGTTCTGAGTGCCGTGCACTTAAGAACTAAGAACTTTTGACGTTTTAGAGATGTTATGTTTCGTAAGAATAGAATCTTTTTTTCGTAAGAATCTTTAATTGATGTGCCAATTTTTTTAATGAATTAAACTGTTTTTACAGAATTAGATTATTTGTCTTCAAAGAATACTGCTTTGAAGAGTATTCTTCAGTAAGAGCGAGTAGGGTAATCTTTCTGCCAGGATGCCAAGAAGAATACAGAGGGAGATCTGATTTGAAAAGACAAAAGTTCTAGTTCCAGGTGCATATCTAAATTTAGAAAAACTGTTACCAGTGCTGTGCTTAGAGAAAAGTAAAAGAAAAAAGTACCCAAGAAATTTCTTGTGCCCGTCTAGTGACCACGGTAGTGACCAAAATCATTGAAATCTTCAGTTTGGAATCCAACTTTATAGCAAATGTATTGCATCTTAAAAGCTAAAATGAGCATTTTATAAAAAAACAAACTCAATCAACTCTTTGCACAAAGTAGCAATCATATTCCTGACATTATATGCTGAAATTTGGTATACGGTTACAAATGCTTGGAGTATTCACTTGCAGGATGTCTCAGTTTTATGTGGCTTGTTATCATGGATGTATGGATAATCTTGAAGCTGCCAAGTAACTAGTTAATGATCAAACAGTTATTTAGCAACACCAGCAAAATTGTATGTCCATGTTTTTTAAAACTTGGGGATTTTTTTTTAGAAGTTGTAATTGTGTATACTAGATCACAAGAACCACACAGAATTGGATTATGGATTTACATTGCAGAACTGTGAAGTACTTGCTGATAAGTGGCTACTCTTAGCCCAAATAAATGTGAAAATATGCTTAGACTAATTCTCTGACAAGTTTACAATTTGAAGGAAAATATATGGTTTTGTATTAATATTGGACTCAAAGATTACAGTATTAAAAGAAAAAGCTGTTTTTCTTGACTGAGTGCCTTAAGAGAAATAAAAATTACATTAAAAATGTGTATTGTTTTGAGACAACGTAAGTTATGCTGAAAAAAATCCAGTTGTAAGCACTGTGAAAATAAACCTTCATGTTTCAAGGTCTTACAGACTTCTGAAGGATAGATGCTCAGAACTCCTTACTGAATTGTTACTTGCAGGTGTTCTCAGAACTGATTTTTTTTTTTATGGTACAGAAAAGATAACCAGTTGCACAGAGTTTAACTTGAATTCTGTAGGAGACTTTAATACAGTCTATCCAAGATGCCTTAAATAAACAACTACCTCCCTGCTTTCATGCTGATAGTTCAGTATCTCTGCCAAACTTCTCTGCATGAGATTGGTAAGAATTCCTTATAACTGAACTGTTCTGGTAGAACATGTCAGATTTGGCAGAACTGCATACATAAACTAGTTGGCTCCCTCTTAATTTTATCATTAGCCTGGTAAATTTGAAGTAGTTATTTTGTGCTAATATAAACTAAGGCTTGTGGGAGTAGTTTTATCAGCTCAGTTCTCAGGCTGGTAGGGCCTATTCCCGATTAATCCAACTGTTTTTCTGGGTCTTTGTTTCTCTTAAGTATGCCCAATGTCTGTAAAAAGAAAAAGCATAAGGCGTGATTCATAAACAGAACCACAGTTGCTTAGATAATAAATAAATGCATTTTGCTTTCCTCTTATGTATTTTCTCCGTTTCATTTTATTAGAAGTGGGACTAGGAGGATATCATACCAACAGTGCCTTCACTTCTGACTTCATTCTTCAGTGTTTTATTAGCCAAGACACCATCCAAGAATTCTAAATCTGCATTTGTGCAGCATAAAGTTGTGCTGAAGTCTAGAATCTTCCAACAATCCAGACAATGAATGCAAGCTTTACTCAAAATGAATACTCAAAATGAATACTCTTAATTTTGAATGGGAATCTCCATTTCTCAGGTCTACATGAAGTCTTAACAAAGAGTAGCAAAAGGGAAGCAGCCTTTGATACTGAGAATCAAAAATACATTGAAAATAGTAACGTGCATTTGTTCTGATAAAACTGCCCCATTCAGCAATCCAGTGCTTTTTGTGAAAGGTGTAAAAATCTCAAGCAAGAAACAGACAGCAATATCAGCAATGATAGAGTTGTATCAACGGTGTTAACTGATAGGGTTGATGGGCCTGAGGGACAGGATGCCATCCAGGGAGACCTGGACAAACTCAAGAATTGGACCCATGTGAACCTCATGAGTTTCTGCAAGGCCCTGTCCCTGGGTTGGGGCAGGTTGCAGGCTGTGGAATGGAGGAATTGAGAGCAGCCCTGTTGAGAAGGATGGAGGGGTACTGGATATGAGCCAGCAATGTGTACTTGCAGCCCAGAAAGCCAACCTGAGCTGCCTCAGAAGAAGCACAGCCAACACGTCAAAAGAGGTGATTCTGCCCCTCTGCTCTGGTGAGCCTCCACCTGGAGGACTGGGTCCAGCTTTGGAGCCCTCAGCACTGGAAAAGCATAGACCTGTTGGAGTGGGTCGGGAGGAGGGCCACAAAGATGATCAGAGGGATGGAGCACCCCTACTATTAAAGAGGGTTGAGAGAGCTGGGGCTGTTCAGACCAGAGAAGAGAAATCTTTGGAGAGACCTTATTGTGGCCTTTCAATACGTAACAAAAGGCTTAGAAGAAAGATTGAGCCAGATTTCTTAGTAAGGCCTCTTCCCAGCTTAGCCCAGGCCCAGCTTGATTGGCAGCTAAATGTGAACAGTTGTGTCTCAGTCCCATCCTCCTTTGTATTAAAGCTGCCTTTGTATTAGTTGAGGCATGTTCCTTGGCTTCAATCCAATTATCCAATACAGTTTTAGGCCCCTCTGATTCAGTACAGCATATGAAAAAAAAAAAAGGAGGAGGAACTCATGTGATATGTTTAGCTCATAGCAGACCCCACCAGTGGTGCTGAGAACAGCATGTCAGGAAGAAGGGTCAGCAGTGAATTTCCCCTTTAACAATAGACTCTTTATATAAAGTCTGTGGATTTTCAACATTAATTCAGGCTTCAGAGTCTGGTAATATGCAAAGGAGAGTTGCTGACCTTATTGCTAAAATACGATATTGAGTTTTGAACGCTCCCAATAATGTGGATGTCCTTCCCCTGTAACTAGTGCACATATGCCTTATTTTTACTGGATCTTCTGGATTAAAAAGTTCAGGATCAGGTTGGATTCTTCTGATACCATCTCTCCCAGGCATATTTTGGATGCCTTATAGCTGGCTTCAGTTTAGAACTGTCTTGCCAAGTGATAGTTCCTTAGAAATGAAATATTTGTGTTGTTTTTTTCATTCCCTTATCTTTACCTAAATCTCCTGATTATTTCAGACTAAAACTTTATGTGAGTAAGTTTGGCAGGAACTGGATCATAATTCAGTTTAGAAGAAGCTGAAACACAACGGCTGTTTAAAAAAAAGTTTCAATGCTTATGTCTGTTAATAAAGTAAGAAAATACAGATGCAAAATGCTGAAGAGTTTAAAAAAAAATCAACAAAAAATCATGATAAATGGCTATACTTAAGGAAATCAGAGAAATTTCAGAAAACAACCCCATGCACTGAGTTTGTTGAGAGAAGTCACCTTATACAGGCATGGGCAATACTTTTCCAAATCATGCATTGCTATGTATGTGTTCTTGTCCTCAAATGTGAACTGAATGGAGCACAAGGTTAATGAGCTTCAGACCACGCTGAAGTGAGCACACACCGGGCCAGAACACCTGGAAATGCTATGATATATGCTATTACTATAGCAAGAAGAGGAAACTCAGATTGCTGTCAGGAGTGCACTAGGTATATGGTTCTGACATGTACAATCTTATTGTTGCTGACCTAAGGGGTGACATGCTGTGTTTCCAAGTCTGTAGCTGGTGTATATGGATGTCTATGAATAATTAGAGCATCAATGCTGTAAGAAAAACAATGACTAAGAATGTCAAGCTGGGCAAGACCCCTGGTGATACGTTTGCAGCATAAACTACAAGAATGCAATCAGGCATTTCAAGTTATTATTGAGATGTGTTTCTGATATCTGTAAATGATGTGGAGAAGAGTGGGATTATGTTTCTGCAGTTCATTAACATCCAAAAAAATACAAATGAGGAACAAGATGCTTCTAGGAAAATGCATCCTTGCTTCTTGGTACACAATAAAGCAGTCATGTTAGACAATAAACAATTTAACCACCTCTAGTGTGGGCAATATGGAGCTTCTCATTGCTCCTCCAGAGGCATCAGATTGGTGTGGCTACTAGATCTTATTTGTAGTAAAAGGAAAGAGCAAGAAAATGTATGAAAACGGTGGGTTGTCTTCAGCACAGAGGGTAACTGACTCATAAATTGAAACTGCTAGAGAAAAGAGATAACATTAGCTCTCACAAACATCTATAAAATGAAAACTGAACCTGATGCACACGGAATGATTTTCATATAATATAGCAACTTCAAGTGGAACTGGTAAGTAATGGACCCTGAGCATGCCAAAACCCCCTACTTCTTAAGTTGCACAATGTATAATTGAGGTTTGGAACTCATTGTCTCAGGTGGAAATGCTAGAAATGGAAAGCAATTAGACACCAGTTCTGACTCACGCAGGCTTTGTCAGATGGTGGACAAGTATTATGGGTGCAACATATAGTACATACCTGACCTATTGTAGATTTTCTCTGGGCATATGGTCTTGGCAGACCTTGTTAGCTGGGGAAAGGTGCAGAGTCTCCTACCAAAAATTGTGTGGCTGAAGTTCCTGGAGAATGACAGGGATCAGCACATCTTTAGTGCAAAGGATTGGTTTTACCCTAGGAAACTCACCTGCCACAACAACGGTGTCCCCTGCCAGGCAAACAAAAGGCTACTGGGCTAGAGACTGTAAGGCTGATCCTATATTGCAGTAGGAATGTTTATATATGCTACTTAAAAAAAGGTCTTTAGCTTTGTTAGTGTTTCTCTTGTATTCAATAGAACTCATTATTTTGCCACTGTGAAGTTCATTCTGTTACTTCTAGAATGCTTTCAAGAGCCCAGGTGAAAGGATATTCCAGACACATGAATTATTATTAGTATTGTGCACGGTTGTTTTGTTGAGGGCTTTTTTTCCACCTGAAAATGGCTTTGACTGAAAGGAAACATATTTTTTCAAGAAAACTATATTGGAGAAAATTGTTTTTAATTCCAGGTAGCAATGAAAGCAAATACAACTATTCTTCTTTAAAAAATGGATTTTGTTTTGTGAAAATAATTTTCCCCTTTATTTTAATGAGAAGTATTATTATTTATGGAAAACTGATGTTTAATTCATCGTGGGATAATGATAAAAACCTTAAACAAAATTAATAGGTTTTGTTGAAAAGTAATTTCCTCAGTTCTATTCTATTCATTTGCTTAGGTAACAACAGAAAAATTTCTTTGAAGCTGTCATTTCATTCAGAAAGTGGACTCTGAGGTTAATGAAAAATTTCATCAAATACTCTGTATGTAAAATGCACCAATGTTTGTTTGGGGTTTTTTTTTTAAGCCAAAAATGGTTTTGAAGGAATCATACTACAGCGGGACATTTTCTGTGATAACACAGGGTTTGAAATTTTGGGTAGTGGGAAGAAAAATTCTTACCTTTTCAAGTTGTGGCCATATGGTAATATTAGCAATGATTTGCCTTGATTCTTTAGGTTGCAGATAAGAATTTTGTTTCAATATTCTGGTCACGAAAGAAGTATTGTTATTTTCTGAAGTAAGCCACATTAAAATAAGCATTGTTCTCATGTTGGAATGCCTCAAAAACCTTCTGACTGAAAAAAAAAAGGTTTACTCTTATTTACAAGAGTCCTGCTGCTTTTCCCTCCCAGTGTTAAGCTGGTGCTACAAGTACCTGTTTAGGCGTATCACCATAGTGCTATTGATAGTGAGAGGCTATACATTTTTTTTAAATTGTATGAACTCATGCCATTCTGCTTCTCATTTTATAAGAACGGAGCATCTTGAGCAAGTGGGAAAAGTGTTTGCCAGCCGTGCGGCTGGTGTTAAGGAACATAAACACTCTTGAAAGACAAAGCAAAATGGAAGAAGTGTTGAAATTGGCATGGATGTAGTGCTAAGCTTGCTTGTGAAACCTCAGCAACCAGAAGGAACATCTGCAGCAGAAGAAGGTGAGTTTTCTTATTCTTCAGTCTGTGGTGCCCCGCTCAAGGGTATTACTTGATGGCTGTCGGGACGGTGACTTATGTGATATGAAGAGCTATAAAATCTGGGGAACTTTTTACTATGGAGTCAGGGCTGGGGGCTGTGTTTCACATTATCTGAACATTAAGGTGGGCCTGGATATGAACAGTGAAAAGCCATGGGTCAGCCTACATGGCTTTCTTGGATCTAACTGGAGTACCTTGCCTCTTGTTATATTTACCTTATTATGTTTACCAAATCTGAACTATGAAGAGTACCACAAACCTCTCGTTTCCTTGCTGGATGCTATTTTGCCTCTTATTATTATTACTTGTTAGCGGGTGTGCAGAAGTTTTGCTGCTTAGTGTACTCCTTTTTACACAAAAGTATGTTCTTTCATACAGACAATAAATACAGGGCTGTTCAGCATGAAATGCATGGGTCAGGTGACTTCAGTGTAACCTGAATGCTCTTGCTGAATTGTCTAGAAAGCTTGATGTGAACAGTTTTCCTGTTATTCCCAAAGCTCCTTAGCAAAAGAATTACAGATAAACCATGAGAAACTTTGAGTCAAAATCTTTGATAGGACTATCACCAACTGTGATGGTATTCCCATAGCAAAAAAAAATTGTCCCCATGTGCCCCCATTACATTTAAGTTGTTATAACTATCAAGATCAAAAAACGCAGATCCTTTTTTCCAGCTCTGCATGATTAAGCATTGGCAGTGTGTTGAAAGCTCTAGATGCATCTACACTCATTTAAATCTTTAGCTTGAACACTTAACAGAGGATGCTTGGAAAGATGCTGAGCACATTTAATGTTTCGTTTCCCATGGATGTGCAAGTTTCTGAAGTGGCTTTGATAGTCTTGGCCTGGAGATCCAGCACTGAGCATATTGTGTGTCGGACTGTGTGTTCTTGGCTTGCAGTCAGGTGAGAAGACATGCTGGGTTCTGGGTTTGCATGTGCCTTTGCTTTTAGAAATAATTTGGGAAAGCACATGAACAGCTCTCTGGAGCCATTACAGCCTCTGCTATACATACATGTTTGGGCACATTTTAAAGCCTTTATTTCCTCAGCCATGAAATCTTCTTTGAGTGGTTGCATTCTGTCTTGTAAGCACCCTATTTAGGGATTTTCCAACATGTATTTACAAGCCCATATGGATATGCTGAGGATCCACCTGGAGAACAGGCTTTGGCATAACAATTCCTGTCTCTACTTTATTGTGAACATCTTGCTACTCATAGGGATTTGGAGAGGGAAAAAGCACAGTGGGAAATGACATCCATGATTCCCAAGAGCATGGACAAAAGCTGGATTACTAAGTCTTCTTTTAAAAGTTTTCTTCTTTCTATGAAATGAGCATGCTTAGCATTTGCTGGTGGTAAAGCTGTGCTACTTCCACCAACACACACAACTGTCATCATTTTACCCTTTCTTTCCACTCACTGTCATTTTCTAAGACAGTCTTTAACAAAAAATAGATTAAACTAACCTGTTCTGGTTTGTGTTTCCTTCATGGAAAGGCTTGTTGAGCATTGGAACAGGCTGCCTAGGGAAGTGTTTGAGTCACCAGGCCTGGGGATGTATAAAAGATGTGTAGATGTGGCAGTTAGGGACATGGTTTAGTGGTGGACTTGTCAGTATTAGATTTATGGTTGGAATCAATGATCTTAGAGGTCTTTTTTCAATCTAAACAATTCTGTGTTTCTGTATTTGCAGCTTGCTTAGTTAATGTGTTTCAACTCTTGAGCTGTAGCTTGTTAAGCCTTGGCAACCTTTTGTCCACACTTGGACTAGTAGATTTTTAATTGCTTGCTAAATTAAACTCTTCTTCCCCCCTTCCCATGCTTATTTCACTTTATCTCCTTTGACATTCACATTACAAAGTAGCAATGAGTAATTATTTTTAAGAAGAATTAAATTACTTTGCCTGTGAGATAGCAAATCTTTAGACCTCTAACAACACTGAACATTTTTGGGCGGCATGCAGTATTGTCATCCTGCAATATATGGGAGAAAGGTACAGAAGGAAGGTGAAAGTAAAGGCATGGGCCTGTGAATGCATAGAATGATTGATTTAAGAAAGGAGGAGTCATCTTGATGTCAGCTGAGACAGATGTGAACTTCATCATTGTGCAGAGTAGCCTACAGGTTTTGTGTGTCTCAGCCAAAACTCTTGATTAAACAGACCAAGTAAGTCAATTACATAGCATGGAGGGTTTTACACCAACTCAGATACACTTGCAATCCTTCACTGGGACAGCGCAGACCCGAATGAAGGAAGTATTATCCATGGAGTAGTACTCCACCAACAGTGACAAATACTTGTCTTTCAGTACTCACCTCCACAGTCTAGCATTCCCACCCCACACAAGCTAAAGTTATGCTAGCCAAGGTATAGATTTTGTTGAGAAGCATGAGAGATGGTACACACGCCCTCTGAACTGTGTAAGATCTGTGTAGTGGAGAAACTGAGCTTGTGGTGGAGTATGCCACTAAGCTGCTCTCTTAACTTAGGGAGGTAATCTCTGTTCGTGCCTCTGCCAGTTCTGGTGGTCCCAGTATTCCCATGTCCCAAAGGAAGGTTCTGCAACTTAGTTCCCTGCCTGAGCAGAGTGTTTCACTTTGTGAGCTATGCACCAGCGTGCTCTCTGCACACACACACTTGATGATGTCTTTTAACATTCATATTTGAAAATATACTAGGAAAAAAAATACCGTCTGGATCGTTTCTACATTCTCATCTATTCTGCCTGATTATAGTGTTTTATGCCACCGTCGGGATTCTTCCTAAAGTGAACATGTATGAATCCACGTATTTTCAGCCTTGTCTGGCTTGTGGGAAGTAAGTGCTGATAAAGTAATGCACTCTGAGCAACACTGAGGTATCCCTGTCTGCTGTGAAAACAGTAGCAGAGGGCTTGGTTTAACTTTTTAACTTGTCTGACCACAAGCCATCATGGAGAATGTTGCAGACTAGTGGTGGTGGCTATTTGTGAATCAAGGGAACCCTTATGGAAAACTGTGAGAGGTATTGAAGATTTAGAATGCGAGATGCATTGAACAAGACTTTGCCTCATACTTCCTTCATGCAGCAGTTGTGCTGCTGAAGCACGTCCATTAAAATGTCTGTATATCATATCCTGGAATTGTAGCAGAGTTTGTAGCTGTTCAGTTTACTTGAAGCATGTCTTACCACACACGCTTTCTTTTTCTCGGGCTGCGTTTCTGCACTGCCTGAGAGACACCTGCTGGTAAAAGGTATTGTAGCATTTTGCATGAATACTGAATTTGACATGCAGGCAGAGTAGACAGCTATGTCAGAGGTGTAGTAAAAAGTTAACAGAAAACTAGTAAGAACAGAGACAGGCAACTACTCCAACTTAACCAAATATCTCACTCTGTAATTGCAGTTTTTGGATAACAACTGCTGCACTTGTTTGAAAGCAAATGTTCAGACTCCTGTTTATACAATTAAAAGTTGCTTCTTGATCCATCTAAAAGGGTCATGGGGTATATCAATATATTTAAGTGTTATTGCTTCTTTTGGCAAAGGTAGGAACTGCTTCTTTATTTCTTTTCCAAAACAAAGAAGCAGTATTTGCTTTAAAGGAGCTGAGCTAGTCCGAATTGGCTGATGACTTAGCCTCAAAACTCTCAAATTTTTCATTCCTTTTCTAAAACTAGGAAAATATGATGACCAAACAGCATGAAGGTTCTGTTTGAAGGAACAAAAGCCTTGCATTTCACTTCCTGCATTTACATTATTTGTTAAATAGCAAGGTGAAAACCATCAAGGCTAGCATAGATCTAGTAGTTGGTTGCATGTTTGTTTAACTGTTACTTCCAAGGAAGAGGTTTGCATTAGAATTGCAACTTATTTACAATTTAAATTGCGCAGAAATTGCATATAATTTACGTTCATAAATGACAATCTAACATAGCAGCTTTGCTGCTTGATACAGTCAGCCTGTCTCCAACCTTACATGCAAGCAAAAGTTCTGTTTCTTTCACTGCAATTTGATGGGTAGAAATCTCTACTATTGGAACTAGGTGAACCAAGAAGACCTATTCTAGAGGACAAACGCCAGTTCTTTGGAACAATCTCCCCCCAGCACATTTTCAAAACACGGGTCTTCCTTACAATGAATATCTGGATGTGAAAATGACCTTGTGAAATCCTGTCTCCAGTAGCCACAGTGCATCCCTGAAAGTGGCAAATTTATAAAAGTCACCTTCTCTGTGCCTTCCTCTACGTAATATAAAATTTGCCATGGTTGAAGTATGTCTTTTGGGAAGTTCCAGAGGTAATTGTCTGGAGTTGACTTACAGGGCTTCTGTCAAAAGGAATTAGTATTTCAGCAACTCCTTGACCAGTTCCATTACGGCACTAAAATAGTTCACTGTCTTACACATCAGCTGGAATTGCTTAGGAGGAACAACTCAAAGGTTTTGAAAAGCAAAATAGTTATCATTCTTCCATTGCTTTCTGCCAGAAAGTTCTTCTAGCCCAAACGGTTTCAAGGGAATATCTTTTTCTCTTCATCTGTCTCTATTTATAGCTTATGAATCTTGGAAAATATGTGACAAGGAACTGGGACAGGAATGGATTTTAAGGCTTTAAGCTCAAATATTTTGTTTAAGGGAAGCCTGAGGCATTCTTGATGAAAAGGACAGCCTGGTGGCAAAGCCCTGAGAGGGAGGTGTTTGCTGTGCTTAAGGTGCACAGCTGAAAAGGGAAAGTGATTAGTTACAGTAATAAATCTTCAGTGGGCACAGAGGGTTCCACATAATTTCCAAGTTTTCATCCAGAGTCCAGAATAATTTCTTCACGATTCCTTTTAGATATGAAGAAGTTCAGCAGTCTTCAAATGTGGCCAGACTAAGTGCTCATTTTCCTCATTGCTCATGACAGCAGTGTGAGAAAGTATTATTCAGCATCAGTTAGAAATACTCTATGTGATTAAGTACAATTAAAATGCTCTTCCATCATGATTTTCTTTCCTCACAAGACATAGTAATTTAATCCACTGATGATCACATGGTCAGCTGGAGCAGGCTGCCAAAATTCATCCAAAGTCCTTGAAGTCAAGGTGATATAAATGGACAAGGGATCTTTTTCTAAGGTTATCAATTTAAATATATTTGGCACTTGGCCTTTAAACTCTGAGCTGTGTAATTCTTATCTTGATACAGCAACAATGTCTTCACTGACTTCAGCTGAAGTGGACCTTACATCATTAATGCTCAACTACGAACCTTTGAATCATTTCACACCTACAGCATACAGCCATGTATCAGATGTGATTATTCCATTCCTTGTTTTTCAGGTTTTCTCTTATTTACTTCTGCTTTTCCATTGCAAATGATATTTCATCTTCAGTGTTTTATATTCTACTAGAATCTAATTCGAAATGCATTGTGCTTATTTACAATTTTTGACACTACTCATTTGTCCTGCTTCTAGTAATTTTTCATTCCTACAATCTGGGCCAGCATGTAAAAACACCTTTCATCAAAGTGTGGTAGTACTTAATCTGAGAACTTATTGGAGAAAATGTCCAGTCATAAAATCTCAATTTAGGTCCAAAGTTGCTCAGGAATTGTATCTGGGAGCTTGATTCCCTATGCACTTTTATTAATAAAAGAGTTTAAAAGGAGCAAAATATTTAAGCTTGGATTACTTTGTATAAATTTTCCTGACCTACTCTTTTTCAAGTCTGGGGTTTTGTTTTAAAATCATTGTTCTTCTCTCTTTAAAAAAAAAAAAAAAGTAAATCAAGGTAAACAAACTTAAATATATCTTTGTCTCAAGGCTCATTTATAATTCAGCTGACAGAGCTGGTTGATCCCAGAGAAGATAGAGAATGGTGAAACTAACTTTCTACTGCTGCTATGTCACTTTGATTTGTCTGTGTTCGTGAACTCATTCACTTTTAGATATTGGTTATGTTTCTTTGATAGCTTTAATTAAAGGAATCTTTGGCTCTCTGTTGTTCTCTTTGGAACAATTGTTCATGTTGTATCCTGCAGGAGTAACATGTATATGTGTAATGTGTAAATATATGTTTGCAAAGAGTATTTGACTTAAATATCAAAAAGAGATACCTTGTACTCTTTGGCATTTTTAAAAAAGAGGACCAAATGATGGGTTTTTGCTGTAGCCAGCTGGGTAGATGGTGTCAGTAACAGAGAAGTTTGGACTAAGGCCTGTATATTGTGATACTTGATTTTTTTTTTGCAAACTACATAAACAAATATTGTGGTATTATTCTTGGCAAACAACACAAATACCACTCTTGCTTTATTCTCTTTGTCTCCACAAACGCTTTATGGCAAGTATTCATCACCAAATAAAATATGAAACCATGTACACTGCAAAACCCATTAGATGATGTATTTTAGCACTCTGCTTGGCTGCAAAGTCTGCCACAAACTTGGCTGAGCCATACATAATGCTGGAAGTATTTCCCATGCAATTTAAGTCAGATATGGTTTTCCCTCTGTACACAGAGGTGTGTATTTGGCTTAGTGGATAGTCATGGTGTGATACACTAATACTAGACTGGATTACCTAACCAAGACCTGTACGTAAAATTGATATCTGTATAACATGTTTGTATGTTATGTTTAAAAAATGTAAGTTTTTCTAAGAGCATTTACACAACAGTTGTTTTTTTCCCTTCCTGCCCTTGCCCACCAGCCAGCGCTTTCTACCTTTTGTAGCAGACCCAAGCTTCTCCAGAACCTAAGGATCTCTGCTGTTAGAGCTATGCTAGAAATTAACCATAAGAACACCTCTTCTACCAATCCTTACTCTTCCACCACCTCCTCCTGTCCCACTGCTCCTGCTGGCTCTGATCAGCTTAAAGTACCATCAAATGCCATGAGTAACAGTATGTCCTTGGAAGATCTCCCTGGGAAGTATAAGACTTTGGTTTCTCCATCAGTATTCCATTCTGCAGATGATCGCTCTCGCATGCATCCTTTGGTTATCAGTGTAGAAGTCACGAGTTTTTGTGCATGCTCAAGCTCCTTTTTCCAGCAATGCCTTGGGGATATGAATAGGGACCTCCCTGCAAGTCTTTTTTTGATCCAGAAACTGACAATAACTGATAGATAAATGTGAGGGAATCGCCTTAATATCATGACATTTGATTCTTAGGAATTCCTGTGTACTGGAATTTCAGATGGGCTACATGCACATTGCATCTTAGTCTTGGTCTTCTAAATATCAAGCTCAATGAAACCCTAGTGACCCATATGATTAATACGCTCCACACGTGACAGGGGACAGGACAAGAGGGAATGGCCTCAAGCACCGCCAGGGGAGATTTAGGCTGGACATTAGGAAAAAACTTTTCACAGAAAGGGTCATTGAGCACTGGAACAGGCTGCCCAGGGAGGTGGTTGATTCACCTTCCCTGGAGGTGTTTAAACGACGGGTGGACGAGGTGCTGAGGGGCATGGTTTAGTGTTTGATAGGAGTGGTTGGACTCGATGATCCGGTGGGTCTCTTCCAACCTGGTGATTCTATGGCTCTATGATGATTCTATGTACTTTGTTGTTTTTCAGCATTTCTCAGCAAAGATTAATGTCCAATTTACTGGTATTAGCGGAAGGACTCCATCTAGCAGTGTGTACCTTAAATCTATGGTGAAGCCAGGAAGTGTTGACAGGCAACCTAGTGGCCAGATCAGTTCTGCACTAACATGACCTTGGGAGGGGGACTGCTAACAGATTGAGATATTGTTCAAAAGAACTTAGAAAAGGTACTGCCGGAAGTACTTTGGTAGCGTTTCCTGTTATTGAAATCATCCTCATTCACTCTTCTCTATGCTTTCCCTGTCAAAAATCAGCATTTGCATCTTTATACCCTGGTAAACCCATATAAACAAAAATCTGAAAAAAACCCCCTTGATTTGAGGTAACGCTTGAAATGTTTATGAAGGGATCTATAATATGCAGTTACCTAAAATAACAAGAACTCTGAGAACTGAGGGGGCCATTTTCAGTCCTGTGTTTCCAAGACACTGCTGTGTGGATGCCATAAGAATTAAAAAGATTCAAATCTGCATGTATTTACTGTAGTACTTCAACATATTTATAATGTTATTCTAGAGCAGCAGCAAGACTCTGACAAGTCCTTGTTATTTACAGGGGATGCTGGCTGGACCTAGTCATGCGTTTTCACCAGAAATCTTTTGAGGGTATGGAGGACGGAGGACAATACTGGAATGTCTTGCCCATGCCGCTGCCTTCCTTAGGTTACCACCTGGAACTGAGCACTGAAAGAACCCATCGGTTCTGTCACGCTTGGAGGTGAACTGAGTACAGGTGTGTTTTCAGCTCCTTCAGTGCAGGTGGTAATGTGACAGAATTGTTTACACAAATCTTTCTGCATGGGGATGTATTATGACACGCTACAGAATTTTAAAAAGAAATCATGTAATAAAGATCTTGGAAGATGGATACCATCAGAATTTATTTCCCTGTTATCTCTTGATATTAAGGCTATACCAACACAACAGTTGATTGTTGATGAGATGCCAAGTGTTGTCCTGATATAATAAAGTGAGATACCACAGCACAGAAATTTCTGTGCCAATTTGCTATTTGTGCAACTGTTCTAGAATAAAGCTATAAAATTAGCTTTGTTTAAGCCCTCTCCAACAACTGACATTGGCGTTAGTGGGAAATAATCTACTAAGTTTCCCACAGTGATCTCTTGTCTACTTTGGCTTTGTTTTAATGAATTTTGCACATTCTCCTCATCTCAAAATAAGTCTTTTCTCGATGGCAGATGATCTGCCAAAGAATTTTCTTGTGCTATACAAACAGTGTAGATGGCTACCAGCTTTTATTTTTTTATGTTTAAGCTCAGAGCTGTTGTTTCTGAAAGACAAAACAATGTGAAAACTTACGCCCCTAGCCAATCAGACTGAAGTGTTTAGAGTAGAACTGGTGCCACCTTGGCCTCCGAATCTACGCTGACCCCACTGTGGATCCTGAAACAAGGAATCCTGTGTTTGAAATCATCCTCAGTCCAGCAGAAAAGCTGCAAGAGCTTTGATAACTCCAGATTGCGCTGCTGATAATTCTTTTTGACGAATTCACTAAATCGAGACAGCCAGGTGGCCAATGTTGAGAAGGGACCTCAAATTTTTTTTTTAGAGCAGGAGAGGCGGGGAGGTGGGGCTGGCAACAGAGAGACCAGGAGGTGCGAAAGCCGGGCTGGAACCAAGATGCGACGCGCCTTATCGGGTTCGAATTTTGGGCAGAGGAAAACTCCTGGGACGGTGCGGGGAAGGGAGGTGCGGCCAGTCCCCGGCATGATCTCTCTGTCGCTCGATGAGCCCCCCCGCCCTGCGGACCGGGAGAAGGGAGGCGGTTAACCGAGAGGGAGGGGCGAGGCGCGGGGCGGGGGGCGCGGAGGGCGGGCGGGGGAGAGCGCGCGCAGGGCGCGCCCCGGCCCGGGCGGTGCCACGTGGCCGCGCCGCCGCGCGCCCGCCGGCAGGTGGCGCCCGCCCGCTGCTGCCACCGCCCGGCCGGCCCCGGGCACGGCCCCATCCCCATCCCCGGCCCCGACCCGCTGCCCCGGGCCCGGCCCCGCGGCGGAGAGCGCAGAGGCAGCGAGCAGGAACACCCGCCCCGCCCACCGCGGGTGGCGAGGGGGAGGAGCTGATGCGGGTTCCCCTCTCTATCGTAGGCTGGGTCGGGTTGGAAGGCGCCCTGAAGATCTTCTAGTTCCACCCCCCTGCCGCGGGCAGGGACATCCCGCTAGATCAGGTTATCCCAGGCCCCATCCAGCCCGGCCCTGAACACCTCCAGGGATGGTGCAGCCACAGCTTCCCTGGGTAGCCTGCGCCAGTGCCTCACCACCCTCATGGTGAAAAAATTCTTCCCAATGTCTAGTCTAAATCTGCCCCTCTCCAGTTTATACCCGTTGCCCCAAGTCCTGTCACCATAAGCCTTTATGAATAGTCCCTCTCCAGCTTTGCTGTAGCTCTGTTCAGGTACTGGAAGGTCAGTATAAGATTTTCTCTGAGCCTTCTCTTCTCCAGGCTGGACAACCCCAAATCTCTCAGCTTGTCCTCGTATGGGAGGTGCTCCAGCCCTCTGGTCATCTTTGTAGCCTCCTCTGGACACATTCCAGCAGCTCCATATCCTTCTTACACTGAGGATTCCAGAACTGGACCCAGGATTCCAGATGAGGTCTCAATCCTTCCATCCTTCCCTCTGTGTGCCTCACCACAGTGTTGCTGTGTGGCAGAGAGGATCACTTTGAGAGCATCTCTTCTGTGCCATAGGGAGCCTGCATCCCTCAGCGGGGCGGCCCACATCGCATCTGCGCTGCTGCCAGTGCTCCTGCAAAACACGTGCTGCAGGGATACCTCCCTGTTCTGTGTGAGGAACACCCCACTACAAAGGCAGCCACTGTCAACTCAGATCTGGTGGCTCCAGAAGTTTTTTCCAGGCTCGTGAATGAATCTCAGTTTTGGTTGTCCCCTTGTTTTTGTTTTTGGCATTATAATATTTTTTTTGTTGTTGTTATTCTAAGTTGTTTCTTGTGTTACTGTGTTACCACATGACTCCAAACATTGGTGCTTTTTCAGCAAGCATGATGCTACTGCATCCAGTATTACAAGATGCTACGTATTTTAATCCCACACTTTGAAATCTTTCTTCCAGTGATCATAGACTAGAATCATAGACTCATAGAATAGTTTGGGTTGTGGGCCTGCTTCAAGCTACTTCTCAGTTGTTTTTTTTCTGGAAAAAATCCATGTCATTTATAATCATTGCTAGCTAGTTTCAAGGTTATTGCTAATAATGGCTGGCAATACAATCCTTATATCCAGGATCCTGTTAAATCCTGTTACTGTAATTTTTGTTGCATAAGTGTTATATGTAAGAATATTATCATAGAATCATAGAATAGTTTGGGTTGGAAGGGACCTTAAAGATCATCCAGTTCCACCCCCCTGCCATGGGCAGGGACATCCCACCAGACTAGGCCGCCCAAGGCCCCATCCAACCTGGCTTTGAACACCTCCAGGGACGGGGCAGCCACAGCTCCCCTGGGCAACCTGTGCCAGAGCCACACTACTTTCATCGTGAACAAATTATTGGTGATCTTGGTGATCATTGTGTAGCCCATGTGAGCATACAAATTGAGAAAAAATTACCCACACAAACACAATTATCTTTATTATATGTGTTACATATGTACACACATACCCCCACACACCCACACCATGGCCTGGAGTGGGATTCTGCTTAGTCACATAAACTTCTTCCTCTACTAAAAAATGTTCAAGTAAAGTTTGCTTTGACCTACTGAGATTTCTTCTCTGCTCTCAACAAACAAGCCCAGATATGAGACATCTGTCCATCAGTCTTTATACTTCTTTTGTTTAGTAGTGCATTGTTTTTAAATCTATGAATTAGTGATGTGCCTTGGTTTCAGTTCCATGAAATGGATTTCCAGTGGTAATGCCACCTGCCACTCACAATGTAGCCTTTTATAGGCATTGTCTAATAAATATGTACACAATAGTAGTTCTTGCTAGTCAGCTGGGTTTAGTTTTCTTGTGCGTTAGCAAGATGTGATAGAGTCATTCTCCAAAAAAGCTCACTTTGTAAACAGCTTAGGTCTCATGCTGAAGGCTTATTGAGGAGATGCTCACTGCTAAGTGCATGGCAGTCTGCTTATTCTTAATGACAAATTATTTATGTAATATAGGCAAATAAATAATTTTAACAGCTCGTTGGTTTTTGCCATTTTCTTTGGTATTGTCCTTGTAAATTCAATTTCACAGGCTCAATCTGTAACGCAACAGGTGCCAAGTGTGGCCTTCTTGTCTCAGATGATCCAACTAACTGTCTATGTGGGATTCACTTAGAGAGTAGCACAGGCAGCATTGAAAAAACTTGTGTTTCTTTTATACGAAAAGAAAGATACTTCTCAATTAGTCTGCCTTTGTATCTTGTTCCAGGGCTTGTTAACGATGATCTGCTACCATGAGTCTATGCAAGTTGGTCTGAAGTCTTTATAAACTCAATGCAGGAAACAGTTGTATTGTCAGCGAGTATGGTCTTGCTTTTCCAGACAAAGGTTTGTAGATCAGGCTGGAATACTTAATGGTACTGAAACCAAAGGAATGTAGACATCTGAATACCTTTGAGGAGTTGAACTTAAGTTCTTTATTGTGGCCTGTTATTAATACTGCAGAGCTTAGGATATTAATTACTCTTTTATAGATTCTCTGTGACTTATGAGGGATGGATTGACCTACATGCATATTCTAGTCCTGCTGTAGGGAAGGAAGCTACCTAACTCATTGCCTCTACACTTCCTCCTGATATTTAGAGCAAATGCAGGATAGTAGTCATTCAGTCCTGAATAAGATCATCTCCCCAGGGGAGAACCTTTGTGTAGACACATATCTGAGATACGTCTGCATGACAGAAACTAACCCCACAGAAAATCCACTGTAATTGACATTGCAGTAATGATCAAGAAGGGCTGGGTGATGGGTGGGAATGAACTACATTTTGCCAATGGGATGGCTGTGCAGCTGGAGTTCACATCTGCAGAGCTCATACACAGAAATCTTTACATGGATTTAGCAGAAGAAGGAGGAGTGAGCACAGCTGAGGGTGCCAACACAATTTAAGCTGAAGAGAAGTGCACAGCTAAAGAGAGAAGTGACTGTTTCCTATCAGCATGATGTATTCTGCACCTGAGCACCAGATGAAGCAGGGTCTGCTCTGAGCAGATTTGCACCAGGGTGAGAACCAACAGATAACACAAGGGCTGCTTTAAATTTTAAGGCAAAATATTGAGCTTCAGTGTGTTTGACCCTAATTCAGGTCTTACAGCAAGACCTCTGGGCTTCAGTGAGTGACAAGTCATGGGCGCCATGAGGAAGACCCGAACTGAATGAGCAACACCCAAAAGGACAACAGCTGGAATCTCACAAATGCAGGATGCTGCTGCAAACTGTCCTTCTCTCAGGAATGCTGGTGATGGACTTGGCTTTGGACAGGTGCTTCCAAAAGCCTCCTCCAAGATGGAATGCTTGTAGTTATTTTGAGGTGAGGAAAGAGAAAGCTGTTCTGCTGCACTTCAGAACGTTTTATTCAGCTCAGTAATGGCCAGCACACTCATCTTGGAGATCTGTGCAGGGACTGTAAAAGGCCCCTTCGCCCTAGGAGATGTGACAGCCTTGCACATGAGTGGATGTGCTGATGGAAGTTACTGACTAGGATCACATATGTTTTAGTTGAACAATAGCGTATAAGATAGAGGAGAGACAGTAGACATCCTAAACCAGAGGCTTCCTAGGTGTTCATCTGTCAGAACTGCTCATCTAATGCACGAGTTACTCTTTGCCACTATCGAGGGACAAAGAGTGCAGGAAGCAGGCTGCACTGATGGCTGTAATGGTGAAGAGTATTTGGCTGCTGGGCTGGCAAAGGGGTCTGGTCGCCAATCGTTGCTTCCACTACTACATTGGGCTTTTTAAAGAGAAAATGCAAATAATGCCATTAACAACATGCCTAAGTGTTCTAGAGAGCACTGAGGCTTTGCACTTTACTCTTTAGAGACTTTAGCTTTAATGTCAGAGAAAGAAGTATGGTATAAGCGTTCCTCTGCAACATTTTCTGGGAGTATGCTAGGTCAAACAGCAGATATTGATGGTGATAGGATACAAGTAAGTGATAAAGCATTAGTTGCATCTTATGTACCTGGTTATGTGTAACACTTGCCTATTTTAGCCTAAGTGGGAGGAGAATGGTTTTATGACCTTATAATTAGAAGTGGTGTGAGATTAACAGCAAGACTTATTAAGTCATTTCTGATAGCACAGTTTCTTTTTTTACATTGCTTAGTTAAAAAAAAGAACACTTCAGCATGTTTTATAACACAGATTTAAATAAATAAACAGAAAGACCTAACTGCAAGGGATGATCCAGAGGTCTCTGCTGCAGAGATTCATTGCATCTTGTGAGTATGAATACACATATTCAAGTATATCTGAGAAACTAAAGCAAGCTGATGATCTGGCAAAGAATGGATTTTGCAGAGGACACTGAGGCGATACTTAAGAACATCTTGGGGTGATGGTTAGAGAGGTAACTTGGGATACACTTGAGAAGCTGAGAGCTGAAGATGTGAGAAAGATAAATGAGAGACTAAACTGGTTATGGTATGCTAACATGCTACAGTCCTTGCTGTCAGTTTTTCCAATGATAGTGGAGCACAGCTCTGTTCATATCTACTGCCGAGGAATTCATGATGTGCTTACATCTTGCACCTCCCTTAAGCATCTTCTGTTTTTTCTCCCTTCATTGCCAGTTCCTTCCATGATGTGCTTGTAACACAGTTATCTCTGATCATTTTCTCAAAGACTGGTGTTTTCAGTAACTCCAAAGGGACTTGCCGATCCAATATAGCTGACAATCCCACTCTCACTTTTTTAGAATGGTTGAGCTGACCCTCTCTTGAGTGCTACTGCTGGGTTGTCAGTTTCATTTTCAGGATCTGTCAGTAATAACTTCTGAGTGGCTTTGGTCATTGATTGCTTTAGCAGCCCCACAACTGCTAAGTACTGGTATTGCGCTTACACCTGAAATTCCCAGCAGGAGGAGAGCTCAGATGGCACCCGGAGAAACTGTGGGAGGACCTCTTGTTTATGTTGGTTTTGAGATACACTTGCAAAGCTAAGAGCTGAAGGAGAGATGTTTCTCTCAAGGCCTGAACATTTCTCTCTCTGACAGAAATTGGAGGCAGTCTTCTGTCTTCCTCTTTAGGTTTTTCTCTTATAATCTGTGGTGCATCCCAGGCACCTGGTTTATTTGATTTTCTGAGGAGAGAGGCTTCCGTCTTGCCTGGGTAACATTAAAAAAGTCACACTTGGAAGATGGCTATCAGCAGTTGCTTGGGACTGCAGACCTACATGATGCTTTAAAAACAATAAGAAAGATGCCTCACTCTGAAGTTTAGATACTTAGCCTAGAAACAGGGCTTTCTTATTGCTTCTGTTTTGGGGGGAAAATGCCCCCTCCATCCCCACTCCTGCCCAGTGCTCCAGCCACTGGTGGTCAGATTATGAGCTGGCATGAATCATTATTCCTCTAGTAATGTCAGAAAGAATGATGTCTGAACCATCCTCGTTTACCATCTGTCTCCTTTGTTTTCTACATGGGTCTCTCAAGGAGGAGGTGCAGGTCTGCTGAGAGAAGTGAGTGCGTAATGGAAGGTGCATGAGCACCTGCAGTTTGTGGGTACTCCTTCTCGTCCCTGGCCCTGTCTACCCTTTATTGTCTGCCATCACTTTAACATGGTTTGAGATTGCCTAGATGTTTTCAGGGGTAGGAGCTGCTGGAATTTTGATTGCAGCTGATATGCTAGGGTGTTGTGGCATCAGGCAGCCTGTGTCTGAAATGTGACGAAAGGCACTGTCATGATTTCTGAGACTGGAGGCCTTATTGTGCTGGCTTGAGAGAGGGAGATCTGGAAGATGCACCATTGTTCTGCCATCCTCAGCATATTCCCTGGGTATGATGGACTTCACAGTATGTGTACTTACATTATTAGGCCTTCTCATATTAATGCATTTAGGAAGATGAAAGAGTGAACCTTTTTTTGAAAGCCCACAGCATGGGAATGTGTTAGTTAGGAAGCTCATGTCACATGGATGTTTGGTGGTTTGTACTGCAGCCACGGTGGTAGGTGGAGAGAAGAGAAGTATGGGTACTTCTGCTGTTAGTGCTTGCCAGGAAGCAGTTCTAAGGAGCTGGGATCCGTTTCTTTAATCTACATGGAGTAGAAGATTTCCCAGTGCAGAGTGCACATGGTCCCGGCTCATAACTTTTGCATTCTGTATGAACAAGGACAGGTACAGATGAATAGTTACCCAATACTCTTCACTATGGCAGCAGACTGTACCACTTTTTGCATCCTCCAATGCATATACCACTTTCCCTTCCCTGCTCCACTTTTCTTTAAAGGACTTTTTTGGAAGTAGTAAATGAAGTCTTTATTGCCATTCTCATTTTTAGAAAGGTAAATGGAAGCTTAGGGATTTACTCCAGGCACGGTGTGGCTGTTCTCTATAGTGGCTGCAGAACTCCCTGATGCAATCCATGAGGTCTCTTTGACATTTAAAGCTTTAAATGGCTTGGGTTCTGGCTGTTGTGGAGACATCTGACTCACAGCGTTTTAGCTTACACAAGGACTTGAATCAATGGCTCCAGAAAGAAGGCAGCAGGGCTTTATCAATGAAATGTCTTCTTGTTGGCCTACAGAGCTTGCTTTCTTTGCAGCTACCTGGAAGGGCTGTAATTCTTGTAGATTTTATCTGGATAGGGTGTCACTGCATTTCTATTTTTGCATCAGGTTGAACTGTGCCTGAGGTTTCAGCAAGGTGCCTTATTTATACATGGGGACACCAATACAAAATGGAAGGAGAGAGGTGTGAATGTTTTCAGAAGCTGCAGATGGGATTTTCAAACATTTAAGAGAGACTCCATTCCCACTGAGGCTGCAGTTAAGATGTGGGCACCAAAGTTAATTTGTTCCTTTGGGCAGTTGCAATCTATAAATTATCTTTGAAGAAAATTCTCCCCTGACTACAGCAACTACATGGGCTGAAGACACTTATTTTGCAATGAATATAAAGTGAAACATTGCTGATAGTGTAACCCAGTAGTTGGAACACAAAATGTGTGGCATACTGGAGAAACATCCAGTTTGCATCCAGTGCTTTATGGCAGCATTGCTGCATTGCTGGAGTCTCCAGATTTTAGGACCAGCTCTCAAGTCTAAAATTTTAGAGTTTTTCTGAAGACCAACCCTTATCTTCCACTTAAAATTTTTCTCCATGCTCAGATACAAAGCAAAGTTCTAACAGGTGAATCATGCTATGCTTCTAAGCATCTTTCCGCACTTTCCAGAGCTGTATTTTAGCCATATGGGCTTTTATGTTGATGGAAAAATGAGATGGAAATCATGATTTTTCCTCCCACTTGTGTATGTTCAGATGACAAAGCTATTCAGACTCTTACTGTCCACTCTTAGTGATACTCATGAGAGGTGGGTGAGTCACATTTGGGAAAGCTGTCAGATGTAGTAATTTGTAACAGTAGTCACAACAGAGGTCTTACAACAAAGGACTCTGTGTGTGAGAAGCCACACTAATGGGTTTCAGTGTAAATCGAGAGTTGTATTGCCTTCTGTCAGAGATGACTTGAAAATAAAGTACTTTGATGGTAATACTGCAGATGTCTGCAGGAAACCTCGTACAGCCTTGAGCACTGTGGTTAGATAGCTGTGCAAAAAAGTGCATGAAGGGAAGAGCTAATGTGTAATACTTCTATTTAAGATAGAGGGAGGAAATAGAAATTGTGATAGCATGCTATTTCAAGTAATAATAGAAAGTGCTTGATGTTTACATGGTGAATGGATCAATACTAATTCTGTAGTCAGGGCACATACAGTAGTTTGGATTATACAAGTGATAGATGCACTCGGTATAGCTGAAATTTCCACCCTGCAACATTTATTTCTCACTGCGTGTTAGATGGAATTTTCCACCCAACTATCTGAAAGGATTTGCATAAGAATGGTGATAGAGCAGTATTCTTTAATGATGTGCTTTTCTTTGTTAAACTTCAAAAATGTCTACGATGCATGATGAGGTTCAGATGAATTGTGAAGCTAATGCTTTTATATTTTCTTTAAAGAGCTTATCTTCAGTGTCTTGTGGGAGTTACTTTATATTGTTTTCATAAAGGCAGCGGCAGTAAAGTTGACTTTGTAGCAACACTAGTAGGTGCCCCCTCCTCCTTTATCTTCAGGTCTTCAGTACTACGAAAGGAGACATTTCACAACACCCCTTACCCAGCACCTGTTTGCTTTACTGTTAGCTCATATGTACTGCTTCTGTGGTGCTATACTGTGGCCAGGAAGAGGGAGCAGGAGCGGAGGCGCCGGGAAGCGATGGCGGCGACGTTCGACATGAATTTCCAGAGCGATTTGCTGGCGATTTTTGAGGAGAATCTTTACTTTTGGCTGTGCAGTGTCATTTTATTTCTGAAACAATGATACTCTTGGCATTTAACCCAGATCAGCCCAAGTTGCTGTACTGTTTGTGGAAGCTGGGTCATAACCAAGCATTTCCCAGAATGATGACTTAATATAAAGAATGTCAGGATTAAACTAAATGTGAATATCTTCTGCTATGGGCGATTTTTGTAAAATGATAGAGAAGACCTTTTTGTTTTGTTCTCCAGCTCCTTCCAACTAAAGTCTGATTTTTTTTTAAATATGAGGGAAAAGCTACTTGAAATTGGTGAATTTTAGGAATGCAACCTAATGAGGAGTAATATTTCCTTTCTTGGCCATTGGTCCAGTGAGTCACCTACTAACCTGCATTGTGGTGTAGCTATTTAGAAGCCACCAGCAGCACGAAAATTAAGCAAGACAAGTGACTGTGAGGTGTGTCATCAGATCCAATTGCATGTAGAGTGCAATGATTCCACTTTTATAACAACTACTAGACAAGTAGGGACAATACTGTCCTGAATTTTGTTGGGTTTTATTTTCACCTTTACTGGAAAGAAATTTTAGCAAACATAACTTCTTCCCTGGTGATCTGACACTCTGCTCTGATGTCAGACCTCACATGTAAAATCACTGGTATTTATTTTACTTGTGCCTATGAAAGGATAATAGTAGCTATGGATCCTGTACATGTTCTATCTATGAGAGCCCAGCACATCCCATATATGTGCCTTGGTACTCAATCACACCCACAGGACAATCATTTACCTTCCTGTGCTCTCCTCTCTTCTTGAGCCTGTCTTCCTCAGTCCCCCAAACTCAAGTGTTACTCTGTGTAGAAAGAAAAGAGCACAAAGGTGCTCTTTTTTTTGAGCTGAAAGAAGGGAGGAAAATTCTTATATCAAATCTCTTTCAAAATCAACATCTGTTGCAATGTCTGCAAAACTATGAACTAAATATCAAAATTTGCACAGTGACTTCCTTGGCGATAGCCAGAGAAGGTTGTGTTTTAATACAGTGCAGTAATGGCCACATATGCGTGGACACAGTTATTTCTGTGTGCATCTACAGCTACACACAGTATGTGTATATTTGTATATTCGTATGTACAGTTATAATGTAAGAGCACAGGATAATACAGGTTAGAAGGACCTTAGGTGGTCTATAGTCAAGCTTCCTGTTCCAAGCAGATTTGGCTGTGAAATCAGACCATGGTTCTCACAGTTTTATTCAACTGGGTCATGAAAATGTCCAAGGATGGAGGCAGCACAACTTCTCTGGGCAACCTGCCCCACTGCCTGCCTCTCTTCAGGGGAAGAAGTGTGTTGTTATCTCCAGCCTGAATCTCTCTAAGTTTCATTTGGTGCCTCTGTCTCTTGCCTTCCTGTGAGGCACTGCTGGGAAGAGCCTTTCCTCTTCTCATTGTTCCTTTCCCAGTGGCACTGTGGTGCTGTCAGGTGTCCCAAAGCCATCTCTGTTCCATGCTGAACCAGCCCTCGGTTCACAGCCTTTCCTCGTAGGGCAGCTCTCCAGCCCCACTATCTTAGTGGCATCCCCTAGTCCACATAAGTTTGTTGACATCTCTCCCACCAAGGCCTTGGCACAAGCCTCAGTGCCCTGATGAGGCCTGTTGACTCTTCTTCCTCAGTTCCGTGCAGGTGTCGCTCTTGGGTGGGGCTGCCTGTTGGTCCTGCTCCAATTGCATGGAATCCCTGTTGGCCTCTTTCTCCTTGCATGTTGTATGTTTATGTACAAATGTTTGCCAAAACCATGGTTTTAAACATGTGCTTCTGCTGTTACTTAAACTAGCATGTTTAAGACATAGCCTCCTTGGATTCAACCTTGTATTTTTAGTGTTTTGTTGAATTTTTGAGGAGCGACATCCTCACATCTATGACCTGGTACTACTCTGTGTCGTTTTTAGACCTTTACCATAACATAAACCTTGTCCTGCCTCAGGAAATGTTTCATTATGATGGCACAATATATTTAGACTTGGCATCCATTACATGGGTTTGAGAAGGGAGGATGCTGTAGAGTCTCCTGTTAATAGGACTGGCACTAGGACATACCCAAAGATGACCTGATGGACTAGCCAGTTTGGAAGAGGAGATACTAGCACAGTCACTGTACTGATGCTAGAGCTGAATGTATGTGGAAAGCTACTGTTGTGTGCATGAGTGCTACTTTATGTTAATGTCTTTTTTGTTTTTGTTTTGGAAACATATGGAGCTGGTTTCTGCAGAGTTCTTCCATTGACCATACCAAAAAAAAAAAAAAAAAAAGCCTTTATGGCTTAGTTAATTCATCACTGGCCGCTACATACATGCCTGTCCCACAGTATTGCTCTGTAGTGTCAGGTGAGGTTTGCAAGTACTGGGAGAGTCATGCCTTGGATTAGTGTGTGCCAGGATCTGTGTTTTGTCAAATGTCACAAGTAATGGCCAACAAGAGTTGCCAGGTCTGTTGGCTAAAATGACTTAAAAATTCTACCTAACTTCGAACAACAGCTAGCATGAGGGTATGAGATGAAGCTGCATGTCTGTTTCTTGCTATATTTTACACTGTTAGTTGCTATTCTGCTACAGCCCTGTCTGACACCTCAGCATGCCAGCTGTACTCATTTTACACAACTAGCAAATCCCTAATTAATGAATTGATGTTATTTTGCCATTTACACCTGTTTTCTGGCTAGACACTTGCAGGTGTCTGCCTTCCTCCAGTACAACCCTGGTGACTCTGGGCCGGAGTACTCTGTGGTGGGTGAAGAGCACCTGATGTGTGGGCATATGATACAGGGGAAAAGTTATTAAAACTTAGAAGGCTTAGCTTGCTGAAATATGTACTGTCTGCTAGTAAAGGCCTTGAAGACCCTGAATGTTGTTAAAGGAGGAGCTCATTCACAGACATTCACTGATAAGGGAAAGCTGGAATGTGCACAACAGTAGAAAGCCGACTGCATCCTGCTCTGCAGTCTTGGAGCTTGACCAGGATGAGACTGCGCCTGTGCACAGATTGAGTTCAGGGTGGTTCATGAGGAAGATGAAGACTACTTCAACCCTGAGCCCCAGACGGCAACACTGCTCCTGCGCAAATACAGAAGAAGCTTCTCGAATCTAATTATAATAGGAAGTGAGGGAAAGTCATGAGTATGTAATAGTCGCTTATGAATAGGCATGTCTTTACACAATAACTATCTGCTTGTTAGACCGTACGGTGTGCGAGTTAGGAGGATTACCCCCTCACACCCGCTGGCGAATAAAGGCATACCTGCTTTATAACCCTTAACGGAGTTACAGAGTTTGATTCCGCAAAAGAATTTGTCGACCCAGATGGGGCACCCTCTCTATCTGACTGCAGGACCAGTGGCATGTGAGAAGATGTTCTAGGCGCCACTGGACTATTTCTCTGGAGAATCTCCCACCCCCATCCAATCACTCCGGGGAGAGAGATGGCCCATCAGTGGGCGGACGAGGTATGTGACTTGGGGATACGGATACCTGGGAATTGGAAAGAGAGGATGAGTCTGTAAGTCGTGCATGGGACCCCATATGCGATGATGAGGAGCTAGATTGCTCGCCCCTGGGAATTGGTGGGCCCAACAGGATACGTAGTGAGGTGAGCTGTGGGGAGGGATTCCCTATAGCTTGCCAAGACCTTGTAAGGTGTCTGAGGCTGGGGATAGCTATCATCGTATTTCAAGTGTTGTATATGCCCGGTACCATGTGTGGTTAAGATATCCATAACATTGGAAATTGTGGATCCAATTCGACTGGCCGTAACCAACACTGTGTGAGTTGGGCTGGTCCTGAAACAAATGGCTGTGTGTTTGAGATGCAGCATCGCTGCAGAGTGAGTGAGGAGTTCTGATTGTTTTGTGTTGTTAATTTGTTCTGTGCTCCGTGAATTGTTTAATGTATGATAGAGTGCTGGAGTTTGGCAAGAACCGGTATGCCGGGGTGGGTTCAAGTAGCTGATCTGTGCCAGCAAGGAGTTTCAAGTACTATGCAGGTAAAACTAGGCAGGACAGCTTGCTCATTCTGAAAAGCAAAGGGTGCTGCCAGAGACAAAGAGCTTGAAGCTTCAAATGTTTATAAAACTTACAAATTAGTTTTGAAAATATCTAGCAAAAAGGAAAAAAATGGAAAAACCCAGCCTCGCAGCTGTGTGTGTGTATGGGTGCCCCTGCTTCTGCTTCTTTGCTGAGTCTGTGGGAGTTAAACATGTTATCTCTGCAGGGAGATACTGGGTTATGAACAATTCTATTCGCATAAGAATAATGAGCAAACTGGCTATTATAGGGATTCCTAAACAGGCTTTATTAAAAGATGGGAGAAATTATCCTCGAAATTTTAAAAGTGCCAACTATTGATTTATCCAAAATTTGTCATGTGATTATTTCTGCAGATAGTTTTATTTTGTATAATTGGGGAACAATACATTCAGGTTTGGTATATGTGTGCGTATATTATGTTTATCAGTAATGTAAGAAAGGTTGAACTACTGCCTAATTGGCTAGGACAAAACTTAATGTAATTTAACGGAAAGTATGAGCAGTAGAGGAAAAGAAAGTTTGGTTCCAGAAATCCGGGACCTTGAGGGGAAAGACCAGGAACGGGTTAAAGAACAGTGTAAAGAAAGGTTTTAGTGACAACTGAAAAAGAAGGAGATGAAACTAAGGAAAAGGCAAAGTAAAGAAACTAAAAACGGAAACAAAAAGAGCCCTCTGGGGTGTGTATTAACACATTGGAAGGATGTTGTTTGGAACTGGGAGCACTGAAAACAAAAAGACCCTTATTAAATATTGTAATCAATGGTGGCTGCTTTACAAATTTGATGTTGAGGCAAAGTGGCCACTTAATTAGAAAACAAGTTGTAACACTGTCTTACAATTAATATTGGTTTTGAGAAGAGAAGGAAAGTCAGATGAAGTGTCTTATGAGGATATGTTTTTAACCCTCCATAACAATCTGGAGTGATAAAGGAACTGTGGAATTGTGCCCCTCACAGGACCCTCTGACATTTGCCCTTGAGCGAGAAAATAACAAGGAATATGGAGGTAAACTGAGGCAATTGTTGTTCAGTGTGCAGCATTGGACAAAAGTGCACAAAGTTAAACAAAACTCATCAGGCACCAGAACAGGATCTCACTGATCTGATTAAGCCTTCCTCTCAATCGCAGGGACAAGATGCCAACTTGGAAAGGACGCCCACTCCTCTGGATAGCCCTGTATCCTTCCACATCAGAAAAAGTCTGCTCCAATGGTCCTGCAGGCAACTCTCTGGGAGGCAGTAGGCCTTGATGGAGGGACAGTGCTAATCAAGGTACGCTTTCCACCACCAATTTAGAAGCATGGAAAGGGCTGCCTGAGACTACCGGAATGATCTGGTAAGTGCAGCCAAATATTTTCAGTTTATTACAAGACTCCACAACCACGATAGGGGCAATCTACAGTTACTGTTGGAGTGTTTGACAGAGACAGAGAAACAACTAAACAGTCTTAAAGACTGTGGGGAATTTGGCCAAAGATTATTACAAATGAGAAGGAGTGGACGTTAAAGATTATTTCCCTCTTCAAGACCCAAAGTGGGATACGAACAGGAATGCACATAAAGAAAGGCTGCAAGCATATCAGGGGTGGATTCTAGAAGGAATGGAGAGCGCCATTCCCAAAACAATAAATTGGTCAGTATTATATGCAGTTAAGCAAGGTCCTTCCGACTCACCATCTGAATTCCTGGATTGATTAAGGGATGCAACGTACCACAGCACACCGCTGGATCTTGGGTCAGAGTTAGGAATACAACAACTAGTTTCTTTGTTCTTGGGTCACTCAGCAGGGGATATCAGGTGTAAATTTCAAAAGCTGCGTTCCATAGGAGATAAGAACCTGCAAGTATTGTTGAATGAGGCAAAAAAGAAATGAAAGAGAGTGGAGTAATCAGAAAGGACAGGTAGTGGCCCCTGTGAAGGAGGATTGATGGAGATCTGGGAAATCCACCCTAGCAGATCATCTGGTTATAATGAAGCTAGGGAAAGAGTAAAATACGATAGAGTTTTAATTGAAGCCAGGGCAACATATTCAGTTTTAAACTGAACTTTTTTTGATACCCCTGGGAAATGACTACATGATAGTAAAGGGAGCAACTGACCAAAGAGAAAAGGCATATTTTTGCAAACTTTTGAAATACAGATTGGGGAAACAATGGAGTATACACCAATTCCTATACATGCCCCACTTCCCCGAAGGCACACTGGGGAGAGATTTACTAGAACAATTAGGGGCTGTGATTAAATTTGTAAAAGGAGAAATTACTCTGGAGGTAAATTATCAACAATACATACAAATAATGAGCTTATCTCTAGCTAATGTGCCCACAGGAGGAAAGATCCATGAGGAAATTATGAGCCAGGGGTATGGGCCACTGATGTGCCCAGAAAAGCAAAGAATGTTCCACCTGTTGAGGTCAAATCAAAGAAGGGTGGCAGCTGGTAAGAATGAAATAAGATCCCCTAAAGAAAGAAGACAGGGAAGAAATTTGTCCAATACCTGTCTGTAAGACTGATGGATCATATCAAGTGGTCCAGGACTTATGAGCTGTAAATAAAATAATAAGATGTCTATCTGGTGGTGGCAAACCCATGTACTCTATTGATTGTATTGACACCTGAACTAACTTAGTTTACCATATTAGACCTGAAGGATGCCTTCTTTTGCCTCCCTGAGGAGGCCAGCCAGAAAATTACTTGCATTTGAAGGGGAGAATCTCAAAAGTGGATGCAGATATCAGCTTATTTGGACAGTATTACTGCAGAGTTCAAAACAGCCCTACTATATCTGGCAATCAACTTGCAAAGATCTTGAGTCTTGAGAAGCCCTGTCTGAGGAAGAAAAACTGTTACAGTACATGGACGGTATTCTGATTGCCACCAGGACGAGGAACGCTTGCATGACCTGGATGGCGAGTCTATTGAATTTTCTAAGACCCCAGGGATATTTGGAATCAAAAAGAAGGCCCAGATAATGCAGCGCAAGATGATTTACCTGGGCTACAAAGTCAGTGCTGGACAGAGGACTTTGGGACAAACCTGCAAAGAGTCAATATGCAAACTCCGAGATTGCAAACAGTGAGAGAGTTACGAATTCTTCTGGGAATAACTGGATGGTGCTGACTGTGGATGGACTGCTTGTTAAACTCCTGTACACACTAACAACCACTGAATAGAAACAACTTCAAAGGAATAAAGAAGCTATACAGGCCTCTGAACTACTGAAAAAGGCCCTGATATCAGCTCTGGCCTTGGGACTCCCAGATGCGAGTAAGCCATTTTTTTTTCTCCTCTAACGTTCTCACAGGATCCGGGCCCGTATCACTGAGCAGTTGCATACTTTTCCAAGCAATTGCCGCAACTGCAAAAGGTTGATCTGGATGCCTGCGAGCGGTTATGGCCATAGTACTGGATATCCAGGAAGCCCGAAAATTCACTCTGGGCCAGAGTATGATTATGTTGGTGTCCCATACAATATCTGCTGTATTGGAAGTGAAAGGTGGCTTTCCATACAAAGGTTCTTGAAATACCAGACTGCAATGGTAGAAAACTGTAATTACTAACATTGTCAGTTCAGCCTCTTTTCTTAGTGGAAACCCAGGGGAACAACTATATCATGACTGACTGGAAACTATTTAGGCGATATACTTGAGCCATCCGGACTTAAAGGATAGTCCTATGGGAAGTGCTGAAGATTGGTTCGTGGATGTGAGCAGTTATGTCCTGAGCGGTAAAAGACATTCTGGATATGCCATGATCACTACTCGAGACATAACAGAGTTAGGATCTTTACCTATGAATACCTCTGCACAAAAGGCAGAGATAATTGCTCTGACCCGTGCCTTGGAATTGGCTAAAGGCAAAGCTGCAAATATCTACACATATTCGAGGTATGCATTCGGAGTTGTACATGCACATGAAGCAATCTGGAGAGAAAAAGAGTTATTGAACTTACAGAGTAAACACATCAAACATGGAGATCCTGAAAGACTGGAAGCAGTCCAGCTCCCTGAGAAGGTAACAACCATGAAAATCAAAGCACACCAGAAAGCGAATTCGGAACTGGGAAGAGGAAATGAGCTGGTGGACAGAGAGGCAAAACAGGCAGCCAAAGAGGAGGTAAAACCAGAAGGGGCTTTGACACCTGGTGGACAAATCTCCCTGGAAGGAGAGCCCCAATATACCAAAGAAGATCAAAAGCTCACTGCAGATTTGGAAGGGTCATATAATGAGGAGGGATGAGTTCTCACCCCACTAGGTAAATTAATCATAGCATAATTAAGCATAGAAAAAGGCACTGGGGAGCAGAGGCCCTATAGAAATGCCTAATTAGAGAAATTGTAGCTAGAAATGTATATATTGCTGTGAGACAAGCGACTCAGCAGTGTGATATTTGCCTCTAGACTAATCCCAAAAATACCCCCACAATGGAAATGGGCCAAATCAGGAAAGACAATGGGCCTGGATGACAATGGCAAATTGATTATTTTAGAACTTCCAAGAAAGGGAGGTATTGATATTTGTGAGTACTAACCGATACCTTTTCAGGTTGGCCAGAGGCATTTCCTACCAGAAGAGCCAAGGCTCGAGAGGTAACCAGAATATTACTACAAGAGATATACACCATTTTGGGGTTCCAGTGACCCATCTGCCACTTTGAGATCCATCTGGACACTAATCAGAAGACCATACTCGTATATATTGGCCTAGGTTGTATATGTTTAAGAACTGCTTGTATTTCTATAGTAATAGATGAGACAATTATAGATAGCAAGAATCATTCTAATTTTTGCATTTGTAATTTTGTTAAGATTGTTGGGTGTGACTTTTCTTACTTAGCACCAGTCGTATCTTACCAGTCGATGAAGTCTAATTACACTATATACCACAAATTATCACCTGTACCTATTGGAACGAATCTTATATTGGTAAAACAATTAATGAAACATCGGGATCTGATCAAGATCTTGGATAAAGTCCAAGAAAGTAGGAGAAAGACCTGAAAACAGTCCACCATGACACGGAGGAAATGAACAGGGTCCTGAAAAGGGTAAGAGAAGATGCAAACCATGGTGGGACATGCTATTTGGATGGTCCCCCACTGCAACTGGCATTCTAAATATGTTTTGTCACCTTGTTATTGTCCTGTTGATGTTAGTTTTAGTTAGTTTTGTTTTCTCTACTCTGTTGTTTGTTTGGAATTGGAGAATGCTACAACGACTAACAATTTTGACCTCTATGTCCAGTGCCCATGAGAATTTGTCAAAAGGTATTTTTCAAGAAAAATACTATCCAGTTCCCCTTCAAAAAGTAGATAATGTGTGAGGCAAATTAATTTGCCTGAGTTTAAAATACAGGGGGGAATTGATGGGTGGGCATATGATACAGGGGAAAAGTTAGAAAAGTTAGAAGGCTTAGCTCGCTGAAATACGCAGCTATTCTACTACAGCCCTGTCTGACACCTCAGCATGCCAGCTGTACTCATTTTACACAACTAGCAAATCCCTAATTAATGAATTGATGTTATTTTGCCATTTACACCTGTTTTCTGGCTAGACACTTGCAGGTGTCTGCCTTCCTCCAGTACAACCCTGGTGACTCTGGGCCGGAGTACTCTGTGGTGGGTGAAGAGCACCTGATGTGTGGGCATATGATACAGGGGAAAAGTTATTAAAACTTAGAAGGCTTAGCTTGCTGAAATATGTACTGTCTGCTAGTAAAGGCCTTGAAGACCCTGAATGTTGTTAAAGGAGGAGCTCATTCACAGACATTCACTGATAAGGGAAAGCTGGAATATGCACAACAGTAGAAAGCCGACTGCATCCTGCTCTGCAGTCTTGGAGCTTGACCAGGATGAGACTGCGCCTGTGCACAGATTGAGTTCAGGGTGGTTCATGAGGAAGATGAAGACTACTTCAACCCTGAGCCCCAGACGGCAACACTGCTCCTGCTCAAATATAGAAGAAGCTTCTTGAATCTAATTATAATAAGAAGCGGGGAAAGGTCATGAATATGTAATAGTCGCTTATGAATAGGCATGTCTTTACACTATATCTGCTTGTTAGACCGTACGGTGTGCGAGTTAGGAGGATTACCCCCTCACACCCGCTGGCGAATAAAGGCATACCTGCTTTATAACCCTTAACGGAGTTACAGAGTTTGATTCTGCAAAACACCCTAGCCCCCAGTTTTATGCCCCACTCTTAACTGCAGGTAAGTAAACAACTATTTTGTGGCATGTGGTAGTAGGTCCCAGACTGAAAAGCAGTTGCTTCAGATTTAACTGATGTAATGGGGAGCAATGTATGGACTGGGTAAGTTTATGTGGCATTTGGTATAACAACCTCAAACTGGTGTCTCTTTGTGTTCTCGATTTTTTGCCCATTCTACATGTTATTTTAACTTGGCTTTTGAGTTTAATTACCTGTGTGGTGGGACTGAGAAATAAATGCTGCCTTTGTATTGGCAGAAGATGTGGTACTTGTAACGCTGTTATGGTGAAGATAAAGCTTTGTACTAGTGCAGGAAATAAGGCCCCCCCAATTATTTGAGAAACTGCGCTATCCAGGATAAATGTTACAGGAAGCATTAATCTTCCATAAAAATTCTTTTGCCTGTGAGGAATTTAATGCACAGGCTTTGTGAGAGAATATATTATATCTCAATCATGTTCTGAAATGCTCTATTTAAGAATTAGGCATAAGAAAAACCTTCATTTTCTGCAGTTTGAGATATTTGCATTTAAATATTTTAAACATTGTTTTAAACATTGATGCTTAGGAGCCTGTAAATATATAAATAATATTTGCATATAAATTACGTGTCCTGTATTTGATACACATATAGGATTTTTTTACTTTCTCTTAGTCTGACTTTGTTTATGGCAATCTCCTGTGTACTCTTTCTTTTCCTCTGATAGGCACCTGGAAGAGGATATGATGGCAGCTGAATCATCCAAGCCTGCTTCTAATTACATTAAAAGACCATGAGGTTTTTATCATAGCAATTTGAAACCATAATTAATTTTAACCTGCAAAAAAAGGGAAAAAAATCCTCAACTTTTTCTCCTGATGAGAGGTGTTAGCTGAAAACCTAACCTGTTTGCTGGTTTGTTGAAGAGACATGGTTTAGGCAATGTACTTTCCCCCTCATCCCCTTTCCATCAGTCTGTTCAGCAGGATCCTGGTGCTGGCCCTACCAAGGCTGGAACCTCCTCTCCAGGACAAGGACTTCCTGACAGAGCAAAACAAGAAGAATGCAATGGAGGTCTCCAGTCTAGTTCACCAAAGAGTAAATAAATGATACAATGAATTCAACATCTACAGTTTGATACAGACTGTAACCAATATTTACCATATAAGGTTTTCCAGTCTAACTGCCAGAGTGGTACAGTTTTAGACTCTGGTTACTTGGGTCTGGTCAAAACAAACTTGGCATGGGTTTTTTTCTTTCCTTTTGGATGCGTAGACCTTGATATCCAGCTCAGTGTCTTGTTTTGCAACATTTGGCCTGGCTTATAGCAGCATTAGTCTCTTATGAAGCCTTGTTAGAACACAAATGTCTTATGGATTAAGACAGAAGAAAGAACCATTACAGTTTTTTTCCCTTAGTCCTCATATTCCTGAAGTATACAAAAACTTGTTCTGTTAAGTCTTGCTCTTAATAATCTCTTGAATGCTACAGTGTTATTTATTCTACACTCCTTCATAGGACTGGTCAGGCTGTGTTGACCTGTTTTCTTTTTGGAAAACCTTCCCATAATGACTCCTAGTAGTGAAGTGTCCATTGTGGGAAATTCTGTTCCACAGAACCCTTCTACAGTGCACAAGTTCTACCGTCCTGCTTTTGCCCATGCCTCCATGATTTCCAACCCATGTTTCATCAGAGGTTGTGTCCTCAGCTACACCTCTAGAGATTTCTGCAACTTTTGATGGCAAGAAAATTCTTTGATAGTAAATATTAAGAGCTGTCTGTCTTTGCTATGTAATTTAGAACAAACTGCAGATAAATACTTACAAATAAGGGTCTGCCCTGACTACTGTACGAAGCTTTCAAAAAACAGTTGTGTATAAGTAAACAATCCTGGAGTTGTGTAGTAATAGAATGATGCTTCAGGTCTTCTCCTTACTGTCAGTGCATGAGAAGAACTGAAGATGAGAGGTCTGAAATACTGTCAGAAGATGCTATTGATATGAGGGGATCTTGGCCTAAAGGTATTCAAAGTCTTTTGAAGTGTCTTGCTTTTTGAAAGAGTGATGAGTACCACCTTCTGAAAATCAAGTGATTTTGTGATAGTTGATATAGCCTTTTTTTCAATGTCTTGGCCAATTCCGGTATTAGTGTGTTATCTCCCAAGCTGTGCACCATAACATGAGTTATCTGGCTATTTTTTCCAGTTAATATTAACGTTTGTATAGAGGAAAGTTTGCAGTCGATGAGTTATTAACATCAAGGACTGAATGCATATGGTCTTGTCAAGGTATTCCTACTTCCCTCCATGAGATTTCTGTGGAAATAACAATAATCAATATTTTGTGTGTTTATCATTTGGTATGAATTTCTTGTCTTGCTTGTATGATTAGAAGCTGTGATTGGAATTTTACTCTCTTGTGCAAGGTGCTGTACAGATGGAGGATATTAGATGTCTAATTCTACAATGGGGTTACAGCATTGGTGCATAAGGGAAGAGTAACTGACATAATCTACCTAGAGTTGTGCAAAGCAGTTGACACTGCCCTGCATGACATTCTTGTCTCTAAATTGGAGAGACATGGATTTGATGGATGGACCATCTGGTGGATAAGGAATTGGCTGCATGGTTGCACTCAAAGAGTTATGGTCAGTGGGTCAATGTTCAAGTGGAGACTAGTGATGAGTGATGTTCTGCAGGGGTTGAGATTGGTACCAGTGTTGTTTAACATCGTTGTTGGAGATATGGACAATGGGATTGAAGGCAGCCTTGGCAAGTTTGTGGATGACACAAGGCTGTGTGGTCAACGTGCTGGAGGGAAACAATACCATCCAGAGGGACCTTGACAGACATGAGAGATGGACTGTACAAACCTCTTGAAGTTCAATGAGGCCAAGTGCAAGGTCCTCCATCTGGGTCCTGACTAGGACAGTCCCAAGCACAGTTACATGCTGGGTGGAAAATTGATTAAGATTCCAAAGCTTTTCTAATGAACTCTCTGCATCAGATAGTCCAAGGAGTCATGTACAGACTGAGACTGAACAGTGAAACATCTGCTAATGATTAACATTGATTCACATTAGGTGTTGCTCTTGAGTTTTCTTTAGGCTTTGATCGGACATTTTTAATCAGTCCATGATCTTTCTTCTTCCTTAATATCCTTGCGCATGCTTCTGCAGAATCTGGGATCAGATTTTACTTCTGCCTTTGCACATTTAATCTAAAATGGCTAGTAAGAACTAGGACATTTTTATAGCTGTAGGTTGTCTTTGTCAAGGGGATTTTTGGCTAGTTAGCAAGATAATCCATATACCCTCAGGAGCTGACCTGTTTGTTAGACTTGAAAAACTGGTTCATCTCAACAGCTGCCATTCCTTTGTGCAAGGGACTCTACCTGAATGGCATGAGTAATTATCTACTTAAAGAGAGGACAAATAACCTCCATCTTCACAACAGAATTTGCAGTATGCAAACTGACCCATGGTGCATAGATTTCCAGATCATGGCACTGGGCTTTTGAGATTCCAGCCATTGCTCTATTAGCTGTTTCCCAGCATCTTTATGTCATGAGGTAAGGACTTTTCTGTCCTCTGTGTGCTGAAAAACAGCACAGGTTTCAGTCTCCTAAGACGTTTCTAAATTGAGCATTAGATATTTTTGTCAAAGACTAGAGTAGAAGTTAAATCTTTCACTAGTAGTCTGAAGCCTCTTAGGAATGAGATTTAAAATACCAAGATATCTCTATAGGCGTATATCCCTTACTATAATATCTTAACTAGAAGCTGATATAGTTAACTTTATCTGGTAGAGCTTTCTGGTGAATTATTTTCTTTCTCAGTAATTTCTCCGTTTAGGAACCCTCCTGAGAAATCTTTACTGCATTAGCTTCAGCTTTGCTGCATCTTTATCTTTAAATAGCTCTTTTAAATTTGCTTAGGTAAATCTGGGGTTTCGTCTGTCTTCAATGGTATTAAAATAGTACCTGAAGGGAGTGTCACCTGGGTAAGAAGACGCATCACTAGACAAGTCTATAAATGAGAGACAGATGGATTGCTGCTCAGAGACAACAAGATTATGGGTAGAAACCTGTTTACCTTTTGCAATGCAGTGACTGAGCTGAGCAAGCCATCAGAACAGAACTGAACTGAGTAATGCATATCTCTAGCTGTCTCTTAATTCTCGAAGCTGGAGAAGAGTTTTTTACACCAAAAGTCCTCGTCAGCATACTTGCAGTTATCTATCCAGAGCCAAATATTGTAAAGCACCTTCAGTCTGAGTCTTGCTTTGACGTTTTTGTAAGCTCAAACCTATTGTTGGCTAGCTAATAGGAGAACTCTAGTCTTTTTGCAAAGGCTACCCTTTTCTTAAATCAGCTGGATGTAATTAGTTACTTACTTGGAGTGGATGGTATCTCCTAGGGCTGTTAGAATGGTTCCTCTCTTAAGTCTTTGTGTGCCACAGGCAGAAGCCAGGAGGACTTGCAGACCACAAAGAAGAAGATAACTTGCATGAAATTTGATATCAACACCTGGCAGAGCTACTCAGTTACACTGGCCACCACAGGACAAAACCCAGCAAAAGCGAAGCCTGATAGGGCTGCTGCAATGGAAGCTGCACAGCTGCTCACATTTCCTTTGAATTTTCTTTCTTTTTCTGAGCCAACCTTTGAGCTCTAGAGATTTCTGGACAGCTTTTTCTTTCTATAGGTGAAGAAAACAGAAGACCACAGTCATATATGCTGGTTTTTGCCAGTCATGTACTGAATTATGGTCCTTTTGGCTGAGGCTAGGCTTGCGTTTTTGTTGTTTGAGCAGAAGTAGGAGAGAGACCAAGACGAATGTCAGCTGGGGGATTTTTTGCACTCAACCTTTTTGAAAGCACCACTGAGATTAGAGGTTCAGATTTAGCATTAAAAATAGTCAGCTTGTGGTAAAGAAAAATCTGCAAGTACCAGCAGATATGCAGATGCCTGTGTGACTACTACATGAAGGATCAGGACAGTCTGTGCCCTTATTGTGTATGTCTAGCTTTCTTGGCAGGAGCTGCCATTGCAGTGGTCCTCAGTGGATATGTCTTCATGTAGAGAAATAGCACTGTGGGATGCAAACCTCTCCCAAGTCTCAGGTTGCCCTTCTATTAACTGGGGGAGAGACAAGTCCGAAGGGAAGTCTGTGGCTTAATGATAAAACAGAATGGTGTTCCACACCTCTTTAAATATGGCAGATCAATGCTGGGCCTCAATTACAGGTGGTTTAAGTATGTGGATTCTGGACCACAGGGATGAGAGGGCACAAGGTGTGGCTTTCCACTTTATGTAACCCATTTCAACATAATGAGTGTTAATCAGAGAAAAACAATGCATAATTGCATAGAATTTTTAAGCTGTCTTCCCTCTATTCTGCTCATGTGTGACTCCATTTGGTGTGGCATCCAGAGACACATTTTCAGAACTGAATGCTGGGAGGAAATGTATCTGTATGGAAATAGATCTTCAACCTCAAAGTGTCGGGCCTGGACATGAATATGTGGTGTCACTCTTGACATGGTCCTCAGGTAATACTAGCATCTTACTTGGGGTGAAGAAGTCCTTCTGGGTGTGTGCCCCGGTACAACAGGGGACAACCAAAAAACTTCTTGCCAGTGCTGAAACGGAATCACAGCTCAGAGTGTACTGCGGGACACTGAGAAAGTCCTGCTAGTGCTCTTTGAATGTTGGAATAGCTAAGAAAGTGGCTGTAGTAATTTAAATGTTCTCTTCTTCATTAGGTGAAATAATTCAAGCAAGACAATTTCCCCACTTGCAGTGGAACAAGTTCTTCCTAGTGTTGGAGTACCTTGATACCTCTTAAAACTGATCTCACCCCTCACAAGAGAAGAAGTTGCTCTACGAGCTGATTCTCCAGTTGAGGAAGGCATTTTACTATACAGAATTGTTTTTGTTCCACACTGCAGTCACAGGAGTTAGAACCAAACACATGTCCAGCAAACAAAATCCCTAAATGTTGTGATGAATTAAGATGAAATGCTGACATGCTACTGGGGTTTCAGAAGAGCTATAAAGCCAAAGTCTACATGTCCTTTTCCATAGGTACAAGCTCTGACCCTGACATGGGTTATCTGGGAGCATTTATGGAGAAGAGTAGGATCTAAAAACTTGTAAGACCTTATCTTTCAGATGTAAAGACAAATTAATTCTAGCTCTTCCTGGCAAGGAAGAAAGCAGAAACTGGGAGTAATGAAACAGAGTAATGAAATAATTCTCCTTTTTATGAGGTGCTCACCAAAGTATTGGTCAAAGAACCCAGTTTACTTCCAGTGGTGAAGTATATCTTGGGCGGTTTGATGAGCAGACACTTGTCTGGGTCTGATGTGTGCACTTTTGTCTTCTTAAAGAGCAGAGTGGTGCTGTTAGAGGACATCCTGGTGGTTCTCCCTCTCCTCTTCGTTGGTGGCAACAGCTTGGACCAATTCCCTCCAGGAGCAGTAGTACCACACAGAGCAGCAGTGTGTCTCAGAGGTGTCCCTAGTATGCCACAGTGTGAGGAGCATGTGCAGCCTCTTCCAAGGTGCACTGATCTCAACCCTCACAAGAGAAGATGATGTTAGTGTTCTGACTGATCCTCCATTTGAGGAAGGCATGCTACTATGCAGAAATGTGTTTGCTCCACACTGCAGTCACGGGAGTTATGCAAGGCCAGTGACATGACTGCTGTCAGCCTGGGGCAAAAGACTGGGTGCAACCTTACTTTCCTTTGCCCTTTGGGGCAGTGGGGATCTGAGTTCCCAACAGGGGCTGTGACTCTACCATAAGGACCAGACTGCCTCTGTGCACCCACTGCTAGTTATAGAATTGTCCAAGGACAGGTCTTGTTGGAGAGCACATCTCCAGCTTACACCAGGGAGGTCTTTCAAAGTGAACATTAGGCAGTTATCAAAGTGCCATTTACGAGCAAGGTTCATGAACTAATTAGTCACTAGCCCCATTAATCAGAAAGACTAGAAATAATTCAGCAGAATTCATGCTGTCAGCAAGGATGAGAAGAGCCTTCTCTATGACAGCTTACCTTGCATTTTGATCATTAGGCGATTTGGAGTTTAGACCATCCATCTTGTTTATCTGCCCTCAGGGGAAAATAATCCCTGCATCCTAGCCATCTCGACATGTTTGAAATTCAAACATATTTCCAATTCTGTCAGTAAAATATCAAATGGACACATTCAAATGAGTATTGACACAACAGTGCTGTTACATTTTTTTCCAAATACATTGTAAACAAATCCCTTCTTTCCCTACTGCTGGTCTGTGTGTAGTAGCTTGACACCACTGTAGGGAAAAAGAAGGGAAGGCTGTATGTATAGGTCATTACAAAACCAGTTAAATCGAAAAATTCTATTTATTCTTAGCAACCTTCCCAAGACAAGCCAAATTCACCAATGTAACTCCACCTTCTTGTGTCTTGGGTGAGATTTATTTATGTGAGCTTGAGCAAGAGATACATCTTAAAATAATCAAGCCAGTGTTTATTTTGGCTTTCTTTGCATCTTTTCCCCACATCAGAAATACATCCAGAGCCTGTGCAGTAAAATATTTCTTTAACAGATGCATACCACACTGTTGGTATGAAGTAGATTGGTCACTCTAGAAAGTGTATGCTAACAAGACAGCAACAGATGGTCTGGAATCTTGGTAAGGAATTGTTGTGGCTACTGTTTTTTTCATTAAGCATTAATTGCTGGAGGTGAAAATTATGCTTCTTAGTGTGCCAAAGCCTGGAGATGGGTCTCACTGTGTAACTCAGATGCAGAGAGTAGGGCAGAGAAAGGAGAAGTCTGGCTGGAAACCTAGGATGCCGTGAATTTCTTCCCTTGGCTGGAAGGACTGACTGTCATTTCTACTTTAGCAGTCACTGTCTGGGATGCAAAGGAATTTTGACATGGAGAGGATAAGGCTCACCGGGAATGGAAGAAATTTGGAAGGTAAAATGAATTGTCTCTCAAAAGAAAGTCTGCTTGAGAGGAACTGTTGGCTTACTTGAGGTTAAATGAACATGTGGCTGAAACTGAGAAGAGCTGATGTAATGGGAATGCGAAACAGGCCAAGAATGTGATAAGTTGTGCTGTATATATTTTGTTTGTTAGCATTTACCAGGTGAAGATACAGGTACCAACTTGTTCTTGTCCTGTGGAATGTCTATGTACAAACATTTCTTTTTAATATCCTTTTTTTCTCCCCATAGAATACATTCATTTTTTCCACATTATTTTAAATAAGAAATTCCCTCTGGATTTATCGAAGAAAGATACTGTACTGAAATCTTAAAAGAGCTACTGTCACTTGTGAAAGAAGGAAACCATACCATTAACCCCATACCCTAACTACCATTTATTGGCAGGACTATAGTTTTTGTGAGTGCCATTTCTGTTTCTGTTCTTTTTTTTATGCTGCTCTTATGACATAAAATACGTTCCTCATCCATTCTCATATTCAGTCTTCAGTGTATCAGAAGATGTTATTTCTTAGGCTAAGGCTACCTACATAATTTAACCTGCTGCTTTGTTGTGGGAGATACAGCTTATAGGTGGCATCTCTTTGTTGCATATACATGTCAAGTATGGAGTTTCATTACTGTGATGCTGCTCTAAATTTATTATAGGTCTAAGTAGTGCTTTGAGGTTCTTCCCCTCTAAAAAGACTTCAGTCTTCACCTGGTGGACAATCTTCTTTACCTGTAGCATTGTTTGAGTTTTCACATAAAAATACCTGATTTCATTCAGTATATATAAACTTAATCAATGTGATATACCTAATAAGCTGCAGATCACTTGTTAAAGTGATCCATAGCAGAGCTTAGAAATCTTGACTTGGTATCCTGGCCATCTTCTTCTTTCTGCTGTTACATACTGCTTTCATCAGCTGCCTGTGCAGTATCACTTTTGGAGAACTTATCGTAACATCATTACATTTTTCATCTGTCTTGATGTCTTGATAGGTTCATCCAGTTTCATTTTGAGATGGTGAAGGAAGAACAAATCAAAAACTTCTGACAAATATCAGAATGTCCTCATGTTGTCAGAATGCAATGTATCAGTGCTTCAAAAGGCAGGCTAAAATTTTTATGTTTTGAATTTTTAATTTCATATTATATATTATAATGTAAAATAAAAAAACTAGGTCAAAATTAATTTCATACTAGCACAAGCTAGAGGAGTTTTACCTGTAGGCTGTAATTTTTTTCAAAGTGAAAGGTTTCATATATGTATAAGAAGATACTGTTATCTCCTTTGTGACTCCTCTTATCAGTCTTACTATGCCATTGTGTGATCCTTCTTTGTGCTATATCTTACATTTTGTTAGCATTTATTCCTTGTAATGCACAGATTCTCATAATTAGAAGTTTCCAAAACATTGTTATTTTTTAGGGTTTTTTTCTTCTCTCCTTTTTAAAAACTTCCCTAGAAATTACAGATTAGCTAAAACTTGGAAGATTCTCATGTTTTGAAGGTTTAAGCAGTGCTATTTTATTAGTTTTGGACTGTCAGAGTGCAGACTGTCCAAGCCAATGTGGTAACTGAGCAGTCCTGATGGTATTGTAAATATGCATAAGTTCCCAGAGGTGCATAGCTCAGATCTCTTCACTGATGAACAGAAAAACCCTGCTGCTGCTTCTGTTACAGTAAATTAGCAGAAGAAAATCTGGTGAGGTAAAAGGATAAAGGGAGAATGACCTGAGACTGATGGTCGTAGGGAAGAAGGAGGCATAGACAAAGAAAACAGGCACAACTGGTTTTAATAAAAAGCCCTTTTTAATGCCAAATGGAGCTGGTTTTTACAATGGAAGGATGATTAACTTCAATTATAGCAGAGGCCTTTTTTTTCACTATTTCTTTAAGGTAAGTTACAGTATTGCTTTTATTCCATTAGCAGCCAGTTCTTCCAGATAGGTGCAATAGTCACAATAGTGCACATTTTGACCATCTATCTTCAATTATCCATTAGTGCTTTCTCACATGGTGCACAGAATGCATATGCCAATGGCAAGTGCAAATTCCATTGCTGGCAGTTCTGTGACTTTTTGTAATTATTTAACCCAGCAGTTGGCACAAAGAATCATGTGGAGCACAGCTGGAAACAAAGAACCATGTGATTGCTCCCTCGCCCCTTCCTAGGTGAATGGAAAAGAAAAGGTAAAACTCGTGGGCTGAGATAAGAACAGTTTAACAGGGCAGGTAAGGGAGAGTAAACACAATAACATACAAAATTGGTGATACACAATGAAAACAAGTTCACAGACCAGACACCAACACCTAACTGCTCTCAAACTGGAATCTCCAGTTGTGCCAGGAACTGCGTCATGAAGAGTGAGCACAAAACCATGCTGAGGAGACCGAGCTGAGGACTGTGCTGCAGGGACCATGTCAGAAACAGCGTCCCATCTCCATACCACCAACACTGCTGATGTATATACTGAGCTTGACCTCATGCTGTTGAATATCCCTTTGGCCAGTCTGGGTCAGGTGCTGTGGCCATATTCCTTCCTGGCTTCTTGTGAAAATCAACTCTTTCCACATCAAAACCAGGAAACGAACCCTTTCCCAGGAGGAAATAAGTGACCTTTCATCTTTGTTAAAGCAGTGGTCATCTACCTATCTGAATTGAAAGTGTGTGCTGAAGTCCATGGAAGAAGACTAGAACATACAGTCAGTTCCAGGTCTGCCACTGGTGTTCTGGATGTCCTTAGGTGTCTCACAGCCTCTGTGTGCCTTAAACCCTATCTGTTCAGAAAGGGATGATAGTATTAGCCTGAAACTATTCTTTTACAAGGGCTGCCTTTAAGAATTGTGAACTTCATAGAGCCTTAATGCATTACAGAATAAATAAGATTAGGAAAAAAATTTTGATGGAGTAACACAAGTTTCCCCTGGGAACTGTTACTATATATTTTCCAAAGAAAGTAAATGCATTAATTTATTAGATCTTTAACTGAAGAATTTTTATTCAGTTTGAAATGCAAAGATTTTCACCATGTTACGGAAATCTATTAAGATGAAGAAATGACCAGCATATTTGGATGATGCATGTTATTTGGTCCAAAATCTATTCTGACTTTCCAGGCTAAAAGGTGATGACCTTTACCTTACCCATGGAAATTTTTAGAGCAATCCCTGTACTTTTCTCCCTGCAAAATGTACCAAGCATTATTTAAAGCTGTTAAGGAGATGAAGAGTGTATTGGGACCATATTGCTCTCCTATCATCTGGCATAATGGTTTTCTTTTTGCTATTTAAGATTAAAACACATATGGAACTTGCTTTAATTTGTCACTTTTATTTTCTGAGTTTCTGAATTCCGGATTCAACAGGGATGTCACATTAATTCTGTTTAAATCTTGGGGAACAAGCAGGTTGGTTTGAGTTAACTGTGTACTGTATAATGATTCTGAGCTTAAGCAGTGTTATCTCCAGCAAATGTCTTTGCTACAATAGTCATCTGTGTGGAGCCCTGGAGCAATTCTTGGCGTTTTCTCTCATATCACTTCTCTATCAAAGCTGAGATTATTAATATTCACAGAAAAAAATAGATTTTTCTCACAGCAATTCTTCCTTTCTGTTTCTATTTGGTGAGAACCAAGCCTTCTGCATACATTATATGGATCAGCTAGAACAAGTCCGAGGAGAGAGGATGTATATCTGTGAAAGTGCTACAAATACATCACTGTGGTTATCAGAAAGGAATTGTAAACAGGCTCATATTCCTAGCACACTCACCTTTTGTTAGCTGAGGCCAAAATCCTGCCTGGCTTTTGTCCTAATTCTCCTATTAGCTATGGGAATATAAAACCAAGAATGGTGCACTTGAACAAGCTGGCTTTCTGTTGTGTGAAAGTGGGGCAAGTAAAAATTGAATTGCCTGCCTTTGTGACTGTGACAGCAATGCTGCTTTGCATGGTACTTTGTGACAGACAACAGCTACTATGCTGCAACTCTCCTTCACAGAGAGGGTGGTTAGGCATTGGAACAGTCTGCCAAGGGAGGTGGTTGAGTCGCCGTCCCTGGAGGTGTTTAAGGTTAGGGTAGATGAGGTGCTTAGGAGCATGATTTAGGGATTGGTGGGAATGGTTGGACTCGACGATCCAGTGGGTCTCTTCCAACCTGGTTATTCTGTGATTCTGTGATTTTGTGAACTCTACCTAGGAGCAGCCTGAGGGACTGCATGTGTGTGGTGTGACCTTGTCCCAGGCATATCCAGAAACAGTCAGACCTAGGACCACTTAAAAGTACGGCAGTTTTCCAGAGCAGATGCTGTGCTGGAATTTCTCCCAATTCCCAATTGCTCCCTAGCCCTGAAAGTGCTCAGCACATGTAAAATAAGACTGATCTAAAACAAGTTCCCAGATCTCCATCTAGGAGGCTAAGATGGCCATTATTTAAGAAACAGAGGAACAAAGTAGCCAAAACTTTGTTCAGGTGCATGAGTTGGTTTCCAAAAGCTGTTTTTAGAAGAGAGACTTAGAGTGGCTTCAGATCCTGCTGAAGTCAGTAGTAATCTTTGTGCTGGTGAGGTAGACCTTAGATGACATCCTTGAAGTCAGTGTTTCACAGAAGGAGGACATTCATTTGAATCTCCTATTGCAAAAATTATGAGCGATCATACATTTACTTAGGCCATGCTTCATTCTGCACAAGCAAATAGCCTCTTTGCTTTTGAGAGCCCTTTTCTGTCTAGCTATGTCAGCCTAAAGTCTATATATGAGGTGTGACACAAATAAAGTGAGACTCTACCTGTAACTCTTTTTGTATAACAAATCAAGAAAATCAGCTATGATAACCTTCAAAATAGCTCCATTCTGAGCTGACACACAGCTGCATATGATGCTATCAACATCCCAAGCAATTTCTCAGATAATTTTCTGACAGGCTGCTGAGAATTTCCATTGTTTTTTTCTTTCATGTCTTCTACTGACAAAAAGTGAAATCCTTTGAGCACCTGACTTGATATTTGGGATCTCTTTACTGTGAGTCTCAGTCAATAATTTTAGAGTTTCCATCATAAGTTTCGTCAGTTCCACAGGAAAGTTGATGTTAACTCACCATTCGCTCTTGCACACCAACATTTTCTGATAGAGGGTAAGAAAACCTCTCTGTTTAAACACATGGCCACTCATACTGAGTGAAGCAATCATATTGAGCCTTGTCTTACTGAGACAGATTAGAACAAGATCTAGAATCACTTTTTGTCTCTCCCCTCCCACTTTTGGTTCCTGAGCTATAGGCTTAGTCTCATTTTTTTGGTGTCACATCTCACATATGCACAAAGTATCATATATGTGCATACATGAATATCAGTTTGTCTATAGATTCATATAAGTGAGTATTTTTGCTGGATTTTATTTGATACCAGCTAATTATTAACTCTGTTAGATGGATAAACTTAGGTCTAATGCTTCTTTGAAGTACTTTGAGATGGCAGGACAGAGTGCAGAAGTTTCAAATGCTGTAATTCTTCTAAATGCAAGAAATCTGCCATGAGGGGTGTTTGAAGAGTAGTATGTAATGGGAATTACAGTGCCATCCTGTCACATGCAGAAATGCCGCAAAAGAGGAAGGTTGATCTGCACAAGACAGACACTTGCAGGATTTAACTCTAAATCTGGCCTGGGCATAAAGCAGAAGTGAGGAACCAAGTAGAGCCCATGTCTGAAGAGGAGGAAGGGATAGGTCACACTCAGTAAGTTAACTTGAGCCTGGTGACACAAAGGTGAAGCCAAGGTACCATTACCTTATCAAGGCTGCTGGTATAACCGAGAGTGCTGTTCCTCACATAGTGTGTTTCAAGCCTTTGTGCTGCAGGATGCTGTTAAGCTGGTGCCCAGGATGGGGGGCCTGTGTGTCCTGAGTTCCTCCTAGCTAGAGAAGCCTTTTGTTGAAACCCTTCAAAGACAGTTTGTGCAAGAGGGAGGCACCTACAGAAGGACTGGAGCATCCAGGTTTCCCAGGAAAACTATATTGTGTCTACATCCTCTGTCTACGCGAGGAGCTGATGCTATCAGTCCTCATTCCAAAGAATGAATAATCCTCAGCTTTCACAGCTATGACTCTAAAATGGTAATTGAAAACTTGTTGGTTAGATTTGCAAGTTGGATTTCTTTCCTTTTCAGGAGGTGGAACCCCTTTGCCTCTATGTGGAAACATCAGAGAAGGCTACCTCCTATGGATTCCCATCAAACAAGGGTTTGGGGTTGGGTGAGGACAGCCTCCAGCGCCAAAGCATTTTTCATTCAGACACTGCTGTGACATGTAGCTCTCTACCCACACATTCAGCTTGGGATGTGACCCTAACCAGTTGAATTGAGACCAGCAGAAAGAAAGAACTTCTTCCATTTATGCTAGTAGTTTTTTGTAGTAGCAGTATAAAGATAACTCAGCATGATTTTGATCCCATCACTGAGCCAGTAAATAACCCAAGCAGATAATGCAGACAAATACAAATCAATAAAAGCTGTGATCAATAAAAGGGGGAGTGGAATGTTGCCTTCCAAGTCATCACCACATCAGGTGGAAAAGGCAGGCTGAGCATTGGCTTGAGTCACTTCAAGGGATAAAATATGAAGTGAGAACTACTGTGTTGCATGTGCTCAAGAATTCTACGTTGAATTTGGATTCCTCTCTTCAGAGCTGTGCAGAAGCAATATGAGTGCCTTTGGAGGAGGCATAGCATGTGGGAATAAAATTCAGGAGTATTTATTTCAAGGAGAAGGTAACATCGTTGTGAAGAAAGCAGTTATCAGGAAACCTGGCTTATGTTCTGTTGAACCCATTAAGCTTGCATGTGGAGCCTGAAAGCTATGGTTTAGCCCTTTATGCTGTAAAACATGAAAACACGCTCTGCTGATAGTGGTGGGGCTGTAAATTTGAGCCCAAAGCTAGCTGGAATGTTGAAAAGGTCACCAGAGCACCCAACATTACCCAGAAACAGCATTTCCAGGATGTTTGGAGAGGTGAGAATGGGACCTGGAGTTGTACTGAAATTGCTACAAATGGATGTGTGGCCTTTTCCTGTGCTTTGTGCCTCTGGCATGCCTGTGAGACAGAGAGGAGTTAAGAATGCTAAGGAATGGATTCCCATCTTCACTGAGGAGCTCTCCTTTGGCTTTGGCAGCATAATTGCTATTTATTTGCCCCCGAGGACACTTTTTACTTTTAAAAGGTGGAGGAAAAATGAGCTTTCACATCAGAAACTGTTTGGGTCTATAACCTTTCTTTTGGTGTTCTCTGGCATAAAGGCATAGGAAGTCTAATGGACTTTCCAAGGAAGTAATTATCTGGTGTACATCCTTAAAGCTTTTATCAATATTTAAACATGTAGCTAAGGAAAATACAGTGACACAGTAGTAATCTGTTAAATTTTTTTGCATCAATACAAAACAGCGGTTAATACCACTCTCACACAAACTTCACAACTATTATTTCTTAAACTCAATATCGTGAAGAGGTGGGGGGAAAACTGGAGGGAGAAGTTATCCTGATGTAGCTACGGCTGTTGTTTAACCACTCATCTCCATTAATGATGGTGCTTGATCAAGGATATTTTATTTTCATTCATTGTAATGATATTTTACTTCCCCTCATTTTAACTTAACAATTCAAAATTTTTTGAGTCCAGGGGGGAGCAACTGTGCTCCCAGTGTAATTCCTGCACAGAAATAAAACCTAGTTGGCTAATGTGATTACAAACAGTGTGACCCATAGCATTGCTTCCCCATTTTGTCAGCAGGGCTGGCTGCTGCTCTTCTTTCTTCCTTCACATTACTTTCCCCCTAACTGAGGCCTCCATGTTCTCCCACCTCCTTGTGGCTGCCTCTTCCCATAATACAAACTGTCCACCCTTACTGCATTTACTCTCACTGAAGTATATCCAGGAATAACTTCCAGATGCTGTCATAGATGTCCATTTCATTATTTCTAGTTAAGGGATTGCGCTTAAATATAGCTCCACCAAGAACAGCAGGAGGCTATGCCTGATCTGCATCTGCTCATCTAGTTACCCCTGCAATCCCCTTGGCCAGCAGCATAGTTAAAAAGATCCAGCTTTTTTCCGTATTCATGACAAATTCATGACAAAGTGAGTGGATCTGTTCCTGGACACTCAAACTTCACAGTTCTTAGCAAGGATGGTTTCTAAAAGTGGTACAACCATTCCATTGAAATATCTCAAAGGAGTTGCTAAACCTGTTCTTCATATCAGAGCTCTTGAGATTCCCGAGAGATGGATGTTTATTCATCCAGGAGGATTTGATGGGGGTGTGAGTAGGGAAGAAAAGAATCTTCAGGTCATAAAGAATAATCATCAGTGGTCCAGTCCAAAAAAGTACTTAGGCATATAAAGTTATTTCTCTGTGCACCTAACCCTCACTGCATTAGCTGTGTCAAACTCTTTCATTTCTTGTCATAGTTGTAGTCTGAAGATCAAGTTACTAAAGGGAGTGGGGCCCAAGGGAGGGATGATGGAGAAATATGCCAGCTTGGTCTTGTAGATTGTAGACAGACACCTTAGGTGATTGGGAGCTAAACAGAAAAGGTCATGAGCTGAGGGTGGAGAAGACCTGTATCAGTTGTGACATGACCAGGATATCCTCTTTGTATTGAAATATGGGTCTGGTCATGAAGTATGAGTGAAAACCCACCTGCACTGAAGGTTAGGACTGGACAAAAACACTGGGAAGATCTGAAACTGTAAAAGCAGACACAGGGTCAGTCCAGCATGTGAGGAGAGAGGGCTGGGGAGCAGATGCAGGCTGAAGAGGCCCTTTGCTGTGGGGCATGGAGTGGTGGAAAAAGAAGTGCCCAGTGAAGGGTCCCACTGAAACAGCTGGTGGCTGCAGGTTGGTCCTGCAGGGCCAAAAAGCCTGAATGTGGTTTGAGCACAGGCTGGGGCTGTCAGCTCAGAGAAGACATAGTTTCCGTGAGTGGTCCATTCTTTCACTACAGGAAAGACGTTGAGGTCCTGGATCATCTCCAGAGAAGTGCGACAAAGCTGGTGAAGAACAAATCTTATGAGGAGCAGCTGAGGGAACTGGGGTTGTTTAGCCTGGAGAAAAACAGGCTGAGGGGAGACCTTATTACTCTCTACAACTACCTGAAAGGAGGTTGCAGAGATGTGGATGTTGGTCTCTTCTAAGTGATAGGTGATAGGACAAGAGGAAAAGAGGGAATGACCTTAAGCTGCATCAGAGGAAATTTAGATTGGACATTAGGAAAAAATTCTTCACAGAAAAGGTTATCAAGTGCTGGCAGAGGCTGTACAGGGAGGTGGTTAAGTCACCATCCCTGGAGTTGTTTAAAAGACAGGTAGATGAAGTTCTAAGGGATACGATTTAGTAGTGGGCAGGTACAGTTGGAGTTGATTATCTCAAAGGTCTTTTCCAACCTAATGATTCTATGAGTGCTCTGTGTGCAATTGTTTGTTGGGTGCTTGTGGCAATCCTCTTACAATACAGGGGACCTGATGGCCTTACCATGAAAGTCTGTCATGGAAAAGAGAGGGCCCTAAACTGCAGCAATAATCCTAATATCACTCATTTGCCTTTTTTCCTTCTCGCTTTACTGTTTAATTCTACCTCTGCTTGGCGTTCCTGTCTTCAAAGGCAAGCTCAGTCCTGTAAAGACCTGGACATTCTTACGGTAAATGCACATGAGAGCTTTTTGATGTAGATGCCCCAGCATTAAGTTTCCTCATTTCACAGCTCATTTGTCATTCTTTCTAATAAATGGATATTTTTCTATCCTCCCAAAGGGTTTTTGCATTTCCCGGGGCTTGTTTGCTTTTAACAGATAATTGTACCCCTAGATATCCAAGGATCTCTGATTCTGGTTTTAATCGTGGTGGAACTTGTCATCTTGGTGTGGTTGTGTGGTCTGGACTACCTTATAGCTACAACGTGAGATAGTTTTGTAGTAGTTTTGCTCCATGTTAGTTTACACTCATTCTCCTCGTGTATTATAAGAAAAGGTGACAGGAAGTTCCTGTTTTATTTCTTCTGCGCCATAAATTATTGTTTAAATTCACACGCATATACATAAATATGAACACAAGTTTATTGCATCTACCCTTAGCTGAGACATTTCTGTGGCTCTTTCAAACTTTTTTCCAGACTTGTAAGTACCTTCTTCACTGTATTTATTGCCAGTTCCTTTCTGATTGGGTGCCTTGAGAAAGGTGTCTGGGGTGGAACACAGGTTTGGCTTTGGATACATGGTTTATTTCCCTCCAGCACTGGCTAGAGACCCTGTTTGGATCTGGAGGATTTACAGTCTCTGGCAGGGAGTGAATGTATCTGTTTCATCTTCCCTGCAGTGACATTTACAGATCAGCTGATGTTTTTAGCAAGTTGGGAAGGACCCAAAAGACTCACCAATTCGGCGGTACCTCCTGCGTGCTCCCAGGGACAGCTCGGTTGCTGGAAGCAAGCGGCACCGCCTGAATAGCCGGGGATTCGCTCTCCCCGCTGCTCTGAAGCTGTGCCTGCCCGTGGAAAGCAAAACACGGGGAGATGTCAGCGAGTCTTTCGATGCCACATGTTCCTCACAGGCTGGGGGACCGCTGGAGGCAGCTCAGTGTAGCTGGGGTTGGACTGTCCTTTTAAAATCAGCCTTCGGTGCGCATCGCTCTCCTCATAGGCTGTAGCATCCTCTGCTGAAAGCCCCGAGGCTCTGCTGGGCTTGATGGACAATTGCTTTTCTTTCTTTCTTTCCCTTTGTGCTCTCTCACAAAGAGAAACAGCTTCTCTTCCACGGAGAGGGAGGGAGGCAGGGAGGGAGGGGAGATGAGAGGGAGGGACAGAGAGGAGATTTTTTTTTCCTTGGCCTGGGATGCCTGCACCTCCACACTTCCAGCTCTGTCCTACCGACAGGCTGGATTGCTGTTGGTATGGCAACACATACCGCACTAACCAAAACATGAAAGGTGGGGGAAAATAATTATTTATCTCCACTTAACTAATGGGAGAGTCCTGTGGGGGATAAGAATATAGATATGGATGAGTCCTGATAGTTTGTTTAAGGTATCCAAAACACCTGGATACCCTAGGTACAATCAGTACCGATCTGAATCTTTAGGTGGCTTTGCAAATGTATCTCTCAAAAAATTAAGCTGAGGTTTTTAAGAACGATCTGACATCATTCTTTCTTTCAGCCATTGAAAGGGTTGTCCCAGATAGTCAACATCACAGAGGTTGTCAGTGTAGAGGTGGGTCTGAGCTACATCTCTGGAATTAGAGGATATCGTCTAATGTTTTCCCAAGTATCAGAGAGGAAAACATCATAATTTAATAGTGGACAAGTACAGTTGGAGTTGATGATCTCTAAAGTCTTTTCCAACCTAGTAATTTGGTGATTCTGTGTGATTCTGTGAAATAAAAAAAAAATCCCAAAACAAACCCCCACTTTCTTAGCCTGAGCTTAAATTTGTGCTTGAGTGGACAGTCTGTGTGCTTTGAAAGATCAGCAGCAACTAGGAAAAAAAACCTGCAAGTGAATGAAAAGTATCCAAATTTTCAAGGCCATCAGTGGGAATGTAGAAACCAATGGAGGACATGATGTCTATCCTGAATGTTATCAGTTTCCATGCCCAATGTTTTAGCTATGTTTGTGTGCTTTGAAAAAGAATTTCATATGCAGGAGCCTGTTGCCTTGACCTGAACTTAGCATAGGGGCACCTTGAGGCATTGTCACATCTTGGGAATGTGGCCTAGCTTTGCATCATTTATAGAGTATGCATTATTCTGGGCTAATGTGAAAGTAAGCCTTTGATCTCCTTCCATTGCACCAAGCGAAATAGATATAACTGTTGAATTCCTTCCTCTTTTATCATTTCTCAGTCAATAATACTACAGCTTACCATTCCTCCACCCCCCTCCTCCTTTGTGCAGCTTTTGTGGCAGTGTTGCTTTCCTTCTGGTTTTCAATCCTGCCGCATTCCCCATGCTTTCAAGACAGGTTTTGTACTGGAAAATACATTTCATAACGCAAACATGCTCTGCTCAGCACTTTCAGTTATCTTATTTATACACTGCAGTACAGCTTTCTATGACCCAGTGATTATCATTTCCCAGAGCTATCATCATTTTAAAGCTACCTCTGAATTGTGCTCCAGCAGATGGTACAACCTCTGATGGTACTTCATAAGAGCCTGAAAGGGAGGGGATGGCACAAGCTGCATGTACACACAAATCAGGCTGTTGCCCCAACAGCTGAAAAACCTCACTTGTGTTGTTTCTTGCAGTATTCAATTTCAGCATATATTGTGGGGTACTGTCAGGCTGTTAACCACTAGGGAAATCAAGGTGGTGGTTTTTCTTGGTTTTGGGCCTGTCTACCCAACTGATTTTTTTTTTTTTCTTTTTTCAGAATAACAACTGAGCTATTAATTCCAAGATAGAATACCAAATAAGTAAGAGTCATTCATTATATGCAGTATTCTAATAGATTTCAGTGTGATCTAAACTTGGATTGAATACTAACCCATTGATTGCTATTCAGTTGTTTAAGCAGCTGTGCTACTAAGCTGAGCAATTGCACTGTGTCATCCTTTCCTTTCTTCCTTCGATTTCTGCTTCCCTTTTTGCTCTCTTGAAATGGCTAACCCCTTGTTTATACATTTTCCTTCAGTGGATTGTGTCCTTTGTGACTGACTACCAGCTATACAATGGAAATGGTAGACAGCCAACTAAAATCATGAAAGATACATTTTCCTCATGTTATCAGGTGAAATTCCCATGGGTGTTTAACCAAGCAGAGGACATTATTATCATTCTAGTTGAGGTGATAATAAAGAGGTGTGATTTACTGCTTGAGTTGTTTCAAAGGTGTCATTTGAACCTAGGGGAGTGTGGTGCTGTTAAACAGACCTGGACAAAGCCTAACAAAATAGTTAGTGCACATCTGTATCTGTAGTCAGGAGCATTAACAAAAAAGGCTTGATTATTTTCAAAATCTTGCACTTTGCTTGGACTCAAGGTGAAGATGCGAGTGCTTACCCACTGTGCAAATCGGTCTCTTTCAAGCTTTGATTCAGCACTACAGATAAGCATGTATGCACATGTGCACATGTATATATACTTACTATTTGAATGAGTACATGCATTTTTATACATCTGAGCATTTATACAAAGTGCTTTCTCTTCAGGAGTGAATGAGCCACATTTTCTTTCAAGGTTAAATATATACTCAAATATCTTCTGGAAAATGTAGTTACTTTTCTAAGTCTGAGTTAGACACCTATCTTTAAGCTACCAGGTTTACATCCTCTATCTTTTACCACTAGTGAAAATCTATTCTGAACCTGATTTTGTCATTCACTTGTTGCTGGTTATGCCTTTAAATAATTCTACAGGTCCACATCCTTCTATATGCTCTGTAGGAAAGATTATTACAGGTGGCTTCCTTAAGTTGGGAACTACAACCTATGTAATAATATGAGAGGGACCCTCATTAAGAAAACCAAACCAAAAGTCAAACAAAAATCAAACAAACCTCCAAAACCCACAATCCCAAGACTTAGTGGCAAGCTTTTATTACATTTTGTGACATAGATTGTGTCGAGTTTGTTATGAATCTTGCTGGCATTCCTGCAAAGAATTGAAGCAGCAGTATTGTGGTGGTGGGAAAAAAAATTCAGATCTCTTTCATACACAATGCCTGGATGCCAAAAATGGTTAGTGCCAATGGCCATTCTTCCTTTAACGTTGAATGAAGAGGAAATGGCTGCAGGGAGAATTAGAGAAGAGAGAGAAAGGTAGGCAGCTGGCTTATGTGTTAACTGTGAGATTCCTCCTAGCAGAGAATTTCTTTTTTCTTTCTGTACTGAAGCCCATGGATGATAAAGATGAAGTTCTACATCATAAATTCCCATTTGGACATTCAGTTTTGAGAACCTACATCCAGCATCCTTATCATTTTGAAGTTAAAGTCACAATCAGTAATGAAATCTGCTTGCTTTTCACACACTGAAATTAGCTTTGATTCTCTGCCTGAAACATATGTTTAAAAGGCAACATGCGCATACTGTGCACTGACCCTATCAAAGCAATAAATACCATTGAAGTAATTTTCCAAAGCTGCCTACAGCATTAGTTTATTTTTAATATGGTCCCTCTGAAGGAATGTTGTAGGAAATACCTATGGGAGCTATTTCAATTGTCTGTCCAGGGTGAAGTCCCTACCTTGCCCTGCTGAAGAAGAAAGTGAGGGGATACTAACTTCCCTTTGTTGTTGTGGAAGGCAATGTTTAATTAATTGGATTTAGTTCCTTTCTAAGGAGAATGGTATTCTGTTTGGGTGAGAAAAATGCTTCTTTGATACTTAGCATGATTCGAAGCAAGGGCTGAGGGTGAGGAATATTGCTGTAACTGAGAATGGGGTCAGTCTGACAGTTCTCCTGATTCTTTATGCTAGCTGTTTTAGTCTTTTTGCTTTGTGTTATTTGTCCTGGAGTGCTACTTGTAGAATCCTTCTGGCTCTGGGTGTTCCCATCACAGAACAAGGAAGATATGCCATGTACCAAACGACTGTTTCCAAACTAAACCCACATGCCCAGGCAAAGACTGTGCATCTTAATGCACTTGAGGACTCACAGTATTTAGAAATCTGAGGATTTTACCAGGATCATAGAGGAGTTTGGTGGCAAAGCTGGTGAATGGGGGAGTCCACAGGCTGGTTTCACACTCTGGTATCACCTTTCTCCTCATTTTAGTGCCTTAAAATTACTAGCCCTGCCTCACTATGCCAGAGTCATTGCAGGCTCAGACAAAGCACACACCTATGTATATGAAGTTACGTGAGCATGGTTTAGATTTTACAAATCTGAAAAGATTGTTCTGCTGGCAAAAGGAACACATATTTAGAGTGACAACAAGGAGAGACCCCTCCATCATTGCTCTTTAACGCTTGTCAGCACCAGGTTTACCAGAATTATCCTGTCTGAAGCATGAATAGATCTATTCATTTCTCACTTTGTTTGACCTAGGACTCTAGAAACTCTTTCATAGCATACAGACTGCTTTCTCCTATAAAGCCAAGTTTAAGTTAAAGAGTAGGCTAAAAAATGTGCTCTCGTAGCCACGAAAGGTTAATTTTATGTTTGTCTGGACACATTTATAGAGTATCTGTGTTACACACCATGCTTCTAAATACAGTTTCATGCCATGTAATGAGTTTGAAATCTGTCATCTTCCAGGGTTTGCATTTGTGCAGGAAAGAGAGAGAAACATGCAGGAGAAGTGTATATTCTTAGGAATGCACTTTGATTCTATTTCTTGCACTTTATTATGGCCAAGACAGAAAATACTCAAATCTCATGCTGAAGACATATTTTCAGAATGTAGTGGTTTTATTTTAAATAGTTCCCCAGAGAAGATGATCTCAGACAGGGAAATGCATTCAGCCTTTCCAAAGAGATAAGAATAATCATTGCATTTCTACTGTACGTTTCCATAATGCTGTAAATACTACATAAATTACGAGTTAGAGATCATATTCAATTGCTGACAGTGGAAGTCTGGCCACCAGTGTGGTGAAACAAGAGTTCCAAACTGGAATTTGGCTACAATTTAACCAAAAGCCATCTAATTTTCTTACCTAAAAATGAAGCAGATGCTCACTGCTATCAGGAGTCTTGTAAGCTGAAGTGAATCTTGCCTTCTAAGTAGTTTTCAGGAAACTGTAAAAGGCAGATAGAATTCATCTGCAGTATAAATCTGAGACTAGACTGTGAGCTCTCTGTTCGTGTAGCAGAGCCTTGCCCAGATGAAACCAATATGACCATTGTGAGACCAGTAAAATTGCCAGTATCACTGGAGAAATTGTTCAGATACTTTATGGTAGTAGGGGCTGGCTGGTCAGTTTGATTCAATACATAATTACAGTTGGATCTTGAGCTCCCTGCTTATAAGCATTTCTCCTGGCAAAGCTGATGGCATCAGCAGTGCAGAATTATCTGCTAGCCTGTGGAGGAAGGTCATCATTATCTTGTCCTCAGTGTCAAAATGTCCATAGTGACTCCTTTCATTAATTCCTGTGTAAAGCAACTATGTTGTTCCACTGCAGGGCAGGCTTATCTAGCAAAGGTAGGTTTTAATCTCTTATTGTGTTTTTGCCTAAATTGTCCTTGTCCTGAGGTTCACGTGAGTATCTGTGGAAGCTTTAGAAATTGCCAGAAGTACCTCAGTCATCAATTATTCATGTAGAGCTGGAAGAAGTTCTAGGCATCACTAGGCACAATCAATCACAATGTAACAGAGCAGAGTGTAGCTTTACATTTCTTTGGAAGAGTTTGTTGAGTCATCATGTGGGAATTGCACAATGATGGACAAGATGATGGACCAGCTCCTCACTCCTGGCTGCTGGTCCTGTCATGGTGCAGTGCTCATTGTGTTTAATGCACCAACAGACTCACGCACGATCCGAAAAAAGACTACCCAGATCTGAAAGTTATCCCCTCTTACTGGGGACAGAAGAATTATTTTTATGTGACGTTTAAAGAAAGCAGAAATTAGAACATGGTTTATTTATGAAACAGGTGAATATTCCCTCTGAAATGTTGACTTCTGTCAATAGATTAACATTTTTTAAAATATATTTTGAAAATTGCTCATGTGAGATGTATCTGTACTTCAGGAAATTTTCTGTGGGTCTTTTTCAACAAAAACTAATGGAAAACAGTTTAATTTTCTATCTTGAAAGCGAAACCTATGATGAAGTAAGAGATTTTTTAAAATGAGATTTAAAAACTCAATGCTTAATTTAAATTCAATACAAAAATATAAAAAATAAATCTAATAGAAAATTTAGAAGAAAGAGTGGTTAATTACAAAGCCATCAAAATGAAAATTCTCTTTCATTTAAGGTTAGATTCCTTCTACTAACTAATTCTCAAGTCCCACATGGCTTAGGTGGACTCTATGAGTCTTTTTTTTGTTTTGTTTTATTGCAGCTGGGTTTATAGGCGGCTCTTTCAGAGTTAGACTTTCTTTATTTTTACATCCCTGCCTGTAGAAACAGGGCTGGAACTGGATGATCTTTAAGGTCCTTTCCGACCTAAACTACTCTACGGTTCTATGATTCTATGATGGGCTAGAGGGCTTAATATTCTGTTGCAGATTATCATATTATCTAGATGGCACAATCAAAGATGCTATTTGATTTATTGTTCAGTAAAGCAGTACTTTCCAGGTTAATGTTGATACTTTTTTTTTCCTGCACAGTTTACCTTTTATAGCATCTTTAATCAGAAAGCTGCTTACTCCAAAACAGGTCCCTAATGAAATAAGCATCAAAGCCAACACCCACTGTAATTGCAAAAGCTCAGGAAGTTATCTGGTCATTCCCAAACTTGACCAATTACTCATTGCCTTCCCAATCCTCCTTCCACCATCCCAGTACAGTACACAAAAGCTTTTGTAGGTCCTCTGTGCTGTCATTTATGTATGGATGGGCTTGATTGTCTTAAAGGTCTTTTCCAGCCTCAATGATTCTGTGATTCTGTATAGGTTAAAAACTCTGTAGTCAGCCACCATTTCAGTTCCATTTCAGCTAAAGCCCAGTACAAAGGTGCACAGGTTCTCTCCTGGCTTCTCAAGCAGGGCTGCAGTTCTAATTCCCCCATTACTGGTTAGCTCATGGAGTGCAATCACTTGTTAGAGGAAAACCTATGCCGTAAGAAGAGAAGAGGAACCGTATCACAACAGAATGAAAAAAAAGAGAAAATAAATATACCATAGAAAAAGAGGAGGAAGAATATCCAAAGGCATCATGCCTAGACTGCCTGCTTTCTCCTTTGTCAGGATTAAGAGAGTGCTATCTTTAGAAAGACACTTGTTAGGATAATGAAGATCGGGCCTTTAGCAGCCTAAGTAAAATCAGGTTCCTATTCCCACAGATGCATTTTTGTCTAGCGTCTGAAGCTTAGTTGCAGATTTCCCCCACCCATTCATAGCAAGCATCTAAATGCTGATCTTTTTGGAAAAAAAACCCCTAAAAACAGAAAAGAAGGAGAAGAGAAAAATGAATCTCTTGTCAATTTGGCCTACTATGGTTTTTTAAAATTATTATTGATATACCTGTTATTTTCATCTGCCCTTTTTTCAGCATGTATATTTATATATGTGTATTTTTCTCCACAAACCTGCAGTGCAGTACAAAGCTAGATTTAAATATTTTCAGACTGACTGTACCCATCATTTGCATTCCACTGACTCATTCAGAGCAAAGACATCTGAGCAGAAATACAGCAGATAAAAGAGAAACCATTAATCCAGGGAAGATTACTGGCACAGAATCTTTATCCTGTATCCTCCCTGAAATGAGACAAAGATCTTACTATGTACATCCCTCTGGCTTAGCTTCAGAAAGTAAGCAATATAGTAGAGTAGACATGGTAGTTTTTAAAGACACATTACTTTGGACTGAAACTTCAGCTTTCTGACAGAACTTATAACTGCTGAGGAGTTTTTCAGTGGTTGTTTTCTCAGAATAAACTTCAGCACCCCAAAAGTGCCTTTTGTTTCATGTACAGGGTAAGACAATACATCCTTTGCCTACTCCTAAAAAGAAAGTGCATTGGCCCTGGAGAATGGAGACTGTTCTGTAGTGCATTGGTTATACGCATATTTTACAGGGTTCTCACTCTGGCTGACACCTCATCTTGACATGAGCTGTAAATGCCAGTTAGCTTTTAATGAGTCTAATAAGGCTAAAGCTTTCCAGGTACTAGTGCTTCAGTTCTGGAAGGGGTGTCGGCTGAGGATGTTGAACAGGCTTGCCCTTTTCAGGAGACACTCATTCCAGGTGACTTGGCATATTAGATTTCAGAGTGCAGCAGGATTTTGCCTCCCTTTGCTGTGAATGTGGCAGGCTGCAGTTGCTTTTCTGTTTGCTGGTTGTTTGTCTCTCTCACTCTGTCTCTGTTATATTGATCCTCAGCTAAAAGAGCTGAGTTAGATAGAGCTTGAGAAGCATCCCTATCTCCTCTGGCAATAGGTGGAAAAGCCAGTTGCCATGTGATTACTGTACTGTCTAGGCTGCTACTTGGTCATTGACCATCTACTACATCAGTGTTCCATGCCATAATTATAACAAAACTTGCTGTGGTCAGTTAGTTCCACCTGAAGCTGCCCAGAGGTTTAGATGGCTTTCTGGAGGTAGTTCCACATGTTTGTGACCTTACCTTGTTATAGTTTGCCTTCAGCTATGAAATTAAATTGCAGGAAATGATTCAGTTTTGAATCATTCTATTTAGACTGGCAGAAGCCAAAACCCCTACTGTGAGTTACAACAATGCAGACTGTTATTCAGATGGGAAATGTAAATACTTAAGCATGCCTGATGAATTGGACTAGAAGTACAAAGTGTTCTGAAGTTTGGATTCTCAGCTTTTATTCCAGACAATTTTGTTCCTCCAGAGACTCTTGTTCAGGTGAAAAATGTTTTCCTTTTGTTGTCTCTGTGTAGGGTGAATATATATTAAGACTTCTGGAAAACAGCTAAGCAGAACAGGAACCAAGACCTGGAGGAAGCTTGTTTCTAAACAATCCAGCATCCTCTTCCAGTTAAGAGCAGAAGAACATTTAAGTACATGGAAAAATCTGAAGTTATGGAAAGTAAAGCTTACCAAGAGTAAACCATGATCTCTTTGTTGATTTAAATTGACAAAAAGTGAGGTCAGATGCGAATCTTTTTTCTTCCATAATCCAAAGGCTAAGATCTATAATGGCTTTCTCCACATCCCACCCCCCCCGCCCAGTAGTGTTCACATTATCCATTAAGGATGATTTCACTTCTGGTGTCAACTTAGAGGTCTGGATAATAATCTTTCTCAACCTCTTATTGATGGAGTAGTCTTTGCCTGTTTTTAACTGCACTTGCTTCATATCAATTATCTCTCTTGTTCCTTTTTAAATTGTCACCTTGCCAAATATTGAAATAGGAAGGTTTATTTATTGCAGAGGGTATGCAGTAGTAAAAAAAAAAAAAAAAAGATATGTCTATCCATGTCTAGATTTGAGAGACAAAACTGCACACTACACTTCTAGTAATCATGTGAGTTCTTCACGCTTCCTACTGGACGCAACCCTTTTCTGTCTTTCCTCTACTCACTGCTGCAAGGGCCTGTGCCTTGCATGCTCCCTTTGAACTACAGCTGTTTCTTTTGGATTGTACCACATACGTTTAGAATTTGACCAGATGACATTATAGATGAGCGATAGGAGTTACATCTTGCGAGGGAACTTCAAGTAATCTTAGGTCAACTAGTTGTCAGCTGCATTGTGTTACTATACAGCATGCTCATTCCTCTTTTGATGTCTTTGCAGATGTTTTAAGCTTCACATAAAAACTGAAGTATTTACACAGACACATTACCTCACCTGAGGTGGAGACATTGTGCTGTACATTCTACATACTGTAAAAAAATCTTCTCTGTTCCTCCTACGAACTTAGCACCTAAATGCTGAAGACAGATAAAGCTTTGGAAGTGAAAGAGAGGTCTAAGGTCACCTCTGCAGGAAAGCAACAGAACTCATCTCCCATTCTGCCATCAGGTGACAGTCTGTCCTGTCTCGTTTACAGCAGCTTCAGTAAGATGACATTTCACAAATCTGAGAAACAGACGGTGCCCATTTCCATACTTGCAGGAAGGGTGTCTTCAAGTGAGGAAGCCTGATTACAAAGTCTGCTGAATATGTGAGGGAGAGAATGAAATATTTCACTTGCCACAGCCCTGATTTTTATTCTTATCATCAATTACCTGAAGGAAATAGGATATGATCTTTGTTCCAGCCATTGCAAACAATTTGAACATTTTCAAACTGGTGCAAGAGAACACGAGTAGAATGGGACCAGGATTTTTTCTTTTGTGTGTTTATGTGTGTATGTGTATATGCACATGCCCACACCTATGAAGTGCCTGGTTTCTATAAATTGCCACATTTATAGAGTTACAACTATGGGCAAGTGTTTGCACATTGCAGGATTGGGGATGTTAATCATCTGCAACAGAAAATGATATTTTCAAAGCCCTGCAGAAACCATCCTCTGGAGTTCCTATTACCTCATAAGGCATGCCAGACAGTTTTGCAAAGCCTTGTAACCTTCTCTGCCTCACTCATGGGGACGGATAAGGCTGAAGAAAGAGCTGTAACTTGGCAGCTTGCACAGAAAGAGGAGCAAAGATCCTTCCTGCCTCATGGTATAGAGATCACATCAATGCTGGGAGCTGCACTTGAGAATAAATGGAAGAATAACAGATCCCTGCATGTTGCCATGGAGCTCTTCTGCCTGGGCTTCAGGCATGCTGTAAAATACGGTCCTCTTTGTCCCTGTTTTAGGCAGTCCTAGTTACTCTTGACAGCATTACTATGCTTAGCAATCAGTATTATCCCCATAAAACAACTAGGTTAGTGGAAGCCGACCAGTCTCTAGGGCTTGCATCCCCTGACTCCTTGCTTACACACTGGTTTCCAGACTACCATGCTCTGCAGCTTTTGCCACCGTGATCCTCCCAAGCTCTCCACCACCACCACAAAACTTAACACACAAAGCTCTTTAAAATAAAATTATTCTGTCTTGGAGGTAGATGAGAATTTTTTTTATTTTATTTTTTTAAAGTAATTTGCTGATTTGCTAGTTATACTTTCCCAAGTTACCCTCTCATGGTATCTGTAACTTGACATTGTGAACCTTCTTATTAAATCAAGTGCTTCCTGGACATTAGGTGGTACAGTGGAGGAAGAACGAAACATGTGTTCAAGGAAAGATAATACTGATAAGATGTTGACTACTGGCTGTCCTGTATTGTTAGAATGCACATTCTGTCCACTGAGCATAGAGCACCTTTTGATGGAGCACTTCTTATACCGAAAAATGACAAGCATTAAGAATCCCATGCCACTTCATTGCTAAAATATTTACTAGATCACGCTTGCTTCCTTCCTCTGAAAGTGCAGTGTATTTATAGGAGCATCCTGTAATGGACCATCATGCCAGTACCAGTATTTTTGAAGAATAAGCCAATGTTATGTGTGAAGGGGTGGGGCAGTGCTTATCTGTTGTCCCTTTCTGTTAGCAGGTGTTGGAAGCCTACAGGGAGCTGCATGAGCTGATTGACTGGAGCAGATTCACTGTGGTATGCAAAGTGTGTTGAGTCCCTGCAGGGGATGGTAAAGGCTTGCTGGGCTGAGGAATTTGAGCTTTGGGATCTTGGTAGTAAATCACCAGGAAGGACCAACTTTGGGTGAAAGGGAATGTTTAGATATTTTTTTGTTATCATTAAAATTCCAAATCTTGAGGATGCCTCAGCATGTAAATACTGTAGGTCAGATCCTCAATGGATGTGCAGTATCAGATTTGTAGTATACTCTTTGTAGCAGCTGGGAATCTGAGGCTTTTGGGTATGGGTTAAGATTCCTTCCTTGCTTTGTGGCTCTAACTGTTAGAAATAAGGCCACTTAACTCCTGTCCAGAAAGCAAGAACAATGGAAGACAGGGCTCACAGAAATGACAAGAACGACTCAGTAATCCAGTGTTGTCAGCACAAATGCAGCAATTGATTGAAAAGTATCTGCCAACCAGGCAGCAAGGAGCCCAATTAGAACAGAAACAGCAAGAAAGTCCATTTCAGAGCTTTATACCAGCCTGCACTATTCCACTACTTCTAAGCCATGATGATTTTTCTGTCTGGACTGGAGTCAGCTGTGGACCAAGAGCAATCATGGACTGAAAGGATTCTGTACACAATGCAGGACTTCCCAGAGCTTCAGCTGTTAAGAAAGACCTTAAAATTGAAAGACAATCCTCTGATCTACCTTGGGGATGAACAGCTTTGAGCTTTACTGGAGGTCATGAGGTCTGTTGGAGTCACTAGGTCTCCAGCTTTAGAAATAGACCATGGACTTGGCCTAAATTGAAGGGTGTGTCAGGGTTCAAGTTTGACAATGTTTTGGGAAGGCATGATTAAGGCTGGATGCTGGAGAACCTGTTAAAGCCTTCCAGATGGGGACTCCAGAACAGCTTGCTGATGTTGAAATTTATATACTTGAGCTCTGACTGGGGACATAAAAGCCTTTTAGACAGTCAGGGATGTCTTCTTACTGTCCTGATGTATAAGGAATGTCATATGTGAGAAGCATGGCAGCAAAATAGCACATAGGAACTTGAACTGCAAAGCAGGGTAAGCAGGTACAGAGTGTCTGCTAGGGGAGCCAAAAAGGTATACCATCTGGGAAGCAGGTGTTGGCAGATAGGGGCAAAAGTGACTTATCAACACGCTGGTTCTAAATAGGAGAAAATGGTGTCTAGTGAAGAAAGCTCTTTGCAAATACACTCGTGTTCTGCGTGTCTGATAAGGTTAGCTGTTTGAGGAACAGCTAACGGTCCCCAGAAATGGTCAGGCTCAATGTGTGAAGCTCCATGGCTTGGAGCATACTGCACAGCAGCTGTTTCATCTTTCACATGGATCTAATCTGAGTTAAGACTTTTAATAAACTGTTCAGTAAGGGGCACTGCTCTCTTAATAAATACTAGCATTGCCATAACAGCAGTGCAGTGCAACGTTAGTCAGTTATTTGAAGGGTTGCTTTATCAAGTAGGAATATATAAGAGAGCTTCTTGATTTCTTGTGTCAGTCCTGAGGCTTGGATAATTGCTACTAGAATCATGGTGTTAACCCTGGGTGTAGTCCAAGTTGACCAACTGTGTTGGGGGTTGTATTTACAGAATGCTTGTCTATATAATGCTGAGTGTAACACTAAAAAATGCAAGTATACCCATGGCATTGGCAATTTCCTTTGATTTCATAGGGATCTTCAGACAAATAATGCCCCAGATAATGTGATGATGAACACAACTACCTTTTCGTGTTCTATTATACCCTCGGTCCCACTCAGAACTGCTTTTTCTCTCTTAAAGGTAAAAAATACATACCACTATGGCTGCTGTATTTTTAGAAAGGATCTGCAATCTTCCACTGATTCAGTTGAATGTAAGATTCATTTGAAAGTCCATACAAGTTTACTCCAGGGGTGGCTCCCTCTCATAGTGAGGTGAAGAAGTAAGTGTGTTCTTTAGTTTGCACAAGGGCGGAAGAAAGTAAACACGGATTTGAGCACTGCTAACTCATGCTAAGTGGCCCTGTACCTTGCAACATGAGACACCCTATTGAACTTTGAGGAATTGCTTGTGAATCCAGTCATTGCTTACAGTGAGCAGAGGTGACTGACTGTATCCCTCATATTGCTTTGTTATATTGTTTTGAGTGTTTTGGTGCTGAAGGCTCAATATAAATGTTAAACAATTATCACTATTATGCTGTTATTGCAGACATCTTTGCTTGACAACAGCAGTTATTTCTAACTAGTTAATATGTTTAGGGGTCCCTGAAGGTGCAATGCAGTACTGTCTATTTGTTACTTTGAAATACATCTATTTGAAAATAAATAACCCAACTTAAGAAATAAATTTCTCATCCAGAAATCATTACTACAGTGGAATAGAGTTGTGGTAAAAACAGTTCAGGCTTCAGAAAGAGGTCTCATAAAATGTTCTTCAATGCTGCATGTTAGGTAGACAATGCCATCTTACAATCCTGAGTTCTTGAGTGGGTACTTTAGGAGCTTATATTGCCTGGCTTATTCTACATCATGAAAAATGAGATCCAGTCATTTTATTCTGGAATGAATTTTCCCGTCTCTTTGTCTGTCATATGTATTTAACTGTAGTACCCTCAAGGACAATGTGGTGGATCAGCATGCTAAGGGCTATACTGCAGCCTGTACTTCTTCATTTCACATTGCTTAAGAATGGTCCTCTTTGTTTCCATTTTGAGCCACAGCTGAATTCTTATATGTTGTCTGATCTTCAGGCTCAAATACGCAAGACAATAGGCAGCTGTGAATCAGCCCTGTGTGTGCTTTCTAGCAGGTAGTCCAGCAAAGAAGGCAGTATGCTGCCTGTTATTTCTTTAAATTGATAAGGATTTGAAGGAAAAGAAGTCTCATCAGTGATTATTTTCTTCCTGGCAATGATTCTGAATTGCATGCAGAAATACAAGAACACTTTAACAGCCCCCTATGGTTTTAAATCCAGTCCTTCAGATTTATAACGAGACACCTTTGTCTTTATACTATCCTACAACTTATGAGAAGGACCATCTTTCTAGTTATACAGTAACAGGAGGTCTGTCGCATGCTTTGACTTAGTTTTAAGGTATACAGTTGTTCTGTTTTTTCTTTCCTTTCTCCTTCTTCCACATAATCTATATTTTGTTTTGGAAATTCAACATCATGATTTTTTTTTTCCAGGCCACATGTTTCATCCTGCTATGTTAAGTAAACTTGACATACTGCCATGAAATGGAAACAACCGCTAGTTTTAACATTTCTCTGTATCTTTATTAAAAGGTATGTCTCATGCATCTTAATTCCACTTATAAGTTATCTTCTTCTCTCCCTCCTCTCCTCCATTACACTTTATTTTCCTATCTAAAGAAGAAAGCGTATTAAAATTTCCTTGCTGTTCTGCCTGAGTAGTTAATGAGGTTCTAGATAGCATAATGAATATGCAGTGCTATTGATTCTGTGTGTGTGCACGTGTGTGTGTTTGTGTGTGCATATCTTTAATCACAGCTGGAATGCAAAATCAGGCTCCGCCTTTCAACTCTATCTCCATCATGCTGAGAGAGTGAGGGAGAGCGAGACTGAGACTGCTAGACAGCTCGAAAGAGATTGCAGCTCAGATGTCCTGGAAAACAGCAAATCCCTCAGACCTGGCAGATTCCGTTACCATGAGAACTGCAGATATTTCCATTGTGATGGCTTGCTCTAGCAGCCATCTGTTACACCCATTTGATTAGGAAGTACAGTTCAGCTTGTATGGGATTTTCGCTGCACCTTATCCCATAGCAGTGTAGAAAAACTCTCTCTCTCCTTTTATATGCTAAACTCCATGTTTTTAAAGTCCTGTAATTTACCAAGGCTGAAGGCATTTAATGAAATGCTAGGAGGAGGTCATTGAGGGACAGGATCTCTGAGAAGAAAGCAGCACATGAGATATATGAAGGCGATTAGTATCGAGTATATAAATAAGATCAACCCAGAAATTAACTGTATTTAACAATTCCTCATCTTTGCCAGGGAGAGAAGCTTGATATACAGATCTCTTGAAGCCATAATAAAATTAGTAATTATCTCTTGCTGGTTAATCCCACTCCATAGATATTTCTTGAATGCACGTAATAAATGCATGCAGCAAACATATTTCAGGTCCTTGGGAAAAAGGAGGAAGGTGATGACTCTCCCCTGATGCCTGAAGCGATGCAGTGACTGGACTGTATAGTGATTAGGTTATCTCTAAAAATTTAATGGTGCTTTTTGACTTTTCCTAGACACAGACAAACCTTAATCTTTCTTGAAGACTTTCTGTAATTTACTGATTAAAACAATTGTTTGGACTAGCTGAGTCTCTCCTTGCAAATTTGTGGTGAAGGAAATGGTAATGGCACATCAAATAGAAATAAAAACAAAGGAGTCCTCTCCAATTAAAACTCTCCAGACACTTCTCCTAAGTGGCTGACATTCCTGATTTAGGGTAATCTTATGTGTGGGGTAGTTGCCTGGAGTATCTGAAAATGACTGAAGGTCTTGTAAACTCAGTGAAGCTAATTAAATGCTCTCTCTCTTGTGCACGCACACACAAGCACACACACATTGAAATGAATTTCTGATTACTACTAAGGAGGCATTGAGGTCAGCTCCTCTTTTCATGGCCCACATTTTATGGCCAATGCCAGGTACTAAATAAATCAGATCCTGAAAATCGGGGATTCTGCGGTTTTGTTGCTCTTATATATTCTTGCACCCAGCTGAACATAATTCTTTATCCGTCTTCATCTCAGCATGAGAAGTTTTCTCTTCTATTGTTTTTCCTTACATAGCACCAGATTACCATGGAGAACACTATGATATCATAGGAAATGAATGAGCATGTTTCTCACCATGGATGAAATATACATGCCAGACCTAATAAAGTCAGAAATCATGTAATGGGCCTGGTAAAATGAGCTGCTTAGCTCTTTGGGGCTCTTTGGGGCTCTGCTTCAGCTAGGTTGGTTCTTAGGCACTTTGCCGAGTATGGAAAGGCAAGTACACGTTTAAGAGGTTTTCTTAACAGGGATAGTTCTTAAAGTGCTTTGCTGAATCAGAGCCCCCAAATGTAAAAAAGAAAGTGAAATTTCCCTTCCTTCTAACAAAAGATTTTCTTGTTGATCATCTTTACAACAAATAAGAACTTTCACTTCCTGCAGCTTCCTATCTCGTATAATCCTGGAGGCCAAGCCACAGAGACAAGTCCTTTTTTTTTTAATTCTCTTTTTTTTTTTTTTTCAGACAGGGTGCTTGTTTTATGAATGTGGTATCTGCCTTTGACAGGCAGCAGATGTATGGAAGCCCTGAAATCTGAAACAATAAATTCCATTCAGAGTCTCAGCACTGAACCTTCTTATAGTACCGCCTTTGTAAAATGAAACATTTACAGGAATACCATCCCCCTCTTCCCACCCACCTTCAAAGTTAGTATCTGAACCATTTTTTTAAAGTAAAGGTTAAGTACCTGAGGCATGAACAGTTGACATACAAAAGAAACTAAAGTAAATTTATCATTCATTTGCCAGCTACGAGGTGTGTTGAGGGCTTTTTCTTTCTCTTTGTAATGCATGAGAAAACAAACCTGGGAAGTGTATGCAAGGAATATTTCTTTTCTACACTGGAATGTTAACATTTGCACCTTCTGACTTAATACTGTATATTTCTTCAGAGTCATCAATCTCATGAGAGTCATCTTGCCATCTGTACCAGCATTGCTCCAGGCTTCCATATGAAAGTCCAATCTGGCAGCACAAATACTGGATAATGAAGAGTATGTGTTAAAGCTTCTGACTGTTTGGGAGATGAGTCTGTGTCTATGAAGGAACTGAATTCGTTGTTAAATAAACAAACAGAATCCATGTTAACATGGAAGTTCAACCAGAAACAGCATACATATTTGTTCTCATACAATCATAGAATAACCAGGTTCGAAGAGACCCTGCCCTCTCTCATTCTCTGTCTTGGTTTCTCTCTTTTTTTTTTTCCTTTATCTTCCCCTATTTCATAGAGTTCACCCAAGATCTGGGATAAAATGTTCTTTAACCATCCTGTTACACTTTGGAGATTACAAATAGGGGCAAGATGTTGACTTGCTGTAATGTAGTGTTCTTTTATTCCTTCCTCTCCTTTTGCTCCAGGAAAGCTATAACTACATACATTAGCAAAACTTTTGCAAGAATGGATGTAAAACAGATTTATCTCAGTGTCAGCTTTATCTGATCCATTCGGTCTTGCAGAGTTTGGATGGTTTCCTTTGTTACAATAACCAGCTTTCAAACATCTATATCCTTAGGGTATTAAATGTCAGCCTCTAGTGTACTGTTCAAGGATAAAAGATTGACAATACTGAAGTACTTTTTTTCTTCTTTTTTTTTTCTTTTGCAGCACTGGCAGAGTCTTTACTCTGCACACCACTGCTGACCCCAGAAATGACCCACAGGAACTACTGGCGAAAGGAGTGAAAAGGTATTTCAGCTTATAGGCATTAGAAACTCTCTTCATTAATAGCCTTTTCACTGACTTTTCAGATAGATTTCCTGTCATTGTGATGAGGATATATTTGTAACTAGGTCCCTTAAGTAAATGGCCAGTGGATAATTAATTGAACTAACTAGGACTTTCCATACTGTATCTCCTTTTTTTTTTTTCTTGTGGGAGGGAAGCATTCCTGATGGTCTTGTGTCCTCTTGGCTGGATGTAGAGCCCTTTGCCACCTGTTGGCTAAGGCTTTCAGACATTAAAAAAACTCACTGGCACTCTGTTGAGAGAGGTAAATTTTTTTCACTTTGGCTGGCATCAGAACTGAAGAAAATACACCCAGAAGATCAAGCATCAGCCTATATCCTCTATAAATACAGCCAGCAGAATTGGTGTGCTCCACATACAGCAAAAAACACGGGAGGCCAGAACTGTGCCACTTTGAACTAAGTAGGACTCCCTCTCCTCTCCTCTCCTCTCCTCTCCTCTCCTCTCCTCTCCTCTCCTCTCCTCTCTCCTCTCCTCTCCTCTCCTCCTCTCCTCTCCTCTCCTCTCCTCTCCTCTCCTCTCCTCTCCTCTCCTCTCCTCTCCTCTCCTCTCCTCTCCTCTCCTCTCCTCTCCTCTCCTCTCCTCTCCTCCCTCTCCTCTCCTCTCCTCTCCTTCTCTCTCTCCTCTCCTCTCCTCTCCTCTCCTCTCCTCTCCTCTCCTCTCCTCTCCTCTCCTCCTCTCCTCTCCTCTCCTCTCTCTCTCTCCTCTCCTCTCCTCTCCTCTCCTCTCCTCTCCTCTCCTCTCCTCTCCTCTCCTCTCCTCTCCTCTCCTCTCCTCCTCTCCTCTCTCCTCTCCTCTCCTCTCCTCTCCTCTCCTCTCCTCTCCTCTCCTCTCCTCTCCTCTCCTCTGTCACACCAGTGGAAGCTAAAATAGGCTTATTATTTATTCCACTCTTGGATTATCCTCCTAGCACACAAGTCTCCAGCCCCGGCATCCAAAGAAGTGTCGCGGGAGGTGGCTGTCCCCCTCTACTTTGCTCTCGTGACACTTCAACTGGAGTACTGTGTTTGGTTCTGGAGGCCTGAGCACAGGAAGGATTTGTTACAGCAGGTCCAGAGGAGGACCACAAAGATTATCATGCGCCTGGAGCACCTCCCATATGAGGACAGTCTGAGAAGGTTGGACTTGTTTAGCCTAAAGAAGAGAAGGCTCCAAGGAGACCTTATAGCAACATTCCAGTACTTAAAGGGAGGCTACAAGAAAGATGTAGAGGGGCTCTTTATCAGGAATGCAGTTTTAGGCTGAGGTATAATGGTTTTAATCTGAAAGAGGGAAGATTTAGGCAAGATATTAGGATTAAATTCTTTGCTGTAAAGGTGGTGAGTCACAGACACAGGTTGCCCAGAGAGGTTGTGGGAGCCCCACACTTGAATGTGTTCAAGGCCAGACTAGATGGGTCTTTGAGCAACCTGATCTCATGTAAGGTGTCCCTGTTAATGGCTTTTGGGGAGTGGAGCTAGATGATCTTTAATTATATGATTCTATGCATTCCTTAAATAATTTCTTACCTTCACAACTGGTTCTGCAGCATCTATAGTTGATATTTTTCAGCACTGTCCTTTCCCTTCTCACAGAGGTCTTCATTTTTTCAGTTTTGGAAACACAATCATGCAGTCATTGAGATAGTTCTCAAACTGTAAGGAAAGTTTCTTGACAAACATGCATAGTTTTTCTTTGCACACCAAAGAGTTTAAATTTTTACCCCAGTTACTGAGGAACATTGATAGTTACCTTTATTAACCAACTTGAAAATAACTTAACAAAAGTGTGAATAAAAAATAGAAGTCTCATTTCAAAGTTATGAATTCATATGTAGAAAAGAAGAGCTTTTAAATGCAACTGCCTCTATTGGCTAGGAAGACATGATTTTCTCAGCAAAACAACATCTTCTGAGGAGGTGAGTTAAGGACGTTGAGCTGCTGGCCAAATGCTTCTGATCATTATTTGCATGTGTATTTAAATTTATTTGTCTTTGTATGGACTTTAATGTGTCCACACATCTCCTGCTTTGAGGAATAAATGTGCTTTATCGTTCAATATTTTCTGCCAGGAAAGGTATGCCAATACAAAGGTCTCATTTCAGGCAGCTTGGTCAGATATATGTTTTTGTTTGTCTTCACAGTGATGGACATAGAGCATGAACAACATCATCCTTGCCTCATTTATGCTATTGAAAACCAGGATGAGCTTTGCTGAAGTCAGTGGAGTTAGCCCACTGTTGATAGCACACTTAGGAGAATCAGAAATTTGAGTGCTGTGTCAGTGTTTCCTTCTGTTTGGTGCTTACAGTCTGCTCCGAACCGAGCCAGGAAAAGAAAAATCCACTAAAAAAAATGTCACAGAGTTGTCTAAATAGTTGCTTCTGAATTTCAACTATGGAAGATTGTGATCCTCTTTAACTATTGCTCTGGCCGAGATCTTTAGACACCAAGTATCCTTACTCACACAGCAGCAGAACAATGTAAATTATGTCTACATACTTCCCATCCATCCCTGAGAAAGATGTGGTTGCTCTGATATTTTGCACTTGGTTAGACCTGTAGGTGCAGCTGATGCAGCCCAGTCTCAAGTCCTACACCTGTATACAAATTCCTGATTTGCTCATGAATATTACTTCAAAAAATTCTTTAAAGGTGAATGTGAAAGGGGCTTTAGTATGTAATGTGTGTTTAAGCCTGTCTCTCCCTTTAAGACTTGAGATCAGTTATTTATGTGAAGCAGACATGTAGGCAATCATACCCTTTTCTTCTGTGCACTGAAGGCAGTGAAGGTTGCAAAATTAATTGCTGCATCAGCCACTTTAAGATTTAATGCTTTTCCCCATCCTATAGGCAATGTATCTCTTGCATGATTTCCTACATAGTCTTCACTTTCACAGTCATCTGAATGATAAGCAACAATAATGTCTCTGGAAGTGGTCCATAAATCATATTCAAATCCACACATTCAAATGATCCTATTTTTAATCTCTAAACTACTATAGTGTGTGCTTGCTAGTGTGGTTCAGTTGGAAGCATTATGTTCTCCATCTACATATTTCTTTCAAATCTAGCTAATGTACACAAAAAAAAAGCCCAAATCCTCAGCCTGGATTTTGAACACATAGAGAAAATACAGGCAACAAAGACCTCCACAATTAAAATAAAGAACTCTTATGAGCTACAAATAACACAATATTTTATCAGGACCTATGGAGGGAAGATGAACAGTCTTGGGTTTAGGTCACTGTATTAGGGTGGAGAGTACCTAAATTGTCTTTGTTTCTTTTCCAGTCTCTCTCAATGACCTTGGACATGTTGACCACAGCTAAAATATATATAATTATATATCTGAGATATAAATACGTATTAACAATCAGTGTGAAAATGCAACCTCCACCTCTCCTTTTCACTCCCTATTCAAAGCTGGGAATTACAGACAAATCCAAAAATTATAAACAAAGTTCACTGTAGGCAGTGATTAGGTACAACCCAGGGTTTATCAGCATGTAGGATTCAATTAAGGTTGGGCCACAGAGTGCTGAACTCTCTAGTCTGACATCTCACCACTAATTTCTTGTGCTGGAAGAAGTTCCAAGATTTAGAAATTTCTGAAGTAGGCCAGTAAGGGAAGACCTGTTTCTAAGTAAAGTTTTTTTCAGTATTATCAGACTAGTTTTCAGGCGAGCTGAAAGGTGATCTAGGCTACTGTGATCAATCTCTTGGAAATGAGGTCAATGACAGAGACTGGTGACTTCAGCAAAAAGAGTGGTGAGCCTTTTCTCAATAAAGAATTGGAATCTCACTGATGAAGAAATTTGCATTGTAATTTCTAACGGAAGCCTGATTGGGCTGATTGTCAAGTAATGCTGCTCCTCCACAGGCTTATTTGGGATTACCCTCCTCAATCCATAGGATCACTTTGCTTCTTTTGTACAAAGACCTTTTCAACATAGGTGTTGAGTTCAGTGTGATGTCTGTTGTCTGAGTGATATCTGGAAACTCTTGCAGACAAGAAGTTGCAGCTTTGGCTGTTATTCAGTCTAAAGTAGTTTCTATCTCACCAGCTTGGAAATGAATTCATGTGATCTGGCTTCATTCAATCTAGTCTAGATTATAAGTCCATTAACTTATAAATTTTTGGGAAGTGAATAACTCCAAGCCCTTTTAGGCAGGAGGAAAGAAGATGGTACTTTTGTGTAAACTGCAAAATTACTCTCTCTCAGACTGCGGACATGAAAGAAGTGAGTTTTGGATGACAGCAGCCATAAAAAAGGAAAGGCTTTACCTAGGGTTAACTGAGAAATCTGCAAAAGCCGTGTCCTCTTTGGACAGCTCTGCCAGTGCAGGGATTCAAGGCAAAAAGCCAACAATATTAACACTGTGTTTCCCCACAGCACAGCTCCTTGAATAGCACACCCAGTGACTCTTGCTGAGTCTGCACTTTGTTGCTGTTTCATTGCATGATTTTCTGTCTCTTACCTGTGGGAATATATAGTAGGGGAGAAAGCACAGTGTTCCTTATCACATCCATTTGCTGGCTGCTCATATAGAATATTTTAGTAAACAGATTTTACCCAATCTTATTTTGTATCAAAGAGTATAAATAGTTCCAGGATACTTGGTGCTTTTTTATTTGTACATCATCTGTTGTGGTGGTCTTTAGGGAGGTATACCTGGGACAAATGACTTTGCTTCATTGTGACCACAGAAGAAACTTCATTTCCTTCCTTATTCTTTGTTCCCTAGTCCATTGGTATCTTCTGAAGATGAAATCAGAAGTGGTGTCAAGCTCCACCCAGCTGACGGCTGGCATCCCTTTATGGGTATATTTATGTATCTTGTAAAGGTTTTTAGGGTTCCCTTGTGTGTTCCTCCTCCCACACATCTCTAAATCCATAAAGTCAGACTTGCACCTGGACATTCTCTTGCAGCTGGATACCAACGGAGAAGAAAGAAAAGAGGTTTTTCATTATCCTTGCCCATTTGTGGGTTAAAGCAGACTGTCCATACCTTGCTTACATATTGTGTGTTGCCTGCACCTTTAGCGGAGGATGGGAAATTGGTAGCTCTGATTCTGCCACTTCTACATATGTCCTTCATGGGGCCTGAAGGAGCAGGTGAACATCCTTTCCGCTGCCAAGGCTCCTCATTATGCAGATATCCCCTGAGGCAGGCATCCTCCATAGTGCTACCCAGGCTGGAGCACTGCCTAATAACATTGATCCTGACCTGAATACTAATGCACCTGTGACTTAAAAATGTTCTGTGCCCACTGCACATGCTTCTCTTGAAGTGCTTATTCTGGTTACTGGAGAGAAGGTGGGGGTTTTTTTGTCCCAGTGGGTGGAAGGAGGCATGAGAGTATTTTTACTTACAAATGGGATTCTCAGAATATCTGACTTGGGGTGTTTTCAACTAAGTCATAGTTCTGGATGGCAAGGAAGTGTTTACTATCTGAACAGATGTTGGTATTAGGCTGTATGTCAGGCTTCTGTACACAGTATTAGCATCAGTGCTGGCCTTCCAGGCAAGCATGTGATGACAATTGTGAATGTCAATGTTTTGTATGTGCCTGAACTAAATATGCAAACCAAATGGTGAAATTTATTAAAAGGAGTTTAAAATTTGTGTCCACACTAGCAGGGAATTGGGGTCTCTTCTCTTCAAAAAGGTTATGACTTCTGAATTGTCAGACTCAATGTTGACAGTATTGAAGAGTTTAATTGTATTATTGTTGTTCTGATGAAAGCAAATCAATATGAAAGTTTTTTTAAGGTGATAAGCTCTCTTTATAATGTAAATAATTGGTTACCATTAGGAGTTAAAAAGGGGAAATGTTCCTTGATAAGGTAGTGCATATGTTGCTTGACAATATCTAAATTATTTATTGTCTCTTTTGATATGGCTTGTATCTGACGTTAGCTGAGGTATAAATTCTCAGTTGAATTCATATCAGACTCGCACTTTTCTTGAGCTTTCTTTTTTAACCAAATTCTCTTTGAGGAATTTCACTGCCTGAGTAATCAAATTTGAATGCAACTAAGGTTTCATTTAGCATAAGCAAGTGTGGACCTATACCAGATACAATCTGGTAGATGTGTACACATCAGAAATAGGTGTGTGAGAATAAAATGGCTGAGCACATGGTAGAAAAAATAACAGTTGGTTTCAAAGTCTACCTAGACTCTCAACTCTCTTTAGGATGCAGCTTTATAGAGACAGAAACCAACTCAACATTGGTAAGAGCACTGATGTGAATTTTCTGTGTATCTGCAAAGAAAAGTGTTTCTCATCCTATGTTGATGCAGACAAAATCTCACTTCTGGCTGTTTCCTTTTAACTCAATGTTGGCAGCTTCCCTTTTCATCAGGGGACACTCTAATGACATGTGAGAATCCCCATGGAAATGACAGGAATCCTACACAGAACTTCTGTCCAACAAGTGAATCTGCTGTAATTCTATTCTGCAATGCTTACAGATGGCAACATCTTCTTTCATCCTTGCTCCTTTAAGGTACATAAAAGAAGCACTAACAGTTGCAGGAAAACCCTTTCACCACTGAAGTATATATTTCTTTTAGGTTAGAAGTATGTAAATTCACTAGGAACACTCTGGGACTCATCCTGCTGTGAAGTCCTTGCTCAATTTCTCTCAGCAGTGGTAAGGTGCCTACAGCTCTTAAACTGCTGAATAGCCCCTGTGAAAGTCAGGGCATTGGTACTGTGGATGACAGCTGATGCTGGGATATTGGCACAGTGCTCAGAATGCTATAATGGTGTGAGATTTTACTTCAGAGTTGCCAGTGCTTGCATAGTTCATATATGTCAGGCTCCTGGTTAATCTCCTCTTACCATACAGTGAATGCATACTATTGACTTGACCAATACCAAGCAGTTAATTTAAAAGAGATGACATAGGCTATCTTTTACCATCTTTTCCACTCTAAAATAAGAAACTAAATACCAACAGTTTGTCTTGGAGATGGGGACCTCTTTAATAATAATATGCTTTCATAAGCAAAAAAGAGTGAAGAAGAACTGGAATGGTGGTGAGGATAACTTATAAGTATATAAAGTGAAAATAAATACAGTCAAATAAATTCAAAGGCTGGCTTGTGTTTGGAGTTGAAGAGTTGAAAAACAAATACTGATTTTTGTGGAAGATTTATAAGCAGGACATGCTGCAGGGTGGTTGGAAGGAGAAAGATATTGTTGAGTTAAAATGAGAGTCTCCAGCTCTGTTAGTTGTCCTGGAAAAAGTAAGGGAGGTAGAGAGAAAGGAAGAAATTGGTTAAACAGTTAATTTGGTTCCAGTGCAATTTTTTTTTCCCCAGGTAAGCTATTAGAAAGTTAAGGAAAGTTACAAATTGCCAGGAAAAAGATAGTCTGGTGAAAGGATTATGCAAACACCATCATAAAACAGGCTGTCTCCAGGAAACTGTTTCACATATTAATTACAGGTGTGCAGCTGAGCTAATACAAAGCTATGAGTGTGAATGAACAATGCAAGGGAGTATTTTAGTGCCCTTCTCCCAGCCCATACCCCCAGCTGCAACCAGCATTTTCTGAACCATACAGTACTAACTTTGACAACCTTCCACTACTCTAGCTGCACTTGCTACCTCCACCCTGAATCTGGTTCAGCCACCTTGTTATAAATCATGTTTGCCTGAGTGCTTGGAGATATCCAAGCAGGTTTAGGCTTCATCAGTTTGAAATCAAAGATCCCCTCTTATTTCAGAGCAATGCCAGCTGCTGTTCTCTGACCATCAGTCCAGATGGAGACCATCCAACTTATCCAGAATGAATCCTTTGCAAGCACAGTGCTGCCCTTTTATGATGATGGACATGTTTCTGCTGAGGGAAGAGTGATTACGTGAACAGTAGGCAAGAATGTGATAAATTTACCCAGGAAAATCTAAATTTCTAATAATGGGCTAAAGTCTACATATCAGCCCTTCATTAGAAGTGGCTAGTAAGGCTCCACTGATTTTTTTTTTGGAGTGAAAAGGCACATGTTCATGAGAACATGTATGTATGTGTCTGTGTGAGTGTATGCATATGTGTAGTCTGGTTTGGGTTTTTTTTTTCCTTGGTAGAAATTCGGTTTTCTTTCCACAGTGTTTCTTCTTTTTTTTCTTCTCAGTGAATTACGTTTATCCTTCCCACAATCAAAATACATCTATAAGATGGGAAGGAGCAAGGGAATTCTTAACACTTATTTTGAAATATTCTATGAAAAGTGCAATTTTTTCGTTCATTGTCTCTGAAATATATCTACAGATGCAGTCAAATTTCCCACTCACCTTGGAATAATGTAGGATTGTCATGTCTTTCCTCCGTTTACCCTTTCCTTTCCTCTCCTCCATTTTCCATCTGAGTTTAGTAAGTTACGTTCCCTTCCCTTTTATTCACACATCATACCTTCCAACCTGCTCATCTTTATCACTGCTCATTGTACTCACTTTATTTTATTGTCATCCTCTTTATATTGAGTTGCCCAAAACTGATCACATTTTTCCAAGAGGAGCCTCACCAGGGCTGTGTGTGCAGGAATTATTACCTCTGTAGTACTGCAAGTAATTCTGCTCCTCATCCCAGTATGGTATTTGCCTCTTTCTGCTACAGTCTCTCACTCCGAGCCCATATTTAATCTGTCATCCACTATCACTCCCTAAATAAGTCCTGCAGCACTTCCCCTTTAGTAATAAAAACACAGAAAAATGTTTGAAGAAAAAGTAAGTTATCCCCTTGGGTGGCTTTTCGAGAAAACCAGGTTTTCATACAGCTGCAAAGACACTGAAACGCAGTATCATTCCTACTTCCATATAACTGGATTTTGCAGGCTCTAATGCCAAGACTAAAAACAAATATGGCATTTCCTACTTGTACATATTTTCTTAACATTTGCTAGTTGCAGTCTTGGACTACCCAGAACATTGACACAGTGGAGAAATGCCATATGTACTTTTAGAGTTCGTATCTACTAGATTTAGAGCTCGGAAATCCTGCTGTGTTTTAATTAGTTTGGAGGTATGTGCTGTGAATGCTGCTTCAACTACCTGATATTTTATGAACATTGAGTGAATGCTACTCTATATGAGCAAAATTAGGACATGACTTGAATCACAATTTACCACCTCTACATTTGAAGACTTCACCAGTCTCGAGACTGGTTTGCTTTGAAGCACTTTTTAGAGTGAGCATTTTCTCAGAGCTGCCTGTCTTTCTTTTCTATAACTGAATTTATTTAGAAGAACTCTGTTGATATTCAAAGTTTAAAAGTCTGCACAGTGTTTAATCTTCTTCTTCTTTTTGGCCAATGAATTGTCCTTTCAGAATAAAAATCCTTTCCTTTTTAGTCCATCTGATTTTACAACCTAATTAATCACTGTGAAAAACAGCAGTGAGGATTTGTAAACATTGTGTGGGGAAGTATGATGAACATATATTTACCTTCTGAGGGCCTCGGGAATTGCAGTATGTCAAATCACAGTGTGTTGCATATGTGGGTAGTCTGTTACTTCAGTACTCAGATGTTAACTTTTTCTTTATTTATTGTGAATCAACCTAAAATGATCGATTTACTGTGCATCTACCTAACTGGTATTTATTGTGAATCAACCAGACTGGGTAAACTCCAGCAACACAGATTTCCCCTCTTTCCTATGTTTCTAAGACATCCATACTAGTTTCTCTTTTGCTCTCCCTGAAGGAAACCAAGCAACAAAAACTGCATACGAGCAGTTCTTGGTATTGCCTGAACAGCCAAGGGCAAGAACTGAATAATACGGGAAGAAAGACCCTGTAAATATTGCAGAGCACCAGCATTTTTAAAGCGCTCCCTCATTCCTGATTGCAGCATAAGAGCATACATTCATAAGGCATGCCACTCCACCCTGAAATTGATGGGAACCTTTCTGTGGACAGCACAGTTTGTGTACTAAGTCTCCAGGTTCTTAAAGTGAACCTTGCTGCTACAAAGAGCTCTTAAAATTACATTTAAATTGGAAATAGAAATCTTCTCAGCCCTGACATTGGAGCAGAGTTATTATTTCCCCTGCCTGTCTTCTCTCACTCAGGAAACCACTGCAACATGAAACCCTCTTCTGACTGTTCCTCCTCCAAATGCCTCTCTCAACTGCCTAAGATACACTATTTCCTTGTGAAAGGAGGAAAAACATGGGAATCTAGGCAATCAGAACATTCCTTATGCTCAGACTGAAAAAGCAAGGTCAAGAGGGGTCTGATTTTCCCAGCCACTGAAACGTGTTTAACTTCTTCCTTCATCTTGGCATAGAAACCTGTAAAATGCAATTCCCAGTTCAGTAAACTGCTGTTGCATAACCAAGGACTAAAGAGAGCCCTCAGATGTATGTTAGGGCTCAGGAAAAGATATAATTCCAGCAGTTTAGTGTAAGAGAACCAGACAGCACTGAGAACCACATCTATATACACCTGTGTACAGCTCTGCACATGCAGTTTATTTTAAGACCAGACACTTAAAAGATGAATCTGCTCAGTTTAACAGGATGATAAACAAGAAGGAACATGACTGTTTGATTGTAAGTGTAGTAGGGTGAGTTGGAAGTGTTGGGGGAGAAAATTTTTAGTGAAGAACACAGCTGTGATAGGAAGAAATGGTTAAACGCTCTCTGTAGAGGTATTTCACAGAATCACAGAATCACAGAATAACCAGGTTGGAAGAGACCCACTGGATCATCGAGTCCAACCATTCCCACCAATGGTCCCACCCATATTTGTTCTGTAAATTAGGTGAAGATCCTTAACCATTTGAAGGAAGTTCTGGAGCACCTCCTAACAGGCAAAAATGTGCAGGGAAAAGCTATGATTGAGTTGTGTCCATTTGCAAGAGATATTAAGTGATGTGATTGCATACAGTCACTGACAAGGACTTCAGATATGTCCCTTTGGGGCTGTTCAGTGGCTTAGTTGCTCATCTTGGGTATTGAACTTTTTTGGTCTGCACTGAGAAGGGAACTTAAGAAATGTGAATTGGAATGTATAGGTCAGTTATGAACATTGTCCATTGCATTAATTCACTGGCTGTGAATGTAAGGGTGTTTAAAAGAAGGGCAATTTGTCTCATAAGTATTTAATAAGGTATCCACAGAAAGGCAGTGTGATCACAGCTGCATACTGACTCACGGTCACATTACTTAAACAAGAACCTTGTTTGGGGTTTTCTTGGAAGGGAAGGGAGCACTGGCATTTCTATCTGACTTGAAATGGGAAATAAAAGATCTTGAGAGGTCGACTACAAGGAGAAAAATCTGCACAAGATGGTTGTTTGGCTTCACTTCATGTTCACCAGTTGACATTGCTTTCTTACACAAATCAAAACATCAGAATGGTCCCTAACTGTAAGCCTTTAAAAGGTAGTGGTAGTGTAGAGAACTTACATTATTGTCAAACAGGTAACAGGAGTAAGTTTTGTGGGTTCTTTCTTGATTGAGTTTGTTGTCATCTATAAACAGAATCCAACAAGTGATGCTGTAGTGACCAAAAAATCATAAGAAAGGAAGAGGTGACTGTGTTGGATATTTTGCAGTCAATGCCTTACAGAGTTCTGTCCTTCTTTTGATCTGCAGGTCTTTCAATTCCACCTGAATTCTGTCGTATGGATTTTCATACTGAAAATGAGCTTTCTCTGGGTAACTCATCATAAGTGTCTGGACGAACCCTTTCTTGATCATGTACAGAGTAGCACAGGTATTTTGGAGTAATATGGGCTTATTCTGATTTTTCATTTGTCAGGCATTGTATCAGGACTTGAGAGCAGAACCACTTAATCATCTGGTGCTATATTGCAGGTGTCCAGTGACACCTGCCAATGGGTTCATTCCTTTGCTGAGGTCTGTGGCTCACAAGAACTGACCAGGGGATGAGGTGATATGTGCCTGTGCAATGATCTACCTTGCACTTCAAACACAGCTGCTGTCAGGAACTGGACAATGTGAAATGCTTGGTTCAGTCTCTGGTCACTTCTCTTACCACCATTCCTTTCCTAGTTTGGAGACAGATTGGAGCATTTCCTTCTTTTGTTTATTTCACATTAGAACAAATGGCTCATTTCCCTCTGTCCCAGCTGCTCTGAAAGGTTTTCTAGTTTCTCTGGAATACATTATGCAACGTTGCAGAGCAAGTCCTTTATTCTTTTCAACTCCATACCTTTACCATGTAATCTATCTACTCTGATTAGGTTCATGCTACAGAAACACCACCAAATTCTGTTTTATGCAGCAATGTTTAGTCTTTGGGAGCTATGTACAGTCCTGTTAAGATGTTCATACATCAGTATTACTCTTGACTAATACCGAGAATGCTTTGAATGGCAGGAAGAAGTATAGCTTGAGGTTACTTGTGCAAGTTACTGGACAAACACCGTGTTCTTTATTCTGGCTAAACTTCCACTGCCATTCATGCAGGTTGGATTTGAGAATGGGGCTGCAAATTTCTTTCCTGATATAACTGTGTAGGCTTCTGTCTCACCAAGGACTAATTCTGTATCTCGTAAAGACCTTCAGTGCTGATTTCAGATGGGGCTCAGTGGGATCCCCGATTTGGACTGAATATGTTGCTTGGGCGAAAGTAGATTTAACCCATTGAATGCTTCTTCACGATAAAATCAAAACACTCCAATGTTTTCTCAAATTTTCTTTAAATGTAGGTGGATCCAGATCAACATTATCACTGACTTCAGTGACAATAGTAACTCATTATTCTTTAATGAATACTTATATTGCAGAGCTGTATGGAATCTAGGCAGGCTGGGGCAATCCCATATACACACTCAGTTAAAGAGATCTGTACAATTAGGAATACTATGACCTTTACAATACTGTCTTTTATACCCTTATCAAGACCTGGTTAAAATTTCAGAGTGGTGGAGGAATACAAACATTTTAACATGAGAAGCACTCAGGATTTTTTGATTAAGTATTACCATGGAGGCTCAGCTGGTGGTGATGCCTTGCAATGTGAAAGGGTGGGTAATCCTGCTGCTGAGAATGAGGAGAATTAAGAAGCCACCGTTAACATGGGAGCTGTGTTGGCTGAGGAGGCCACTTAGCAAATTCCTTACTTGAGCATTCAAGGGCACTCTCTCGCAACTCGATCCTCACTCTTCCAAGCGCAGGGAGAAGAATGTTTCACTGTCCAGAAAGCACCCGGGCCTTGAGATAAATGAGGAATGAAACAAACGTTTCCATTCATATCAGGGGCCCCTTCTCACTAGCGTCCTCACTGATCTGTAAAAACCTTCTTTGTAAGTGGTTTCTAAAGCATAATCTGTGCTTCTAATATGGTTTGATCAAATAATTCGAATGCAAGGTTTGTTTTTTAAAGGTTTTGAGAAGCGTTGCAAATAACGAAAGTTTTTAATAGAAACCTGAAGCCACTGACTGAGGAAAATTTCCTCATGACTGTTTCTGTTGTGGGGAAAACTGGAGAAAAATCAAGTCCAAAGTTCTGAGGGTCATGTGAATAGCTACAGAGTGGAATTCAGGGGCTTCGTTTCAGTAATTGCAGTGAAATTGCTCCCAGCAGAGGCAAGGAGCAGAAAAGAAATTTTAAAGGTCCAAGCAGGCGATAATAGAGCTCTACCTGCCTTCCTAAAGCACTAAGGAGTCCTGAGAACAGAATTAGATTACAGAGCAGGGCTTTTCTTTTCAGAGCAGATTTCTTTCATCATGCACAAGTTCTCACTAGATACTGGGGTGAACTTCAGAGGAAACTGGATTTGTTTTGTCTAAAGTCCAGGAGAAAACCAACAGCCCTGAAATGGTTAAAGTGGAATAAAACTTGTATGTGTGTGTGTGTGTAAGGATGGTTTGTTCTTTTCCTTTTTTTTTTTATTTTAAAGAGAGCTGAAATCAGTTTGCTGAAAAAGTCACATTCACTCTTTGGGGAAGTTGCAAACCAAGGTTATGTTGCAGCTACGAAGAATTTGGAAAACAACATGTAGGCTTGAAAAATGAACCATTCTTTCACATATATAACTTAGTACATCATTCTCGATCATAATTATAGACAGATTTGGATTGAAGCGATTATTGAATGCATTGTCCTTAAAGATAATCAGGGACATGACCACTAGTGACACTGTGATGGAAAGGACTGAACAGTGCAGTTCATCATCCTGGCCCTTGAAATGGCTGAGATATGCAAAAGTGCACGTTTTATCCAAGAGGTATAAATAGTACAAAAGGAAGAAAAAAAACCCCTATAAACTAAGAAGAGGAATCAGGTGGTTTGCAGACTGCTGTGTTTGAGGAACAATTTGACAGAGACAGAGAAAGATGATGATAACTTGAAAAAAGTATAATTTGTTATGATTACCTCTTTTTTTCCTTCCTCCCAAAGCAGTACAGTTTGTAGTTTGCACCCACTGCAATTTATACCTGGGTAAAAAAATGGCTTGGGTAAGGGATAGTTTACTTGGGAACATACTTGGGTAAAAGATAGCTTAGCAAGGTAAAGTATAATTTAATCCCTTCACTTACACGGGCCTCCACTAAGCATTTTAGATGTCTTGAAACCTCAGTTAATGAAGCTCCTTGCAAAAGTCTATTAAATGCTTTGTGGGTGGGATTAATTTCTTGAAGAACACCAAATAGCAGGGAGAGATGATTTCTGAGTGCAGGATGATTCAGATAATGCCATACTTTCTCATCACGAGGCAAATGCCTTGTATACATGTTTTCACTGCACTTTTATTAGTTACCCCTGTCCATGTCTACAATTTTTTCTACAGACAAAACCATATATTCTGTAAGTAATGTGAACAGCTGATTATGCTGCTTTTAGCTACTGATGCTTTCACTTTGCAGCCTATTCCATCCAAAGGTAATAGCACTGATGTGGTTGTCACTGTATATAAAGGTGCATCTGTGAAAGAGGTCAGAGAAAATAGGGAGTTTAAAATCCTGGGATCCTGCACAGTTTATCAGCTGGGGGATATGGCAATTACCTGTTACTCTGCATAGGGGACAGAAAAACTCCTCAAAGAATATTGATGATCAAAATGAGAATTTTGTTTCCTCTTTGAATTTAATTCCCTTCCTCTTAGTATGAGAAAGCAGCATACAATATCTGGCCCCAGCAGAGTGGTAAGCTGAAGATGCTGTGCCATACTTTTATACCTTTGAGTCGCGTTATGCTGTTTAAAAGATTTCAGGAGCCATAATACACAGTTTAAAACAGTGAAGCACATGCAACACACGGAAAACCCTCTCACGTGTAGAACTACCTTTCCTGCTTGCCATTCCAGGCTCCTTCCTTTCTACTTGCTCTTCGTGTTTGGCCTGTTCTGCTTATGTAACTCTTTCACTAGCATGTTTAGTCTCAGCACTGTCATCCATTCAAATGCATGATAGACTTTAAAATAAATAACTGAAGTATCTTGTTTCCTCCATTCTCCATGCGTACAAAAAGCAGTAAGACTCCCTTGCCTAGAAGGCCTCTTTGTAATGGCTCTGTGGACAGCCCCGTCAGGAAAAATGTGGAAATGAGGAGAAACTTCAGACCCTGTGTCCTGCAAGGTATGCAGCAACGTACATTTTGCTTGAACGCTCGGTCTTTCCTTGGGAACTCTTTGTGGACATCCTCAGTGAGTTTCCACAGCACAGATGTGGGCTGCTGAACCATCTCTGAAAGGCTGGCTCAGTGTTGGACCAGTGCCTTCATCTAATTTGCAGCCTGGAGGCTGCAAAGCAGCTCATCCTGTGCCTTTTCCCTTCCCACATACTTGTCTTGCACTCCAAGGCTCAGTTTCACAGAGGTATTTGGGTCCTCATGTCTTGATATCAGTAGGAGCTATGTGCCTACACAGGAAATAGATAGGAAACATCTGTTAGAGATCCAGGGCTGAGATTTTGAATCTCTTGTTTACCGTGTGTTGATGATGATAGGATTGAAAAGGGACTACTGTGAAGAAATGTTTAGGTGGCCTGAAATTGCTGTGCACTGGAGACTTAAAAATGGTACAGAGGAGGATCCTGTTATACTGAATGAATTACAATGGTCCGCTGAAGTTCGTTTTCTGTCTTGCAGTGGAGAGAGTGACTTTCCAAGTCTTGCATTTGCACAATTATCTCCCTGAGTGCTATGGTCCTAAATCTTTCTCCCTTGCACACAAAGAATTTCCACTATCAGCAGCACATGCTCACTTTCCTTGTGATGAACCACTGATTTGAGGTAAATATGCATGTTCACATAATATATTTTTCTTTTGCTTGTTGTCCATCTGTTCTTTTCTTTTTCTTTGGTATCTGTTCAGAATCCTTCTTTTCCTTCATTCCCTCCTTGTTGAGCAAAGATAAAGCAATGGACCTTTTCCCTCACTAGCTTATGAATTCATTCTTGTATCATCAAGTTAAACATCCCATTAAACAAGACACTCTCAGAAAGGGGTTATTGACAGTAACATCTCCATGTTAGGTGTCACATTTGAAAGATTCACATTTGAAATTAGTTCCAAAACAACAGAGGGAAGCTTTTGGGCTTGAACTGTAATATCCTTTGTGCTGATAGAGTTTTTGTTTTCGCAGTCCTTTTAAACTTTTGCTAACTCATGAGCCAATTCCTCAGTCCTCCATGGGTAATTCAATCACTCATGGTTATGCAGCACTAGAAGCATGCTGGAGTAATGCCCCACCAGGCCCTACCTCTTACAGTGCTGAAAAGGCAAGGGACTAAGCCAGTTTTTTTGCTGGTGATCCCACCTATAGCCCCATTTGTTCTTATAAGCCCCATATTTGTAACAGACTTTGCCTCAAGATCATGGCTTCCCTTGTAAACACAGCGGTTTCCTTGTCTTTATGCCATCTGGTTCAGGAACTGCAGTAAGCAACAGAAAAGTAGGCCTTTATCTTGTGTTGGCATGTCTCATTTACAGCCTCTTCAGCCATGGACATAAGTCTCGGGAACCCTCCAAGTGGGTGAATATTTACAGAGGTACCTTGGCAAGCACAAATGGAGCTTCTGGCTAATGAAACCTGGGTGCTTTTCTGCCTTCTGGCTTTAGATAGTCCTCACTGTTGAAGAAGTTTGAGGTTTTGGTATTTCCAGGAATGGATGAGGAGTCAAGCCCTAGCTATGTAATTGCCTTTAACTTAACTGCAGCAATATACTGCTAGTAAGGAGTTGAGTTCTCTCCATGGTTCAGTTTTGTGAGTAACAGCTGTAACCTGAACTTGATCATCACTATTTCTCTGGAGAAAGGTATCACTGGTTGCTAACACTGATAAAGTTTATGCAGGGATACTAGAGTGAAGTCCCAGTAGCTTTTGGCTGAGAGGATGTAGGACAGTCAAACACAAAATCTGTAGCCAAGCAAGAAAAACTATTGTTTAAATTTCAAGTAGCATCACTGCTAGATATGACAACTGTTGCTCAGCTGGGATGTGCAGAGTAAATCCATGCTGCTTGCAGTACTTTTTAGGATTCAAGTTTGTCCATGCTTACGAGAATATGTCCCACAGTTCAAATGAGTTGCAAGACGAAGCCTCTCTGACCAACACTGTCCCAAGTATCATTTGGAGAAGGCGTAACCCAGAACACTTGTGTCAGCCACTCAAATCTGGGGTTAACCTGGCCTATTTATCTATTAATTATTTGTATGAAAGCTGATCTAAATGCTAACTGAGATCACTGTCCCATTCTCATAATCCCATTGTAGCAGGTGCTGTGCAGACAGTGATAAAGGCTCTATCTTGAAGAATTTATAATCTGTAAACCCAGGGAAGATAATGGGTGCAAAAGGAAAAAGGAACAAAATGGCCTGGAAGCTGTCAGTGGAAAGAGCTGCTAAGTTAAGTGTTGTCATACAAGTTTATTTCTGTAGGATGGAAACTCTGCTGTATTGTTTACATCTGTTATTTATGTATGCTTTTATTATCTACCCAGACAAGAGAGTTTCCTTCCACCCATCTTCTGTAGTCCAGTCTTGGACAGTATCTCTTCACTATTTGACCAGGTACTTAAGGAATGCGGCTCAAGCTAAATGCACAAATAAATGAGGAAGCAGGAATTATCATCTGCTGTGGAATGCTGTCTGGCATGCTGACTCCTGTGCATGCATGTATACACACACACAGACACACACACTCATTTATATACGCACAAAGAGACCCAGAAGGAGGTGAGGAGGGAAAGTTTTTCAGCCTCACACTAAGCCTTAAAAAGGGAGTGAGTGAATTGTCTGAGTGAGCAGTAAAGATCTGGAGAAGAACCCAACTGCAGCTTGTGTTTCATATTTATGTTGGATGCTCAATTTTACAAATTAAATCTTCAAGTTAGAGAGGAGTCCATGTTGTCTACTGATCATCTGTTTAGGGGGAGAAGGAGAACAGAAATAATAGAAGAAAAATACTTGCAAACAACAGTAGTAATTAAAATAAAGGATTTTAGAATTACCACCCCTCCCCCTAGCCAGATTTGTCTTGGGAGAAGATAAATAACTTCAACTGCAGGCTCCATACTTGCTCAAGATCTGAAATATTTAAACAAAGTCCCAAAAGCCCATACACATTTTTAATCAAAACCTGCTCTTTTTGTTTCTTTTTTTCTTGGAAAAAGACTGACTTGATAGAACACCAATACTTCATTAAACTGTGATCAGCACAATAAAAAAGATGGAAAATGAGCAATGACATTTTAACTGTTGCAACTGTACACATACTGTGTTAGACAATTTGTTCTCAGGTTCAAGGTTACACATGGCATCATAAGGAGTTTGCCTCCTCCCCCCTTCCAGCACTAAACAGGGTTGGAGTCTTGCCAGCACAAAAGAATCTGCAGTCAGCTCCTTCAAGATTGAAAAATAAAGTTTTTTTTTTTCTTCCCCCTGCAGGAAAAAAAAAAAAACCTGAAGAAAAGCAGACAGCTGCTAACTAGTTGTCTAGCTGTCTATTTGTGGACATTTTCTTTCATCTTGTCATACCTTTTGTGCTGTTTGAAATGTTTGGAGTTTAGACTTGAAGAACACTCAGTGGATTCCAGACTTGTATTAAAAGAAAGGAAAAAAAAGGCAGAAAAGTTCTGTCAACAGATGTGTGTGTTTGTGTGTTGGGGCCACATCATTCCAAGCATCAGCTAGAGCACTGATTTTATTTTCATCTCAGTGAAGGAAATTTTTCAGACAAGAAAATACACAGTAATAATGCAATTTGTAAGAAAAGAAGAAAAGCACATGTATTTAGAATGCAGGTAACAGGGATGTGTTTCGAGACCTCTGCTAAACAAGCAGAGGCCATTTGGTCAATCACATCTTCTGCTTTTGCTGTTCTGTTGTTCTGTTTTCACAGAATGAATAAAGAAAAATCTCTTTCTAGATGGGTTTCCTTTGCTTTGCCATTGAAGCTATTGGAAGGAAGCAAGGCAAAAGTCTAATTAATGTCAGTGGTCTTGTGAGCTTTAGACTAGACTGTGGTGTATAGAATGTGCTAACTTTACCTCTGCTGACTTTGTTGCCTTCTAGTATTTAGACAGTGAGTACAGGAGGGGACTGGCTCTCACTCAGGTTTCCTGATATGTCTCTGGAGTGGGTCAATTCCCCAAGCTTACCTCTTCCTCCAGCATAAAGGAGGAAACAAAACCAGATGACAAGTGAGCAAAAGCCAGGAAGAAATCACTGAAATTGTTCCCCTACAGCAAGGAACCCTTCTCACCCTGTGTCAACTGCTCCTTCTTGGCACCCTGGAGTCAAAGAGCTGTCTTCAGACCTCCTCTTTCCTCAGGAAAATGAAGGCTCTGTGGCTGTCAGCAAGTCTGAGGCAGCAGTTTCCCAGAAAGGGAGGTTACTTGGAGGGATCAGAGAATCCATAGCCCATTTCCACTAGTGTTTCTGGGATTAGTGTTTGGCAGAGTACAGCATGTCTACCCTTCCTCTCCATGCCAAGAGCCTGCTGTAGCAAAAAAAAACTCTGGGTGGTGTGTGGCTACTTGTGCATCCTATGATCCATCTAGCCATATTTCTTAACCAGTGGGGCAGGCTGGAGAAGCAGTATCCTCACCATAAACTCTGACTTTATTGCTTTTCTGGTGATTAACCTGGTCATTGGAGGAAAGGTGAGCCTGCGTATTCATCACTTCTTGGATGAGTATTGTCCAAGAGAAAGTTCATTGAATCAGTGATTTGCCCTCCTCCACCAGCAGCCTTTTCTGCCTCTTCTTGCATTCTTCAAAATACCACAGATGTAAGGATAATAAAGTGAATTATGCTGTTATCCAGTACCTGAGAAGAACTTTGTCTTGGTATCCCAGGTAATTCTTGGTCCTGCAGCAGAGAAGGCTAGCTGCCAAAACAAGGATATGAGACCTTATTCAAAATAGCTTCTGCCACATTGATTTTGTTAGAAAAAGTGCTCAGAAGTAAGTAACTTCCTGAAGCAATCCTATGAGTTCTCTTGTGCTCTTCAGCTTTGGCTCTTTAGCTGCTGGGCCTGCCATGGTCCACAGAGCAATTGACAGAGATCCCTTTTTTTCTGCACTGTGGCCCAATCATCTGTGCCAGAGGATGTCCACATCAGCAGCATGAGCTTTTGAGACTCAAATGGCATGAGGGAAGTCACAGCTTCATACCTTGGATGAGAGAGAAGACCTTTAAAGAAGGGGATGGCTTTTCTTACTGACTACAGATGTCATTTTGGAGACCCATTGATTAGACTCTGAATGATCAAGAGGTTGAAGAGAGATGAGGTATTTACATATAAAAAGAAACTCTACTTTTGGGATCAATTAGACTATTCAGGGTTCACACTATACCCCCTTTTTTTCCCAGACTTTATAGAGCCCTTGCTAGGATTAAGCTCCCATCGAGTAGATTATCTTTACATAGAGGCTGGATCTAGTGTTACAGGCTCTTTATTTTCTCTTCTTTGAGACTGTGCAGGGTATCGCCTTGAAGTTCTTAACCCTTAAAGCACTTTATCTAGTATTTATTGTTTCTTCTCCACAGGCATCTGAGATGGCAACACTGGTATACAGACCCCACCTGTTCTCGTTCTCCATAAGAGCACCATCTCTCCTCCCCCCACTTCTTCAGTACACAAGGGGCCCACTGAGTCACATCAGCATCAGGCCCTCTGTTTCCTAATCCTTTTCATGTTCAAGAAGTGTGCGCCATTCTTGCTTGACTCGGGTGGGCTACAAAGTTCTTGTCAAATGCAAACATATTCCAGCTGCTGGGAGTTTGATGCATTCATTCTGAGGGCCATCAGTGGACTGGGTGATGAAATGGTCAGAACTGACTGCTTGAGAAAAGCAGAGATAAGAGGAATGTGATGTAGAGGGCTACAAAGTAGTGAGTACCTTAAAGAAGATTCCTGCAGCAATGCTGTGTCTGTTAAGTGGAATGCTGCTTTAAAAGAAAAAGTTTGAGGTTCCTGAGTCCACATGGACTCTTTTGTGTCTGGTTTCTCTGTGCCTATGTCCCAGAGGCAGCTGGTCATGTGTGCTGTAGGACACTCCTTGCTAACGTATGTACCATTGAGGCATCCCTTGTGAACCAATGAGTGGCTGATTCCAGCCGTGCCATTGGGCCACTGCTGTCTGCTCTGTCCTGATGTGACCATTGCTGCAGAACAACTCCTAAGACCTACATGTGAGAAGACAAAGAGATTTACTGAGCAGGAGTATCTAGACTGTGGGGATCTTTCCTTCTCAGTGTTCCCATAACTAAGCAAAGAGACGCATTTCCCTCGTTATCCTCCTGTTCACCGGAATGATAAACTTCTCTGAATTGCTTTTCTTATCAGTTTTTAATAGCTTCTGGCTGTGGACAGTGGAGTCTACTCTGGTGCTATCACATTGACTTCTGCCTCTTTCACTGGAAGAGAATGCTCAAAAATAACATCTTGAAGTCATTCCCAAAGCCTGTGAGATTTTAAATGACCCAGGCAGCATTATTCTGGTTTCAACACGAGACAAGTTTCCCAACTGGTGTTAGCTAATGCATGTTCACTATTCCTGTCTAACTATGCTAGTCACTTGCCATGCCTTTGGTCTCTCAGTGGGCATGACTGAACTGAAATAAATGGAGCTGCATTGATTTTCATGTCCCATCCTCATCCAAGAAGGAAAAGATGGCCTTACGTTTTACCTATTGGCTACTAGCATGTCAGCTGGCAGGCAAATGAAGCATATACTTTCTTTCCCCATGTGCTAGATACGCTTCTTCTGCAGTTGTGCTACTTAAGTATGAACAGGAATATTCACCTCCCTTCCTTCATTGAGAATGGCCACTTATGTGAAAAATGCAGAACTGAGCAGACTAGGACTAAATGTGCTGGAAATATAAAAAGGAGAATGATCTTTGGCTGTGCATCAAAGTGCATTAAGGCATTCTGAAGCAGATTCCTCTTATTTTCTGGGTTTAATTCAGATGGGATTTTCTGGCCATAGAATCAAGCTCTTTATTGTGTGATTTCTTTCCTGCAGGAGCTGGGAAGTCATGGGTTCTGTGCAGGACACAAAAAGTCATAAACAGGTCCTAGGTGTGTATGAATTTCTGTGGATTTGACAGCAGACCTTACTACTGTTCCAAATGAGCAATGTTGTTGGACCTGAGAGGTATTCCTAGTGACTTCCAACAAGGGAGACTTGATCTCCTTTTCTAGATATTCACATTGCCTGTTCTTAATCAAGTCATGATTTTCTAAATATTTTTCCTCTTGATGTCTTAAAATAGTTTCTCAGGCTGTCTATACTGCTGACATTAACATAATCCAGTCTGTGTTCCCTTTTTTATTACGTGTCTTTATCAACATTTTTTTAATTTTTTTTTTTACAAAAAACTCCTGCCTTATGTAATTCACTTTTGAGTCCATAAGCCATTCTCCTAAACATAGCCTTCATGTGGAAACATCCAAGGATACTTCCTTGACTTTCAATTGCTATTTTTTTATTTTATTTTTTTGGGGGGGGGGCAGGGGGAGGGGGCTTCTGGTAGTATTATATCACCTAAACCCATGCCCCTAATTTCACTGCTCAAAATTCAGTGTTCCCTCTCATGCTTCCTGATGCTTTGTCTCGTTTTTCAAAAATTATCAGTTTAATTGATATGCAGTGTGGCTTCCTTGGTATGAGCTAGCTAAATCATACTTGCTCTCAAAATGGTTGGTGTTTATGAAAAATTACCTGATCAATTTTGTATTGTTCTGTTGTAAAACACTCATTTTGTAGCAATGATCAAATTATTTAATGTGGTAGTTCCTTTCTTATGCATACTTATTTGTTGTTCATATTTCATTTGCCTGCTAAGACCTGCAATTGTTAGTTTTGATGTTAAAAATTGTTGGATATTTCTTGCTTTCAAGTCTCATGGTGTTTGCCCTGTATTGAGTGCTTATTATATCTAACTCTTCCTTTTTCTAGGTCTGTTTACACCTATAAATATGCCTAGTTTATCATTTGATATTGTCCCCCGTTCCTTTACCAAAGCACAGCTGGCTTTTATCTTATGTTTTAAGCTAGTAAATATGAGTGCTCATGAAAGATGAGGTACATAACAAACTTGTCTCTAGTTGTGCAATCAAGTACAAGTGTGGCTGCCTTTAAACAGAATGTGTCAATTCTATGATCTCTGAGATTTTCTTTAATAGGGCTGTTGTAACTTGTCTCCTGTTACACTGAAATATACATTAGGCGTATTCTTAGTAATAAGACCACTGTTCATGAATATACACTTGTAGTTCTGTAGCATAGGTGGGAAATGACAGTCCTGGTGCTCTGTAGGCAGGACTGAATTGATAGGCTTATTCTGGACAAGCTGGATTAACCGCAGTGGAAAGCATTAACTGGTCCCAAATATACTACATTCTGCTTATAATGCAATGGTTTGTGTCATCTTATGTACTGACCTGGTGGGATGTCTGACTAAAGTGTTCACTGGCATAAAGTATCTTGTGCATTTGCAAAAATGCCTTTTCTTGTCTTCTGATTCCTCCCTTATTTGCCCTCTAGTGTTCCTTGGTGGTTTTGTGCATGCTGACATCCCTCTTTGATTCATCTGATATTCGGTGTACAAATGCACTCTGATGCGATGTCTACCTGTACATCTGTTTAATTCACCCTTGGACTGACTGCCTGTGCTGTAATGCCCTTCATGGGGACTGATGTTTGTGGAAGTGGCAATGCTAGCTATATCCCCACATGTGACACTTGCGAGGGGTGGCAGTAGTTAGTACCCAGCATGCCAGCACCCCTAGACTTAGAGCACAGTCTCTTGCTGCAGATGCAGAAGCAGTTGTGACTTCATCCATGTGAATTCGTGCCCACTGGGTCCTGCTTTTAGAGCTAGAGTGAAAATGTGACACAGCTGTTATTTTCACCTGTTTGACTTTTCCTTTAGAGTACGCATGTAAACACATCAGGTGATGGGATTAGAGATTATGTTGATTACTCACACACATGGGGCTGAAGTTGTGTTCATGGAAATGAATGGGCAGGATTCTACTGGCTTCAACAGGGGGTTAAGTCAACCTGGAAGGTATGAGGAATGCCAACACTGGAAAGCATCTTCAAAGTGTTATCATCTTACGAACAGTTTTAATGTATTTTTCCTTTTTCCTCATAAACATTTCTTTTGGGCTATTTAGTAAAAATATACTAGTATGAAGTCACAGCAGGTGTTTTCTGATATGCACACATGTATTAGAGTGTATTTGAGAATATGGCTGTTTGTATTCATTTTTATACAGAGCCTGCTCACTCTGTGCCTCACTTTAGTCGTATTCTGTCCTGTTCGAGCTAAGATTCCGCATGCTGTGAAACAGACTCAGATGGCATCATCTGGAAATGCCAGGTTACTCCAGTGATACCTTGTAAGGAGGTGAAGAATATATTCCTGATCTGTATTTCGTAGCAGTATAGAAGCATGCCAAGAAGATGAGAGGTCAATGGGAGTGGATTGATAAGATAGAGGGTCCAGCATTAAATGAGGAGAAAACTATTTTGCATCAGGAGGCTGGTTTATGATCTCTTTGGCTTTCTCCCACCTTGGGATGAAGGTCATAAAACTCATATTAAGCAACTCTAATCATGGAGATCATATGAAGTGATTGCACTCTCTTCTTGTTTGCCAGGAAGAAGAATGACCCTTAGGTGAGGTTTGGCTCCACTGAGCCTTTCCAGTAAGATATCCAGTAGCAATGGCAGGCTATGCAGGTGACTGCTGCTGGAAAAGGTTCCTTCCTTCTTGCTCACTTCAATTCTCATGTGTTAGCAATATACGCTGGAGGAATAGTCTATTCTTATAATAAACAGAAGTGAGGGATCATAATATTGAAATCATTTCAGGACACATATTCTTTCCTTGCACCCTCAACATAGCTGCTTGAAAGCTGTTTTTCCTCTGTTTTTTTGTGATTAAGTGAAAAAAGATAACTCTTAAGTGCACATCTGGTAAAATGAAATCCCATCCTAAATTTTATTGGATTAGTGGTAGATCCAAAGACCACTGGAAACAATGGGAAGGCTCCTGGTGACTTTATTGAGCATTCAGTTAAAGGTCTAACTGTCAGATGTTCCGACTAATATCTGTGATTATTTGTGTATCTCTTTTCTCTGATCGTAATCTCTGCTCCTTGCTGTTGAGTCAGGAGGAGTAATGCAGCAGTTTGAAGGACTTACCTAGCGAGATAGTAGCCTTGCTGTAAAGCTGTATGTCTTACTATCTGCAGTTCTCAAATCAACCTCAAGTAACCATGTGGAATAAATGTACTGACAGTCCCATCAGATTTTTTTCTGTTCAGTATTTACTACAGACCTTTAAACTATTTTTGTCCTTGCCGATAACCATGTGATTTTGCTGTAGTGTGGAGAGAGTAGAGATGGTGGCCTTTCTGTCTTTTGTCTGTGATAACATCTTGCACCTTATTTTCCAGAAGTGGAAAGCAGAAAAAAAGCCAGCCCTGCTCCAACTGACAGCAGCTTTGACTTGCTTTTCTTGGGTGTAAATGACAGAAGCAAATTCCAAGCAATGGAGAATCAGACCCCAATGTAAGGTATTCCTAAACTGACCTTTTTATGTTCTTTTGGGAAAATCCATTTTACAGTTTGCATCTAGCTTAGAGTGCTTGCATCATCCCATGTATGTAGTTTGGAAACTATTTTCTATGGTCATGAATTTCTCCCTGGAGTGACTTCCCAGGTAATTAAATGGTAGTGTCTTTTTGAACTTCAGAGATGCTATTCTTCCTTTTATTGAGTGCTTTGCATTTCTAACATGATATTCATCCTCACTGACCGGGTGCTTACCTCCCGAGATACCAGTGACTGAAAACTGGAAAGTGGTTAAAACAGTACCTGAAGTATGTTGTAATTTTTCTTCTTACCTTGAGCCAGATATATTCCCCTTTTTCCTGCTTGGGGTGGTGTATTGACTATGGTAACAGGGAGGTTTATAAAATCATTGCAATCTATGGAGCAATTCTGTATGCTGCTTAATATTTTTCACCTGAGTCCCTTGAGTCTGAATCCAACATTTTACATCTTCGCATGATCTGTAAAGATAGTTTGATCAGGCTCACCATAAAGCCATTGTTTCAGGGATGAATGGTAACATTTCCTAGTATATCTGGAGTGGAATATGATTTTGTATGTTTGCATTAATTCCAATACTTCTGAGGTTTCATGTACTGCACCTTTTTCTCTAAGGATGCTAATGAATCAGGCAACATCAGTGGCAAAAATGCAGAGAAATGCCATTGATGCCTCCATCAGAATTCCTCCCATCCTTGAGTCTTCTATTGTCTCCCTGTGGAAACAGAAGTGGAAGCAAGGATGTTGAAAGAGTAACTTGTTTCCTGTGGGACTTTTTTGAAGAAGGTCTGATAATTTCAGGGTGGTCAGGATCTCACTTTTAAAAACATTTAACTGTGGTATTTGAATACCTGTAAACCTGAAAGTGCCAGGCTCTGCCTCTTTGCTTAAACAGGTAGTGACTGTAGAGCCCTCCTTCCTCCCATATCTGTCTCTGTCATGAGATTAAGGAAGGAACAACAACAACAATAGAAGGATGATGACAGTTTGTTTCTTATCAGAGGAAGTCTACTTCATGACTGACTCACAGGAGTAACTATCTGTCAAATAGTCTCTGTGTGTAAGGACAGTCCGAGTTTCCTTTTCTCAGCCTGAATTCATTAAGATTCTTAGCAAGCTGGTCATTACTTCAAGAGGATTTCTTTATTTTTTTGGTGAGTTCTTGATGCTTTGAGAGGGATCTGATTCTTGAGTAAGTTTTAAAATCCCAGCACCTTACAAGGTGAAATATTTTACAAAAACTTGCAGGAACAGTGTAGCTATAATAGTCAGACCACTGGATATTTTCATGCTGATTTTGATGGAGTCCTACTGCAAATGAATAAGTAGAAGGCAAAATCTCCAAAACACAGAATCACAGAATCACAGAATAACCAGGTTGGAAGAGACCCACTGGATTGTCGAGTCCAACCATTCCCACCAATCCCTAAATCATGCTCCTAAGTACCTCATCCACCCTCACCTTAAACACCTCCAGGGAGGGCGACTCAACCACCTCCCTTGACAGACCGTTCCAATGCCTAACCACCCTCTTCGTGAAGAATTTTTTCCTAATCTCAAGCCTAAATCTCCCCTAGCGGAGCTTGAGGCCATTCCCTCTCGTCCTGTCTCCTGTCACCTGGGAGAAGAGGCCAGCTCCCTCCTCTCCGCAACCTCCCTTCAGGTAGTTGTAGAGAGTAATAAGGTCTCCCCTCAGCCTCCTCTTCGCCAGGCTAAACAACCCCAGCTCTCTCAGCCGCTCCTCGTAAGATTTGTTCTCCAGTCCCTTCACCAGCTTTGTTGCCCTTCTCTGGACTCGCTCCAGAGCCTCAACATCCTTCTTGTGGTGAGGGGCCCAGAACTGAACACAGTACTCGAGGTGCGGTCTCACCAGTGCCGAGTACAGAGGGAGAATAACCTCCCTGGACCTGCTGGTCACACTGTTTCTGATACAAGCCAAGAGGCCACTGGCCTTCTTGGCCACCTGGGCACACTGCTGGCTCATGTTAAGTCGGTTGTCAACCAGCACCCCCAGGTCCTTCTCCTCCTGGCAGCTTTCCAGCCAGGTTTCTCCTAGTCTGTACCTCTGCTTAGGGTTGTTGTGCCCCAACTGCATGACCCGGCATTTGGCCGTGTTAAACCTCATGCCGTTGGTCTCAGCCCAGCGATCCAGCCTGTTCAGGTCCCTTTGCAGAGCCTCCCGACCCTCCAGCAGATCCACACTTCCACCCAGCTTGGTGTCATCTGCAAACTTGCTAAGGGAGCACTCGATGCCTTCATCTAGGTCATTGATAAAGACATTAAACAGGACTGGACCCAGGACTGAGCCCTGGGGAACCCCACTTGTCACTGGCCTCCAGCTGGATTTAACTCCATTTACCACCACCCTCTGGGCCCGGTCATTCAACCAGTTTTTCACCCAGGAGAGTGTGCGCCCGTCCAGGCCAGAGGCCGACAGTTTCCAAAGCAGAATGCTGTGAGAAACTGTATCAAAGGCTTTACTGAAGTCCAGGAAGACACATCCACAGCCTTTCCCTCGTCCAAGAGTTTAGTCACTTGGTCATAAAAGGTGATCAGATTACTCTGGCAAGACCTGCCTTTCCTGAACCTGTGTTGACTGGGCCTGATCACCCGGTTCTCTTGCAAGCGCTTCTTGATCGCACTCAAGATCACCCGCTCCATGACTTTCCCCGGTACCGAGGTCAGACTGACAGGCCTGTAGTTCCCCGGATCCTCCCTGCGCCCCTTCTTATAGATGGGCACGACATCAGCCAGCCTCCAGTCCAGCGGAACCTCCCAGTCATCCAGGACTGTTGGAAGATGATGGAAAGGGGTTTGGCCAGCACATCTGCCAGTTCCCTCAAAACTCTCGGGTGGACTCCATCTGGCCCCATAGACTTGTGGGCATCTAGCTGGGCAAGCAAGTCTCTAACCACCTCCTCTTGGACCTTGGGAATCTCATACTTCTCTTCCAACCCCTGGGGTTGTGCACAGGGGGAACAATTTTCCTTACTGTGAAAGACTGAGGCAAAGTAGGCATTGAGCACTTCAGCCTTGTCTTCGTCCCCTGTTACTGTTGTTCCCTCTGCATCTACTAGGGACTGGAGATTCTCCCTGGCCCTCCTTTTGCTGTTGATGTATTTGTAGAAAGACTTTTTGTTGTCTTTCACAGTCTTGGCCAATCGCATTTCTAGTTGGGCCTTAGCCCTCCTGACTTTTTCCCTGCACGTTCTCACTTCTTCCCTATAGTCCACCCAGGATGCCTGCCCCTTCCTCCAGAGGTCGTAGACCCTCCTCTTCCTATTGATGTCTCTTAGGACCTCCCTACTCAACCATGCTGGTTTCTTACCCCTCCGGCTACTTTTCTGGAACTTGGGGACGGCTTTCTCCTGAGCTTCTAGGAGTTCCTTCTTGAAGAGCGCCCAGCCCTCATGGACATCTTTGCCCTCAAGGAGCGCCTCCCACGGGACTTTTCCGACCAGCCTTCTGAACAGCCCAAAGTCTGCTGTCTGAAAGTTGAGGGTGACTGTTCTGCTAACCTCCTTCTTCATCTTACCCTGCACTGAGAACTCTATCATCTCATGATCGCTTTGCCCCAAGCGTCCTCCAACACAGTTAGGCTGTTGGATTAGACTGTGACACAAGATGGAATATTTTCTTCCTAATCTATATTAGCTCTCCATATACACAGTAAATGCTGAAGTCTGCCTACCAGATTTCTAATGCTATATAGGCAACTGTTTGAAAAAAACAGAAGGAAAAACAATGCTGACTAATTTTTTCCCTTTTCCCACCCTTGAAAATAGAATTTTAAGAAAATTCCTTAAAATGTGGTATTTTGAACAAAATTCACTTCAGTCTTTGTTGTTAATGTAGCCAAGAGCATTGTTTATAGCCATAAAAGCACTATTGTTGCATAAAACCTACAAATGATGTGCAGGTGGCCTCCACAAGTTGTGTTCATGGGTGTCATTAAAAGACTACCTTTTTTTCTCTTTAACATCTTGACTTAAAGATTTGTCTCCATCCTAAATCAAACAGCAGGTTAGAAAAGAGAACCTTAACATTTTCCAGCTCACTTCATCTTTTTATCTGATTCTTTAAAGAACTTTTGGATGGGTGATCTGTCATTTGTCATTCACCACTTGTAGTTTGCTTTTTTATTTTCTTCCAAGATATGTCATCAAAGAGGGATGGGGTTAAAATGTACTGTGAAATAACATCACAGATTACAAGGCCAAGGTTGCCTGGCTTCTTGCATGACACAAGCAAGAGAGTAGCATTCAGGATCCTGTTCTTCAGGCCTGCATTTATCTTCACTCTGTTGTAGTGAATTACAGTAGATAGTGACAGCAATCAAAGGTGAAGAGAATCATCTTTATTTTCATTGCTCTGCAGGGTGGAATCCAGAAATGTTTCTCTTTGCACTGAAGAGCTTTCTATCAGGCACTCTCTGCATTTAAGTAAATAGAAGGAGATTTACCTTCTGAAGTCTGTGTGAAATCATCCAAACTTGACTTTGTTCCAAGGCATGGCATGAAAAGGGGTTACATACGCTGTACCTTAAGCCACAGAAGGGAATGTGACCAATCAATCAGCTATAAGCTGACCGTAGCATGTTACAAACCCCAAAGCCATGGAAAAGACTATGAGTAGCCAAACCCTGGTCTCTTCATTTAGCAAACCTGAACAAGAAGTTGTACAAAGTTTGTTTAACAGGCTTTCTCATACCAGACCTAGTTAGAATGGACTTGGGCGAGAGAGTCAGCAATAGTGGAAGAAACAGCAGATGAGACTACCTTTAAGAGAAAACAATAATTTGAGATAAAATATGTCATGTTTTTATAGTGTCTAAAGACAAATACCAGGTGCTAATTTCATCTCTACAATGAAGTTCTAAGGTGAATAGGTGTTGTCTACATAAGTGATGAAAAAATCACTTTGGAAGTCTTACCTCTTTTCCTTCCAGGATTAATTTTGCTAGGTGCAAACATGGAGGACTTCACACTTAAATCAAATATAAATTTGGAAGTCTGGCTTTATGAATAAGTCACTTTATCCAGAAATTCTCCCAAAGTTGTAATTGTACTGGGAGGTGTTTAAAAAGCAGCGGACATACAAGCTGAATCTTATGTTGGCAGTGCTCAAATGATGTGTCAGTTACTAGCTTTGCATCAAAGGAAGAGAGTCTATTCAGGACAGAAAGGTAAGAAAGAAAACCTGATTCCAAGATAAGCTCATGGGAAGTCATTAGCAAAGCAGGATATAACTACCTTAGCTGGAGTCAGAGCAGGACACAGCTGGTGGTGCTGGTACATGTGTGAAAAATGCAATGGAATCCAAATGTACATATGCTCCTGCATGTACTTACCATCTCAGTGTGAACAATATACCTGACTGAGAAACAGAAGGGGATTGAGAGAAAGGGGAAGACATCAAATATAATTCTAATTTTTTTTCTGTTCCCTTTGCTAGCTGTTGTTCATAAAAGGAGTTTTTACATGCCAGCAGTATGTTGAAGTATATGCAAACACGGCATGCCCTTTGCATGCCCTCAGAACAGCTGAGTGCACAAATGCAGGCTTGCATTTTGTGGACACAGTTTGGCACTTTCAGCTCTCTTTTGTTTCAAATCCAGTCCCACAGTGGTTTAGACAGCATTTTTAGAAGTCTTCCTGAGCATCTTGTTGATAATGGCACCCCAGGAAAGCAGCTCTACCCTGACTCCACTGGAGGGGAAAAAAATTAAGTATTATTTAGCATGCAGAAAGTAATAGGTAAGTCAAATCTTCTGCTGATGTTTCTTCAGCAGATGAGTTACAGTAGTGAGGGCCTGACTAGGACTACCTCCATTATGTTAAAGGCAGTAAAGCGGTTCTGGTTTACATCAGCTGGGGATCTGACCATCTGCCTCCAATACCATGGCTGTACCCTTAAAAATAACCCAAACAAACAACAGAGTCTGCTTGAGCCTGGTGTGGTTTTTCTGACAGTTCATAAATTAATTTTACTAGCTGCCCAACACAGATCACCTGCTATGCTAAAAGAACAAAGAAATGAGATTTAAGACTGCTAAAAAAACATGAAGGAAGCATGGAAGAAAAGCCTAACAGCTGATTGACTTCCTTGGTAAGGGACAGCTTTGCCACACAAACAGAGGAAGCAGCTTTTCTTGCTGACTTCTCATTTTGATAAAGGTCATATCACGACCTAGTCTGCCAAGTTTGCATTCCGTCTGACCAAAGAAAGATATGCTCCTTGCCAGCATCAAAGTATCCAGAAGGAGGAGTGAGTTTGGTTCTTCAGCCAGCTGCTAAATTGTTCAAGACAGATTTTATTATTTGGCTCTCTGGAATAAACTCAGAATTTTTATATTAGTCATGTGATATTTCTACATGAAATGCATGTTCCTGATCTTCAGTTCTCTTTTACTGAGATCATAATTCCCTCAGAAGTGGATACCAATCCAGACTTTCCACTTGGTCTATTCTACCTCTAAAAGTTTTGGTGGTTATCCCTGAATAAAATGAAGTTGTTAAGCAAACAACAGAATTTGCCAGCTCAGAGGTCTCAGCACAGAGGCTGATTGAAAGTTTGTTACATGTCTGGTGAATTAGAAGATGAGATGCATCCTGCAACAGGAGGGGGAAGATCTGTCCAGATATTACCCCAGACCAGGTTAAAAAGAGTCGTCTTCTTACAGAGTACCAAGGCCATCTGATCTCATAAGATCTCTCTTGGCTTTCAACTTGAAAAGGAAACTGCAGGAACATCTTTACATATGTTGGTATGTCTGTTAACATGGTTAGTATGTTGAACGTAATAAGAAATGAGCCCCTGGCTATCAGTTCCAATTTGAAGTTTATCACTGCAGTCAGTGAAAAGTCACCTTCACCTCTGCAGTTTGCAGAGATGGGTGTTCAATACACCTTTTGGAGGCAACTTTTTTGGGGGAACACCCCTGTGGCAGGAAGACACCAGCCTAACTCACAAGGGGGAGGTTGATTTTAAAGTGTATGTAGGGCAAACACTCGTGAGACTGACACTTCCTTCTGTCTGCCACCTATTCTGCTTTGCTGAAGAAGAATACGTTGATCAGCACATGTTGAAGATGACTGGTTTTGGTAGCTCTTTATCAAAGCAAGAAGAACAAAACTTCACCTCCAGAACCAAATCAAAACTTAGCAATACATAGATGTTGGTGGAACCGGCTCTGCCAAAGAGTACAGGATGCCTCTGCTGCTGGTGTTTGTTTTTAGTTTTTTTGAGATCTTTATCTTCACAGAGTGCATTAGGAGTTACAAAGAAGAAGGTGAAGTGCAGATGCTTGTAAATGAAGCCCAGAGGTGTCTTGTTATGACCTGCAGTCCCATTGCTTCAGAAAAGGTTGAGCCTGCTCTGGTTGCAGAAAGCAGACTGAATGATTTTAAGGGCTGTGAATTGGTTATGCTTTTATTTCAATGCATTAATGGGAGCCTTTTTTGCAACTAATGTTACAAAGCATGTTGTCTATTTTTATGGCAGAAAATATATTTGTCAATTTTACTATTTGTGGGTTGCAATAAGCGTGATCTCTGTTTCTAGAGTGCATGAATCATTATATTTATCACTAATCTGTGCTGAAGTGGAACATAATTTCTTTATTTTCCAGCATTTTCAGTGCTGCTGAAGCTATGCTTGACCTGAACAGCAGCTCAGCATCCAAGCTTCTCTCCTCATAAATGGAAAGGTACCTTAAATATGGGTCCAGATATGAATGTGCTTCTCTACTTGTTCCCATTCCATTTTCCCTCAAGAAAAAAACATCTTTGGAGCTTACCGTCAGTTTGTGTCTGTGACATTTGGCTGCAATTAATATTTTGGGGAGGTTATTCTTTTCTGGAATCGAAGTGTCTTACAGTGAAGAAAAATGAGGCCTTTCTCTACAACACCATTACATCTTAGAGATCGTTCCTCCAGGCTTTCTTATTTGTAAAAGTCAATCCTAGACTGGATGGATCATTGCAGGAATAAGAGAAGAGTTTAACACCATTAAAGTTGTTTTCTCCCTGCCAAGATTCCTCTTAAAAGCTCTTTTTACTGTCAGTAACTCTGGTGGTATCATGTCAGAGACTGGCAAGACTGAAGTTCTGGCAGTTATGTGTCAGTGCACTCTGTACTAGCTCTTGATGAGTCTCTGTATCATCCATTGGCATTTACCCTATTATCCGGCTCATTTTGCACCTTGACTTTTTATGGGATATTGGCCCCAGGTCTTTTGATTGCATTTCTGCCTCACTGCAGGATCGTTACTGGCTGATCCCAGTGCAGAAGTTGTAACCGACCCATAGTAAGTGACAGCTGAAAAAATAGTCTGATGGGAACCTCACCAATTTCAGCAAAGGCAAATACAAAACCCTGTGCCACAAATGGGACAAACTAACACACAAGAACAGTCTGGACATAGAGAAAGCTGCATGGTGGAGAAGGACGAGCAGCTGTCTATCATAGGAACTACATGCTGACAGGGTGCAGAGACACAGCTTGCAAAAGGCAATGGCAGAGGTCTCTGGGACAGTGGCCTTACTGAGGAACAGGTTGCCTAGAGAGGCCATGAGATCTTCGTCCTGTGTTAGTGTTTGTTCCTGCTGGCCCTTGTTTCGTGTGAGGTGAACTGGAGACTGCATGAGTTCCAGCCCAACCAACTCTGTGACTCCTGGCTGAAGTATAGACAGAGCTTACAGCTGGCACCACTGATTATTTCTGCAATTTTTGATCTGAGAGACCTTTTTTTTTCCCATCCGAATTTATTTCTTGAAATAAAGTAACTTATAATGCTTTTCACTCAGAAGCCTTTATCTTAATGATGCTTTCCTTGAGTATAAAAACAGTGAGAGAGTTATATTTTTCAAGGAATCCCCCTTGAATGACAGACAATATGCTTGTATGCTTGTGAAATGTGGTTGCTCGAAGTTCCTTCATTTGCTGCTGTCAGTCCTGTGGTGATCTTGTGCTCAAGTGGCTTCCTTGTGGCTCCCCTGAACTTCCTCCTGGCATGCACAGCATTGACTGCCACAAAGCCCACTGTGGAATCAGAGTTGAGATAATTTTGTACCCCAGGGATAACCCGAAAAGTGGATTCCTGCATGTAAGCAAGTCCTTTCCAGTGTCCAAAGTGCATCATTTGTGTTAATCGACAAGGTAAGGGAATAGAAAGATTTCTTCACACCCTTCTTGCTGTGGATTTCTTTCAACTAAGCCATTTTATTTTTGTTTCTGAGGGACAGGGAGAAGATACTGTATCTTTTGTTTGAAGGCCTTAGGGTTAGAACTTCTTCTTTAGTTGTCTTTAGTTTGTTACATCAAAGTAGCCAGTAAGAAATTAAAACCACCAGGATAACACAATAAAACAGAACAAGCCATTCAGAAAAAAAAAAAAAAAGAATGAAAAATAAAAGAAAAGAAAAAAAAATCAATAATTTGTCTTTTAGGTCTCCAGTGAGAAATAGTTGTGTAGAAAAGACAGAAGGGAAAACACAAAAATGAGCTTCTCCTGCCCTAATTGCAACTACAAGTATGTTGAGCGTGCATTTGAAAGAGGGAAGTAAGTACTGCTTGTAAACAGAGCAAGGCTAGTGAAACAGAAGGACAATAGCCAAGAGTCACTGCAGCTATACCTAGCTTGTAGAAACCATATTTGAGGAAGAGAACCAATATAGCCCTGTAGGTATAATTGTAGATCAATACATTTTTGTCTCCTGCTGGATGTCCTTGCTGCATTTTATATAAAGCTTGATTATATAAGTGGGTTGCATGTACTGGAAACACTTCAATGTGTGGGAAAAATAGGTGGAGAAAGGGCTTATGCCTGGATTTTTCTCAGATGAACTCGCAAGCAGCTGTTTGAGTTTTGAGCTGCTACAAGTAGACCTGCCCTGGATGTGACCTAAAGCAGATTTTGGAGACATGAGAGGATGCTGAAGTCTAATTGGGCTTCACATTGGCTGCTCCCCACAAAGTGCTTAGTCTCTAGAGGCAGAGTAGCAGGTGCATTTTGAAACATCCTGTGTTTGTATTTAGGGACATCTTTTCTATCCACTTGTTGGATATAGCCACTCTTCTTTATTGACTTTTATTGTGGAGTGAAGGGTAACTGCTTTACCTTACCAGACAAAATAAATTAGAACTACTGTCTTAGGAATATTGCCTCTGAATGTAAAAACTGTATTAACACAGGCTGGGCAGCAAGTTGTTTAATATACAGGAAAAAGGTGTACAGGTTAAAGAATATCCAGATATATTTGATATGTTCAAGTCAGCAGGGCCTGATGAAATTTACCCTGGAGTACTTAAGGAACTTAGCTGAAGTGATCTCTGAAATATTAGCAACTACCTCTGAGAGCTCATGGAGGGTGGGTGAGGTCCCAGAGAACGGGTGAAAGGCAAACAGTACGTATCTTTAGAAAGGGGAGTAGGAAGACCCAAGGAATTATAGGCCAATCAGCCTGACTTTGAAACTTAGAAAAATGCAGAAGCAAATTATTGAATAATCAATTTGTAAACATCTAGAGGAGAATAAGATGATAAGAAACAGCCGGCATGGGTTTGTCAAGAACAAAACAGATCAAAGCAACTTAATTTCCTTCTTTGGCTGGGTAACTGGCCCAGTGGATAAAGGGGAAGTAGCAGAATGGGATAGGTCTTTACTTCAGCAAGGCTTTTGATATAAATCAGCACAACTTTTTTTTTGTGAGTAAATAGGAGGAATATGGCTTTGATGAATTATGTGATGGGAGCAAATCTATTCAAAAAATTTGGCTTATTGGTAAAGCAGTTATCAGTAGTTTGTTGTCAAATGGGCAAAAACTATCAAGTAAGATACCACAGAAGTCTGTCTTATGTTCAGTATTGTTCAATATTTTCAGCTTTGATGATGAAATATGGAGAAAACTCTTGAAAATTGCATGTGATACTGAATTAGGAGAGGCTGCAACCACATTAGAGAGTAGGTTTTGAATACAAAATAACCTTGATAAATTGAAGAAAGGGCGTGAAATCAAAAGGATGAAATTCAGAGGAGACAAATGCAAAGTTTCATTTCTGAAGAAGAAAAAAACAAAAGCACAAATATTAAATGTGAAACAACTAGTTTGGGAGCAATTTTCAGAAGAATGGCCAGGCATGGAGCACAAACAAAATGAAATGGACATATGTGAAAATGTGCAAAGAGTAAATTACATGATGGTATGAATGACTAGTCATGTTGTGAAAAACTGGGAAGTAACTATTTAATTCTGCCCTAGGTTGTATGGCCTGACCTAGGAATACTACATTTTTGTCCAACAGTGATGTAACATTTTAAAGTGTAGACAATTTGGAAATAATTCTCCTTTTGAAACAAGAAAGAACAAAGCTTAGAAAATATCTTCTACCAGGAAAAACTGAATCATCTTACTTCTTTTTTTCTAGGAAAGGAAAGAGTCATAGTGGTCATAAAGTATGGAAAGATGTTATGCAAAAATTTTACAAAGAAAAGGACACTTAGACTGCTTGTCAAGAAATGGGTGGAGTAAGCTGAAGCAAGAGATACTCAGATTAGATAGAATTCAGATAGATGCTCTGGCTGTGGGGATGTTATAGCACTGGGACAGAGTTACTAAGAATATTCTGGAATCCTTGTTTCAAATCCTGAAAATGCGTCAGACAGACATCTGTCAGTGATGTGGAAGAGATGCCCCCTTGAAAGCACTTTTACTTTCACATTTCTACAGTAATACACCTCAGTGGAGACAAATACTCCCATGAATGAAATAAGCAAGAATTGCATACACACAGAGACATGTATTTCCCCCAAAACTCCCACCTTTTACCTGAAAAAGCTTTTTAAAAGGTTTAAATCATTTACTGTCATTTTTGCCTGTCTTTCCCTTGAAACAGGGCAACAGTCACTCGTGATTCCATACTTATATGAAAGATTACGGAGCTAGGCAGGGCTGTCTTCTACCCAAACATCCAATCCAGCACATTATTTTTTTCTGGGCAGGCTTTACAACTCTGCAAAAGCAAGACCCAAAGCCATTAAAAAAGCCTTTTTCAAGGTGTCTACTGTAGGTGCTGTAAGAAGTTCTTTGTTCTTTTTACCTTTGTACTTCTGATGAAGCTACACAATATGAGAATGGTACTTTATAAATATGTCTTCTCCCTTTTAATGATAATCACAGGACAAACTGCATGGTACTTCTATGAGGTTTTATTTGCATTATTTTGAATCAGTGTGTTATTTATGGGACCATCCACAACACAATGCAACAAACTCATGATATCTTCTTGTTATGTTTTCTGTGTGAGCCACATGTATCTTAAAACATAGCCTTGAAATATTTAGTGAGATGTGGGAGGTTCTTTTAGGGCTGTAAGTCCAGAAATCTTAGCCATCAAATGTTGATCTGTGGAAAGCCTATGAAAACAGTGTTTTAAATGACTGATTTGCAATATCCAACTGAAATTTGACTGCAGCATTTGCACACTGCATTGCAGGCAATGCTACCTCAAAGTGACAATCAAAAAGCTGACTGTCCTCTTCTCTTTGACGTGCTTGTCTTTGTGATGATACCTGTGTCAAATAAATTTGGGAAACCCTTTGTTAAAGGCTGAGAGATGGTGCTTATGGGTAAAGAATTGATTGCCTTTCTCTGAAAGGGATTCTTCCTTTTGCATCCCTGTCAAACACTTTCTATTACAGGTATGAAGGGTATTAGATCTTGCATAGGTGGTGATGGTATGAATGTACTTGCTTTCAGTTTGGGTACTTGGGCTTCCTCCCAGATCTGGGGACTAAGAAAATAATTACTTACTGAGAGAAGGAACACTTCCCAGGTAAACTAATAGGTAGGTAACTTCATTTGAACAGGCTCAGCTCTCAGTTCCTTGAGGGATTAGGTTGTGTGGTAAGTGTTCCCATGCATCCAAAGTAAGCCAAGTTAGCTTGTGCTAGGCTCATGCACGGTGCTAAGGCTGCATTCATGTTGTCCTGTGCTTCATGGATGTCTGTTTTGCTCTCATCTCGTTCTTATTCACATGTTTTTAAAATAAATTTCTTAGCTTTACCTGAGTTTTAACTGCCTCCTATTACCTTCGTAATTGAGAGTTTGTCAAACCCAAGTACCTCAGGCTCTATTAAAGTGCCAGCAGGATTTTATTTACCAGTTAATTTTCACTTAAAGATTACTTTGAGACTTTACTGATGCTAAGTACAAAAACAAATCTGCAATTACTGACCTCTCCATGTAGTATACTTCAGCTATTAGGAAGATATTCCACTACTCAACATTTATAATGATGTCTACCATGCACAACTGTTAAGAGGGAATCTTGGGGTAGAAGGCTTTAGGAGGTAACACTGTCATTAACTTGCCAGTGAGGATATAGGACCATATTTAGAGCCACTTTTACCCCCACTTTCTGTAACCTGATAGGTTTAAAACTTTAATTAGCTACCACAAACAAAAGATTTGTGGTAGCCTGGAACCAAAAGTGTTCCTCTTATCACTTGCAAAAGGTATTATTAAAGATAAAATAAAATAAAACTTCCTGGATCTAAGTATAGGCTGGACTATTTTGGCAGATTTCAGTAAGCATGCCTGCTTAGCAATGGAGACAATGCTGAGTGAACTTAACAGAAGAGGAAAAAACCTAACTAAATAAAAAAATCTTTTCTGAAATGCTGCCAAATATTAATGAATTTTTTCTCCTCTATGGTACAAGGTTGTCCTTGTTTTCCATCTCAATGAACCGGGGACATCTCCTTGGAAGACATTTTTCCATATCTGAGACATATCTACAGCCTGTTCCATGCTAAAAATAACAAATATAGAAGTTACGTCATGACAGAAAGAAAAAAAAACTGACAAAACAGTAGTCCAGGACTAGCTCAATTTCGGGCCAGATTTATGTATTTTACAGAATTTAAGCTGGATTCACAGAATAATTTAGGCAGGCGAGCAGTAGCCCTGGGCTAGAGGATCAAGACTGCGCACATGACAAGCTCCCAATCAACCCCAAACCTGTGCAGGATTTGCTGCTCCAGCTGGATCCCAGTGAGTCAATAGGGACCCACAGAATTTATCCAAGGGTACTTAAAGAGCTGGCTGATGTCATAGTGAGACCTCTCTCAATGATTTTTCAATGCTCTTGGGAATCTGGAGAGGTACCAGCTGACTGGAAGCTTGGAAGCTGGCAAACGTCCCAATCTTCAAGAAGGGCAGCAGGGGTGACCCCAGTAACTACAAGCCTGTTAAGTCTCACTTCAGTGCCTGGTAAGATTATGGAGAAGATTATTCTGGAAGCTACTGAAAAACACTTGAAAGAAACACAGTCATTTGTCCCAGCCAGGACAGGTTTATAAAGGGAATGTCCTGCCTTACAGACTTTATTTCCTTCTCTGACAAGGTTGCCCACCTAGTTGACTAAGGAAAAACAGCTGATGTAATCTTTCTGGATTTCAGAAAGACCTTCGATACTGTCTCTCACTGTCTCCTCCTGAACAAAATGTGCAGCACACAGCTGGATAAGCATATAATGCAGTAGGTGAACTATTGGCTGATGGTTTGGGCTCAAAGGGTCATATTGAATGGGGTTACATGGGGCTGGCAACCAGTGACTAGCAGGGTTCTGCAGGTATCCATCCATCTTAGAGCCAGTACTCTTTAACTTCTTCATAAATGGCCTGGGTGCAGTACTTGAATGTTTGCTATCTAAGTTTGGTGTTGACACAAAACAAGAGGGAGCTGTTGACACTCTTGAGTGCAAAGAGGCCCTGCAGAAGCATCTGCACAAACTGGAGACCTGAGCAATCACTAACCACATGAAGTTTAACAAGGGCAAGTGTCGGGTTTTGCACCTGGGACATGGGAAGCCTGGAATATACATACAGACTGGGGAGCAAGATGCTGGAAAACAGCCCTACAGAAAGGGATCTGAGGGTTCTGGTCCCTGGCAAGTTAGGCATGAGCCAGCAGGGTGACCTGGCAGCTAAGAGGGCCAATTGTGTTCAAGAGTTCATCAAGCACGGCACTGCTAGCTGGAGGAGGGAGGCGATTATCCCACTCTACTAAACACTGGTGCAGCCTCACCTTGAGTATTGTGTGCAGTTTTGGGCACAACAGTATAAAAAGGATATCAACCTACTGGAGAGTTTCCAGAAGAAGGCCACAAAGTGGGTGAAGGGGCGAGAGGGGAAGTTGTATGAGGAGAGGCTGAAGCCACGTGGTCTGTTCAGTCTGAAGAAGAGGAGTATGAGGGGGGCTGTCACTGCAGTCTATAGCTTCCTCACAAGTGAAGGAGGAGGAGCAGATACTGATCTCTTCTCTCTGGTGACCAATGATAGGACCAGAAGGAATGGCAGGAAGATGTTCCAGTAGAGTTTTATGTTGGAAATAAGGAAAAGGTTCTTTGCTCAGAGGGTGGTGGAGCACTGGAAGAGGCTCCCCAGGGAAGTCAGTCATGGTGCCAAGCCTAACAATATTCAAGTAGCATTTGGACAATGCACTCAGGCACATGATGTAAATTTTGGGGTTGTCCTGTACAGGCATAGGAGCTGGGACTTGATGAGACTTGTGGGTTCCTTCCAACTCAAGTAATTCTGTGATTCTGAGTAATCTCTAGGAAATCAATCACCTGGTCAGATGGTCCTCACAGAAGAGATACAGCATAGGGATCCCTCATCATAGATATTGCACATCTTAAATTGTAAGTATTATGTTGGCTAAGATCCAAGATCTCTTCTTGTCTCCAGCATTGGAGGAAAGAGGTTAAGTCCACTTCTGAAGTCTCTGAAATGATCTCACTGAGGCTGAGTCTTCACTTGGCTTTCACATCTATCTTCCTAAGGTGGATCCAATCACTGGGAGACACTTATGCAGATGTTGCAAGGCTGTGCATGAAAAAAAGGCAAAACTGGTGTGCACACAGCAGCCCAGTTTGTGGCTTGCTAGCCAGTATGGCTTAATGCAAGTATTAATACATTCACTGAAGTGACTGTATTCGTAAGAGCAGACTTTGTTAAGAGGTGCTGCCCACCTGTGAGATATATATATATATATATATATATATATGCATACATATATATATACTCACACTATCATGGTGATATATTTTAATGAGAACTTTATCATGACCAGCTGGTGTTGTTCGGAATAAATTACATTAATAATGTGGCTGAATTTTCAGTGTAAGACCAAATAATGAGAATTGTAATGCTGCAACATAATGTGGAATCAACAGTTTAGTGGGCTGACACTCCCACCTTAGGCAAGTCTCTGATTTTGCCTCGTGCATCACCCTCCCTTCTGTAAAATGTGGTTTAACCCTTCCTCCTCCACACATGACTGGATTGCAAAGTTGTAGTCCTCTAGCACTAAGGAGAAACACAGAGATATCTGACAGCAAGGTGTGTATTAATACTTCAGGTAGCACTTCTATTATGAGGCCAACAGGCTGACAGTTCCTTGCTATGTGATACTTCTGCACTCCGTCTCCCTGTTTTGCTGGATACAAACTTGTGCTGCATTGTGGTGCATGGCAGAGGTGGTGGAAGTCACATCACTCCTTTCCTTCTCCTGCTGGCCTGCAGCTGCTGAGTAGGAGAGGCAAGCTGTGGTTTCTTTGTGCTGCAGGGTACAGGATCCAGGAGCCTCAGTGAGGTACTAGGACAGAGATTTGAATAATGCTGGCAGTGTTTCCAAACTCCATGGCAGAAAGCCTCCATTTCTGGTGATGCAAAGAACAGGGTGTTTGCCACAGGCCTACAAGAAGGCAAGCTTTTTGTGACCACACAGTATCTCTGTGCTGAACTCTTCTTTCCTAATATCAAAGCAAACCTCCACTAGGATGGAAATATTTCACTAATTTTCTTGTTAAATAATCTCAATATATGTACTTAGGCTGTGCTAGACTCCTTGCTTCTTGATGACTTCTGCCTGGCAGCTCTAAGAAAGAAGGTCAGTATAGACTCCTTGGTGCTCCTTTTTTATTTTTAGTCCTTGTTCTAGGCAGCTATCCTTGCCATCCCATGCAGGTGACTTCTGGTAAGTACTTCTTTCTACACATAGCTTTTCTCCGTACATATATTACTTAGCTTCTTTCCTCAGTAATACATCACTCTTTTGTCTTGACACTTAACTGTACAAATGTTTTCTTTACTTTCTAAATTATGATTAGTTAAAGAATTTCTATTTCCCTCACAATAATTTTTTTTCCCTGAGGCTAATCTTCAATTAATAATGAATGTGAGTATATAAATATAAAATATCTGTTGTATGTTTGTCTTGCAATAAGTGTGATCATTCTTTATACTGCTACTCAGTATATCTCTCCTAAGGTATGCTGAATGTCATCAAATTGCTTTATCAGTAGAATCCTGAGCGTTATTCATTTCTGTGCTAATTATTTTTAATCTAGGTCCTTTTGAAAAAGTGATCAGTTAGACTTCATTGAGTTGTCAGCATTCAGAGCAGTGAAGGGAATCTCAAAACCGGCGTAACCATGTCACAGATGGCTAAATACCCTGTAGTCTGAAGGGAAAAATGAATTAAATATAGGTTCGATTTACAGAATGTGGTGTAAAAACCTGGGACCCAGGCTTTTTGCAGAGGAAACCACTGTTCACAGTTGATTGAAGCTGACTCTAAAGACCTCTTTTATGGCACTCTGTTGGAAAAGCTACGAATAAGTGAGTCTTTCTCACCTAATTGTCAAGTTTCAGCTTGGTCTCTGGATGGTGCAGGTCTTCTTGTCTTCTTTAAGAACTTCTCAAAGGCACCTTGCTGCTATTTGTTTTGCTTTGCCATAGATTTAGAACCACTGCTTTCTGGAGCAAATTCGTTGCTGAAAGGCTGCCATGAGACTATGCCTGGTACCTTCCATATTTTTTACCCTTCAAGGATGTTACCAAACAGTGGTAATGATAGTGTCTTCTACAGTATTTTGAGCTGGATATCATACGGGGGCCAAGAAGGTGAAAGCTTGAAATATTCAATACTCAGCATTTTTAAACCTTATCTTATCTCAGCTAGGAGTTTTGCAGGTATGTTGAGGACCTGGAGGAAATAAATAGGCACCTTATAAGTCAATCTTTCCGTGAATTTGCTATGCAGAACTGCTGGCAGGAAGAATATGCAAATAATTTTACCTTTCTGACAATTTTTTTGGTAAATATGTTCAAGACAAATTTTGAATGAAGAATATTGGAACCAGAAGATACCTGGCAATCAATACTTTGTTTCAACATATTGCATGCCCAAAGTTTAGTTAGTTATGCATGAACAATATAATGAACAAAATTCTGACATAAATAAGGATTTTTTTAAAGTTTCTGGTAGTGAATTTCTTGTGTTATTTGACGTCATTTATTATTAGAGGTATAATTGCCACTGAATATTACTTATCCAGTTAAGCAAATTCATGTCCCTATTATTTGTAATATTATACGTTTAGGCAGTGTTGCAAAGAGACATAGAAAGAAGATGTAGTCATTATCCTGATCAGAAAACAGGGCGAAGTCACCAGCCTATGATGTGTGTACCTTACAGAGCTCATTAATGGGTGCTATTTAGTTATTCTTGAGGTAAGGATTCTTTAGGTCATTTTTTGCTGCATGGGAAGAGAAGGCAAAGCTAATTTTAAAAGGTTACCACCTTTTCTAAAGTGTATTCAAAGCTTTGAGAGATGAGAAATTCAAATAAAGGGGAGGGGTCGTTGTTACTGTGCTGTTTTATTATTTTCCTCTTTCTCATCCAAATAAAGCCTGTCCAGGACTAGAAAGAGCCAGAAGCTGTCTTCAGAAAAAAATACAAAGTTTCCAAATGAGGAAACTAAGCTAGCAGAGAACAGCACACAGTACTTCTGATAACTTTCAGTAGCTCTGTTAGCAGGAAGAAAAAGCAGCAGTGATGCCGGTCACCTGTTCTGATGAAACTTCAAGGGTCTCTTCATCAGCATGTCAATTAAACTGTTGTCTCATTAGTCTTTTGATAAATTAAGCTTGCACAGAAGTCATTAGTTTGGCTTAGCATTAGAAAAGAAGTTTCTTGAAAACGCAGTGAAAAAAGGGCTTGTGGTATAGGAAGAGATGGAGCTGTGAAGCTGATGGTGGTGAATGCCAGCATGAAGTCACAGAGCAGGGAGTGAAAACACTTGAAGTAAGCAGCAATGGTGACCTGTTTTGGGGAATCCAGGGAATAAAATTCCAAAGGCCTTAATACGAGATGAAAATAACAGAAGAATAGAAAGGGGGATAAGGCATAGCTGTGAGCAGCCCTGTGGGGCTTGCAAGGGGGACATCTCTGAGAGTATATGCTATATGTGGCCCTACAGGGGAGTGTTTGTAGTCCATCTGCTCTAGAGCTTCTGAACCCAAGTGGCTGGAGCTGAATCTCATAATTCCCATTCTGCTTAGAAGAAAAAGTAGGATTCCTGCTCTGCCATTCTCACTAGAAGAGTCTGGTCTGCCTGAAGTCAAGCCCTCTAAAAAAGCTGAAAATCTGAAGAGGCAGACTGGTGTTTCCTTACGATGAAAAGTGTTAAAAACTTGAGAGGTATTGGTAGGAACAGGATGCCCTGTTGTGGCCTGCTTTCTGGCATTGTTCATGGTATGTGGTATCATCACTGTACTACACAAAAGAGGCTGCAAAGAGCAGGAAAGGGTGGTCATCTATGTCTCCAGTCCATGGCACAATGACATCCTTTGACTGTCATTGCACATGGGAAGGTACCATCTTCGTTTTTCAAGTACAATGTGAGCTTTTCAGGAATTTCTTGTGAGGCACCATCAGAACCTTATTTTACATGAAGGAGTTTCAATTTCTTTTAAGGTACATCAGGTAGACAGCAACAGAGCAATAGGACTCGCCCTTTGTGGGAACTCAGCAACATGTTTTACATCAGCAGTGAGTTACTGTTTGGACTATATCTTGGTGGAAGGTAACATTATTGGCATCCGTCATCAAACAGGTAAACTTAGCATGGATTGGTGCCTGTTCACCTACCCTTACTTACCTTTATGCTCTGTTCATCATACCTGCTGGCAAAAGGCAGAAGTTTGTTTTACAGTTTATTTTCCTTCTAGTGAGAAAAGAATTGCCACTGAAAATGGGAATAAGATTAATTATATTTATGGGATCAGTCTTCGTTATTGTTGGCTTTCCTGCGAACAGAGTGTCATTTCTTTGTATCTTAGATGTGCTGTCTCACTGGTCTTACTCTTCTCATTTCCTGTTTGTCCCTGTAGTTGCTTTTGGTGATTGTTTCACTGCTACTGATTTTTGCTAGGTATGAAGATACTATGCTTCAACTGTGGTAAGTTTTTCCTCTATGCAACTGTAGTATAACCTTCTTTCTGAAGCCTTTAATTACTGCTTAGTTAATTACAGTCAATTCGATGTACTCTGCAAAGAGAAGCAAGTTCAGTAGTTCAGAGAGGCTTTTCTAGTTTCAGTGTTTTCTTTTCTCTGCTTAAAGTGGGCAAGCTAAATTGTCCATGAGAATTTATAATTAATATTCATTCTATGCTTTCAGTAGCATTTGTACACAAGTAGCATTTTTTTTAAAATAACTTCAATTTCTCTGCTGTTTTTCTCACAATATAGAAAACTCTTGTAATTTTACCAAGATCCCTGATTCCACCAAAGTTACTCCAAGAAGGCATAGGAGGAGGGCTTACCTGAGCTAATATTTTATTTTTACAGTGAACAACAGATTCGAGAGGAAAAACAGACTTGACCCTACAGATAAGTCATCTGTAGTTTAGTCTGTAGTTTAATTCATGCCTTAACCATAGAATTATTGAATCATCGAATCGTAGAATAGTTAGGGTTGGAATGGACCTTAAAGATAATCTAGTTCTGACTCGCCTGCCTTGGGCAGGGCCATCCCACTAGATCAGGCTGCCCAAGGCCCCATCCAACCTGGCCTTGAACACCTCCAGGGATGGGGCAGCCACAGCTTCCCTGGGCAACCTGTGCCAGTGCCTTGTAATGTGTTCATGTGTTCTCTTTTTTTTCATTAGAAACTATCTTTCTATAACTTTTACAGTAATTTATGCTATTGGTTTCTTTCTTGGTATGACTTGACATAAGAATTTTACATATATTGTGTCCTTGAACACAACATGACACTGTAATGCCTAGTAGATAGGCAGCCATGTAGCAGAGTCAAATCCACTCCTTATCCCTCAGGCAATGGCTGTGAAACACTTCTACATATAAAGGGTCTGTAAAAAAATCTTACAATGTCAAGGCCAGAGGGATATGTAATGAGCCAGGTGGTTCCCCACTGATCATCTAGCAATATTTGTACAGTGTCTGAGAAACATGGTAGTGGTGGTCACCATATAAGGCATGTGGCAGTGACAAGTAGGAATTATACACTGCATTAGCTCTGAATATTTTAGTTCTGCTGCTAAGCTGTATATAAGCATGTCGCATAGCCACTCATTCTATATATGCTTTTATTTGGCTACGCCATTGGATTATTACCTCCTTGGAGCAGGCATTTTCTAGAAGTATAAACCTAGCAGAGTAGTCCCTGTTGCCTGTTGGGTTATCTAATCAACACCTAGATGCAAATACACAGTGAAGACAATCTGCTAACAGTCATATGGGATATTGCAGTTATTTTCTGGTGTATGGGGATGGCTGCAGTATCTTTGTATGTGAACCTCTGGAGAATGCTTAGGTTTTTTTTCATGTTGACTACTGTGAGATATGCTGCTGGAATTTCCTATTTACTTTTAACTTTGGGCTGGATTCTGAATCATTTCACTTTACTCCTGACCTAAATACTACCTTGTTCTACAAATGGTCCCATTGGTTCATTGGGGTCATTCATGGATGGGAAAGTACCATTCAACATGACTAAAAGCCTTGGAATCTCGTCCTTAATCTGTATTCTCTAGCTGAACTGCATGTATGTGTTTGTGTGTATGTGTGTTTTTAATCAGTTTTTTACAAGATTATCTAGTTTACTCTGTTAGACATCCCTGAAACCTTTCATTATTAGCAATACTTTTAGGTTACAATGCTTCACAATGTTCTTCAGTGTTGTTTGTTTCATGCACTTAATTAGAAATTAATTCTTTTTCAGATTCAGTGGCATATGCTTATAAGCTTATATTCTCCATTTAAGGTATCCCATGGTATGTGTGTCTCATCAAATCTGACAGATTGGGGTGATTCTGTCAATAATTCATATTTCATATAGAGTAGAACAAAGTTAAACGGGAATTACAAAGTAATATAATCCCTGTCCATTTTAAACTAGACAAAATTGGACTAAAATTTATGCCTTCAACTAGAAGAATTAACATTCAAAAGCTAAATCCACTGGCACAGGGAGTGATAGATGCTTGTTTGGAAATAATATGGGAAGTCAAGGTAGAGGATTGCGATTGACATCTTCAGAAGAAGTCCTCTGGGCCTCATTTTTCAGAGGTGAGGAAGCAGCCACAGCTCTCATTAAATTCCACTGGAGTCCCAGGTGCTCAATACCCCTGAATTTTAAGCAATGAAGTAGGTCATGCAAACTGGGATGCTCTAAGCTGACAACAGTTGAGGCTTATCCACCTGAAGGTATTGCCAAGGCAGTTGCTAGAAAACTAGAGGCTGAAAAGAAAAATAGTGAAATCAGTTCTGTGCATGCCAAGGACCCTGTAAATGTCTTTGACTTCTTTGATAGTGACTCAGATGCTTTGATTAGAGAAAAGAAACAGCAGTTAAGGAGGTTTATTAAAGCAGCTCTAAATGGTTGGAAGATGTGAGGACTAGAGGCTGTTTCTGCTATATTTGGGAGACAAATTTTCCCTGCTATATGCCAAGAGTTTACTCCATGATCTTTGATGGAAAGCAGGGACTCCTGCTAAGCTATACAGGCTTTTAGTGAAACAACTGTTCTTCAGAGAGGGGACATCTGCAATTTCACATGAGTGTGGTGCATGCAGATTGACCTCCAGTGCTTCCCCAGGCACTTCTTTGCTGCTACAAATGGTCTTTCTTCTGAGGGCGTTCGCTAGACATATTGTCTCATTGGTTTGGTGTGTGACTGAAGTATGGCAGGGAACCCTTGGACATTCCAGAGACTGGATATATTTTGTGACACCTGGAGAGCTGTGAAAATATAATTTTGCTGCAATATAAGTAATAGACAACATTCCTAGAAATCCCATGAAATCAGTGTCTGTCTATGAGGAACTGCCTTATACTGCAAGTTTCTTCCTTGTGCAGTCTCCTGTGGGATTCTTCTGCTGTGCCTGTAATATTCTGCAATGCATGAAGCGCATCTTTTGCAGTTAGATGGTATGCCCTGAAAATGTTCCGTAATTTCCTGTGGAATTGTCTGTTGAAGAAGCTATACTACCACAAAAAAACCTTGAAAATTTTAGAACTCTAAAGTTCTAAAGGCTCCTGGTCTTTTCCCAGCTCACTGTATTTCTCTGGCGGACTTAGAACAGTTAACCCCTCCTATATGACCAAGACACTTCCCTCTGAATCAACACTGCTTTTGCTGAGGACTCTCAGGGGCTGATTTATGTGCAGACAAAAGCAACCACGTGTAAGGAAGCAGTCTGCCTTCCCAAGCTTTTCTGGAAGATGAAGATTTCTGCTGCACAGATGCTGCTCAAGAAAATATTATGTAATTCAACTGCACAAGTCTCAGAGGGTTAGGAGAGTAAAAATCTGGCTAGGACAATCAAGTGCTGTACTGTGTGACCACATGGAGGAAGCTCTAAACTTTCATGTCTTTGTGTCTTGTTAATAAGATATGGCACTACAGGGTAAAGCACTATGTCAAGAATATGGTAGCTATCTCCTCCTTTAATTAAAATAGGTCTGATCCAAAACTAAGAACTCACCATTTGTAAAAGATAAATTTACCCTGCTGTTTATGCAATATTCACTTGCTAAAGGTGTCACGAAAGCTGTGATGAAGTCACACACTGCAGCAAGCCTAGTGTTGATTGATGTTTTTCTCCTTAAATATGCTGAATGCGCAAAGAGAGTATGTTACCAAGCAATGATGGTAATTGATGTTTAAGACAGGTAGAGACACTATGAGTGCAGAAGGTGCTGGACACATGGTGTCTAAAACTGTTGGAGTCTCTTCCTCGTACTGGAGGATCAGCACATGCACCACTCTGTCCTGCCACCTACAAATGCATTATTTTGTGTCTCAAAGATCCCAGCCTTTTTCAGAAGGCACACACTGGACTCTGAACCACAACTTGGTACTCAGTCTGTATGATCCTCAACAACTGACTATTCAATGAGAATGATTCTTTTTTCCTTTGCACAGCTTTAGGTTGGCAGTTGCTTGAACAAATTAATTAGAGGATTATCCTTCTATAAAACTCTTTTTTGTTATCGTTTTAATGAAGGTAAACTGGGTAGCTGCATTAAAGTAAGTATTGGATTTTCAGTTTTTGTTTTGAAGTTGAGTCTGATGGAAGTACCTCCTAGCTGTTATTCACACTGCTTTCACTCAGGTCAAAAATTTGGGTGCAGTTATGGGGAGAAAATGATTGTGTCTTGACTGTAGTAAGAGAAAACAAATGCTTCAATTTCAGTGATCTGGAATGGGAGAAAAAAGGAGAATCTTGGCTGAGGACTCTACACCAGGTAATAGAAATGCCTGAGGTATTTACAGGCTTTCGTGAAAACATCCTTGTTGTGCCTCATTGTTGAAGAAGAACAATTTGAAACACAGGAAGTTACCAGGGAAGAGAATTATTAGCCATTGAAGAGCTTTATTGCCTCATACTGTGTCATACCAAATAGTCAAGACACTTTCTGTGGTGACAGACCAACTCCATGGCACTGTCTTGGAACTTATTCAAAAAGGTGCAACACTAAGCATCTCTCCTGCCTGTCATTTTCTGTTTCATTGTGTTTTCCCCCCAGTGAAGACTAACTTTTCAGAGAGGAGTGAAAAGCAGCAAATGAGAAGAACAAAACCTATTTTCCTGGGGTAGAATATTCTGTTATATAACAAACTGGAATGATTACTCTGTGCTGCAATGGAAAAAAATACTTGAAGAGTAAGATAAAAACAAAACTCAAAGAAGGGAGTTTTGACTGTATCTATAACACAACCTGAGAAAAATGAAGTTAGACATTGTAAATGACACACAAATCACTCTGCTTACAGACTGCAGTTCTAAATTTCATATGCTCTAGGTCCTTCTTGCTCACCAGGGCTACAAGAGAAGCTCATTCCTCTCCATCCTTCTGACCATGAATATAGTCTGCAGCCTATACCCAAACCAAATTGTTGTGCTTTTCCATTTGAACAGTGTTACTTATTCTGTGTTTTCAGACAAACTAAACATAATCTTTCTCTTTGCAGTCTGGAAATCCAATAATCTCAACCAAATCTTTCTGCTTCTGATGCATTCCAAGTTTTGATGAAGTTGTTTTATCTCTCACTGTTATTGGACAGCAGGTCAATAGCACTACACTTATTCTGTAGATTTTTACTTCTCTATAGATGTCAGGAATATTAGTTTTATCTTCTCTTTTGAATCTCCTGTTAATCATATCATGATGCATATTTTCCAACTCTAGTTTTATTGAATGGGTTTTTTAATTTTTGCAGAACTCGTAAACAGTCACATCCATAAACAAATGAAAAAAAAACCTGGTATTCACATCACATGATGAGGTTGTTTTTTTCAGCTCTGCAAAGATTAAAAACACAGTAAGACTTGACAGCATCCTAGAGGGAATACAGAGGTTGCTCTTAATATGGTCTTCTTTTGAACAGAATTGTTCTAAGGATTTGGAAACAGAGGAAAACCGACTGCTTAAAGCAATAGAGAAGGTTGACATTTTAGATACATATTGCACAATATTTTGGTAAAAAGAAACTGGGAAAGTGATCAGGGCTGATGCTGAAGCTGCTCCTAGGTACACCCTCATTTCTGTATGCTCAGACAAGAAACCCCCTGTTGTAAGAGTACAGTAAAATGATAGAGCTGGTGTCAGCCATGGGATGACTTCTCAAGTGGTCATGGAGGGTGCTCCATGACACCTAGATAGATGACCAAGGAGGTTTTAAATGCTTATTCTTGGCAGGCGTAGTTCCCCTGTGACACTCATCTTGAGAGGCAGCTCTGCGCTGCCGTTGCTGCTACTGATGCTGTTGTTGTCTGAGTCCTGCACATGGGGATGGCTGCTGGTGGGGAAGACTGCAGCCCTCAGCCTCTTCCGCACAGCCATTCCATCCCAATTTCTGACCTTCAGGCCAGGAGTAATCTTCCTTTTTCTTGTGCTTCCTGCACCTGATCTTTATCAGCAACGGCTGCTTCCTGGAAAATGATATCAACAGCACTTTGTCCTGGCTAGGACATGCAGCCGCCCAATCCTTCTGCACAAGACATCAGTGCAGTGTTCAAGAGGCTCCAAAGAAAAGAGGTAGGGTGGGAGGAGGGGAGAGATGAGGCAAGTTAGGGACCTGGTAGCAGAAAACATAAAGGGAGCGGGACAGGAAGGGGATGAGAGCTTTAAAGAAGGAAAGGGAGGAGGGATAGAAGCACAGTAGGAACAAAGAACATTCCAGTTGCGAATCCTGGGGTCTCTTTTCAGGTCCAGGCGTAGATTTGTCATGCAGCTTTTGGAAAGTCATGTCACGTTCCTGCCTGCAATATGTCCTCAGGAGTCTGGAATGTGAGCTTAGCTACTTATTATTGCACTTCTTATTGACAAAATTGGAAGGGCCTGTTTTGATCTTTTATTCTGATTCCTTTTGCAATGCATGCAGCTGAACTTCCTAAAATTAATTCCTGTTTAAACTGCAGCCTTCCATTAAGAAAAAAATCCAGTATTTGAGGGAGAAATTCTGCATATCTTTAAATCCAAGTTTGGTGTTTGTCTAGCAGTTAATTGTCCTGCCTCTTTTTCTACTCTAAATGTTTTTATCGTCAACTTCAGTAGATGTTAAACCTTAATGCCCCTTTGTTTCCAGATCAAAAACTCCCTGATAATCAAATTTTTATAGGTGGCTGTAATCTCTAATTAATTCATGACATTAATGTGTTTTTTTGCAGAGAAAGAGTTGATTTATTTAAGCTATCAGGCATATTTCCTGGTGCTTTAATTGTTCACACAGTTCTTTTAGTATTCACCTTCAGTTTGCTACCAGCTCCCTGGATTGCAGGTCCTTGGGTGCGCAACTGCTCTTGGAGGAGAGCTGGTTCCAGTGGGAGATATCCATGGAGAGAACAGGCACAGGCAGGTCAAAAGTAGCTCACCTCACAAAGAGCACAAAGACCTACTTGTGGGCAGGCAGCAGAAAATCCTTTGTGATTAACTTCGACCCTTGTCAGGCCTGGATGGTTTCAGGAAGTACTTTGCTGTCCTGAGGATGGAAACCCACTCTTCACAACAGTGTCTGACTTCTATTTGGCCCTGTGTATTTAAACATTACTCTGCAGCTGTTTCCCACCCACTTATTTTATCTGTCATCTTCCTACAAATGTTGACTGATGTTGGAATAAATATGCAAAGATTTGTTTGACGCCCTGTGGGTTTTTTTTCCAAATATTTTTCTGAAGTCTGAGATGAGAGACAAAGAAATAAAAATAACAGATTAACAGATATTAAATAGCATAAATTACAAGGAATCTGGAACAAAACTCCTGAATCAGAAGAATCCGACACTATGAGAGTTCAGGCTGGACCTGTGTTCCAAATCAACATGACATGTTTTACCCTCAATTATATGATGGGCCAAGCCAGAAGTCTCATTCAGGGCAGAATGGAACATGAGCTGAAGCTGAGTCTAGATCTGAATTTTGCAGTGCAAGCCCATTGATAACTGGCAGTGACAAAATGCATTCATAAAGGAACAAACTGAGTAGGTGAAATTTCTAACCAATGAAAAACCAGTACAAGACTGCAGAAGGAAAATGCAATTCCAGATGAACTTACAGGGCAAGTCTGAAACTGTTGACTGCCAGGAGCGATTCAGTTGTTTCAGACACTCTGGACACTATTCTCTTCTTGCTGTTTTTACTTCACTGTGACTCCGCTGACTTCAGTGAAGCTATTCCTAAGTTAAGTAAGTGGCTTATTCCTAATTTATACAAACTTTAAGAGAACAAGTCTGCTGATATTATAAGCGTCTAAGAAAAAAGACTTACTAAAATAAAAAATGGTTTACATGCTTAATTTGACAGAGGTATATATAAAAATATAACTCACAGTCCAAGTAAATATGAAAAGACTGCCAAATATGCCCTATAAATCTCAAATATCTCATAGATTTCCAACATTTAATTAAAAAAGAGAAGTGCTCACACTTCTTATTAGGAAGGGTGATTATTTTATTTAGATTATTTTAGTTTTTTCAGAACAACCCATGATGCAGATGTATCTACTAAAACTCAAAAATATTAACATCTGTGATGCATTTAAAAAAATGTATTGATATTTTAGGTTAATTACCATTCCATATCAGAACAATACGGTGGGGTTTTTTCTCTGCTATATATTACCATTTTGGTCTCACTGTCCATTTTGTTTGAAAGAAAAAAAGGCATTAAAAACCAATATGTTCATTATTCAATTAAGGGACAAATAGTATAGTTTGTGAAAATGGAGGCATTGACCTACATTTGAAATAGAAATAGAAAAATTATTCATTGCAGGAAAAAAAAGCACTTGCTTTTCTATTCACAACTGACATGTGAGCTGATCAATGTTTCTGAGAACATGTTTTACCCTCAAGTTTGTCAGCAGGTCTGTGAGAAAAAATTTCTAAGTGAGTTTTCTCTCTGTTGAATGTGGTAACATACTTGATGTAGTAATTTGGTAGGTTCTGGTTTTTTTGTTCCATGATTTGAGTCTGAAACTTTTGTGCCATAAGAAACACTAGTTGTGTCATAAAGACAGTTCAATCATTGTTTTCAGCAATGGGATGCAGTTTCCAAAGCCTCAGTGCTTGTTTTCTGACAGTTTTACCAGTTAAAAACTGTTCAATGTGCTTTTTCACAGCATTTCATAAAACACTTGCAATGGCAGATGCTCTGATTTAATTATTAATTCGTACTCCAGATAGTTCTATTTTCTTACTTGATAATTTTAGAGTTAAAGACTCATTGTATGAGGAATCTCAGCACTTTTTATAAATTCATTCCATTTAATATCTAGCATTTTTCTAGTCATTTGCTTTTGAAGGCGTTTAGACATCTGCCTATACCTCTGATGGGTTTCCAGATTTCACATCCATATGCTAAGGTAGAAATAACATTTTAAGTAAAAAAACCCAGTTTTTTGATCTTCAAGTTGTAGGTTGTTCATGATCAAATTTTGAATAAGCAACAAGCTGTAGCTGACTCCTTGCTAATTCATACTATGTTCCTTTTTGAACAGTCTTCCTAGCTTCTTCATTGCTATCAAACAAAGGAAACAAATTAATTGCTCTTTAAAATAGATGTTTACCTGGGTGTGGCCGGTTATTTAACCCATAATTTGTATCAATGCTATACAGTCTTTCTATACCTTGCTTTCAGGTTCACTATGTTGTCATTTTGGACAGCTTCTTGCAAAACCAATAGCATGAATTTAAACAAAGTGATGCTGATGTTTTAGCCATTTATGTTTTTTCTCCTCACAAAACTCCTGACTTAAATGTCAGCAAACATGAAGATGACAAATAATGACTGACTAATATGATTCATCTTAGTGCCTATTTCAAATACTAGTAGAAATTGAGAGAACAGGGTGTGTTAATTTTTGCGCGAGACAGGTTTTTGTATTAAGAGAAAATATGTCCATGCTCAGATAATTATACGGATGGTAAGGAGCATAACAAACTTGATGAAATTATATAAATTATATTCAAATGGTCATTGCAGGTGACTGCTATATATCTGGCTTCTGTCCACCTCCCTGGAGAGTGTATGAACTGGAGAAGCAAACACAACTTGTCTGTGCTTTTGGTGTGCAAGGTACTGGAAGCATAGAGTTGAGGCATGCATGGTATTTTTTACTCTTCAGTCCATGTATAGTTTGTGCATTGTCAATTGCTTATCAGTCAATAGTGCAAACAAAATACTCATTCCAATAAAAGTCTTTTAAAAGCATATAATTACAGAAATGAGTGAATGACACCACAAATGGAGGTGTTGGAGTATTTGCCCAGCTGAAAGTGTCTGTCACTGTTAGGTCTGCACAGGCTGTTCCACGGAAGACCAGTGTGTTAGAACTTCAGAGCTGCACACACTCATGATGCAAAGCAAGGTGGCTATTCTGATAATTAGCTGAGTCTTCTAGTTTTCTGGAAACTGGCAGATTCATTGTGGGGTAATTTAGCAGAAGAACTCTGGAGCCAGTGGTCATCCACCACGTTACAATGACCAGAGGTATGAAATGGCAGTAATGACACAGAATAATTTTTCTGAGTCTAGGTGGTTTAATCACGCAAAGCCAATAAGGCTAAAATTTCAGCTTTTGGTACGACTTATAAGGTAAATTTGTAGACTTTGTTTAGACATTATATCTTTCAATGAACGAAAGCTACATTGAGGTAACTATGTTCTTCATGTCACCCTTCCATCTAAGAAAACTACCTCTTTTTGCATTATAACACCTTAATTTATTACTAGACAGAAAGTGATTCTTAGCGCAAGCATAATATTTTTATTCCTTGTTTAAATAACCAAGCAAATAATGGTCAATTCTTATGGTGAAAAAAATCTTAGCTCACTTAATTCTAGGTACCTAAATCTGAGCTAATCATCTAGGTTGCATTTTGTGGGTAATGGAAAGAAAGAAATGTTTTCAGGACACAATCCAGTGACCTACTTGAGATGTCTGTCTTAGGGTGAGATGTTCTGTGGGTTAGAAGTGTCTTTTAGGAGACCATGTTAGTGCCTCTGGAAGTAAAAGCTTTCTTCTAGATGTCTGCATCAGATAATGCCCACACCAGCTCTATTTTTCAGACACTGAGATAACTTTCCTTCTTCTCAAAATCTCCAACAAGCTCATAATCCTGTTCCCATCCTTCTCAGTCTCTCCAATGGTATATGTAAAACTACAGCTGCTACGGCCTGATGCAATTGTGAATCTGTGGCAGGCACATAAATGTGCAGTGGTATGATCGGTACAGGCATAGTACCATTTCAAAAGCCTGGTGACAGCTTTGGGTAATGCTGATATAGTAATTACATTGCATTTCCAAATTGTCTTTGGCAGTAGCTGTCTACTCACTACTTATGACCCAGCGTGTTGGGTTTACATCTCAAAAGACTTCTGTGTGACTGCATTTGCTTAGGACTGGAATGTCTTTACATGGCCATAATTTTTTTGGGGAGTTTAAAGCCTGATTTTGCCTTTTTGGTGCAGAAGACTCATAACAGCAGCTGCTGGTCTCTGTTGTTATGCTTCAGGGATGTACAGATGGCATGTTAACTTCTGCAGCTTCTGAAAGATCTGAGATAAAGCTTCTGTGTTTGTCCAAATTTTAAAAAAATAATTGCACGTGTTTTAACATCCTTTGGTCTCCTGCCACAGCACTAGTCTTCTGCCACTTCAAAAAGATGCACAGGCTAGTTGGTATGCTGCATGCATCAGGCCCAAAGGAGTGTCCTATACCATATTATTTAAGTCAGTGAATCTAATGAGTCTGATTCAAGAGTTCCATCTTTCAGAAACAATCAGAAATATGTCAGCTTGCTGAAGCCTGCTGGGTGTTCAGCAGAGATTATGCCTGATTAGTATCCTTTATTTCAAGCACAGAATGCAGGAGATTATTTTAAATGTTTGATTTCTTCACTGAGATCTTCAGTGAGCCTGAAAGTGAGCAGCTCATATGTGGTGTACAGAGTACACTGTAATACAATTTAGCTTTGTAATCTGCTATTGGTTCTATTCTTCAAGGAAGAGGAAATATGATTTTCCTGTAGCTATGCAAAATTTTTGTCTTCTATTGGACAGTGTTACCTGGAGCTCTGTTCTGGAAATTAATGCTTCTGTCTCCTCTGTTGCACATCTAAGCACCTTTTAGCTTTAACAACTTGACACTGCTTCAGTTCTGTGAATTTCTGCATCTTCACTACATGATAATGATGATTAGATTTCACAAGGTCTGCAAATGCTTTGTAAACAATGTTCCTACTTTGGGCCAAGAGTGTTTCATCAATAAAATGGGAAAGTGGCCTGCGCAGGGTATAGATGCAATGATATTTCTCCAGTTGCAGTTCCCTTTCTTCTTTTTCCATTGTTCCTAGCACTTGGAAAATAAAGCTTAGTGCAGGAAGATCACTCCTAGGATCATCATTCCTGCAATCATCTTATACCAGCTCCAATGTTTTGTTTTCCATGTCATCAGCAACATCTGTCAGACTGGTTTCTCAGTCAATGGACATACATAGAAGCTACAGCCTTGCTTATAAAGATCGAGAGCACCTAGAAAAATCCAGCACAAGATCTGATAAGGCAAGGCTGTGGCTTCTACGTATGTCTTAAACTCTTAGATCTTGCAGATCAGCAAGAACTGGAATGATCCAGCTGTTATTGTACCTCATACAGGAGATTTGGACCTCATCAATATAAAAGTAGTAGGTGGCAGCCCAAAGTCTGAGTCTAAATATCTTCTACTGTGCTCTGAACACGTTTGTGTTTTCCCAAAGGTTTAGAGATTCAAGACCTGAGAATATTTTCTTTCTAATGACAACGTTGGCATTATATTCTATTATACAAGACTAACCAGCATCATGTAAATAAGAGCAGTAATAATGGGCAAACAAAACTGGTGGCTGCCATGTGATTTTCATTTCATTGACCACTGTGGATAAACAACCTGTCTGGCAGGGTTATCACATATAAAACCATTTATATGAAAATGCACAGGAAAAGAAAAATTCCAGTTCAGATTTTTCACTTCAGCTTAAAGCTTTATCTAATCCCTTACTATGGCTATAGTTCTCATTCAAAGAACAATACCAGGGCAGCACAGGGCACTTGGTGGTGACAATCCTACAATTCTACAGTGGACAAAGGTTCTAGTCTGTTACCTGAACAATTTGACTACAGAAGCTGCTGTTTCTAGTTGCCTGTAATACAGTCCACAGCTGCCACCACATCTTTGACTGTCTTCAGGGGCACTGGTTCTAACTTCTGTTAAGCTCCTCTCTCAGCTATACCAAGAGTCACAATTTGTACCCATGTGATAGAACATAAGGATGGCAGATCATATCAAAGGCAAATATAATCCCTTATCTTGCCTCTGACCACTACCAGATCGCTGGAGAAAGAATCAGGATACAGAGTTTGTACAGGATTGTTATTTTACACGGTGTGCCCGTTTGGTTTCTGACAAATCCTAGACTGACTAAATTTGTCAGTTTGGATGTTAAGCCGAGGTTTGGACTTAATCCAGGGCTACAGATGCTCTACCAAAAAGTGAGCAAAAAAGTGTACTTATCTCATAGAGAATTCATGGCTCCTGGGGCGTCTTTCTCAAAGTTCTCATCTTATGCAGGGTTATTAAACCAGAAGTTTCCTACAGACCTGATATGTATATCCAGTCTTTATGAATTTGATAGCTAATGCATAGTTTGCAAGTAATTTATGGCAGATTGGTCCTGGAAACAAACAAAAAGCTGCAGCTAAAATAGCCCCTTATTTTGAAAAAATAAAAGTAACAGTTTTAGTTGTTAACTTCATCAACTCAGTGCTTGTCAGTTAGGTCATAACTACCTGGTTGCCTCCAAGCCTCTGCAAATGTTGTTTTATTTTTGTGCATATAACTGGATTGCCCACCCTAAATTTAACTTCATGTGACTAGATCTATTCATGTAAGATTAGATGACAAATATTATTGGGTCAGTCTAAACCAGATATAATCATCATTGTGAATGCATCTCTTGATTGACTGTTATGGAGATGATCAGAGTCTTGCTCCCTCAGAAGATATGTATGACAAGCCCAAGAAGATCCAATTAGTTTTAATTGTATTTCACCACTAGAAAGCAGCCTGACTGACCAGACTCACGTATCTTCTGCATTTCTACCTCCCTATGAATATTTTTGAAACATTTAACGAATATGAAATATATTAATTAAACTGTTAAAATATCTAAAGAACTCGATGTCCTTAGCTCAATAAAATACAACCATTTGTTGAGTTTCATTTTAAAACACAGCTCTACCTCATTTTGTTTGGTTTTGGTTTTTGTCCTACATTGGTGATTGACTAACATAGGTACCTCAATTTTTCTGTCTTGTTCAGTTTGCTGTAGAGAAATTATGATATTCAGAAAGCACTAAATAACTACCTCTTCCCTTCCAGGTCTACTTATAATATCTCAGTTTTGATATCTCAGATTTTGCACATCTTCTGAAGAAATTGTCCATGGAGGTAAATAAGAAAGGCCAGCCTTTCTTCTCCTTGTCTATAATGTCATTATACAATATTTGTTTGTAACCACTGAAAAATGTTCTGCTCTCTTTAACAGGTGGTAGTCTAAATCCCTGGGCCTCCTGTTTGTTTCTGCTTTGAAGATACAGCTTTTGTAAACATGATTCTTCTGAGGTGGGCATATAGGCATCCAACAATTCTTCTCACACAAACCACAGCCAGGAACAGCTTTCAGTCAGCAGATCAGGATAGGAGTTAAACAATGGGCCCAAAGGTGAAATGCTTTCTGTCCTCTCTTCATCTCTTTCTGCTACTCTGGGCTGAATGTGATGACCTGCAGTCACTTTCAACTCCCCCTGCACATGGGTTCTCATCTCCTGAAATGAAGAAAAGAACTAAGCCACAGCTTTGCTACTCCCCCCTAGATAAAATACAGTTTACATGTTTTATGAGATTAATGTCCCTTGTTTCTGATTACAAGAATCTGATCAGCATATTAATAAGTTAAAAATAAAACCCCCTTAAACTATGCAACAGCTGTTATTTTGCTGCTGAATCCATTCAGGGTATGTAATTTTTTATGAGATATTTATTGTAATAGAGAGAGGGATTTGTCTGTGAGTCTGTGTGTGTGCACGTGTGTGTGACTTTGAGCTAGCATTAATACAACCCGTTATGTCTCTTCTATATAACGCATGAGGGCAGACAGAGGAGGACATCCGTTGTGTTGCCTGGTGGAAAGCATGTAGAACAAGTTGTAGTTATTCTGGTGGGACAGCATGTGAGTGGAGACAGGTTTGTCAGGGCCTGGATGTGTCAATGTGTGGCAGTAAGGAAAAGCAGTAGACTAAGGTCCTGTTCTAGAAGATGCACCATTATGCTTATCGGTTTTGTGAGAAGCCTCTAACTCTTGTTAGACTCTGTGCCAGACTGGAGGTAAATACTACAAAGACTGAGGAAAACCTATTCAGTTAGAGTTGGGGGACCTGTTCAGTATATCTCAGAAATACTGTGCTAATGTGGTAACCACTTTCTTTGTTTCGTATGTGCTCTGTGTATTTGCAACAGGTACGTGATATGCCAAGAAATATTTTCAGTTCCTGTATTCCTAAAAAGGTGCAAAAAGGCCCAGAGTTTTAAATGTGACATGTAGGCTGAAGTAACTTTTTGACCTGGTCTTTAGAAATTGTCATACTGGTGTTAAGGAAGGGTGTTGAAGATACTGGAGGTCCCTTTGAAGCCAGCTGAAAGGTATTTAGCAGCTATCAAGTTCATTGTGGAACAGCTGATTCACCTTTAGAAGATAATAGCTGTGTTGCAAGCACAGTGAAGTGGTTTGTCCATACATGTGCACTTTAGCAGCTACCTCATCAAGTTCAATGAACGATTGCACTTCCTTCATTCCCCTCTTCTCCCCTGAAAAGAGTCAAAGAGAGTGGAGAAGATAGAGAGTGGAAGACATATAAATTGAATTCCTATACATAGTTACAATAGAAGACTATTTCATCGCGGTGGAGAGTTAATTCTATGTGTTGCTGTAGAAACGCTGGCAAATGCATTAAACTCAATGACCAACCATTGCATTCTTTTAACAGCTTTATTTTTAATAGCTGTTTACTTAAGAATGTGTCTCCGCTGTATTACCATATACTTTTTTGTCCTTCTGTACAATGAAAGATATTATCTCTTCTCAGGTATATTGGGTGAACAGCTCAACTTACTATTGGCAGTAATTTCTTTACTTCATGTCATATTCCCTGGATGTGCCTACTGCCTCTGCCATGTGATATAAATACCCATTCCTGCACAATGAGTGCAAACATTCTTTTCTGTGATATTCAGAACAAATCAAGACAGAGATCTGCAAAATACAGACTTTAAAGAATCCTCCAAAGTGCAGTTTCTACCCCTGCAGGAGACAAATGAATGTGGAGATCGGGGAAAGGCCAGACAGTTCTGCTGTTTTGGAGAGATATTCATACCTCCCCTTGTCTTTCCCTTTTAACCAGCCACACCCACCCAGGAGTTTTGATAGTAGGTTTGAGCCCAGAATACATGATTCCCCCCTAGAATGTTAAAAGACAATCTGGAATAAGGCTTTATGTCAGCTGTTGCTGAAAGGAATGAAAAATAAACTTGGATCTTGAATACCATGTTGTTCCTCACACGAACTGCAGCCTAGATTGCAGCCTAGATGTATTTAAGGGGATGTAAATTAGAGCAGGGTTGATCACTAATGATAAACAAAACTAAACACAGACAGGTGAGATCACACCCTCCTTTTTTCCTTCGGATTGCTCACAACCCTTGCACACATTTGCCCACTGTTCTTATTGCCTGATAGAGTGATTACATGTCACTCTCATCTGACTTTTGAATTCCTGTAAGGGCCTAGGCTAAGAGAGCAGCCTCTGGAAGCACGTGGCTGTCTAACCTTGTGCTAACACCACAAGAATGATCAACACCTTGCTTGTTCACTGTGTAAATGCTATAAACAGAGAAAATGTGATCACGTCATTTAACCTTAGATTCTCTGGATGATAGAATTAGGAAGTAGAGAGCCAAGATTAGGTAATTACTGGGATATTTTAACTCTTTGTAATGTACGCCTGAAGAATTGTCACTAAAATTAGAGATTTATAATGCTGGCTAGACTTGAGTTTCTTTAATGTATCTTTTCCCATCATTGCATGTGTACCAAGCAATGATGAGTGGTGTTCGTGGCCCCAAATCTAAAAAAAAAAGCCATATTTCCATCTGATCTATTTAATTACTTCTGTGTCAAGGCTCTGGTAAAGGGCTTTATAAGATCCAAGCTCCAAACAGCGCAGTCATGATCTTTGTCAGTCATACTTCAACTCCATTGTCAGAGGTTTAATAAAGGATGAGGAACCTAATCCCAATGGTCATTTCTTAAACGCTGTGCCTTGCCCCATACAGTCACTAGTTGTATTTACCAGTTCTCTATTAGTTCTCCATTTTCTGTCACCTTTCACCCTAGTCATAGTGAAAAACAAACCAGTGATTTTCATAAGCCAAGTCCTAATTGCAAAGCATGTGATTGGATTTTTGTAATAAACTCAATGTCAGAGCTGCTGGAAAAATACCAGAAGGTCTGTTCCTCTGCTGGGTCATCAAGAATTGCTTTGGGATTTTTCCCTAATTTTCTGGTCACTAGCTCAATACAGAAGGGGAAAATGCAGCTGGCAGCTATAGGAGAAGGAAGGTATGTCTGAAAGACATGAACTTCCACATCCGTCCTGGGACTGTGTCCTGGGACTTAAACAGCAGCAGATTATGCATCACGTCCTTATACCTCAGCTAGCAAAATCCATGCTGGTCTGTAGCAAAGCAGTGTTAGGTATTTTCTTGATAAGCTAAAGAGGAGGGAAATATGTCTCCTTTAAAAAAAAGAGGGGGAGGGGGAAATATCATTTTACAACAAAGTAAATTTCAGATTGAGATCTGAAGATTTTTTTTTTCCGGTCCTCTAGCCAAACTTTTCCTCTTGCTGTTTTTCAGCTCTAGTGAGTATGTCTGAATGAAAGCTGAAGTGAAGTTCATGTATCATGGATATTGAAACCAGTGAGCTGAGAGAGACTGGAGAAAAAAAAATTGGAAGTGGCAGAAAAATAAATAGTTTTATAATGTATTATGTTTCTGTCTTCCACAGAAAAGTTTAAATAGATACACAATATCGTATAATCAAGAAATAATGCTGTCCTCTGCAGTCTTTATGGTACATTACTAAATATGTAACATGAACAGAAAGGAAATTCTGTACGTTTTTACAATGTTATCCTAGCTGATAAGGTCTCCCAGGAGACCTTATCAAATGACCACGGAAATTACTGGGAATTTTTTCTCTCAGATACTTTTAGTTTATATCTGCAGCTTCTCTGCCTTTGCCACCTTCTCATGTCCCCAGCAATCTGAGATGGGCACTGAAGGAAGACATTTTTCTACTTACACTTTGCTTTTCTTGGACTCTGTAGAATATACTTGGAAATGAGACACTCTACACTGTATCCAGTTGTATTTTCCTCACTGTTGGCTTGGACCGAGTTCCTAGTTTCCACACATATACACATAAATATGCACTTAGATTATCAAGAAAATGACTGCTGTTAGGAGCTGTCTATAACAGGTCTCCACTTACTGCAACACTTTTATAGAGAAGATACTCACCTCCCATCTGCTGAGGTCTTGCCCAGGAACACACACAGATGATTAGTGAGGGAAGTTCACTGTTCTGTAGTATAGAAACCTTCTTTTTGAAAACAGAATCTCATTTGCAAAATTCTGCAATGAAATGGCCATGATTATTTTCTTGAGGGTGAGAGGAGGAACGCCAACATTGTTATGACCAGTAAAATGACAAAAGTGATGGTTTCAGTGCACAGTCTGTTATATAATACAGAGTCAAACTCAACTGAGAGAACACACACTGGGAAGACAATTGTTTGGGAAAAATATATAAATATGCCTACAGCTGATAAGTAATAGCACCTTTACTACAAAGAAAACACAGGTATTATTTTTGATCACTATTAAAGTAATTGTAGCCTGTACTTAATTGGCAAAATATAAACCCTCTCAAAGAAAAGATATGGAAGAAAGAATAAATTTATCATTTAAGTACAGGACTGAGAAACACTGGTATACACTTTAGTTTCTGTCAGTGGTGGTTTTTTAATTCCTTTGTGCCTCAGTTGCCCAAGTGCAAAACGGGAATATATGTTTCTTTTGTTTATTTGATTTGAGTACATCTAAAGAAGGAACTAATGCGATTTCTAACTCCTGGGTGTGTTCATTTCCTAGCACCTTAAGGACCTCACCTCAGCTGTGGCATGCAGGTGTCTTTATTACAAATGCAAATGCCATATTAATATGGATATACTAAATAAAATAATCTTTCAAAGAGAAAAATTATTTCTTTGCATATGCTAGATCTGAAATGCATTATAAACTTTGCATTCCACTTAGTATATTGTACCATTTTTATTTCTACAACCCCATAAAATTTATGGAAGGAAATACTCGACACAAAATCATCATAGGAAATGTTACTTGTGTTAGGTATTGTACTCATGAACCATAGTGATAAAGGCTTTCGTCACAGAGAGGTTTGCCCCATCAGATGGGGAAGTGCTGATACCACTACCATTTTAGAGGAGAAGCAGAATCTCTCTCTGGCTGAGGACCATAGCCAAGAGCCACTGGACAGCTGCAGGAGCTGGGACAGGAAAGTGGTGGCAGTGGATCTACTGCAGAGTGGACCTGGGCTGGGATGCAGTGGGCTCCATGTGCAAACCAGCAGCACCAGCCTCAGCGCTTTGCCTCAGAGCCCCAACTTCAGCACGAACTTTACATGCAGCGAGGTCCTGGCACAGGACAAACCATGACATTTTCTGTCAGATTAACTGGGGGTCAAGAGCTGCGGGTTGACCCTGTGTTTGGCCATCTTCCCTGCACTGGGAATCTGTAATACCATACATCCCTTGCACTCGAACCTCTGCTAGGTACTTTAATCCTTAACTAGGCTTCACATCATTACATTCCTTGGAAAGAAACGGCTGGTATCTTCTATCTTTTCATAGTTTGGTATGGGCTTGCAGCTTTTTGGGCTAATTTGATGCAGATGAGATCGCCTCTGCCATGTTGTGACTGGGCTGCATCTGTAGTTGTCCCAGATAACCTTCAGAGTATAGAAATAACAGAATTTCAAATCAGAGTTGCTTTTGCTATGGATGTCTTATCCATGACCACACTTGTTGTTCTGAGCTGGCAGTGTGACCATGGTTCAGTTATAGCAACAGGAAGAGTGATTCCTTGTGGTTTCTGGATGTGGTGGAGCTGGGTGAAAATTGCAGTTGAATCCTACACAGATGGTGCCATAGGTAAATTTTATCCCTCACAGAGGAGAAGCAGCAGCTGTATGAATTTCAAACTCAGTCAAAGCAATTGCAAGTAACTACGCACTTTTCATTTTGATCCTTTAATGAATCTGTAATTCCTCCCTTTCCAGGCTCTGCTAAGCTACATCCTTATCATAGAATCACCAGGTTAGAAAAGACCCACCAGATCATCGAGTCTAACCACTCCTATCAAACACTAAACCATGCCCCTCAGCACCTCATCCACTCCTCCCTTAAAGCCCTCCAGGGAATGTGACTCAACCACCTCCCTGGACAGCCTCTGCCAGTGCCCAATGGCCCTTTCCAGGAAAAGGTTTTTCCTAACGTCCAGCCTGAACCTCCCCTGGTGGAGCCTGAGGTCTTAAAGTCTTCTTTCTCTTCCTTTTCTCTTAATCTTTTGCCAGGTCCTTTTTCCTGGTGAGGTCAAGCCTGGAGGTATTGATGACCAAGGTCGTACATGGGTGGGAGCCTGAAGCCAGATAAGCCTCGGTCACTTCATGAACCTCTGCTCAGAGTTTCCCTTTCTGATTCCCTGAGGCTGTCAGGTTTAGTGATAGAGGCGGTTTCATACGACTCAGTCGCCTCGAATCGGGCATATAGTGATTCAAACATCAGTCTCCACTCAATACCAAGACGAAATGATAAAAAACCCCCTCGAAATAAAGATAATTACTTTGACGCTTCGGGAAAATCCGCTCGGGCACCGCTGGTGAAATCCACTGGTAGCTTTACGAGCCGTCTGGTTTTATGTCTAATCGCTACCTTTTGTCTGTGTTCTGCTCGTGCTTCTTATGCTAAAAAGTAGGAGAGCGGCGCCTCGGCCTCGGCTGCTGAAAGGGCAGAGTCGTTAAGGGCTATTAGGCGGTGAATGAGCGAGGGCCGGGCCGGGCCGAACAACGGGGTCGCTGAAGCCTGGGGAAAAGCCACTTTGCTCCAAGTGCCCCGCAGGAAGTCCGAAACGGAGGAATTTTCCCAGCACCAGAACAAAGAAACCAGGTGTTGGTGTTCAGGCTTTCAGCCTGAGAAGGGGCCTCGGGGCAGGGAGGGGGAGACGGAGGAAGCGAGGAGGAAGCAACCGCGGGGAATGGGGCAGGAGGTGGGTTGATCTCGGCTGCGTTCGAAAGTCGCAAAGGGAGGGGTGGGCGCAGGCAGGCATGCGAACTGGCAGGGAAGGGGTAGTCTAAGTTGCCAGGAAGAGCTCCTAGCCACCCTGCAGGACTCCCAAGTCCTTGAGAACTTTAAGACCAGAGATAGGAAATCGCGCGTGTCTGTGCTTGCTGCTTAGGGTGGATCTTGTGCTGCTGACACAGGGCTAGGGGCAGTGGGTATAAACCGGAGAGGGACAGATTTAGACTAGACATAAGGAGAGTAGATAAGAGAAGGAATAGATAATTTAGGTAAGGAAGAACTTCTTCACGATGAGAGCGGTGAGGCACTGGCACAGGTTGCCCAGGGAAGCTGTGGCTGCCCCATCCCTGGAGGTGTTCAGGGCCAGGTTGGATGGGGCCTTGGGCAGCCTGGTCTAGTGGGGTTGTAACTAAATGATCTTTAAAGTCCCTTTCAACCTAAACTATTCTATAATTCTATGACATGGACTGGGAACTAACATTAGCCAGGTCCTTACATTATCCATGCACCATCCTTCAGCTATTGTGTGCCCCTAGATTGGAAGTGCTTGTCCTGAGCTCCCCATGTCTGCATCTCCAGGAAGAGTAGAAGCGAGCTGTGTTTGTCTGGATCTGTGCCAAGGAGCTACTGGAAGGAAACCAGGGGCAGCGTATGTGTTGCTGCATGAGAATATCAGGCCGATGTAGAAATGTTTGATGCGGGCTGTGCAACCCATCACTGTAAGAGCCAAATTCTCCACCACGTTGTAGCACCTGACATTCAAGTAGTACTTCTGGTCCTAAGGGGCTGGAAGCAGCACAACTTCTGCCCACAGATTGCAGTGAAACTTACTTCTTAACCTGAGCTGGCTATTGCTGGAATGCCCTCACTCCCACCAAGCTGATTAGGATCATGTGAAAGGTGTTATGTTTAATGGGACTTAAAATGAATTCAGGCAAGGGAATTGGTGGCTAGATTGGAGTTAGGCTAATTGGGACGACATCAAACACAAGTACATCCTGTGAAAAACTCAGCTAGATTGTTAATGATGAGAAGTCCTGGTGGAACTTTGTTTTCTGCCTTATCTGAAAGACTTTGTCTCAAGCAACCCCATAATATCCAGGGGGACTGTTGATTCAGATGTGACCCTGTCCCAAAGATGTGCCTAATGGGTGATATCTATCAAGATAAGGCTGGTGTATACCATGGCTGGGGAGTTTTAATCATTTCTGCATGAGGTTTTTAGCTTGGAGTATATTCATTGAAATGTTTTAAATGCTCTCCAGATGTTGTAAAATCTCTGTATAAAAAGATAAAAAACATCTACAGATTTTAAGAAAGGCCACAACATGATAAAAGAGAGAGGTCAGATATTGGACCTCTTATCAGTCACAAGAGATGTCTAAATGCTGTTTCATTGCTAAGGAACATCTTTGCTACCTTATCTGAAACGTCCAGAAATGTTGTACTCTGAATGTGGTGATAAGTCCCTTCTCTACCTCCCTTCCTACTCAGTTTACTGCTTCCATCTCTCTTACAGAATGCTGAATCATAATAATCAGCATTTTTTTCTGCATTGTATGTAAAACAAAAGCAATAACTCAATAACAGAAAACCTTGAGCTAAGGGTGTTTTGGGGACTGTGTTCACTTCCTTCAGTGCACTAGTTGTGCATTAGGAATTATTCCCTCTGGCAACCCATAAACCCGAAACTTCTCTGTTTTTCCACTCCAGGAAACTTTCTGTCAGCAATTCACTTGCAGTATTCATGTATGAATACTGAGATTGGGTTTTTTGTGTCTTGCTCCTAATATATTAACACAAGGTGTAGCAAGTACGTACAGTATACTATGAACTGCATGAATAATTACAGGCTAACATCGGTGAGACCAATCAGGAAGATACAAAAGTCTGGTATGAAATTTTGGTGGACAACATGGCCTGTGACATTCTGATTTTTTTCTTCTTCTCATCTACTGCTGTCAGAAAATCCATTGCTTTTAAAGTCATGGCCTTGTATACTTCAGTATTTTTGCACATTCTTCATTCGGGAGGTGCTCCAGGTTTCAGTGAGGGTGCTTGTAAAGTCATAGAGTGGTTTGGGTTGGAAGGGACCTCAAAGGTCATGTAGTTCCACCCCTCCTTCCACTAGGTCAGGTTGCTCAGACCCCTATCTTATCTGATCTTGAACACTACCAGGGATGGGCCACCCATGCCTTCTCTGGGAAACGTGTTCAAGTGCCTCACCACTGTCTATAAAAAAATTATTCCTCATATGTAATCTAAATCTATCCTCTTTCAGCTTAAAACTATTACCCCTCATCCTATTACTGCACTCCCTGTTAAAGAGCCCCTCCCCATCTTTCCTCTAGGTCCTCTTTGAGTACAGAAAGGCTGCTCTAAGGTCTCCCTGGAGCCCTCTTATCTCTAGGCCACACAAGCCCTACTCTCTCAGCCTGTCCACATATGGGACATGCTCTAGCCCTATGATCGTTTTTGTAGCCCACCTCTGGACTTTCTGTAATAGATCCGTGTCCTTCCTGTATTGAGGACTGCAGAACTGAACACAGTACTACAGGTGGGGCCTCACAAGAGCAGAGTAGAGGGGAGAATCACCTCCCTTCTGACTAGCTGCTCACACTTCTGATGCAGCCCAGGATACAGTTGGCTGTTTGGGTTGCAAATGCATGCTGGTGGCACATGTTGAGCCCAAGTTCTTCTCTTCACCATTACTCTCAATCACTTCTCCACCTTGTGCTTCGGGGAAAGCCTCTTTCTCCTACTGGTTCTTGCCCTTAAGTTCAGAGAGATGTGGGCATGCATCAGTTGTTACTGCAGCATTACCAATGCATGGGGAAGTATTAGTCAGGAGCAGGAGTGAGTTTTTTATATGCACACAGAGGTCATCAGTGCCCTAAAGTTTGCTGCTGAAGGCTATGGGAGACAACTGCAAGAATTCATGGTTCAATTTCACTTCTCAGCTAAGCCAGCTGAAGCTAATGTTTTATCGTAGCTTCTGTACAGGAAGAACACACACAGCATCGGTGACTCGATTAACTCCTTAAGCTGCAGCAACTTAACAATGACTTTTTTACCCATAACACAAGCATAAGGTAGGATAAGATGTCAGGAGACAGGAGAATACAAGGTATTAGTGTAGTGTGAAAGGAAACCTCACAGAACATCAGCAGCTTGGACAGTGTTTGTACTCTCCAGGCTAAGTTTGAAGGAAATGTGAGAAAGAATTGGCTCTGTGGATTTCTATTCTGAGTAACTTTAATGTGTAAGGATGGAGCTTAGGTAGTGCAAGAAGTTCCTTGTGGGAGCAATGACAGATAATGTTTTTGATTGAGTCAAGACAGTGACCAGTCACTTGAAAAGATGTAAGAGTTTGGATGTAAATTTATTGGGACTAGATGCTTGTTATTCCAACAAGTAATGGAACGTTGTCAGGAGAGGACTTCAAAGATTGGATCTCAAAAATCACAACAGCACTTTAAAAATTAAGTTACCTTCTTTTTTTTTCTTTTTTAATAATGGAACAGCATTCTTTCTTATTTCTTGCATCCACAGAAGTACTTTCTGTTTCTATTTTCATTATATTTTTGTCATGACCACAAAACTAGAAAGATTTTTTAATGAAAAATGAAACTGTTTTATTTCTTCTTGAGCTAGGGTTTCAAGGAAATGTCAAGTGTCATGAGATTCATGATAAAAAGTATAGCTTATAACTTTTTTTTTTTTTTTTTTTTTTTTTTTTGCATTGAGCCAAATAGGTTTGCTTTATTTCCAGGTTTTATCAACTTCCATGGAAATGCTGTCAGATAACTATTTACTATCAGGGCTGTCGTCCTTCTGATGAAAGGATGTCCTACTTTCAGGAGCCTTGTTCTAAAGCAGCACAGACATTTTGAAAACGGCTGGTCTCACAATCTGTCCTCTTGGCCATTGTAATATACACAGGAAAAGATGCCTACCTGTGCTTTGGAAGCGTTGGATACTATAAAGCCTTACATTGATGTACATATTTAATCGTAGAGTAAGGACTCAATTTTGGGTGCTGAGGAACGTTGAAATTCTGCTCCCTGGTCAGAAAATGAGTTTCAGCATCTACAGGTGACAGCAGGATTTTCAGAAACAGAAGAGGAGGGAAACAAATCAGTGAGTAGAAATGATTCAGCCCAGGCACATAATACCAGGAAACAGTCGCTTTATCCGTGTTCTTAACCATCGTTCATCACAGTTAGTTACTGAGCAATACCTGCAATGATAAATAGCTTTAATTTGACCTCCTCTGTAGCTTTTGAGTACAGAATATGCATATACACCTTTGAATGTTTCCACATGTTTCACACACTCTTGCACCAGACCAGCAGAAGATAGACTCTTGATGCTTGTGTAGCAAGTTACAGCTTGACTTCCTCCACCAGTGGTCTTTGCGTAATGTATCCACAGGGTCTGTAGATCTGCTGAAGTCAGTAGAAAGGCTGCCTTGCAGAAGGTATATAGGAGTGGACATGACAGTAATGAGGTGGTTTTGGCTTTCCCTTGTTGCAGGCCTCTGCATTTTGGTACACACTGCTCAACACTGGCATGGTTTTTCAGGGTCAGAACAGCCATCCTGCCACTGCATCTCATGTCTGCAGCTTCATCTACTCCTCCTGCTCGCAAAACATAGCATCCTGTCTGGAAGGATCTGCAGGAGCAGTTTCAAAAGACCTGGGCTTTAGATCTGCCAAATATGAATTCATCTTAAGTGATTTCCTGTTTTGTCCTGGATTCAGTCTGGTAGGACTGGGGCTGCTTCAGGTAACTCAGGCTGAGTTTGCAACATGAAAAAAGGAAGTGAAAAGTACTTCACATCCATAAGCTAGTCATTTAAGCTATGGCAGATCTGCAGTAGATTTGCAGTCCTATTTATCGAGTTTATGCGAGATAAAATAGAAAAGGTTCTGACTTAGGATTAATTAAGGGGGATTCTTACATATGCTTCTGTGAATTCCCCTTCACATTCCTTTTCTTGATAAGAAAGTGTAATTTAATGCTTTACACCTGGCAGTACTCACAGAAACTAAAAAGTGTTTGACCAATGCAAGGCTGTTGATCTAGGATGAAATAGAGAGACCACATGAATCACCTCATGGTCAGTTATTCCCTATAACATTTTTGTCTCATAATTTTTAAACAAATGAAACAGCCAAACAGAATAGTCTTCTGTCTAGAGACATTGTCAAAATCCAAGCAAATGTTCACATGTATTCTGGTTAAGTTTCCTGTATCTTCTACCTTTTTACTTCTCAGATGCCTCTACTGTCTATCATGGTGCAGATTTTCTCTGTTGCTTGTGTCAATAGCTGCTCTAGTAATCCTTTGTGCAAGCATTTGCCGTCATGAAAGTGCCCTAAAGTTACTTTTAAACTTCAGCCTATAAAAGGTGGATTGCAGTTCACTGGTACAAAACTATGTGCATGGTTAATTGAGGGTATTAAATTGCATCTTGCAATTTAGCTGGGCCTGCACTTGGACATTCTTTGAAATAGATATGCATGTCTGTATACACCATGTGTTTTTCTTGAACATGAATGTCTAGGATCACTACAGCGTACCTTGTGTTAAGCAGTGAAAAAAGACAGACCTAGCAAGAGCTTGTGAGTTAGAGTGACCTTGTGATGTAAAGCAAATGGGCAAAACTCAGCGAGGTGTTTTGTGGGTGCTGAGTGGTGGTGAGTTCTGAAGGCAGGCAATAGCAGAAGAAAACTATGTGGCAGAAGTGGGATCAGGGAGAGAGAAGGTCCTTGCCTGTCCTTTTTGCTGTGAGGGCTTCAGAGTGTTGCAACTATAAATTTTATTGTTAAGATGGTTCCATTCTGCAAGCAGTAAAAGAAAACAAAAGAAATGAGAACTTACAGGAAAGCTCAGCTACCTTATCAACCACTTAAATGTGTTAAAGCACCCTTCCACTTCTTCTACCATGGCCTATTTAGCTTTTTTTTTGGAAAGTATTTACTTCATATATTTCCTTAAACTGTAGGGAGATAGTTCTGCATTCCTGTTCAGGCTGAGGCCTCTTGGCTGAGCCTGCAGTTGTGTGAAACAGTGGCTCACATGACACTGGTATATATCCAGTATGAATGGAGGAGTCATCACCCTATTCCTTTATATAGGCTATCAAGCAATGAGTAATTTAATGTAGTTGTTGCTATTACTTATTGATGTGTCTAGTTTGCCAGGTTCTGAATGAACTTTTCCTTGTAAGAGTCGTCCATATCTGTCTTTGCTATTGTCATCATGAAGTCAGTAATCTTTTTAAAAGATATCCTAAACGCAGGGAATTCTTACTGTTTTACTTTATGAGGTTTTGTACTAACCCTGTATTTGTTTTGTTTGGGTCACCCCAGCTTCTTATTACCCTAGACAACCAAGACTTGTCTATAATGTGTTTTGCCAGGGCTTTCCACTGTAATACATTAGGATATTCACTGGAAGTGATGAAACATTTGTTGCAATTGCTCGTTTTCTAGCTACTAGGGGCTATGTGCTACTTTTATGTACCTTAAGAAAAGGAGGATAATGAATCCACCCCAAGAGTTTGCATCCAAATGTCAGGTTTTCCTGTATGGTTATTCTGATGTTATCACACGAGAGCCTGTTAGCCCCATCACTAAGCAGGGCCCCATTGCATCTGTGTTCTGAACACATCAAAAAGACAGTCCTTGCCTTGAAGAGCTCAGACATTTGGCATTTTATCAGATAGTGTTTGCATGCTACTGCTCTAGCTAGTTAGGGTCCAGCTGCAGGGACATGGGCTTTAGGAGCCAACCCTGTGTTCGTCACTGTGCAGAGACCCGCTTCACCTGTTGGAGCCAGCAAAGTATTGTGCAGATGTGAAGACAACCTCCTGTGCTTCATTGGAGGGCCATTTTAGAGGTCTAGCTGAGTCTCTTTGCTTAGCGTCATCTTTGCTTCCCCCATAGGCAACCAATTGGTTTGGTTTGATTTTAAACTTTATTTACCTTCAAATAGCAGAAAAGGAGCTGAATGATCCATCTTGGTGTGCTGTGCTACACTGGATAGCATCATAGAATCATAGAATGTTTTGAGTTGGAAGGGGCCTTAAATATCATCTAGTTCCAACCCCTCTGCTATGGACAGGGAAACCTCTCACCAGACAAGGCTGCTCAAGGCCCCATGCAACCTGGCCTTGAACATTTCCAGGGAGGGCACATTCACAACTTCCCAGGACAAACTGCGCTAGTGCCTCACCGCTCTCATGGTGAAGAAATTCTTCCTTATGTTTAGTCTAAATCTGCCCCTCTCCAGTTTATAGTCATTGCCCTTAGTCCTATACCTACAAGCCTTTGTAAAAAACCCTCCCCAGCTTTCTTTTTGGCCCCCTTCAGGTACTGGAAGGTCACTATAAGGTCTCCTTGGAGCCTTCTTTTCTCCAGGCTGAACAACCCCAACTCTCTCAGCCTGTTCTCATAGCAGAGGTGTTCCAGCCCTCTGATCATCTTTGTTGTCCTCCTCTGGACCTGTTCCAATAGTTCCATATCCTTCTTATATTGAGGATTCCAGAACTGGACGCAACACTCCAGATGAGGTCTCACAAGAGAGGAATAGAGGGGCAGAATAACCTCCCTCGACCAACTGGCTACGCTTTTTTAGATGCAGCACAGGATTTGGTTGGCCTTATGAGCTATGAGCACACATTGGCAGCTCACATTGATCTTCTCGTCAATCAGCACCCCGAGTCCTTCTCCACAGAGCTGCTCTCAATCACATCGTCCGCCATCCTGTATTGAGACCGGGGATTGCTCTGACCCAGGTGTAGGACCTCATGTGTTTCAAAAGGCCCGCTTCTCCAGCATGTTAAGGTCACTCTGGATGACATCCCGTCCTTCCAGTGTGGCAGCTGCCCCACTCAGCTTGGTGTCATCTGTAAACTTGCTGAGGGTGCACTTGGTCTCACTGTCTATATCATTGATGGAGATATTAAACAGCACTTGTCTCAGTATGGACCCCTGAGGGACACCACTTGTCATAGATCTCCATCTGGACATCGAGCCATTGACCACTGCCCTCTGAATACAACCATCCAACCAATTCCTTATCCACCAGACAGTCCACATGTCAAATCTGTATCTCTCGAATTTAGAGAGAAGGATGCTGTGGGGGACTTTGTGAAAGGCTTTACAGAAGTCCAGCTAGATCACGTCAATTGGTTTTCCTGTGTCCACACTGTGGATACAATGGGGTGAAGTGGTTTGGAGCACCCCCAACCCTATTTCTGCATTTTGACGTTTCTGACTGTGATAACAGTGGAATGAATTTGATGCCCTGAGCAGCAAAGATTGATTTCTCCTTTGAGTAGCCATACTCTCCACAGAAGTATCCTTTCCAGTTATGTTTTGAAAGTCATCAGACATGCTGTTATAAATGATCACTGAAGATTACTGGAGATGCTGCAAAATAATAGTGAACCAAGTAGCATCTGTAATTTCCACTGCTGGTTTGCAATCATCACTCAAAATGAACTGTGTCTCTGTTGTAGGGCTAAAATTTTTTTCGTCCCCTTCACTGCTGTATAAGACAGTTGAAATAGATACTCTCTCATGATTTTTTTTATGCGAAAAGCTGAGCTGCAATCCAACAGCTGGCATCATCTTTGTGAAGCTCAAGACTAGCTCAGAAAATACTGAAGGGAAGTCTACTACACTTCCAGTTACTGTGAGGTTATGTTACAGTTCAAGTAACTCTGAGATGCATCTCTCTGATGTTCTTTCTTTTTAATTTCCACAGTGTAAATCATATGCCTCTTATGCACAACATTTTTCACCATTCCTTTTTGTTAATTGTGGTTTTACTGTTTTATGAGCATGGTCACCTCTATAGTCCTTGTTTTCTTGTGAGTCACTGGTGTCATAAATGCCCTCATTGCAAAAGAACAGACATGAATCAATTTTAAGAGAAGATGAGTTGTGATGCCTGTGTTATTCTGTATCTTCACCATGTTGAATTGTCTCACAATAATGCCTTGAGTTTTGCTCTGGTAATATGCACAAGCAGTTGTATAACCTAAGGCATGAGTGTCAGCCCAGTGGCAATTAAGCTATACAAGCTTAAACGCTTCATTAAAGGACATGGTAAACCTTCTATCTGACTTGGAGATAGCCCAGTGTTTCTAGTACAGATTCTTGTGTGTACTTTTTCTTTCCATGTTTTGATCTGGGCTTGTTACAGACTTTTTGGAAAGAACCTTGATCACATCTGACTGTCAAGAAAGCGAAGATGGGTGGCAAAATTCTGAAGTTCGTTCCTAAATTCCCACATTGAAAAATCAGGTGTTGCCAGTCAAACAAAACCAAGGAGAAATGTCAATGCTAGGAGTTTATGTTTTGATTTTGTATTATTCCATAGCAAAGACATTTTTTGTACTTCCTTCACTTTTTCTTAACAGAAATTTCTATGATTTCAGTCCTCTTGAAAGAGGAATCATATAAGATTCAAGGACCATTGGGAGACAAAAAGTCTGTACCAAACCACATTCATAGCATATATCTTTCTGAATTCCATGTTGTGCTAATTCAATTTTTTTTGGAAGTCTGGAGAAAATCATCACTGCATAAATCAGCCACCTTACCTCCTGAAGAGGGACACAAACTTTTGAAGCAGGTAGGGCGATCAGTGTTCAGATCGAGAAACATGGATGGATTTTACTCCTGACTTTGGTGAAGAGGGAAAGGAAAAAGCACAGGAATGGGAGCAATCTCCTGAGTTTACCAGACACTCCTTTGCACCTGATTCTCCAAGTGCTTTTTAAAATATTATTTCATAGTAATAGCTTGTCAAAACCCTCTTGTTTTTGTGAGAAGATCTGCTCCTGTCTTTATACTGCTGCTTTCGTCCAGACTGCTAGTTAGACTATCTTCACTCCTGCTCTATATTGCTCTACTCTTCTGGTTATCCTGCATTAGATGAAGCTGCCTGGGAACCTGAGGTACTCCTGTGTGGGCATTCAGTGGGATACACAGCAAAGAAGTATGAGTGCCATAACCAACCTGGGGCAGTTGCATTGCTGGAGTTTTGGCTGGGGCATCTCTTGCATCTTTATACCCTAACTTTTATGATGGCCTGCAGAAAGTCAGCAGCTGCTAAAGCGGCTGATACAAGTGGTAGTTGGTTTCTCTAAACCCTCCTTCAGGCTGAATGAGCATTATGGGCCTCAAAAAGTTGAAAGTTTTGGACATGGCCTGGTGCTGTCCTTTTTTCTTCCCATTAGTCTCATGTGCAGTGCACAAGCCCTAGAACATGTCCCTCACATGCAAAGCAATTTGTATTTAGTGCTGTTCTCTCCACAGTAACTTTTAGGTCTTCTGTGCATATTTTCTGTTTGTTGGTGAGAGGGTTCTGTTGCATTTAGCAGGAGGGACTCAGAGCTGCTGAGCTATAATTCCCTGCTCTTATTTCAATGTGCATTGAAATCTTAGGGCTATAACTATTTTCATATAACTATTTTCATATATGTGGTAGGCCCTTTTAGCTGGTTTTGAAGCTCTCCAACTCTTTGACTCCTGTAAAATGAGGTGCTCTAATGTACTTGAAAATGTGTCTGTGTGCAGGATTTTCTCTCTTAGGCTTTTACATTCTTTTCAAGAGCTCTGATTTTTAATATTAGTGACTTGATCTTCTCACTTAGCATAGAGGTTTCATGTAAAAACCCTTACCACTTCCAGAAGGATACAGGAAAAAACTAAATATAAAAATAAAAATGTTGTGCTTTTCAATTGTGAAGTTTCTTTTTAGTCACTGTAAACACTTCCACATGGATCAAACTTAATGATTCCTCATTATCAACTTAGCTCTGACAGCATCACTAGACTCTGTTCTGACTATCTTTTCTCAATAGTTTTTGAAACGTATTGGTTTTGTGAATCTACAAACCTTACGACATTTCATGCAGAAATTAAAACAAGAATTTCTGGCTGCATCTGACAAATTGCACATGATGCCAAAGCAAAATGATTTGTGCTGTCTATTCTCAAAAGATGCTCTCTCTTATTTCATTATTTTTTGTGTGTGTGTGTTCCATGGAAACTATTTTTTTTTAATTCTGAACCACAGATTCCTTAAATGGGCTTGTAATGAGATGGCTCTTTTGTATGAATTTGTGAACTTCACTGTCAATTCAGATCAATAAATCCTGAACCAACTGAGTTTTTTTTTATATAACTTACTGAAGAAGAAGAAAGTACTATAGATTTGATTGCTTCCTCCAGCTTTTGAAATGTAAAGAACAAACAGCGTATCAGAATAAAGAGGTTTTTTTCTCTCCAGGTTGGTCTTGTGCAGTATGTATTTAGTCATTCTGGCTGATTCATAGACAGCAGTTTGCATCTTCAAGAGCAAGTACAGGGTGTTTCTTCTGAGATGCAATGATCAGTTCTGCAAACACTGCTTTAATGATATCTCACTGTATTATGGCAGCCCATGCTAGCACCTCTGTAAGTCAGGGGCTGTATCAGCATTTCCATTATAAATATAACATTTACACTACTACCTCCTTTCTTGATTTGTACCGTGCTCCTAAACTATAACATAGTATCACATTTGGTGTGTTCACTGCAGCTATACAGTGCTATATAGAGGGCTGAGGGCTCGAGGGATTTTTCTTCAAGTGCTCCCAAAATCTCTCTTCTATCTTATAAGGCATAGTGTTGCCTTTTCAGCAAATATTGATGCTTTCTATTCTTTGCTTCAAGAGTTTATTCTGTTTATATGCTCTATACTTGGACTGAGGTCCATTTACAATTTATTGATGCATGTGATGCAGGTGCTTTAAATCCTTCTGTTTATTTTCTACATGGTCAGTCGGAAGGAACAGATGTCTTTCTGCACCAAAGACCTCATTCTGCATTCTCCATGTTCCTGTTCTGAGTCAAGATGCAGGTCTCAAAGCATAGGATGTTGAGGATTCACAGAAAAGGGAACTAGGTATATGAATGCAACTGTATTTAGTCCATGCATTATAAGCATCCTACTGTATTCATGGCCCATTTATATATCATTACAGATGGTTGATAAATCATTAATACATCTCTTTACAGATGCAAATAACAAATTATTATAAACGGTATTAATATTCTGTCAGCACATGGTGTTGGAAATTACATTTATAAACACATGGTTGGGCCCAGTAACTTTCTGTGACAACTGACTTTCCAGTCATCTTCTATTTAACATCATTAAAATGTCTACTTCATCACTTATAAGCTACTTAGAAATGGGCACTTTAATATGCAATGCATCTCCCTACAGATTTATGGAAATCTTCTTCTGGTCTCTTTTCCATTTGTTTCATATGATTTTGTACTTTCAACATTTCTTCTGAAGATGAGCCTCTGTGAGCTGCTTATACTGAAAGTATTGAAAACATTACTGTTTACTATTTTTGAATTAAAGTACAAAGTGCTTGGGAACAACTCTCTATTTCTAGCCCTAAACTTTCAAAAAAATTTTTTTTTGAAAATTCTAAGGAAAAATGCGTATCATCAAGGACCCAACCTGCCTAAATGCTTTCTCTTCTTCTTACGACACAGCATGAATGATTTTGAACTTTGGATCCCATATACTACACTGCAAGTGTCACATCTGTTTCTTAGAGGACAGCACTGAGCAAGGCAGCATTGGTGGTCCTCACAGGGTCCGCGCTAACCAGAACTTGGTACAAGCACTCCAGACAGTGTATGGAGCAAAGAAGTCAAGGGCAGAGTGGGCCTGGGGAGTCAGATAGCTTGCTCAACCATCCTCCTACCCATTCCAGGTCAGAACGTGGGAGGAACCTCATTTTCCAGGTAGGTAGATACGACCTCTTGGGTGGATTAAAAGAACAGTTCTGTGGACTCTGGGCTTTGAACCATTAATTAGAGTAAGAGAAAGAAGAAAAAAAATTTTTAAGTCTTTTATCAGAAAAATTATGCAACAAGGGCCCTACATTTTTTCACCTACTATCACACTAGCAACTTTCTTCCCACCTCACAAATTATATTTATGGTTTCCGTGTGGTTTTTACCCTGAAGTCAATTTCACTGCAGCAACTTTTCTTCTGTTCTGTGTCTTGGCTCCTTAGGTCATTAACCTCAAGCAAGGAACTTTGTCAAATACTTTGAAGAATGAAGTCCACTCTTTCCCTGGTGGCAATACAGTGCATTCAAAGAATTCCAGCAATTTTCTGAAGCATGACCTGCTTCTCCTGAAACATGCTGGTATCTCTGCAATCTTTCAGCAAGCTGTGCTGTACCAAATGTTCCTCTGTTTGATCTTCTTAAATATTTACTCAACTGTTTCCAGTGACTCTCATTCAGCTAACTGGTCTCCAGTGACATGACAAACTCAGTCAGCTTGATGGCTTGCTTGTCTGTTTTTAATAAAAATTTCAAAGTAAACAAGAAAATATTTTATTCTCACAGCTTACAGTTTCCCCTAGTGCAAAAAATTACTAATCATTCCACACTTTCAAGAAATATATTTGGTTGTATGGTAGAACCAGTCTGGTATCTTAATATCTTATCTGAGAGATCTACCTTCTTAAATAGCCTCTTGCCATATTTACTGTTACATGCAGTGAAAATACTGTCTTACTAACAAATGCAGTAGAATTGTTATTACCTGTGGAACTGTGATGATTATTATGAAACGATAGTGTAATTGGCTCTCTTAGCAATAAAATCCTTCAAGGAGTGAAAGCTTAGGAGGAAGCAGAATGGCTTCTATCAAATTTAGCATGATAAGTGGGTCTGTGTTAATCCACTGGATCAAGTCTGAATGGACGTGGAAGATGAGGGGAGGCTGAGAATACGTCTAGGATTTCTTTGCAGATCACTAAAACATCCAATAACTTGTGTCGATGCTGTGATGCCCAGGAGTTATCCTCAAAATGAACAGAGTTTTAAGACATATTTCTGAGCCAAATTCTCTGCTGTTTTCTTCTGGTATCACATCATTGCCCTCACTGCAAACCTCCTTTCCTTTCTCCTGCAAGTTCTGGCCCCTTCCTTGCCAACACAAAAGATCATTTTAAGTTATGAGTTGACGAAATTTTTAGACAGCTCTGTTCCGTCCTGTGTTCCTGTCTCTTCAAAGCTTGCAGGCAGTGAAGACTTTCCTTTTACTTGAGCACAGGAAAGTTTGAGTGTTTAGATCACAAAATTCAAGCTTGCTCTCTGCTGTCACCGAGAAGCTTTGAGTATTGTGGAGCATTAACCATAATGTCCTAGCTGGTCATTGATCTTTTCATGCACACTCTGGTAACTGGGGCATCCTCATGGCATGATGAACAGAACAATAATTTAGGAAGAAAACATGCTAAAGTAATCAAAGGCAGCTCCTTTCATTGCAGGGCTGGTTAGAGCAGGTCACCTCTGCTCTGTGAAGCTTTCTGAGAGGAGCGGGTGAGTGAAGGATGCTGCAGCAAAGTAAAGTGGAAGAGAGGAAACATGGACATGAATGCTTCTGCTACAGGGTGGGAGAACAGTACACATTTTGTATTTCTATTACTTCTTCCTTGGACTGCAGAGGGTGACTGGTGAGGAAAGTGAATTTTCTCCTGATATTCAGCTTTTCAGCATTTTCTTCCCTCCTTCTCTTCCCCACCCCATAACCTAACACCTCCCCTTGTGCCTTTGCACTTACTGGTTTGCAAACTGAGAATATTTTTTCTTCCAAAGGTAAAAAGATTGAGGTCCATCTCCTTTGCATCCCCTTGGGGGCAAACCTCTTCCTATGCTGCTGCGATGGGTATAATTTCGCATCTCAGAGCTGTTTGGCTATAGCTAAACATGTTTCTTTGAAGCTTACCCCAATTCTCTCCTGAATAAGTAGCAGTCATTCTCTTTGTTTGGCTGAATTTGTTCTCCAAGAGTCACCCTAATAAAACAGATGGTACAATCAAGCATATACAGATTAGGCAGAAAAAAATTTCTATTTTTTAAAATAGAGAATGGCATTTCAATCAGACTGGATTTTTTTTTGTTGCTTTAGTGCCAACATTTAACTATTTAATTTTTCAGAAGCTGAGAAATATTTTTAAGTTTTCATGGATTTTTGAAAGAAAAATTTAAAAGCAAATGTTAACATGAGTGATAAGGAACACACTTTATTAATTACTTTTAAGGAAACATTTCTTAAGTAGCTTTTAATATAGCTGCAAAAGAGGATTTGAGATTTGTGAGTTTGTAAACAGTACAGAAGTTCTTTATATACAAACTGATTATGCTTAGATTGCCCATTTTAATATTGATTTTTTTATTTGTTGAAGAATCTAACAGTGTCAGTTCACTCCAGATAATATGTGTATAGACACAGTAGTATTGCTGGTTAGTTCTCTGATGCAAGGCTTTGATTATGGAAAAGAGGTTTGCAAGACAAATACTGCTTCTTGGAGCCTGGGGAAAGGGAAGAAAAGGGAAGTTGATGTTGTTTTGTGGACATTATAAATATACAGTTTAGGTTTATATTATAAGGTACTGCTACATATACTTGTAATAACCTAACCTGAATTTTTATTAACCACTTTACAATGTGTCCACCAACCCACTGGACAAAGGCCTCAGAGGATCTGAGACTGACTACTAGCCCTGGCTGATAGTGGCCATATTCATTGTATGCTAAATCTGATGCAAAATGTCTGTTCTTGGTATTGATGGGACACATTTGGTTTCAGCTCATCACCGGTAAACTGTAACCCTCCTCACACTGATGCTTATTCCTTCTGTCACTGCCAGTTGACAGAGATTCTCTGCACTGGCATATTTCTTTAAGCTTTCTGTGTAGTTAGTTTGTCCTCCACTGATCAGAACTCCACTTCCCTCCTCTGTTAGGTTATTATTATGACTCCTGTAAAGTCACAGCTGTGCTCACTGGCTTTTGCATCAAAAGTAAAGAAAGAATTCTGAGGTGATATTGCTGCTCTGTATTTCTCACTGTCAAAAGCTGTGTGTGCATACCTTGCAGTGGAAATGTCCCAGAGGATTGCTTGGATCTAAAATGCATTGGTGTTCATTTTCTGCTGCTGTCTTCCTTTTCCTGTTTCTAGTTTCTGCATACCATTTCTTAAGAAATTCCTCTTCATAATTTCTTCAAGGTTTAATTTTATTTGAGGGAAGTAGATATGAAGATGCTTCCTACTCCTATAGACTCATTTTTGTTCCTAATCCATGAAACAGAACTTGCTCTTCTCTAAGAATTCAGCAACTCCTTGGTTCGTTACAGTGCCGTTTACTTGTGTCTGATGCTAGTCTGTATCTCTCCCTACATAAGTTGTCTTTTTCACCTCCTGACATTGAAAAAGTTTCTTGGAAATACAGGTAGAAATAGTTAGGAGAGGATGCAAAGTAAGTGGAAGGTTTCAGTTTGCCAACCCTCTCCTGCTCAGTGTGTGTGGACCTGATGCACTTTGTTCTCCACAGTGTATTAGGGTGTCCATTATCAGCGATGGAAGCTTGTTAACACAGAAACACAGAGACTATCCATTATTCCTCCTGCTCCTTTATAAAGAGACCATTAAAATAGAGCCAGGTTCCTTTTTGTACACGTTGAAATTTGAACAAATTTAATTTCTATTTGTTAGGGAAACTCATACTGCTGGGGGAAAAAAAGCCAGATTGACAGTTTTTTGAATATAAAGCCATTTTTTATCAACAGCACAGGTAGAGGAAGTGGCTGTTTCTCTTGCCTTGCCAATTTTTGCTCATCCCTGACCTAGAGGTATCACCTCGAGCTTGGAGTTCATTCTCCATGTCTCTCTAATCATTGGGCACTCTGCTGAGGTGGTGCCAATTAGCACAGGTTATTTTTTGTGATGTGGACAGCTGACCATTACAGGAGGACAGAAACCATGGATTTTACATTGTGCAATGATTATGCCTGTGTTGGACATATTCGTATTGCTGCCCTGAAACAGTTTGCCTGGCTTTGCGTTGCATTACCAAGTCATTTCAGGCATCTCAGCCTCACCAGCTGTATTAGTTTTCACATGGAAAAAGGCTGTGTGTAGTCCACTGACAGTGAACCACAAGCCTGAGCTTTGCCTCTGGCCACTTTCTGGCTTGGGGTCTGTGCCATTCCAGTCTATTCAGGCAGGGACACATTACTGACTGTCTGCCTTTCCCAGTTCCTCCGGTCTTCTATTAAAAAAAATTAAGGATACCCAACATACCCAGGAGTGGAGGAAATCCCCCTGAAAACCTCATTCTGGGTTCATGAGGGAGCTGTCCTTAAAAGATCATCTTGGTATTTTTATTTTATTTTATTTGCAATCAGGCTGAGAGCTGCTGACTGCAAGACCAGGTGTTGCTCGCCCCTAGAAACCCAGCTGGAAGGGAAGATTCTCAGGGGTCTTGAGCAGGGACTGGACATGAGCAGAGGCTGGTCTGCTGTCAAGGCAGAAGTGAATGAGCTTGAGGTGATTGCTGCCTTGGACATAGCCACCGTTTTTAAGTCTAGGCTGAAGTTAATCTACACAGAAGAGTCTACTGTGATGGGTCCTGCATCACTTGTTTGGACAGCAAGAGGCAAAACAATCCAAGTAGGCTTTGAAATGTGCTTCTAAACCAGCAAAGGAGGGGTTGGAGGATGCTGGCACTCTTGGGCAGTGTTACTGACGTGCACACATAGTTGCTCAGTCAAAGGAATTTGCAACCAAAGGCTCCTCATTGAGTATGGTGGGCAGTGGAAGCCCCACCTTGTTTGAAAACTTGAAAACATCCTAGGCTATAAATCTCATTCATTTGCATTTCTTTTCAGAGGATGAGGTGGAGCATGGAGGATAGCAATACTGATGAGGATTAAAGTAGCAAATGGAATGAGCTTGTGGAATACCTAGTGCTATGCCAAAGTGCTCTGCTTCTGGTATTTATACTAAGTGAGAATGGGACAAGGAGGCTATGTTTGGCATAGCTCTGTTCATACTGGTTTGTGTAAACTGGTTTCACAAAGATGAAGATAAAATGGATTACCATCTAAGAGATGAACTTTTCTTCTGTTTTTTTTCTTTTCTCAATATTTTTTAAATGAATCTTATGTAGATTGAGCTAGTATTTTATGAGTTTTCCTCTTATTCTTTTTGGTTGAGGAGTTGTTTGCTGTTGGGTTAGTGTGTTTTGGGTTTTTGGTTGGTTTTTTTTTTTTGGTTAAGGGAAAGGAAAAAGAACTCCTGATTTTGGAAATTTCCCAACCTCTTATCTATTCTTGTCAGTCACATCCCATTACATGACAATGGTGATGTAAAGTGGACTGATGTAACTGGGCGGGACATGTCACAGTGCAGAGCATGGTGTGTCAGTCTGACAAGTATAAGAGACAATGTTTCCTATAACCTAATCTATTTAGCTTTTTGAAACTGCTATTGAGAAAAAACCAAAATTATCAGACTAACCTAGCATTAAAGGAGAGAACTAAAATGGAATCAGTTATTTGCCTGCATGGATTCCAAGCAGAAAACTGTCCTGGAGAACAAGGTGCAGACTTCTCCTGCATTAAGAAAGCAAGCTTGGTCTGAATCCCTGGGCAGAGGAACAGATGCAGTGGGGCAGACAGGTCTAGGAACCCTGTACATGTAGATGCATAAAGCTAGGAAGAAAACTTGTGTCAGCCATGTAATATAATTTTTTTCTGCAGATTACAAATTATTCCATGTAGGTTTTGGAGGTATCTGTGCTGCTGGTTTTATGTTGCAATACTTGATTAGCAACATGATACACTAGTGGTAATCAAGACTGTTCCTTGAAAACTGGAGCTCTTTTCTCCCCTTGGCTATAAGGTCTCCATGCAGATGTGCCATTCCACATGCTATCATCACCAACATAGTGTGCACAGTTTGATAGCCTCATCAGTAGACCCTCCTTTTCCTCCCACAGGCTTTCTGCAGAGGTCAGCAAAGGTATCTCCACTCTGGTATTGTCTCTGATATTAAAATGTTCTGTATAATGACAAAATCTGAATCAGGCAAAGTCTCCCTGAGTCAGGGGAGACGCACCCATCCAAGTTGTCAAGAAAATATATCCCAGTCTGTGAATGAACCTTCAGACTATAGCTACAGCCAAAGAAATCTGGTAGGGCTTCATATATATATAAATATATATATACATGGCATAGCAAGAGCCTAACATAATCACCTTATTGCAAGTTATCAGGTAGGGAAGACTCTCAGAGTACTAAGACCAAGTCATGTAGAGATCTGTCTCCCTGTCTTCTGTACTTCAGTCAAGCTCTAGATGTGGTGTTTAGGTAATAGATTTAGTTTCAGGAGATAGTGCAGATTTCATCCAAAGTACTAACTTTTGAAACTACTTGTTTATGAGCTGAATCCTGTTTTCTCTTCATGTTCTGTTTTCCTGCTGAAATATCTTGCCATGGCAAGACTTTTCTTTTTGGCAGCCACTAAAATCACTTCATTATGAACTATCCAGATTTTATCAGACAATTCGCAAATCAGCTCAGTGTTTGTGTGTGTGTATTTGTGCGTCTGTTTGCGTATGCGTGTGTGGTAATCAATGTTCATGATGTATGGCTGGCTGGCTGGAATATCTCACTACCCACACAAGCGATTGTTGATAGGAAAGCCTTTTTCAGCTCAGTATTAGTATGCTTCATCTGAAATTGGCTGATACGTCTTTGCTTCTGATGCAAAATGTTTCACTGTACTTCGTTTTAAGGATAATAGTTATGTAATAATTTCCTGAGGAGGTACTAAGTTATATTTAATCGTACTTTAGGTTCAACAAGGCTCAGCATCAGGTCCTGCACTTAGGTCACAACAACCCCATACAACGCTACAGGCTTGGGGATGAATGGCTGGAAATCTGCTTTGGGGAAAAGGACCTGAGGGTGTTGGTCGATGGCTGGCTGACTGAGCCAGCAGTGTGCTCAGGTGACCAAGAAGGCTAACAGCATCCTGGCTTTTATCAGAAATGGTGGGGCCAGCAGGAGCAGGGAAGTGCCCCTGTACTCAGTGCTGGTGAGACTGCATCTCAAATACAGAGTTCAGTTTTGGGTCCCTCACTACAAGAACGACATTGATTTGCTGGAGTGTTTGTAAAGAAGGGCAATGAAGCTGGTGAGTAGTCTAGAGCACAAGCCTTAGGAGTAGTGGATGAGGGAGCTGAGGTTGTTTAGACTGGAGAAAAGGAGGCTGAAGGGAAATCTTAAAGCTTTCTACAGCTACCTGAAAGGAGGTTGTGGCAAGGTGAGTGTTGATATCCTCTCCCAAGAAACAAGCAAGAGGACAAGAGGATATGGCCTCAGGTTGAACCAGGGGAGGTCTATACTAGATATTAAGAAGAACTTATTCACTGAAAGGGTTGTCAAGCACTGGAACAGGCTGTCCAGGGAAATGGTTGAGTCACAATCCCTGGAGGTATTTAAAAGATGTGTACATATGGTACTTACGGATATGGTTTAATGATGGACTTGGCAGTCTGAGGTTAAGGATTAGATTTGATTATCTTAAAGATCTTTTCCAACCTATATTGTTTCTATGATTCTGTGATTCTTTTCATTTGTGCTGTCTTAGGTGATCGTGCGAGTTGCCAGTCTGATAACAGTAGCAAGACCTTGATACAGAACAAAGAAATGGCCTACCAAAGGTGCAAATTGGGATCCAGTTGTTGTGGTAATATATGAGATTACTAAGATGTCTCTTTAGAAATGTTGGGTTCTCTGCCCCTGCAGGTTAAATATTCCCCTGTCTTACATCAGCTGAATTTATGCTTTTGCCACCTAGCAGCCCCAGGAAGATAACTGTCAGTCTCCAGCAATCAGCACTGCATTTATAGTAACAAATAGGACACCAGTTTGGAGAGAAGATGATATTCGTATTAGTATGTGGTAAGTGGCCACACATTGTTGCATCGGTTTTCTTCCTTTTATATATAGATGTATATCTGGATATGTGAAAAAGGTCAGTGTGTATTAAACATGTACCTTTCAGAATTGGATCTGGGCTTTAACAAAGGCTTTGTAGTGAAGTAATTTCTTCACTTGCCTTGATGAAGAATGTGACATAGATGTGGAATCCCTGCAAAGAAGTGCATTATGAGATTTCTTTCTTGCCAGTTCAACCCTATTAATCTCTTCAGCATGAGTTTCAGTATTTAATAACAGGCATGGAATATTATGCCTGCTCTAAAATGGCTTTTTTAAGTACTACTTGGGCTGTGTCTGCATTAACCTAGTTGAGGAAAAACTGGTTTTAAGTCTATCCTCCTTTTCTTTCCCTAATCACACCTACAGGGCAAAACACACCAAGTGTCTAATAAGAGAAACAGCATTATCATATGCTAATTTAGAGTAACATTAACAATAGCACAAGGAACAAGCCTCTGACTGTATGCACATGATGAAATCCATGCTTGTGAACAGAGCTGTGGCATGACTGGTTGTCCTTTTTGGGACAGAATTTGTCTTCCTGAGTCCACAGAAGCTCATAAATTGGTATTGATGTAAGAGCTCTTATTCAGGAGCAGATATTATTCTGATTTTACCTATGCTGAATATTACTGTAGAAAAAGGTGATCAGCTTGCAACCAAAGACGATCGTCTCTCTCTTTGCTCAAGAGCAACCTCTCCATCTCTTTCAGGAATAGACACTGACAGCTTCTGAAAGAGTAGCTGTCTATTCTTCTCCCTCTGGAAAGCTAAGATCTTCAGTAGAGAAGTCCAAGGATGAGAGAAACTGCAAATGGAGAAGAGAAAGGACATCTGAGAATCTTCACTAAGTAATCAGAGGACTGATTGATTTCAGACAAAGACAGGAGTTATATAATACATTCCTACTCTGTGAGTAATCATATGCAAAGATTGACATGTTTGTGTGTTCTTAAAGCTGATCCTGAGCTTACTGTAGCCATTCCTGCATGCAAGTAGCAGCAGTTAGAGGGGAAAAAAAAAGGAAAAAAAGTGTGATTGTGCTCCTAGGACAACATCCTGAATTTTTCCTTGGTGGATCCTTGCCATTACCATGGCAAGATGCCTGGAAACTGCTGTTCTTTTCCACAAAAAATGTTTTGAAGGAAGAACAAAAGAAGTTTGAGCTTTTGGCAGATCATTGGAGATCACTGTGTTCAGATCCTCAGCTGGTGTAAATCAAGATAACTGCAGTATTGCTGCAGTAGTTAAAAACTGTCTGACTTTCCCATCTATCATGGCTAGCTGCTTTGGACAATATTTCTTTACAGGTTAGGTGGCAATGCTGAAGGAACTTCTACTGCATGGTGCAGGTTTCTTTTCAGGAAAACACTGTTTATCCTTATTTGCTTAAAATCCCTTGTACATAATCTGGTGGTGCCTTTTGTCACACAGACATTTGTTGTGTGTGACACTTTTTGGTTCAGTGGTTGAACGGCATATTAGTATACTTTTAAGATGCGTAATAGGATCAATGGAGATCAAGATGTATGTTCTAAATGTAAAACGTCCTTTCCTTGTCTAATCCTTATTTCTGTATTATATCACAACATATGTGGCAAAAGAGTACTCCCAGTAGGCCAAGATACTTACCCAGTAAATAATCTGTAATATTGAAAGGCTTTTTGTTTAAAATTGAAAGGATGTTTTCATAGCTAGTGGTGGTCAACAAGTAATCACCCTTCATCCTGAGATATCCATAAATCTGAAGACTTCATGATCATTTAAATACAAGGGTTTGGAAATCCAGTTTTACAGTTGCAAAGGAATGAAATATGGAAACCCTTCTTTCCATATGAACTCAGGTGCAGTGCATCTGATTAGTACCCAGTACTAAGACTTTGTTTTCCCCCTCTTTTATGGAGAAATGTCCTGAAAAAATTAAACTCCTCTGAGCTACATTGGGAATTAACTAAGATGAGAACATGTCTTAGATAAGCCTATGAGATGCCATTATCCATTCATAACCTTCTTTATTTAATGTCCAAATCTGAATTTGTGATGGTATTGAGGTTTGAGCACAAGTCACTGAAGCACAAAAGCCAGGTATGTATCTCCACATGCCTGTATGGTGAGTGGTAATAAAGTGGATGAGCGGCAATGTTTCACATTTGGGTGACCACAAGGGAGACACAGAAGTGGAGAGTCAGTCTCAGAGATCCCACATTCCCTTGCATCCCATATTCACTCAGCTCTGGCCACCCTTTGTAATGCAAGCTGTACTAAGATTTTCCACAGCATGGAATAATACAACAAAATTTATCTTTAAAGACCTTATGGAACTCAGATTTTCATTTATAGTGAAATATGTAATTCCTAATCTGTACCCCAAATGTTACATCATGTTTAAACGTGCATTCACTTGTTTGTTTTCTGTTGTTTAAGGGTTTTATTTCAGGATCATATAAGAGTTGATTTGATAAGCTGTGTTATCTTCCAGAGTACTCTACTGCTGCTTTGCCCATAGACCTAGTAAATATGCAGTTACCAGGATAAGAAACAAAGGTAGAAAACAAAGTACCCTTAAGACTGAGACAATGAAGCCAAGACAAGGAATAACAGCCCTCTAAGCTTCCGCATTTCCCCAGGAGTTTACCACATGGCAGCATGCTGACGAAGGAGACAACATGGTTCCCTTAGTTAAGCCAGGAGTGTGACCTTTTCTGTGGTAAAGTCTCAGGTCAGGCATCAACTAATGCTGTGTGTCATGCAGTAGTGTCTGTGACTGATCTAGTGTCTACCTGAAGATCACCTGTTTAATGAGCATCATAGTGAGGAACATCATATGTGTTATTCTAAACCCTTTGTGCTGATGGGAAGTGGCAAGGTTGGGAGAAATCCCTCTTGTCTTGTGATTTTAATACATTTAATATATTTGGAATTTAATAAAATTACTTTACACTTACTCTCACTTAAAAAAAATCAATGAATTAGTGATTTTTGGTCACAGTCTTTAGGAAACTCTGAGAGTCCACTGAGGCCAAACATGGCTTCTGCAAGCAGTACAATACTAATGTGGTTAAAACCTTTCTGAGTGTATGGCTGAGAGAAAGCTTGCAGAACATGCACCTGGTTGAACTCTTCTGTGATTCATATCATTGAATAGTGATGAACAGTAATGAGTTTGCACAGTGTTCTGGGTGGCTGCCTCCTTGCTACAGCTCTGTTGGGGTACCAAACCTGTTATGGCTGTTTCTCACCACTGTCCTTTTGGCTTTGAGTCTGTCCTTTATAAGCCCAGAGCCTGGATCTGCATCAGGCTGCCTACATTACTGAACCCACCCATAACCTCTTCTCCACAGGCTGTTGCTTCTAAGGCTCTGCCTGCTTGGGTCTTGCTCTCTTATTTCTTCCATGCTTTCTACTACTTTCTCTCTTTGGCCTTTCAGTCAGTCCTAAGGAGAAAGGTTCTTCAATATAATTTATATCTGCTGCTGTTATATTGTAACTGACTTGAAACACACCTTTTCTTAGGCTTGCTTGGGGTATAAAAAACAGCACTAACCCTTTCCATCTAGGTGGCCCGTACAACTTGGTCTGTGCATTTACAACTGTTGTGTGCCACAAACCCATCTCTTCCATACTGATTTTGAGCTACCTGCTATATTCAGCACATGATAGTGCTGCTGCAGCATGCATCCATGCATGCTTCATTTGATTATGCTGCTTTTGAACTATGGCTTTGGTCCTTCACTAGGCTTCTTGTGATCTAACCCTATGCAGATCCATCTTGCCCTTGGAACAGACAGTGTTTGGAGATAGATGTTACTGATACAAAAGTATGTCTGGTGTAGGTTCACTCCTGAGGACCCGGGAGAAGAAATTTGAGCTCAGGAACATGGAGTAGACATATTGAACCATCTTTACAAAGTGTGCGTGCTATAGGCAGGTGGGCTTCTTTAGTGTCTTCAAAATCCTAGCGATTTTTGAGAGCTAATCCATTTTGTTCTGTAAGACTCCTCATTAACAATAAGTGCTTCTCCCCGATTTCAGCATGGACTGACTGCTGCTGTCTGTACTAGTGCCTCCCACATAAGTCTGGCTGCTGTTGAAGTCCGTAATTATTTCTTCAATGCTCTTCTCAGGCCAGGATCTCCAGTTATAACCTCATCCTGGGACTTTCGCCATGGTTTGAGTGCTTTGCCTGTTATAAGCAGTCTCTTGGTCTTCCAGGCAGAGAGCTGCAATGAGTTGTGAGAACTGAGGAGATGAGTTGTAAAGTGGAACAAGTGTGCTAGAGGTTTTGCTAGTGTTTCATACAGGTTAATGAAATCATGAAGGATAAAACATCCACAACAGAAAGACAATGCAGCTTCCCTTTCTTTACATGCACATTAAGACTGCTTCTTACACATACATAATAGATATTAGAGAAATGTTGGACATGAGTCAGCTCGAGCTTACATTAATGGCCACCGACAATAATAATAGGCTATAATTTCAGTTAAGAGGTCTTGGAAATGTAATAGGGCAGCTAATATTTTAAGAAGACAGTTACGTTTGTCCTTAAAATCCTTTCTTTCTTCCTTTCTGTACATAGGATCTATATGAACCATTCTGTTGTTTTCTCTCTGCTTAAATAATTTGAGAAGAGGAATTACATTGTGGTGAAACAGTTACAGTGGGGCTTGAGGCATCAGGCATGATTTTTTGATTTACCTTTATTCTTAATTCCTGATACTTGGCTGTGTCATTCAGCTATGACTTCCTGCCAAAGGCAGTGGTGAGTGGTGATAGGTATGCAACCTTTCCTTCCAGAAGAGTGTAATCATTTTAGGATGGATACCACCTTGCTGAATATGAGGACAATTAGCATACTTGCTTTGTGTGAGCACACATTAACATGACCACATTTCTGGGCCTTTCTAAGATGGTTTCTTTAAAGCTCTCTGTGTATGTGATATACTGCCATGGGTTTCCACCCTTGCTGTCTGAAAGCATCTCCTCCCTGCCCAGATATATAAATGGTGGCATGACTGTTTTCCCAACCTCTGTCTCTTTTATTCATTTGCATTAGAAGCTTTTCTTTGCAGAGACTGTTCCATCCTCTGGGTTTTTTTCAGTCCATCTCTCAAATCTTGCGTGATGGTTGGAGAATGAATAAAGGATTGTTGTGACTTAAAAAACTCAAACGTATCTATATTTATCTGCTAGTTGATGTAGCTTTTACTTTGAAAGCTGATTGTGAGAATAAAAAAACTCTGTGGTACAAAGCCAATATGTAATGGATACTAAAGAGATGACATCCACTTTTGATATTAAGCACTTTGCATGGTGACCACTTGAACTAGTAAACAACCATCATCCCCTCCTAATGTATACTGGCATCCCATGCTTAGTACAATTAGAACATGGTAGAGTGCTGTTAAAAAAGGAACTGTTTTGTTTACCCTTGGTGGCTGGAAAGAGATCTACAGCCATGTGTAGCTGTGGTAGACAAGCCAGTTCAGGCTCCCTCCCTGCCCCTCATGGATCAAGGAAGCCAGAATGATCCTTTCCCTTGACAAATCTGTAACAGGGAGTTATGTTTTCCTACTAACACTGAATGGATGCAGCTTTGCTGTGACTGAATTTGAGAGGATATGAACAATTCTTCTCTTCCAGTACCTTTTCTGTGACTCATAGATAGTGGGAAACACTGCTACCATTTACCTATGTAACTACTTTCTATCCTATTGTTATCCCATATAAAACATAGCCTTAGAAAGCATGAATAGTTGTCAGTTTGTTGCCTGCACTGTCACTTTATGAACTCTAAATAACAGTGAGATTATGGCATGCTATTAGAGTACCTAGAGATAAACCTGTCTGAGTGCAGGGCTGATATGGGCTCTTGGATTAGATTTCAGTATGATTTTACTTTTTTTTTTTTTTTAAATAGCTCTTTTAATTCTCTTAGAAACCCAGTGATTTGTGTTGAGAGGGATTCTGGAGAACGCATTGTTAAGCCAGGAAAGGAAGACTGAACTAAGTTTATTTTCCATTGATTTGTTTGTACTTGCAGTCAAGTTACTCAGCCTTTCATGTAGTTCTCCCATGCAAGTACTAATCTGGCTCCCTGGCTTTTGAGATCTTAAAGGATCCTAGCACAAGTCTGAACATAGTACATGCAGCGTCTAGACAGCTTAATTCACACTCAGACTGCAAAAAAGCAGTGTAATGTTCTTTGCTTTCACATTTAAAAGGCTGAGCTTTCTTAAAGCTTGAGTTCTAGAGCTTGAGTTGTGGCCTTCTGGGAAAAATATAGTGTACTCATTAAGAAAGAAAAAAAATGATGCTTGGGGTATGACTAGGACAAGAAATACCCCAATCATGTTAAGCTGATTGAAAGTGAGACCCTGGAAGGTAAACATAAACAAACAATAATAATAAACATAAATAAACATCAATGCTCTTTCCCTTCTTTTCTGTCTTGTCCAGTTTCACTTTCAGAGCTGTTGCTGAAGCAGCAGATGGTTCTTGTTATGCCTATGCCTGTTAATGACTGGCTTCCTTTTCATCTAGTTTGTTCAAAGTGGAACCTAAAACAGCAAAGACTATTCTCCACCAGAGAGACTGTCCTACTCCAGTACACATTCAAAGGCTCCTCTGGCCCCAGAGAGATGCTTGTTGTTTGTTCTTCTTAGGCAAGTTAATCTCTGAGGGATGGCAAGGAAGAGTGAAATTGGCGACCTTTTCTCATCATCAAAGGTGAGAAGATAAGGAATTTCTTGAAATGTCTTCCACAGGCATGGCAAGCTCTGTCATGACTGTGATCTTGGACTGCATCACAAGTACATTTGGGGAACCCTGTTTATAATTCAATGGTGAAATATCTTCTCCATTTCTTACAGTTCTCACACTCTGGTGTCACTGGCAGAGTTCTATACCTTTGATAAGTACTATGAGATCTATCAGTGAAGCTGTGATACTTTTGTAGATAAAAAGTAAAAGAAAGCATATTTTTGGTCAGCTTTGGCTGAGAGCTCAGCATTGGAATTAGGACTGAAAACTGGAAGGCCTTTCGCTTTTCTTGTCCAGAGTTTATTACCTCCACAAAATTATAGTGAGAGCCACTGTCCATGGGCAAGAATAACTGGAAATGCCTCAGCAGTTTAGACATGGATTACCCTAGTTTAGCAGTCTGTGATTACATCATTTCTCTTGATTTGTTTTGTTAAACCTGTCCACAAGAGGGTTATGTGCAAAAACCCCAAGCTGTTTTCATATCTTCTAAGAAGCAGCCATGCAGGAGTTGTGGCTTTTGTTATTTATTAACTTGGAATGGCTGTGAATTGACCACATAGAGATAGAAGACTTTGTATCAGCCTGCCAGTCCCTTGGGTCCTGAGCACACCTAAATTATTTTAGCATTCAGAACAAAGCAATTTGCTGAAATCCGTTGCTAACCCTCTACCACCACCTCTATCACATCATTAGCTGAAAAGTGAAGCTCTCACCAGATTGGGAGAAAACCAAATAAGAAACATGATAGCACAGAATGTGGGTGAACCTGAAGGTTTGCTCAATAATTATTTTCTCAGCTGAAGGATAGGATCAATTCTTTGGAAATGAAACTGCATCTCACTTGACTATTTGACTACTTTGTCGTAGGGGCCTTGGTTGAAGTTCTGACATCATTGTCAGCACTTTTCTGATTTCAGGCTCACTGAGTTTCCTGCTGAGGAAGAAAAACTGGCTAAAAAAAGAAGCCTGCTAGAGCTTAAAAGCACTCTATTAGCAAAAGCTAGCAGTGAAGGCCTTGGTTGATGAGTCATTTCACACAAATAAGTGCCACACTAATCAATGACAAATACTGTAAGGGGCAGGAAAAAGCAAAATCAAAGCCATGGGGATGCTAAGTGTGGGAAAGATGGGGAAGGCTCCGTGTGGATGTATGCTTGGGTGCTAGTGTGTTTGTACTTGTGTATGTGATCAGAAAACAAGTGGGAGCTAAAAAGAGAGGTAGTTCATTGCATACTCTTCTGGGGTATGAAAAGGTCTCCAACAACTCTGTGGCTTGCAGCCTTGTTTGTAATAATACCTTATCTAAAGGTTTCATAATGAGGAAGTGTGTAACATTTTCATCACGTATTCATGAACTGCTCTAAAGACTAATGTTTCACAGGCATTTGGAAATCCAGTCACTAACACAATTGGTTCTGTTATCCTTAGTATGAATTATCTCATTATATATCTGTTTAGTATATATTGGTAATTTATTGACGTTGCTATTCAAATTAAATTCTTGAGTCATTAGTCACTAGTGGATTTGCTTTCCCAAGTTGCAGCAATATGTCTCAAAATCTTTTCAAGCTTCTTCCAAGCTTCTCTTCTCTGGCATTTTTCCAAGATGTTTCCTAAGAACAAGCACTGAAGCTGATATTTAGAACATATGGTGATGATGTGTTTGTATGTTCATTAAATCAAGATACCAATGAAAGAAAAGTGTAAGGCTTTCTATCCTTTTAAATGAAATTGTCAACCTAGATATCTATTGCTTTTGCTGAAATCCAGCCTGAAATGACTTGTAAGCAGTGCTCTGTTATGATGACAAATTAATTCACATCAGACTTTGATCACTGCTCGAAAAGTTTTCAGACATCAATTTCCAGCAGTTGCATTTAGAAAATGAGAATTCAGTTTGGAGCCTCAGATTCGAAACAACAAAAGCAGAAGTGCTTCAAGTAGTTGGTATGCAAACCTCTTGAAAAATGCTGGGAATTCAATAGGAGCTTCTTCCATATGTAGGATAAAGAATTTCAGCAGCACTGGCTGATATGTACAATTAATGTTCTACATATGGAACACTTTACACAAAGCCCCTTGTGTTACTGTTGCTCATGTGTACAAATGCACACACTCACACAGAATATATCTGTCCACCTGTCTATCTTTTCCCATTGGTTTGTCTTCTTACCATGTAATGTGTCAAAAGGAAATGGAATTGGGAGGGAGTGAATCTGGCTTAAAATAGAATGGAGTTATATTAGCCAACCTAATAGTGAAGGTGCATTTTGGAAATACAGTTCTGTATATCTAATGTTTACCACTTGACTACTCATGCCTCAGGCTCAAAATGCATAATAATGCAAATTAAAACACAGAAAATGGAAGAGCTAGAATCTGAAAGATAACCATACCTTAATGCAAAGTATGACAGAACATCTGCTCTTTAATTAATCTTACGTAAAGACTGAAGCTGTGCATTAAGATGCAGAGTGTTTATGACAACTGTTTTTTGTAGTTAACATGCTCCTGGCCTCCCTCATGTAATTGTTTCTGCTTTGTAACACACACAAAGCTCTGATAAACAACATCAGCCACCTAGAAATAAAAATGTTGGGAAGGGAATTGTTCAGAAACACAAAGTCAGAATGTTTCCAGGAAGCATAGCAGTAGCATTTAAGTATATGGAAGTGGATTTTATGGCCATTAGAAGAATCTAACATCTGGTTTGGTGAGTACATTGATGACAGCTGAAATCCTATGATTAAGTTTAAAAATAAAGAAAGGCCAGAAATCCCCTTTGCTTTAATGAATCTTCAGTTTTTAGGTGGTCAATTTGAGATGTCTTTTGGGAGTCAGATTTTCAGAAAGCATTCAATTTTCTTTTCCACTGCCTTTCAGAAAAGGAGGATGACTTGGCATTATTTTTATTTAGATACCCCAAATCACTACTGATTTTTGAAACTCTTCACCGTTTATTCAGTCTCCCCTTCATCATGAACTCATGCAGGTGTTTGTGTGGACACAGTTGCTATAAAGAGTAAAAAGTGTAACTGGAACCGATGCATTCATCTTGATAAAATGATTTTCTTGTTCTGGGATGATTTATTTTATTTTATTGAGAAAGTAATTCTCTGGTTATCAACATGGATATGTTTGCACTGTGATGGACACACTGGGGGAGATCAGTTTGGAGACAACTTGACAAACTAATTTGCTTTAATCAAGATAAGTGTAAAAATAGTTTACCTAGTTGTTAAAAACCCTGTTTGTCTTCTCACTAGGCTGAGTGGTGTATGGAACTGCTCTTGGCTTCAATTCAATGGTGAGTAAGACAGTATTCACAGTGAAACATGAGAAGAGTTATTGGTAGATCGTCATTCTCATTGGCTGCAGTGCAAAGCATCATCGCCATCAAGGGCTTTCACTTTCATGGAAGTTAGCAGGTTGACTGATGGTGTGGCTTAGACATCTGGGAAGAAGAAAAGCTTCCTTCATTTTTATTCCCTATCACAGAATGGTGCAGGCTTGGATACAATCTGACACTCAAGTGGCAGATACTTCCTATGCATCCATCTGGTTCAAAGATGTTCTCATCTAGATTGTGAATTCAAATCTCATCCCGTATAAATTCAATGCAAGCCAATTCGATTGAACCATGAGAAGCTCAACTTTATGTTATTAGGAGATGTCTAGTTGCGAGACATAAGCTGGTTGTATAAAATGTGAAGAAAATGAGAGCGAAGGAGGTGAAAAATCTGTAGAAACATCAGGAAACTTAAAATTGCGTTTACTGTATTAAACTAGTTTTTACCACCTATTTTGTGTTTTGGTTTTGTTTTCCTAAGATAGTGTTTGAGATCTTCCATGAGGATCCTAAGGAAAGATGGCTATGTAAGGCATCTTGAAAACTTTTTCACTTGGTATAAATGGCTGGAGTCCTGAATAAGAATTATAGGATGTACTTGAAGCTGGATGAAAATAGGTTACCTGCAGAAAATATTAAGCTGGCATGTGGGCTATGTCTGTGAAGAATTGTTTTTATTTGTCTAAATATGTATAAGGGGGGAAGACAGATAAATTGAAAGAAAAATGTCATCACAGTAATGTTCATTCTGGCAAAAGGATTGCAAACAACATAAAATAGCTGCGTCTCTGAAATGATGTCTTTATTCGAAGTATGCCTAATAATTTTGTGTATATATATACACACATATATATACCAAAGGTAGCCTTGTTGCTATAGCAATTGTCAACAATTATTTTCCCCTTATGTGCTGTATTATAATTAGCAATTCCTCTTTCATCATGGGATGATGCAATGTAAATGCAGGCTTTCTGTTCATCCACTTCTTCCCATGTGTAACTCTATTTCTGCAGCTGAGCCTGTGCAGCACATGCCAGAATGGTCACTGTAATGAGGGACTGGAGAAGGACCTAAGCTTTACCCGCATTTGAATTGTTCTGAACTGTTCATCAGTCCTTTCATTTATACCCGTAGAGAGATGGCAACAGGGCTTGTGTCTCTTATAGAAGTGATCTGAAAGCTTGCCAAGAAAGGGTCTCAGTCCCTTCCTCCTTACAGTCCTGGCACGTAAAGCCAGAGAAGAAAACAAAAAGCATTTGTGAGGAGTCATCCAGGAAGAAAGATTAACAATATATACCAAAAGAGGAGAGAGAAAAGACCTATTCCTCATTGAAAGTGGGTCTGTGCTTATTCTAATGGAACCTTTACAGACCGTGAATGTCCTCTAATCTGAACGTAATACTAGTCTCTGTTTCTGCTGCTTCTTTGTTCAGCATTATGTTTGGTCTGCTTTTGGTTGGGCAAGGGGAGGGGGAAGCACAGTCACTGGCAAGCTTTATCTTTGTGTGAGGAACAAATGTTGTCATCCTCAAGGTTGTGGAGAACATCTGCTCTGCAAAACAAACGGATTGACAGGGCCTTGTTTGTCCACCTTGTTCTCAGTATACCGTGGACCTCTCATGAAAACCCAGAAAGATTTTTCATTTTTTCTTGAAACCCAACAAAGAGCATGACTAGAGGAGGGAAACGCTTCCCCCACCTCCTATAACACTCATCCTCCCTTGCCCAGCCATGCTTTTTAGCTCATAAAATTGTGTGGCTTTAATATTACTTGTCTAATAATGTGTGACCTTGACTTTAGAGGGTTGGAAGGATTTCAGAGTTGGTTTTATCAGGATTAGTTTTTTATCTGCAAGAAGTATCCAAGCAAGTAAGTCATCTCATCCTTTTTCACCTTAGAGTCCCAAGTTTCTCCTTTGGTTCTCAGTGAGGAGAAAATAGACTGAATTACTATTTGCAATGGATATGGTGGTGATACATTCACTGTAAGGCAAGAAAGAAGAAGACATCACTCAGTGCTGGGCTTAGTCTTATTGCCATTGGTTGCATTCAGCTACATGATGTAGGAATTGACAGCTCTCCTCTTCTGAGACCATGTGCTTCTTTTCATGTCCTCTCTGCACAAACATCACTGCAGCTTGTGCTAAGAGAAGCATGGATGAAGAGGGTTGTGGAAACCAAATATAGAGAATTTATATCTCTTCATGTCTTTTCTGCTTCTTGCAACACAAACTGACTTTGGAAGATTGGCTTAGAAAATGAATACCCAGGACATTGCTCTGTTACTTTGTTGTGAAATTACTTTCCTGAATGAAAGTATTGAATTCCTTTGAAAGCAAGTGCATAACATCTCTGGAAATGAAAATCCTGTGGAAATCACAAAGAAAGGAAGACCGTGGGATATAAAAGCCATGTCTCTCTAAATGTTGGTCAGGCTGAGCTGCTTCTTTTACTTCTTTTTTTTTTGTGTGTGTGTGCATTTGTGTGACAACAATTGTAAATGCTCTTTCTAATGTTGATACAGTCTCCTTGATACTTTTGTTAGATTTACGTTTTACCAACAATAAACAGCCAATAACATTATCTTTAATTTATCAGAGAACTTGTGAACACTTTGAGCTAGCAGTACAACTGTTTTACAATCCCAATGTATTGTCATCATGCTTTGTGGAAATTATTGACCTCGAAACAGGGCTGCCCATCCTTTTGAGATGGCATAATATAAAAGTTACTTTCAGTGAGCCAGTTCCTCAGGTCCTCAGCCATGGTAACGCCTGATTCTTCATGTTTTCTCATGGTTTCTATGCAAATTCCATCATAGTAAGGTGCTATTCCATATGGGAGATCTGGCAGGATTTATAAACATCAATGAAGTCTGATTAAATGTATCAGACAGATTTTTGGATGTAACACCTTCCTTCTTAGATATTCCTATGGCATAGCTAGACATTAAGGAATGAGGATGTTCCACATGGTAAAAGTACATAGCCAACCCTAGAAATCAATAGTGGTTCAATCATCTAAGATAACACAGGACTGTGCACCTTGGTGATTGTGGCCATCGGTTGTCTCTTCACTGTTCGACTCACCAGACTGGAAACAAACAGTCTCTTGTTGGAGGCAGCGACAGCCCTTTGTTGTTTAATGCAGCGCCCCCCCCCCCCCCCCCCCCCAAGTCTGGTATGTGTAATATACAGAGAGCTTTGATGTGCTGTAAATCAAAATGTCCAAACAATTTCTCTGTATCCCTGAATGGAGTCTCAGAGATTTTGTTTTCTGGGAAAGGGAAGTAAAAAGACACTGGCAGTGGGTGAGGGGTTGTGGAAATTTTAATCTAGTTTTCTTTAATAAAATATTGCAGTTCTCAGCAAAGTAACTGAAATCTGTGGGGGGAAAGTGTTTTTAAGTGTGACTTCAAAACAACCTTTTCATAAATTTTAAGAGGAAAGTAAGCAGGCTCCACAGTGTAGGGTATGGATTAATTATATCCATATTGTGTTCTTCTGTTACTCACTTATATAGCTCAGCTATCCTTGCTTGTTCTCCTGATTTACATCAGTGCATCTAAAACCAACAAACCAGTGATATCTTTTGTTATCATATTAGCTCCCCACAATGCTTTTCCACGTTGAGTAGGATTCCTAAAATGTAGAATCTGTTGTAACTTTGGTTTTGCTGAAATTAGCAGAAGATTCACTCTATAGAATTAAATCAGCTTCAAGTACCTTGGAAGTTCTCCCTTTTGGACTTGTAATTCAATATTTTAAACTTAGGCTGGGAACACAATTTATATCTTATTATATATGTTTCTGGCCATTGTTAGAAATAGGATACTGATGGTCTGGCTCATATGGCTACCTAATGTCCTTATATATGTTCATATACACAGATACATATGGAGTAAAGAGCTGGTGCTTTCGTTTTCCTTGCTGCCTTGCCCTTTTCTGCAGGCAAAACTTGCCTATCTCTATGCTGTTGCTACCCAGACCTGTATTTTTCCTTCTGATCTAAAATCTAAGCTTGTTTCTGAAATCCTGTGGTGGATATCTAGTTCTTGGATCAAGGTATATATGTCTAAAAAAGAATTCTTAAACATGCAATCCACTGAGTTTTTGCAATGACCTGTTTAGTTGATCACATTGGAAAGTCATCTGTCACACTGGGTAGTGTCTTCAGCAAACATAAAAAATCCAAATTATGACTTAATTGTGCTCATTCTTTTTACATCATGTATTACATGGTTGTTTCTTCTTCACTTGCATCACTTACAACTGGTCAGGGTCCTCAGATAAATATTCTGGTGTTTGGCAGAGACTAAGCCCACCTTGTCTAAGTCTTGTAAATCTTTCCAACCTGTGAATGTGACTGTAACTGACATCAGTTAGTATCTCTCCACTTATTTTTCCTTCTTTAATATTTTCATTATAACCTAATTACCTTAGTTTGCAAGACCCTTCAGACCTGTTCTGCCTATCACCATTCATTGGAAGACGCTTCATTAAGATAACATCTCCTACCTCTGACCAGCCCAAGCTGCCAGTTTCCACCTTTGGTGTTTTAAATCCCCAAAGAGGAATCTCTGTGCTTTCATTGTGCTGCTGCAGAATTTTGAAAAGGTTTCCATTAACTTCTGGCCTGTCTCTGCCACAAATTCTTGCCCAAACATCATCTTTATCACAGTATCTACAGTCCCTACTATGACTTACAATGGCTGATGCAGCCTGCTGTTTCCTTTTCCTCCACCATCAAAACTTTCCATCCTTTCTTTTTCCTCCCTCACTGTGGTTGTCTTCGTCTGTTGGGTTTCTAAGGCTTTCATATGTTTTTATATTGAATTTGAACAGAACCTCCTACAATGAATTCTTAGTCTAGACTCCAGGAACTCCTGTGAGCTACTGCAATACAAATAAAGAATGTGCATTTATAGGAAAACTGTATGTTGCTTTCAGGTCTTGCAATTAGAAATGAATACTGTCATAAAGACTTTGAGCAGAAACTGAAGGTGTCTGTACTCAATTTTAGCTGCCATAGCCCTCTTGTATGACCATTAAAGAGTCACCTAATCTTGCTGTTTTTCAATAGCCACCCCAGGACTGATAAATATTCATTAATAATTTGGTTGTTTTGAAGTTATAAAGTATTGTGCTAAGACAACCCATCACACTATTTAGTTAAAAATGCAGGGAAAACTCTTGATTATCTGGATATGCAGTGGGGAAATCAAGCTTGTTACAAGTAACAGTATGTACTGTAGTTAATGTTCTTGCAGAATGATGGTGATGGTAAAATATCTTTCCAGTGTCTCAGCAATGTTTCCTTTGCAATCAAAATATGAAAGTTGAACTACAAACACTTTTCTCTCTTCTGTAGGTTAATATTTCCTCCAAAGATCTCCTGAAATCTGAGATGTGAAATGGCTCTCGCATACCTTTTCCCATACAGAATTATTTTGGTAGGCAAGAGATAAAATTAAACCCAAGAATATCAGTAGTTTAAAAGAGGAAGGCAGTAGCCTTGAATTATCCCTGTTGATCTGACAAAGCCAGTGATGCTGCAGATATAATACACAGCACTACTGTCACATCACCAAGTGACATCTTTTTATCCAAAGTGAAAATGAAATGTCAAAGTAAAGGAGCTCTGCAAGTCTTCTCATGCTGTTTGCAAGACATGTAAAATTCACTTTTGTGCAGTAGGGTGGGTGTTTACAAGAACTTTGCTTTAAATTAGAGGTCGTTCAGGTAGCCATGTCTAGTTAAAATCTCCTAACATTATTCTTACCTAAGATCCCATTGTCAGTTGCTTTTAACCTTGCCAGGCATTACTTGTTTGGCTTGAAATTGTCAGTGCTTCATATATTTCCTTTTTGGTTTTGCCTTAGGGATTTTTTTTCCATTTAAAGGTTTTTTAAGGGTGTAAGAGTTTCTGAGAACGTTATCTTGTGCTTTCTTGCTTTGAAGATAGTCTCATTTGCTGAGTGCTTTCCTCTAGTAAGGTCCTGTTGTTACCCATATGAAAACATCCTCCAAAGGCCATGCTTCAATGCTTTTCAGTTTCTGCACACTTCTAGACTCATGACCAACTTTCTTTGGGATTTTGGCTGCACTGAGAGAGCTGCCATTAATGAGGGGGTGGGGAAGTCATTGCCAAGAAAAGACTAACCAAGGTCCAAATCAGCATTGCTATGCTTTCTTAGCACTCAAAATGCCATAACTTCTGAAAGTAAAATAAAAATACAGAAAGCTGCCCTTTGGTGAGGCAACTTTGCAGGGAGAAGAGCTGGTGGCTCCCTTGTCAATATATAGAAAGATGGTTTGTGGGGAAGCAAATAGGATTTGTTTGTTAAGATAAAGTAGGCATCATAAAGGGTACTCAATGGCTGCTCTGCCAAGATGTTTATAAGAGCTGTGCTTAGATAGTCTTAACTTGTGGATTTGACCTTGCAATCCTAAACATTTCTTTTAACACAGCTCTTGAAAAAATGGTCAAAGACATGTGCAAATAATTTCACTTCAATGTTGGCTCTGTGGAACTTCTATAAACTTTAAAGCTAGCTGCAGAAAACAGGAAGACTGGATTATTTTCTCAGCCTATCCAACTTCATCAGCATAAGAGGTAAAACACATGTATAGGTGTGTACACACACATATAAAAATAAATAGAAATAGGAATATATTAGAATGAATTTATTTTACCCACTTATTTCTCAACAAATTTTCAAAAGCTAAACTGTAGCAAGTCATAGTCAGAAAGAAAGACCATTTAAGAACCTCGTAGGGTTTGAGATTTACAATATTTTGTTGGCACCGCTGAGTAGTTTGCTTTCCTTACTTGTTCTCTTGAAATTCTGAACCTGTTAATTTGTAGCTCTTACAGGAGGAGGACATAGGGTGTAAGAGGCTTCAGATGGTTTTCTACAGGTTATACGATCCAGTTCCTACACAGATGACATGGTCATTGTACTTTCATAGCTCTGGGATTGCTCTTGCTTTCTTTATAGAACTGTCTGAGGTCCAAAAGTGTTGCAGGTCATAAAATAAGATAATAATGTCAAATACAATTTATAGGTAAGGAATTAAATCACTGAGAGGTGAAAGTGGTTTATCTTAGCTTGGATAGTAATCCATTAAAAGAGCCATGATGTGAACCAAGTCCCAGTACAGCACCCTAACTTTACAAACAGCCTTCTAGTCCTTTAAAGTTGACATTCAGGTGGAGTTTTGTGGGCATGAATGTGCAAAAAAGATTCAGATATGCTCTGTATGAGATGGATCATTCTTTTGGCATAGCTGGGAAGTCAGCATGATTGGGTCATTCTGCAATCAAGCGGCAGAGTTTCCAGGCTAGGGGCTTCATTAGGTTGCCCCTTCCTAGCATCTTGACTGTTAGCTGAAAAATTGTAAGCTGTAGTTTAGTACTTCCAACTGTCCCCAAGCAAAATGACCTTCTCTAAGAACAGAATGTTAAATTTTAAATCCAGGAACACAAATTCATAGTTATTGCTTATAAGTTCTCCAAGTATAGTGGCCCAAGCTTATTTTTTTAAAAAATGAATCTACCCTTAATTAAGTTCATCTTCTTCTTTATTAGTAAGTCCAATTTTATGTAGCTCTGTTTATACAAGTTACAGATGAATCTTACTAGAAATATTGAATTACAGTAGTCATGATGAATTAAAATATTTGCAGGACAGAAATGGACCTATTTATGCATTGGAATGTACAAGACACTGTCATGACCAAACCAACTATTCTCCATATCGGTAACACAGTGACTGCTGTTAGGAAAGATGCTGACATTTAACATATGGTAGCATCTGACATCTTTTTTCTAGAAGTTTTATAAGAAGTGTTCAGTATTAAACTAAAAATTGTTGTTTTGAACAACATGATTTATTGAAATGCAACGCCCTTAATAGTGCAGATAATGTGGGTTTAGAAATGAAGTTATTTAACTCTTCAGAAGCAGAAAAAAGGACTGCTTGTAATGTTGGCACAGTACAGCTGTATTATTTGATCATCAAGTGTTCCTATTCTACATCTTACTGAAAGATGGTGTAAGTTGTGTCTCTCCCACTGGGTAGCAATTCTGATGCAATGTATTATAGTCTTTATGATGACTGGAGAAAGTTAAGGCAAGACCAATAGTTTATATTTGGCCACAATTTATTATTCTTTCTCAATCTGAAATAGATACTAGGAACCCTGTCATTTTACTTGTACTTTTATGACATGTCTTAACACATACAACAAAATGTCATACATGCTTTCACCAGTTTTTGAAATATAGATACCTCAAACAACAGGGCTTAGGAACAGAAAATACATGCTTTTAAAGGCCATGTTTCTAAGTTATGTTTTTAGTCAGTTTTAGTGAAGTAAATTTCAGATTAATTTAGGATGTTTGAAAAGACAGAAACTGTTCACTTGTGTACTTCTTTTAAACTCTGTACATGAGTATATCTGCTTACTTTTTACCTGTATCACCTCACACAGAGTGTTGTTTATGGATGATGAAATAAATAAAATAAAGCAGTGATACACAACATCTGAAAAAACTTGTTTGAGTTTGGGCTTAGTAATAATCATCTCATATGCTGAAAACTGGAGAATTTACTTAGGAGTTCTGTGAAAAGACAAGATATTAATCAAGATATAACCAATAAGATGTTACAGGATTTGTACATTGTTTCTCACTCTTCTTGAGTATCTTTTTCTAAAAACGTAGCACCAGGAATAAATAGTGTTTCGATGTAGACATGCCTGTGTTATGCATGTGTGGAATCTTATTCCACCAATAGCTTGACTAACTTTGGTGAATACTCCATGTATGTCTGGACTGAACCTGGTCAAACCACCTGTGAAATGATTTGTTGACAGATCTGGGCAAGGATATCAGAATCTTTTTTGCGTAGAGTATGTGATGGAGGAATTTCAACAGTGGTGACTCAAGCTGATCCAACATTCAATGTGAATGGCGAACTCTCTCTGTGAACACACCTCTATGAGAAGATCAAGTGAGATGTCATGTGAGTAGTCTCTGGGATGTGATTTCATCCACTCCCTTGGTCAGTATCCAGAGCAGAAGTCATTCAAAACCTGTGATTAACAACCTGGGCATAGGTGCTGAGTTTGAATACCTCCACGCCTGGCAGGATCCAGTCTGCAACTTTGGCTGCTCTGTGACTGTCATTTCAAAATCTGGACCTTATGTTTTAACCTGTCCTTGACAGTTTTGGGGGACAGATGTAACTGCCTAAAATGCCCCTCTCAGAGTATTCAGATTGCCCACTATGGAGGCTGCAGCCCTTGCAATTCACCCAGCTCAGCATCTCCAGAGGAAAGCCTGTGTTCATTCTTGAGTTTCAATTATCTAACACATAGCTGAGGTTAGAGAGAGACTCCAAATTCTGTCTGGCTTTTGTTGTTTTCTCTTGGTGGAGATGGATAGGAAGCAAAGCTTACTAGAGTCACTAGAATCAATAAAAACATCACAAGATGCTTTGAAATATAAGCAAACTCCTGCTGTGAATGAGGAAGTGTAACGTTATATCACATATAATGCTAGCATTTAAAAAAAGTCGCTGTATCGTGGCATCAGCATCAGGCAGTGTCTACCATATTCAGAAAAGGATAAACTTTTGGGGTATCTTGCTTACTTCTGGTAACTGTTGGGTATCAGGAGGTCTCTCAGTTTGTGTGGGCTGTGTACAGGGCTTTCCTTTCAATGGATTCTCTTCCCAAAGCTGGATTAGGGAGGAGAACTCCTTTGCATTGTTCTCTATCTCTTGTGAGATAATGGGGGAAGGCAATGCTTCTCCCCTTCTATCTCCCCACAGACTTTGAACAGATAACTACCTGGAAAAGTCTTTGAACCCCTTAGTGGGAATTCATGGGTCTCCTTTGTCGAGCTGAAAGAAGTACTTCTACTCTCTCCAATGCTGAGCGGTGTGACAGTGTGCTAGTAAATCTGCTTTTAGCTGCTTCACAGATACATGCAGCAAGGAAGAAAGCAGAATACCAGTGGGTGAGCTTTTAATGGGGTGGGAGACAGACTGCTGCTCTTTTCTCCATCATTCTGAAGACCATCATGAAAAATGTTGCTATTTCCCTCTCTCTCCTGAGGTTTTGCACTGTTATTGTACCTTCACTCAAAACTGTCATCCTCCAGGTGTGCCACACTGAGTGATCCCTCAGCTGTGTGTACATCTTTGCAAGTAGGCATGATACACAGCACTTTCATCTCCAGTTTGGTAAGAAAAGAACAAATGCAGCACTCCAGCGGTCTGAAGAAAGCCTGCTGTGTTCTTTCCACCTTTAGTAATATTAGAGTGGTTAGAATTAAGGTGACAGGGAGAAAGTAAGAGTCACTAGACATAAATTTTTTGGTTGCAGTTTGGAACTTTTTCTGCTTAAAACAAAGCCATAATCCATGTTGACATTCAGTGTAAAAACCTGTGGGTGTGAAATGTTGTCATTTTTGGGGGAGACTAGTTTAATGTTTGCCTGTCTTCTGTACCTAGGTAATTCAATGTACCTAGTATTTCAAAGAAATTTGTTCAAAGACCTTTCTTGCTACATGTGTCATATTCGTTATACCTGATTCAGTTCTTACTGCTCTGGACAGTTAGATGGAAGTAGTTTTTGTTTCTTACTGAACTCCAATTTTTTAATTTTTCTTCTTTAAAGTGGTCTACAAGACCATACTCTTATTAGGGCTTAATTTCTTTTGTGGGTCATTAAAACTGCTTTAGTTAAAGCTGCATCAGTGTGATATGGAACAATGTTGGCCCATTAGCCAAGTCTTTAATTTCCCAGTTTGTACAGATGGTGTTGGGCTAGATTTACAGTAGATTGGAACTGAAAACTGTTCCCCAGCTCTGCAATGTTTAGCCTGGATATAAACCAAGACAAGAGAAGAAAACTCTCCACTTTGGTGAATATGATGACAATAGATGAGGAAATGTGATCACATCTACTGTGTTCCACAGCTATTTCTTGGCTGAAGGCATCATATACCAAGTCAGGGATACATTACTCCATTACTATGCATTTATTTTTTAGTCTCCACCTAGACCTGATTTGTTTCCTTCAACTGCAACTTGGTTTCCATCTGAATTATTAATGAAAACAAGCCTGTAACATAAGGTTTCTGCTAGATAAAATATTTTGGCCTCATTTTACAGCTCCTTGAATGTGTAGAGTCTTTAGATATGTTAGCTTGCTCCTCTTTTTAGGTCTTCCATGTTCCCTGAGCACTCGGTGTATAGAACTCTGTGGACAATCATAGCCACGGAGACTCCTAGCTTTCCAGGTTAATGCTGATTGTGTCTACCACCTAAACAAACTATGGATGAGATACTTGGTAGCTGCGCAAAGGCTTATACTGAAGATAATACATTTTATTTCAGTGTAGTTTCTGTCACAGAAAGGAACTGCTCAGCACAGTGATATCTGCTCTTCTGCTTTGCAAGCTTCCACTCTCACTTAGAGGTAGCAATCCTTGCCAGCATGGGAATGAAGAAACATTACTGAACAAAATCATTGCATTCATGATTGCAGTGAGTATCTTGGTAATAGAACTCTGATCAGGCAATTCAATCCCAAGAAGAGAAAAAGGGCCTTTTACAGACCTTTTACATTCCATCAGGTGTTTTGTACTGGTACTCTTCCTTTTCTATGACATCATGTGGAAACAACATTCACAGGGTGTATATGTGAGATCAAAGTGTGACCCATGCCTTATAACCTCTTAAAGATTAGTTGTTCTGTATGGTCAAATGGGAACTGAGCATCACTTCTTCTGTATGCCCATATTTAAAGAATATGCTTTAATTTTTAGTCTGGTTTATCATTAGAACAAATTGGCCTCTAATACTTGTAAAAACGTGGATACCCACAGGCAGATGCTCTCAAGAATTTAGGTTGGTCTCTTTCATGAGATGAAGACATGCATAAGTCTAATAACCATGCTTATGGATTTTTTTTTACATATGAAAAAAGAAAGTGAATGAATACAAACATCCATATCCTTTTACTAATCCTACACTTAATCTGACTAAGTGCTGCTGATTTTTGCATGTGAGAGAAGATGTGTCTCTGACAGGGAGTTTGGGAAAGTGACAATTTAACTGGCAATTCCTCTGTTGCTACAGAGATCAAAGGCACACCAAAGCTGCTAACCTGGAATGTGAAGTGTGCTAAGGAAGTGTGAAAAGAAGATACTTCAGGAAAACAGCTATGTTACAGTATTGCTGCAATAACTAAATTTGTTCACATGTTTTTGGCATATCTCATCGTATCTGACTCAGTGATATTTTCCTACCTGCCCTTACAATATTTTTTGTATTTGCTCCTAAGAAACAGTTTTGATAATAATGGCCCAGTAATGGATGTCATGCATGCCAAGTATTTGCCATATGATCTCTCATTCTCCCATACAGTATGGCTCAGTCATTCTGCTTTAACAATGTAAATGGGCCTTAAAAAAAAAAAAAAAGTAGAGTGCTGGTGCAATATGCTTCCTCCTTCAGCTTGCTGAAGAAATGTTGGATCAAGTCCCTGAAACTTTAATGCTAAGGGGCCACATGTCCTGCTGATGTATATGGTACAGTTGCGTGGACTTAGGTGGAACCATAATCTTGCCTTTAACTGAGCACTCTGAAACTCTGTTGTACAAGAAATATTTGCTTTTGGCTTGTAAGGCAAAACTGTAGAAAGAGGAAATGAGTCTGTTCTCATTTAAATGTTTCTCCTTTCTTGAAATCATTAGCTGGTTAAATTTTCACTTCATTATTCATCAGGCCTTGGTGAGCTGCCTACATGCAGAACAGCAAGCTAGTCAGTGTTTTCAGAATTGTGGCTTTACCTTGGCAGTTCAGACCCATGGAAACCTTTTCACTGACCTAACTAAGGGCAGGCTTGAGCCTTTCAGTGCTTTGATGTGCACTTTGTTCTAGCAGTCAAATGCAGGGCTGCTTTTTCTGCACATAAGATGTGCTCCATGTGGCTGCCACTCTTCAGCCAGGACTCCCCCACCACCACTGAATTTGGAGTTGCCCATGGAGAGTATGCAGAATTTCCCTGCAAAACAAATGGTAGAGGAGAAAATGAATCTGATGGGGAGTACAGAATGTTCTTTCTTGTGTGAATGACTTAAATTTTTATTGTGCCTTTTCAAAGAGAAACCGACCTACTTTACAATGAATCAAAGAACATTTGGTAATATGAAGAAATGAACTTTGAATTGTACTATTCAGTCTATGAAACTACAGTATCAGGAACTGTATTGTCTGCATCTCTTTAAAAGTACAATTTGTTCCTAAGCCACAAATATTCAAAAACTATAGCCATTTTGTGGAAATCAAGGAGAATCATGCAGACAAATCTCAGAGTACCGTTTCAGCCATAAATTATGCACCTGATGTATCCTGTCCCATGGTCACAGAAGACTACAGAAGTACAGTAACCTCAGTGCTTTTATTTCCATATGCTACATCTAGTGAGGGTGAACTGGAATGAAACATCAGTTGCAAACCTCTTGGCTTTGGAAAACAGGCAACATTCTTTGTGATGTAGTTGAAAAAGTGATTTCAGACTGATTGTATACAGCATATAACTTGGCATATAATTAATCTTTCAAACTTTCTGTCAATTTTTCCATTGTGACAACTCCTTTGATTTTACAAAGCTGTTCTTTTCCCTTATGAGATCTGTTCTTTTCCCAGCAGTGGCCTATAATTTTTCTTGCAGCCATAAGAAGGTGATTAATCAGTTTAACCTGATAGTTCTTAAGACAAGTCAGGAAACTGTTAACATCACAAAAATTCCAGCAGACTCCCAACAATCTCTTGATTTCAGTAGTAAGAGTTTCATCCTCCAATTCTTGCAGGCCCATTGGCAGTTCTGCTTGAATGTAAGGATTGCATAGTATATCCCCACGCAAAGTAATTAAACCGAATTGATTCTATATGTGAACAAGACTAAAACTTGTGCACAAATTTGTTTTCAGATAAAGAAGGAAAAAAATCCTTAGTATTTTAGTACTGGAGAGGATCAGAGAATAATGGATTAAATCCCATGATTCTTTTTATTGCTGAATTCCTTCATTAAAATTCTCATACCAGAATTTTCTTTTCTATTTGAACTGGTTTTAGTGGATTTGTTACTGCCTTACTTTGAAGGTCATCTAAAACTTTCTGAATGGCATGATGAATGGGCATCCATCTGTGTGACCATTCATCCTGTTATGTCCATCACATGGTAAAAGACTCCCAGATGGCATGTGATAATAAGTCTGTGCTCAGTCATAACATGTCCAATTCTTCTGTGTGTTCATCCTGTCATCTGATGTATCCTTCTCATGTGACTGGAGGCCTGCATTTTGGTCATGTTATGTTGCAAATCAAAACACACAGGAAAAAGATTATGTCCTCCTGCACAACACCTATCAGTGCAGAGTGAGACTATACCAGCTATGTGAGCACAGTCACATCCATTCCTCCCTCTGGCGATGTACACAAGTCTTGAGCTTGGGTAGACAGAAGCTCAGCTGTCCCCTGCATTTTGTCTGTCATAGTAGCAGTTGACCAGGGAGGAGATAAATCCATGAATAGCAAGAACCTGGAGCAAAAAAGCCAATCAGTGAGCTTTGCTGATAAGCAATGTGGTAACTGGCTGCTGAATGGAGGTGAGTGACATCCTGAAGAAGGAAATGGGAAGAGGTCTATATAAAGCATAGTGTGTTCATGGATGCAGCAGCCTGGAGTAGAAAACTCTTGCTGGATATTCCCCAGAGGAAGAGTCCTGGGCAAGGACATTGAAGGGGCATGCTCTTGACCTGCTGTGCTCATTGCTGCTTGGCAAGAAGATCAGCAAGAGACATTGGATGCAAACAACTGCACAGAGATATACATGAAAGTGTTTAAAATATGATGAAGAAAGCCAAAAATATCCTTAAACCAGAGATTTTCTCCAAAGTTTGTCACTGCTTTTCACACTGCAACAAAAAGGAATGAGGCCTTTCAAGCATTTTAGGAAGTTGTGTAGAAAGTGTGTACCACAGTTTTCTATTTCAAGGAGACCATAAAGGCTATGAAAATACAGAGACATACTCATAATGAAGTTTCTCAGTGGACCACTGATATAGGAAGCAATACTGGCAAAAAATACATCTTACATATCTATAGCTGAGGTAGAAACCAAGGACAGTTTCTGCTTTAATGCTTTCTGGATACTACCCACATATTTTGCATTTTTGCATAAAACCTGTTGAACTGTTGCTGTGACCAGTTGATTCTTCATTTGAGTTATCTGCTTTCAATACACAAAACAGATGGTGGCTGTTCTTAATGAAAAGGCCATTGTTGTGTCCTTTTTTTTGTTAGTAAATGTGTTTTTAATGACTTGGGAGAAAATGTTGACAGGTTTTTTTATTGAGAAAGTTTGCATCTCTCAACTCTTTGCTTCTACCAACAACAAACAATTACTTCCAATTTCAGTTTACCAAAACATTGGGATTTGCCTGCATGACAGAACCACATTGAAGTTCGGAAACCCTATTTTGGTGTTTTCCAGCAGTTTTTACTGAAACCCTATTTTGGTATTTTCCAGTGGTTTTCGATGATAAAAATGTACAGAGAAAAAAAAATTCTTTGCTTGTAGTTTTTTTTTTAAAGCTATCATTCCAAAGCTTTTTGAAGTGAAAACAGCTTTAAACCTCTTTGTAGAAAATACTTTTCTTTTTGAACCACCCCCAGTGTACATTAATGCACAGATTGGCATATGCAGATATGTAAATTATGAAACTAGGGTGAGATAAACTCACATTGTGTGGTTGCTACTTTGACACACTAATTATAATTTTCTTAGTATTTTTCTTGGATTCCTGCAGAGTCTTAAAAAACATCCTCTTGCTGCTGTTGAAGACTGCTAGGAATAGATTATAACTCTTGGGAAGTCTCCATCACTGGCAGGTCTTATAAAAAGGATTTAATGAACCTCTGACAGGAACAATTCTGGTTTTCCTGACCCAATTTCAGGGTAGTAGGGCTTGATAGATAATGGCTTAGTATTCCTGACCGCTCTGTTTTCAAAAAAGGGTTGGTCTTATTGATCATTTGTAAAAGTCAGTAGGCTCCAGCCAGGGGTTACAAAACTCCTAGGGCTCAGTGGAGTTTGCAAAACAGGTGTAGCATTCTGGTTAAGCACTTAGAAAGCTAACACATTCCAACTCTGTGGCTGCTTTGATATGTGTAGTTATTAGTATCCCAGCTGGTTACTTTGAAGAAGTTATTGTTTCCTGGATCACCTGAAAGTATGAAGGCTTCTCTGCAAGAAAAAGTTATTCTGAACAAAGAGGAGATATAAAGTCAAGGTGCAATAGCTTAATACAGACAAATGTTTGAAAACAAGTCCTCAGTGAGGCACTGACAGTGCTACAGTGCACGAGGTAGTATTGCTTTGATTCAGCTTGTCCTTTTTGCAAAGCTTAGTGCCCTCACTGTGCAGAAAAAGTGGAGCTGACTGATAATGTGAATAACAGCTTAATTGTTTTCTATAGGCAGAAGCTCTGCTCTTTTGGGTATGTATTTAATGCAGAGAAGGATTTGTCTTAGTGATGAGGTGGCAGAACCTTGTCTTGTCTTTTGTTTTCTTCATAATACCTTTGTCCATATCCAAGGCAGGTGTACTTTATATTTCAATTGTATAGCAATGTACTGAACAGATAAAAGAATAGTAATTTTAGAGTTTTCGGATATCACTGAGAAGTGATTGAAAAAATTCACATTGCAAAATATTCACTAGTTTGATGTAGCCTTGAAATTAAGACCCCAAATTCATTATAATTATACCTTAGCCAAAGACAGACTACACTGCATTCTTCAACTAACAAGATGCTTTTTCTGAATTTAAATACCAGAATGGAAGAAATAGGTGATCTCTCCCATAACATGCTGAAACCTGATGCTTGTAACAATGCTTTTAGTCTTTCAAACAGAGATTGTTAGGCTTTACATAATTACCTGTTGTTGCTATTCTGACATTGTCCTCCATTTTTTTACTTTGATTATTAAAATTTTAAAGCCTTAAAGAAGTGTTCTGGACAGAACAAATATATATGCAAAAATCTCTCAGTATCCACTAATTTCCACTAGTGCTGAAGCTCAGTGTGGAAACCCATTTACAGTCTTAAAGAACAGAAACTAGTCAGTAAACACAGACTTATCCATTGGCTACTAGGAGAGGGAAAAAATTCTTGTAAAGTCCGCTTACAAGAGGAAGGCTTCAGAAGCCTAGATGTGCATGCAGATGATAGAGCAATACTACTTCAGAAACAAGTCTTGTTGGACAGTCATGTCCCCTGTAGAATGAAAAATTTTGTTATAGCTAACAGCATTAAGTATGATATCAGGGTTTCTTGGTGAAGTGTAATTAGTATTTGTATACAGACTTCAAATAAATATTAAGCATTTTATTCTGATCGTAAAACTTTGTGGGATCAGTTTTTTAGTTAAAACTAACAAGCAGTTAGCTTGCAAACAACTGAAACTGTATTTTGAATTGGGAATGAAAGATATTAATATTTTTAAAAGGTACCTAAGAAAAATTAAGTCAGGCTTTAAGTTATGCTGTTTGTTCTTATGTTTGCATGGGGTCATTTGTTTCTCAGCAAATCTTTTGGAAAGGTATAAACAGTTGAAGAGGTGCGGCTCAACATTTTGGAAACAATAGTTATTTTTGGTTATTCATGGCCTGAGTTATAATTTAGAAAGATTCAAAGACCAACCGTGACTAGTAGCCACCATGTCTAATGTGTTCAGCTCTACAGTTCTGAGCCAAGAATGAGTGGTATGTGCATACCAAAGCAAATGGAGAAAAAGGTCTGTGAGTGTTCATTGAAATTCAAAAGTCAGTTTTAATTCAATGGTGTTCATGGAATGTTCCCATTCATTTCCTACAATCAGATTTTGGGCATTAGTGCAAGAAATCAACAAGTGCATAGTACTGCCCTGAGTTTTCATTGCAAGTTAATTTTAAATTGAATATTTGAAAGCGTGTTATTAATAATATTTTCAAGCTGGGTTTGGTTGGTTAAACGATCTCATGATACCTGCCATTTCTCCCTTTGATGATTTTTACGCATGACCAAGTGTTTGCAGATCAAACTATGTAGGCAGATCTACCTGAAACCTTTTCTTCCAGATTTCATGCAATGCCTAGTTTGGAGTAATACAGTCTTGAGGGCTGGGGCACCACAGATATGCTAAGGAAACTAGGTGGCTCTAAACTTAAATAAATCAGGAATCAAGAAAGTATATTTGATCCTGTTTTATTTCTCACTGGTGTGATTCAGGAATGGTGGTCTTGACCATAAAGTTCAGATCTCTCTAAGCCTGAAAACCTTGTTTTTTGAACCATTACCTCACCAGAGCCAGGGTTTTGCCTTTAACATTGGCAAACAGATAAGTCTGGAGCTGCAATGGTAGAAAGAATTGCTGAACTTCAGCTGTGGTTGCTAGAATTCAAAACTCACAGTAGTATTTCCTGAGTTACAAATACCCATATAGGCCCTATAGATCTGTCAAGGACCAAAAGAAGGTTAAAAGGAACTTGGTGGGTAATATACAGGACAAATTGTCTCTTTGGGAGACAAAAATAATATGCTCTATTGAAGAAAATAAAATCATAGTTTCATAAGGAACTGTGAAGAAATTAATTTTTCAAGGTGTTCATTTAAACTTTGAAAGTTTTTGACATGTGAAGGGCTCAGCAGCTCCATGAAATAGCATAATCTTTTGGTTATGCTGTTACTATCCATGTCAGTCTATTTATATATCTGCCTAGGGTTAAGATCAAGGGCATTTTTCAAAAACTTTTAATTCCTGGATTGCAATTCAAGTGAAAATCAAAGGTACATAAGAACATCTTGTGACTTGAAAAGTTTCCTCTTCTTGATGTTAAAAATGCTGCTGGAAGTCTCTCTTCCTTATCTTGTGGTCAGTGCTACCCAGCATGATCTGGATTATTCAATTCTCACTGAAGATTCTCTCGTAAAGAAGATTCTTTCTTGTCTTTTTATTTTTTCCTTACATATGAATTTTCAGATGCCTTGTTTAATATATTTCTCTCAAGCTCTGCTAATGAATTGTAGAGAATAGAGAAATCTAATAATTTGGTTTTTGAAAATAGGTATGTAGGGTAATGAGGTTCAATGCATGAAGTTGGAATTGCTGAGAAGAGTACCACTGACAGGGCAAACTAAAGAGTCATGGAGTATCACATGAGAGTTTTGTCTACTATAGTCTTCCAGGGTATTCCTCAAGGAATGATCATTTATCAACTTGTATGCTAAGAGTAAGGACTGAGGTTTCTGTGATTGTGTAGCTATGAGTGCAGGGTCTTTCTATATGTGTAGGAAATACTCATGGGAATGTGTGTGGACACTTGTGTTGCACTCCTTGTATAAAGGTCAACATCTCTCTGCCAAAATGTCATCAGTTGACATATATTTTTTAGAAGTATATTAAAGCAGATTGTACAGTATTACCTCTGTTAGAGTTGATACTTACACACCTTCAGGTTAGATGTGAAATGCAACGTGGAGTCAGTGTGTAAAAAAAACCTTTCCTTTGGAAAAAATACGGAGGAGCTCTCAAATGATGATTGCAAAAGCTTTCAGTGAGAGCACTGAGCACTTCTCAGCTGTCACCTTAGTTTCTTCTGAGACAGGAAACTAACTTCACTATGGTTTTCATATGGTGAACATATGGAAGACATTCCAGATTCTGCAGAGGCATTGTTGCAATATGGAGAAACAGTGGCAAATATAACAGCAGCTTGAGTGGAGCACCCAACCATAGTTTCATATTAATCAATGACAATGAGTTTCTGAAGTCATCCAGACTGTGTGAGAGCCAATACTAGACTAGAAAGCCAAGAGCTGTGTTGTGCTTTTAGGATGCAGATGTGTATAAGGCAACTGGTCTGCAACACTCAGAAGCATATGCAAGCCAAACTGTGCCTCACTTATCCCCAGTCAGATCCCCAATGCATGTGTCTGCCTGTTTGAGAATGATTTGGCATTTGTACAATGCACGGTAATCAACCAATTTATTTAGCCAATCTTTTGGCCAAATTCTGGTCTTAATTCAGTCCCCATAACCTGTGACCTCACTGCTGCTACAAGGTTGTAAGGGAGTAGCAGATTTATTTTTGTGTGTTGAATTTTAAACAAGGAATGTGTTGAAAAGCTAGGAAAAGTTGGAGCTATCTAATATATCTTACAAAACGTATGCCAGCAAGTTTTAAGCTGATCATTTTACTTCACTAGTCTTCCTATTACAATAGTAAGAGATGAAGATGAAGGGACATTTATACAAGACAGAATGACTTTTCTGTCTTCTTTAAATTTTTTGCCTTAATTAATAATAGAAGCAGAAATGAAATTTTTCTGCAATAATTTATGGAGCTGAAGGAGCTATACTGTGTAAGAGGATGCTTTGGGAAAAGTGACCAGCAAGATGCTTACTAATATCTCTACAATGCTATGTGCTATACTGATATATATTGCTATAGGCCATTGATTATGGCAACTTAAAATGTGATGGTAAGAGTAAGCATAACCTTCACATGCTTATGTTCCAGTGACTTTTAGTGGTCTTTGTAGCATGGGAAACTTCTACATCTAGAAAACATGGGTCATTGTTTCTGGCTCTGCCAGCCAGGAGTGCACCTGCAGATCTCCCGTTCATGCTGGACTTCTCTGCTAGACCGTATGCCACGTGTCAAAGCTCAGCACAGCTCTTTTAGTTTTTCCCTAATTTTTGATAGCTTTGTACAGTTGAGTTTGCATTTTACAAAGATATTATGTTTTCAAGGATAATATAGCTTTGGAAGCTTTTAGTGGTGCCAAAGGCCTTTGTGACACATATTCTCTGCCTCTGCTACTTCCCATTTCCAGTATTGCCTTAGAAAAAATATTCTGAGCAAGGAGAGTGGGTGCAGTTGCCCACTTCTGCCCATATCTCTATTTAATCCATAGTAGTTTAGGGTAGGTAGAATCGGATGCTGACAGGTATGACAACAGGAACAAACTTTATGCATGGCTGTTCTGAGGTCAGTGTTCTTTGGGGGAAAATGACAGCATCTAAGTGAAGAAGGGAAATTTACAGGGAGGTGTTTCTTATTTTAGATGTATCCTCTTATTTTCCTGACCTCTGGTTCCTTTTATTGCTTAATTAGGTCCAAATGTTCCTTATTTTTTTGCTTGTTCTTCTCCTCAGGCCTTGAAATACAATGTCATCAACTGGCAGTGTGTCTACGCTGTGACCTTTGCACTTCCTGACTGCTGCTGGCTGCTGTTGACTGTCTTCGAGTCACAAACAGTTGAAACTGTCACATACACTTACATTTGACTTTGTCACTCTCTTCACATGTCTGGTGATCTGCTTGCCACATTTTCTGCTGGTCTAAGTAAGTGGAAACTTGCTTGCACCAACGAAAGGGAAGAGAGAGGAATGTGGACTATGGCCTTGAGGTAGCAGCCAGCTTTCCCATTTTGACTCTGTTTGCTCCTTGCTTTGACTGATGTTGGGCAATCAGCTTATGAGGAGATGAGGAAATTTGTTACACTTGCCTATGCGATTCACCATGGCACGGGTGAGAACCATGAAACAGCAACAGCTTCCTGTTAATCTTTGGATGCTGAGAATGGGACTGGACAGAGTAACACACATAAAAGTAGTGTGTAAAAGTTTGGCTTTTAAGTGGCTGGGACAACCAGTGATTCATGGTCGGCTTATCTATGTAGCAGCTGCAGGTGAAAGAGGGAGGCAGGATGTGTGGAGTGGTAAATTTCCTTCATAAAATTTGTTCAGAAGATACAAGCAGGACCATTTCTTGAATATTTTATCCTGATGTCAGTGCAACATCTGAGCAGATTTTGTGCCAACTATTTGAAATTTCCTGGGTAAAAAATGTTGTGTCACAAGAAAATATCTGACCAGCTCTAGAGCTTAGCCACACAAGTGTATGTGAGGCCACACAAAATATACCACAGAGCTATGCACTGCACTATGCCATTCCATTTCAGTGTCTTGAATTTAAGATCTATTAGCTACCAAAGAAAGATTGTTGATGTGTTTGCCCATATATTTTAAGTAATAAACATGACAGGAAAAGAATTCCTCTTTTGCAATCAGTTGCTCCCTTGGGAGAGACCATCTGTAATGTTCCTGTGAACCATTCTGATTTCTGTAGAAAAAAATGGGTTAGAAACTTGATAAGCAGTACTATACAGAACATTAAGCTGAGGTAGTCCTGATTGCCATGCCATAGTAACAAGACCTTGTGGAGAGGGATTTCTGAACATCCCAAGGACATTCTTACATACTATGGTTCTGATTGACATAGATATTATCTGTCAAGCCTACACTGAGGTCTAGACTAAGGCTAAGAATAACATTCTGCTGTAGTTCTTTTAATGTGGTAAGGAAGTATGTAACTGCATAATCGTGTGATAATTACAGCACAGCTATTTTTTACTTGCAAAACACTTCCCTATAGCATTTTACCAATACGACCACACTGACATTCTTGAAAACAGCAAAAACCAAGGGAGGATTCTGTCTCTGTTTCTCTAGTTTTGATGTATATCTTTGTTTTATTCATTTATATTTCATAGAATCATAGAATCATAGAATCATAGAATAACCAGGTTGGAAGAGACCCACTGGATCATCAAGTCCAACCATTCCTATCAAACACTAAACCATGCCCCTTAGCACCTCGTCCACCCGTGCCTTAAACACCTCCAGGGAAGGTGAATCAACCACTTCCCTGGGCAGCCTGTTCCAGTGCCCAATGACCCTTTCTGTGAAAATTTTTTTCTGAATGTCCAGCCTAAATCTCCCCTGGCGGAGCTTGAGGCCATTCCCTCTCGTCCTGTCCCCTGTCACTTGGGAGAAGAGGCCAGCACCCTCCTCTCTACAACCTCCTTTCAGGTAGTTATAGAGAGCAATGAGGTCTCCCCTCAGCCTCCTCTTCTCCAGGCTAAACAATCCCAGCTCTCTCAGCCGTTCCTCATCAGGCCTGTTCTCCAGCCCCTTCACCAGCTTCGTTGCTCTTCTCTGGACTCACTCCAGAGCCTCAACATCCTTCTTGTGGTGAGGGGCCCAGAACTGAACACAGTACTCGAGGTGCGGTCTCACCAGTGCCGAGTACAGAGGGAGAATAACCTCCCTGGACCTGCTGGTCATGCTGTTTCTGATCCAAGCCAAGATGCCATTGGCCTTACTGGCCACCTGGGCACACTGCTGGCTCATGTTCAGTCGGTTGTCAACCAGCACCCCCCAGGTCCTTCTCCAGGCGTCTTTCTAGACAGACTTCTCCTAGTCTGTACCTCTGCTTAGGGTTGTTGTGCCCCAAGTGCAGGACCCGGCATTTGGCCTTGTTAAACCTCATGCCGTTGTTCTCAGCCCAGCAGTCCAGCCTGTTCAGGTCCCTTTGCAGAGCCTCCCGACCCTCCAGCAGATCCACACTTCCACCCAGCTTGGTGTCATCTGCAAACTTGCTAAGGGTGCACTCAATGCCTGCATCCAGGTCGTTGATAAAGACATTGGACAGGGCTGGACCCAGCACTGAGCCCTGGGGAACCCCACCTGTAACTGGCCTCCAGCTGGATTTAACACCATTTCCCACCACTCTCTGGGCCTGACCATCCAACCATTTTTACACCCAGGAGAGTGTGCGCCTGTCCAGGCCAGAGGCTAATAGTTTCTGTAGCAGAATGCTATGAGAAACTGTGTCCAAGGCTTTACTGAGGTCCAGGAAGATACATTCACAGCCTTTCCCTCGTCCAGCAGCTGAGTCACTCGGTCACAAAAGGTGATCAGGTTAGTTTGGCAAGACCTGCCTTTTGTGAACCCATGTTGACTGGGCCTGATCACCCGGTTCTTTTATATGTGCTTCATGATAGCACTCAAGATCACCTGCTCCATGACTTTCCCTGTGCATGGTATTACTCTCTCACTTTTTAAGAGGGCCTTGCCAGAAAAAGATTTTCTTTTCTTCCCTTCAGTGACCTGCCAGTACCTGAGAGGAGCCTACAACAAAGCCAGAGAGGAACTATTCATAAAAGCTTGTGATGATAGGACAAGGGGGAGCAATATAAGCTGGAGAAGGGCAGATTTAGACTAGGCATTAGGAAACATTTCTTCACCATGAGAGTTGTGAGATATTGGAACAGGCTGCCAAGGGAGGTTGTGGCTGCCCCATCTCTGGAGGTGTTCAAGGCCAGGTTGGATGGGGCCTCGGGTAACCTCATCTAGTGGAATGTCCCTGCCGACAGCAGATGGGTTGGAACTGGATGATTTCAAGATCCCTTCCAACCTTAACTATTCTACAGTTCTTCCAGATTGTAGTCTTCACTGCTTCCTAGGACCACAGGCTCTTGCTTGACAAATTCCCTACTTGTATGTATATCTAAAATAGTAGTAATGTCTCTTTTCTGACCTCATTTGTCCCTGCACCAACCTGTAGGTTCTGGAGATTTGAGTATTTTGACTGCTATGGATTGTTCTGTGATTCATAGAGCAGCCTGGAGCTACTGTTCTGGCGAGCTCTTCTGGTTTAACAGTCACCCCTGGGCTGGACTCTGTGATCTTCATGGTGCCTTGTCAATTTCATACTCTGCTGGTTCAAAAGGAAAATTTCATTTCTGCCCTTGGATACACACATGTGTTTCTGCCTGTTGGTGTCATTTGCCCAAGTAACACTGCACTGGGCAGCTGGTCTTCAGTTGCCCACAGTTCGAAAGATCTGCATCCAGGGTCCTTCAAAAGAAATATGCCATTTGATTGAACCACAAGTTCATGGTGTTAATTGAGATTTACATGAGTTGTTGAGGTCAGAGAGTAACCTAGTGTAAACGAAGCTAAAAGTATTAGCTTTTTCTAGTCAGAAGTGTTACTTCCTAGCCAGTGTGTGAAGAGGGTCTTTGCAGAAAAAATCTCCTCAGCTTGGCCTTTTTAACTGGAAATAAAGTTTTCTAGTCACAACAGCTATTGTTAGCAGACTCCGTGCAAGTGAACTTGCCCCTTTTTTGGCTTTGCTGATGTTAATCAACATCTGCATGTCTCAAATATATACAGATGACTCAAATTCACTTCAGTCATCCAGTTGATTGGGTTACCTGACACATAGTAAAAATAATTGTTGTCATTTGAAGTTTATGAACAACTACTCCTCCATAAGTAAATAAATATTCTGTTTTAAATACCCATAATGGTGAAGCATTTTTTAAATTTAAATATCCATAATGGTGAAGCATTTTTTTATTTTTTTTTCTGGTAAGTATCAACACTTTCAATCTAATCACAGCATCTCAGTTCAAAGATAACCAGAATTTTATTTGAAGTTGGCAATGAAGGAGTGTGTTTTCTAGAGCTTTACTTTTGGAAATGATTGAGCTGGTTTGCATTTAATAAATAATAAAAATCAAATCAATTAACTTGAAGGAGATAATCATCAGAAAATTGTAGAACAAGTAGTTTTGGTTTGGCAAAGTTATAAATAATGAGATTTAACAACACAAGTTTAATGGTATAGAGTTCTTCTGCCTGTGTCTAATGCCTGTCCACACACATGCTGATGAAAAGATATGTGGAATGGTATGTAACAATTTTATATAAAACTATACTGCATACGTGCATGTTAGAATGTGTAATAGTTACAAGGATTTCCTTCATCAGCATTTTTCAGTAGTAAAGTGCCATTTGTAGCAGTCTAGTCTTCTCAGGGACCATCTTTCTGGAAATAGTCTGGTAATCTGGTACAAATAACATTATGTTCTTATGCCAAAACATTCCCTTTGCACAAGGATATTTGCATTTTGCAAATCAGTAATAGGGAATCAAGTCTGATTTTCCTTCTTCAGAACTCTTATTACTCTCTCCTGCTGCTATGACTGTTTTGGACGGACTCCAAACCACTGACTCTTCTTTCAAATATACTGTTAATATGCTATTATGCTAAACAGGCTGATTGAATACAATGGAAATGAACATGTGCAAAAGTCATTTAGGTCAAATGAAGTAACATGCTTTCAAAATATTAGCCAAAATTTCAGCATAAAACTTTGATGAGGCTGAGAAGTTCTCTACTGAGCAAGAGCATGGAATTAGCCCTTGTATAGACCGTGTTTAGAACCTTATGATACTGTTTAATTCTATGGTTCCCCAAGGGCTACTTGTAACCGAATTAAAGGGTATTTTGTGCATATTCCGGACGCTGATTAAGGGACCACAAACTGAAGCTGAAGACAGCTCTACTGCCACTAAGTATGCAAGTAGAGACACCCCTTAATTCAATTATGTGTACCCTCTGGGATTTTGGTAATTATAATAAGACATTTTGCAATTTATCCAAGGCCAGAGTTAGAGCTGGGATTTGTTTTTGTGTGTGCCTGTGAAAAAGGCATTTTCACAGCCTTGGAAGATTCAGAAACTCATCTGTGTCTGCTTTGCCTTGGGATATTCATGGGACTGTGGCTGCCCTGCAGAAATGCCTCAAAATGCCTGTTGTTGCTAAAGCTGTACTGAGAGCTCTGGTCTTCATTCTGTCTGGTTTTAAAAAATACATTTCTGGGATTTCTGCACAGACCTGTCATTTAAAGTGTGCTGTAGGTTGTCAGGAACTCTCTGCCAGCCTGGAGATCTTGGCATGCATTAGCTGAAATGGCATACTAGTAGCCTGAACATTCCTGAATGGTTTGTCAGACAATAAACACCACAGTGCGTACGGGATATAAGGGAAGGAGGCTTCTGTCCATATTTCTCTACAACAAATTATGTGCTTTGTGAGTGTAAATCAGTACAACTCTGTCAACTTTGGCAGAAGTCTGCTGGTGTACACCATCTGAAGATTTGGCTCAGTCAGTAAATCAGGTTTTTGAAACAAATTATGTACATTTTAGTGCAGACCGTGGGCATCGTGATCCATTTGTTCCCAAGTTGAAATAGCAGATGTTCCTTTAGATTATTATCACTACCCCTAGGACCAGAGACACTGTCATGCATTTTCAGTGGTTACATCTGGTAGACTATTGTGTAAACCAGTGTTTACACTCTCTTTTGGTTGTCAGTGAAGGGCATATATTGGTAGATATACTCTGTCCTGTTGAAGCTAAGTGTCAGTAATCAACTTTGCACGTCATAATGTTTATGTGGATTTCACTGGTTACACTGGTATGTTTATCCATTTTTTGGTTCAACGTTACTACAGCTGCCTTGCTTCCAAATGAAATGAGAAGAGAAGCTTCCAGTGTGAGCTAAAGGTTATTTTCCCTTTCTATTCCACAAGCTGTTTTAATAGAAGTGAAAATTCCTATTTGACTTTTACTTACAATGGTTCATGCCAGATGAGGCTCTGGTACTAGTGGGTTTGGTATCAGCCATAGGACTGGTACTGACAGAGTGTGTGCCCTCTTAGTGATGTGTCCATTCGCCATGAACTTACTTTCCTCAGACAGTATGTGTTGCACAAAGCATGAAAGCTGGTCAGATACGAGTGTCAAAACTATATGCAGTTTACCATTTTTGAGGGTAGACAATCTATGAAGAATGAGCAAAAAATAAACAGTTCACTAAAATTCAGAACATTTCAAGCATTTATGTAAACCAAGAGCGACTTTCAACTGTTACTAATTGAAAATTTTTCCCTTTAACTGTTGAAGTCATTATGGGCAAGCTTCTGTGTATAGATTGTAGTGGTTGGTTAGCTAGTGTTTTCATCCAGGTCATTGGAATTTGCTAAATGCATGGACTTTCAGTGTTATGTCCGAAGAGAACATGCAGCTTGAAAGTATTAGATGTTATGATGTGAATGCATTTGCTTCACATGACTAGATGTTTTGAGGGAAGAAACATCTAGGCTTTTCATCAGGTGTTATCTCCTGGAGACACATGTGAAACTCTTGCATTTTTTTCCATCCTTCTGGATCAAACTTCTAAAAGCAACTGCTGTTGAAATGAAACATGTAATAGGCATAAACAGAGGCAGGTTGGTTACTCTGGTTCGTGAATTGTCCCTTCTCACTTGCTGTTGCCCATTTTGCATGCAGAGAAATCCAACTATGCAATGCTACTGAAGCACACAAAGCTTGGTGTTAGACCCAGAAAAGTGTAGTGTGAGAAGTGTCAATATGTGCTTTCCTTGCATCATGCCTTAGGTAACTACTGCTGGTTCCCCCCACAGACACACTACCTGAGGTAGAGGGTTTTGCAGTCTAATCCAGTACAGCTGTTCTTACACTTTCAGAAAGTGTGAGAGGGGTTTAAAAATCATGTCTTTTGAGTGGAACAAATAATTCTTTTCCTAAAAAAAAAAGAATTCAAAGCATTAGAGCTGTAGCCTGTAGAAATGAAAAGACCAATATAAAAAAGCAGGTTCCACCAAAATACTTTACAAGCTCTCAGGCAGCTCATGGCTTTTTCTGGCATTCAGTCCAAAAATGCATTTCACTCACTGGGAGTTTACTGTGCCATATGTTCCCTTTGGCACTTCTCTGTGTCTTTCTGAACAAAATTAACTTCTGAAGCTGGCAAATAATAAATTCTGGTGAACATTCCAGGCCTCCTCTCAGTAAAGCCCACCTGGAGAACACCAGTTTGCCATCTTCAAACCCACAGATTTCCCATTTGCTACTATTAACTGAGGCAGATCCTTCCTCTCTTTCTAAATCCCCATCGCAATCACTGATCACAGATCGTCATAGCGATGTGGAGATTTATGAGATATGCAACATATGAAAGATACACTAGTTGCACGGTCTTCCAGTAAAAAACAAATCAATACTCATGCCAAATGATCATCTTATGACAGGATAGCATTTCTGCAAGAGCCTATGTATATTCAGGAGGATAAATATGAAATTCAACAGAGCCATGAAGATTCTTCTGCAACAGTGGTGTGTATTGCTTTGGCATGAAGGTGTAATGGGGTTCTTTGTACCAACAGAGCTCTTTTTTAAAGAGAGGAAGTCTCAGTTCTTCTGGAAGGTTCTCTGCAAAGTCTCATGACAAAGAGGTGTCTTTCAATGGTGTTTCATTGGCCAGTTATTCTATAAAGAATGGAGCAAGATACAGTATTGCAAATTCACGTATTTTCCTGTTGGAGGTAGGATTGTTTCTGGTTGCAATGAAAAAAAAGAGAAAGTCTGTTTCTAGTCCTAGTGGTTGTAAAGAACTCAAAAATTTGACTGTTTCAGGCCTTCACACTAGAAAGCAAATGAGGAATGAAAATATTGGCTTAAAATTATGCAAGTCTTCATGTGGGATAACTGTGAATTTTGGATACCTCTAAGATGATGACACCTTTTTAGTTTTCTTGTTCCCTACTGAGTAAGCATGGCTCAACTCAGTTGCAGGCTGATTACTTGGCAGCCCTTATAGCACTCAGTTTGGCGATCAGTCAGGTGGGCAGAGACAAGTCACAATGGATAAAATGGGATTTTCTCTGTGAGGATGACAGTTTTTTCAGCAGTATTTGCCAGGACATTTTCTCCCACCATAGACTGTACTATGGTTACCATAGCTCAGCAGATGGGCAGTTGAGGGCTGAAGCGTGGCAACTTGAGGGCAGATCAGCATTTTTATGGAAAGTAGGTATGTGTCAGGTAAGATGTCTTTCACTGAGAACATTGTATGGGAAGAAATAACAGTGGAGATTGGTTTGTGAAGAGGAGGAGAAGAGGCAGGAGGGAAGAGAAGAGAGAAGAGAGGAGAAAAATCCCTGTTGTTTTGTTTTACAAAATTTGAAGGGCAACCCAGATTTGGAATAATTCAAATTTCAACATTTTTTTTTTCTCCTATGGCACAGTAAGACTGTTTGGCCTCCCTGTTGATTAGGGGTCATCCATTTCAGCTTTCTTCTCAGTAGAAACCGATAATATTAGTAATACTACATTCACAGTGTTACAATGTAATCATAATAGTATGTTAATCCTTATAATTACCATGAGAAGCAATGCAGATTGGATCATAATTATCTGTATCTCACTACATTGATGAAAATTCATGTTATTTTGATTCCACTGATTGATGAGTCATTTTGGCACCAGCCATAGACATTGTAACATTATCTCTTGCTGAGTACCTGGAAGGCTTCAGATGAGCTATCTCCACTTTGAATATGAAGCCAGATCCTCAGCTGACAAATATGAAAAAATGTTCCCCTAAGGTAGCACAACTGCCAGGTCATATTGGGGTGTCCGTTGGTGGCATGGATTTTTTCCTACTTCTTCCCCTCAAAAACCAGAAAGAATTGCAAAGTGCAGAGAAGTGATCTGTGAAAACCTTGAGGAGCAGGTAGACCATGGGAGACTGAGGGATGTACAATTCCCCATTATGCATGTTTGATGGATTTTGAGAGAGGTAAAATGTGTCCTTGACATTAAGAGAGAGCTGTGTACCTGTGTGTATCCAGGGCTCTGTTTCCTGCTGGAAGGTTGCACGAAGTAACTTTAAGCAAGAATCTGGCCAGGGCAGACTGCCATGAAAAAAAATGTGCTTCCTAAATAGGTTGCACTAAGAAACACCTGAGATAATCTCTGTTATTTTGCTATATACAGATTAATGGTCATTTTTTTTGCCAGCATTTATTCGGGGTAATGCAAGAAAAATCAAGCTTTTAAATATATCGTTTCCCCTCACTCTGGAAGTAAGGTGTTTCTTATAAACCTGAGACGTAACAAATGTAAAACGAATGACTGAACTAGAATGACCTGCAATGTGAAGACTGGAAGAGAGTGAAGATAAGGGTCGCAGGAGTTGAAATAAAGTGAATTTTGGGCATCTCACTGTATCACACTAGCTACTGCTAAACTTATGTCAGAGGAGGAGATTAGAAATTTGCAGGCTCTACCATAGTCTTCCTTCATCCCATTTATGCTAAAACTGCACCTGTCCCTTTCAGAAGTACAATTAATCCTTCAAAATCATCAGAGCAGGAACATATGAAAATTAATTTTCAAGTTTGGAAAACAATGAAGAACTGAGAGGAGTAAAATTAAAAACCTAAATCTTGGTCTTGCATACTGTTTTCTGTGTTCCAGACAAACAGGTGACTCTGCCTTGTGAAGATTATGCTGCTGTAAGGCAACTTTTTAGATGAATCCATGTCTCCTGTATGACAGTAACAACAGGTATTCACAGAGCCTATAATAATACTTTTTCTGGAATTATTTCTTCACCCCATAGATTGCTGGGGCTCCCCTAAATGACTTTCGTGTCTGTTATAGCTTGCATCTGTTTAAAAATGGTGTCACAATGGTGAAGCAAAGCTGTTTCTACTCCATCACTGAATGTCCTGGAACTGGTGTCTGCTTTGACCATTTCCACTCTACTGCTAATGTTAAAATCATAGCAACACTAGAAATTCATCATGTGCAGTCTCAAACAAATTTCATTTGTGGGAAAGGTCTTTTACCATGAGTGTAAGAGATGTAAACAGTGGATGGTGACATGTTGTGCCACTTCTCCTTTCCATCTCTTTTTTTCTTTGGGTACCCGTTGACATTACAGGCCATGGACTTAAATGTATGTATTTTTTTCTTTCTCTTTTTTCCTTCTTCCTGGTCTGCTAGTTTCTATGTTTCTGTTTGTGTCTGGAACAAAATAGTACCTGTTTTATTTGTGGATTCCAGTCTTATTCACAGATTGCTCTGTCCACATGCCTTGGCAGTTATCATGCCATATATGTGCTGCTTTTTTTCAGTGCTGAACCTTACCTGTCACTTTTATCTGTAACAACGTTTCCATAACAAGCACTGGAGTGCTGTGGAGGATGCATATATTACTTCCTTTCACTGTCATTCTTCCTCCTGACGGCTCATATCAGGTAGAGCACTCATCCTGGCTACCTACATCCTCCTCCCCCCATCCTTCTAAGTGTTAATTTACCAAACAGGCACACTTCCACCCATGGAACAGAAGCAGGTGTTTGCACTGATGGATGGCAATAGGATTCATCTGCTTTCAACAGATGCAGTTATGCATCACCCTGCTGCTCCCAAACTGCCCTTTTAACCCCTTCATATACTCAGTCAGATTGCCAAATATTATCGTATACCTTTGATTGATTGATTGAGAGGAGAAAGATGAAGGAAAAAAGATACATAGACATGGTTGAACACCAGTTTACTGCCCAGGATAACTACTCTCCATACTGATGCCAGTCTGAAGGAACTAGCATTTCAACTTTCACCAGCTCTTCTTCAGAGAAAGTGGAGAGACATTTCTTGCATTGTTCATTTGGATCTCTGATCAGATCTATGATCACCCTACTAGAACACTTCTGTCATCTTTCTAGAGGAAGCAGCCTTTCCTGAAGGTATCAGATCAAGCTGTTTAGCAATATTTTGCTTTACTGTATCTGTCACATAGATTCTTTAATCAAAAGATAATCTCAATTATTTTCTACAATATCATTATTCATTTGGGATGATACCGTAACATAGAAAATCATGATTTTAAAATCAGGAGTTTGTATAAATCATCTGCATTAATTTTTAATTTCATTAGAGTGTATAATTTGCAATACTACTGGTGAATAAGAAATCTGTTCAGTGTATAAACAAGAACACCAAGTATGAAGGCCTCATTTTAAGAAAGCGAACTAATAGTGAAGAAAAAATAAATGAGAAATATATGATTTTTGTGGTTTTATTTCACGTATGATATCTTTGTAAAAATTTTTTACCAAAAGGGAGATTATGCAAAAAAAGTTAAATGTTGTGTTACTTGCTGGTGTTTAACCTAAGATGTATGTGCACCACTTATCATTTTATTTGTCTCCTTTGTACTTAGCTATCACGAAAATTCTGAAATTATACATGGAACACTGGTATAACAAAATATGATTCCACAGTCTGTCAAGTCAATATAGCACTAGATTTCCCGGTCTACCAAACTGATACGGCAATAAAATTTACTTGTGGTACCACTGCCGTACAGTGTTATACAGATCAGAGATACTTCTATTTTATTATGCTTGTCCAAGTCCAAAACAATAACCAATTTTATTACAAGAAATATCTGCCTATTTATGAACAGCGACCTATTAGTGAGATAAAAGTGCTCCTTTCGGTTGGGATAAATAAATGGTAACCTAAACTAAGAAAATCTATGTTTTCACATCAAGCAATGGTTAAAAGTCAGATTCCAGTAAGTCAAATACTCATGTTAGTGCGTCTGTACCCAAAAGCTAGTCCCTGTCAACTGAGCCAGGTTAGTACAGCTGAGTTGAGGTGTGCAAAGCATTCACTGACTTTGGAACATTTTTTAAAAAGCTTAGGAGATAATTTATTAAAGGTCTGAGCTTGGTGAGATGTGAGCCCAGCTATGCTGCTTTGAACCTCAGCCATCTTTCTGCCTATGATTGGATTTTAATGCAAGATTTTATTAAGAATGAAGGATTTGTTTGCAGGCTGACAGCCAATGTTGCGGATTTGGGGAGTTCCTTTGGTTTTGGGGTTGAAATCTAGAAAAAGCAATCACTCTTCAAAGACATTAAACAGTGTGTTTGAATTCAGGAAACTGAATAATTATTTCCCTTCTAGCCTATGAGATGTAGCTGGAATAGATTTTTCGTTTCTCCCAAGTGGTTCCTCTGCTCAAAGCACGGCTTTGTTTAGTATTTCTTACTGTTATAATTTTGACAATTTTTGTTTATTTGTTTTCAGCTAGTGGGTTGTCACTGTACTTCAGAAGGAAGTAGCTAGTCACGGCTTGACAACAGGAATATTATAGACTGCTTTCTAAGGGTGGGCTAAAGAAAGCCAGTCTGAACTTTCTCATTTCTGTCACTCAGCAGGCAACAACTGTATTTGCAGCTTATACTTGTGATTCAGGTCACATGTAATTTGAATTTAGATCTATTGACATTATGATTATATAAGATGATGTTCTCCTCCCTGGTTAGCCTTTTGCCTGTCTTCAATCTGTTTCTGGTTATACGGTGGTCACTTGAATGGGCAAAACAATTCCAGAAAGGTTCTTTTGCATGTATGTCTGTGAGGTAAAAAGCAAACAATCTTGGGGATCAGGAAGAGGGAAATCAGTTTATAAGCAAGAATCACTGTATCTGGGTTTATCTCTGAAAGGATGGGGCTGTACAAAGAACATTAAATGAAAAAGGCTGGTAACATTCTTCTGAATAATATCTATCTTCTATTTTCCTTCTGTTCTTTCTCTTCTGTTCTACCCAGTTAGAAAGTCTCCATTTTTTTTCCATTTCTCCCCATAACACCACTGATTGAGTTTCCTATTATTTCTTTTCCATTTGCCTTATTCCCCTTTTGTCTCCTTGGATTGCCTTTGGCATTTTTATCTGTCACTCTAGTTTTTCATTTGTGTGCTCCAGCACACAAACACAGGCACCTGCACATCCACAGGCATACAGAGACACAGAGACACAAACACATTCACATGCTCAGTTGCTCTCATTCTCACCGGTAGCCCTGTCTAGGAGGCCACCGATTCCTCTTTCGGTTCTCTCTGATTACACAAGAGATTCAACCAATGTCTAGGAACTTAATTTGACATCACTGGTTTTAGTTTTGTCATATTTTGCCTTGGAGGTGTTTTGGTTCTGTTCTTATTTTCTTTGGCCAATGCTAATTTTTCACTATTTCTGCCTCTGGTTTTCCATTTGTCATTTCATTAAATTACTTAAAATGAGAGATGTTTTGATGGGCCATTGAAGAATGTAAATGGTGCAAAGGTTTAAAGGAACATTGTTGCTCTGAAATTGCAGGTCATCACCTACTCTCTCATCCTCTTTTCTATTGAGGAAGAGCAGGCAAGAGATGCAAAAAAAGCCTGCTCACTCACACTCTCTCTTTCTCTCAGAATATATAGCTTATGTTATGTCTATGCTACTGTGAAGAGGAAGAGGTAATATCTGTAAATTGCTAGAAATGTGATTACTTCTAAATAACCATGACTGTGTCATACCTATTGCTCAAATAAGCCTGGTACTTGGGCTTCCTTATTGCTTTGTGGATACTATCTTGAATTAAGCCTTGAATATAGGCATGCTCCACAGTATAGATGGGCTTACTGTTCACAGCAAGAGTGGGATTTGATTAGATTTTTGTATCCTTATACACTCACACTAAAGGCATATGTGCATACATATACACTGAATCTTTTGATAACCGCTGCAGTTCTTCAGCAGGTTATAGAGCTCTTGACTAGAAGACAACCCCAAAACTCTGCATTGCAATGTTATTATTTCTCCAAGCTACACACTCACTGAGTGTTCTTGTTTCCACTAATGACTAGAACTGCTCCTCTGCTTTAAACTCTTCTCTGCCACTGTTTCCTTTCCAAAAAAACCTGTGAATTATTGTGCTTTCTGGCTTCAGTAAGAGATGCTCTTATAAAACAGTTTAGATGATAGTATACTTCTGTGAAGTTCTTATGCAAATATTTGAAGGGCTGGTTGGCCTGGTCCACTATGGTGGTTCTATTCCTGCACTGAAGGCAGAATGGAAAGGCCACATGTTTCCTTGTTACTTCAGTAAAGTATATTTTATTGCTCTGTGTTATCTTCTTATTATGCATTTGTAAAGCTCTTTGGGTGACTAAGTTGTTTGCATAACATGTTATAACATAACATGCACTTGGGGCACAACAACCCTGTGCAGAGCTACAGACTAGGAGAAGTCTGTCTAGAAAGCTGCCAGGAGGAGAAGGACCTGGGGGTGTTGGTTAACAGCCGACTGAACATGAGCCAGCAGTGTGCCCAGGTGGCCAGTAAGGCCAATGGCATCTTGGCCTGTATCAGAAACGGCGTGACCAGCAGGTCCAGGGAGGTTATTCTCCCTCTGTACTCGGCACTGGTGAGACCGCACCTCAAATCCTGTGTTCAGTTCTGGGCCCCTCACCACAAGAAGGATGTTGAGGCTCTGGAGCGAGTCCAGAGGAGAGCAATGAAGCTGGTGAAGGGGCTGGAGAACAGGCCTGATGAGGAGCTGGGTTGTTTAGCCTGGAGAAGAGGAGGCTGAGGGGAGACCTCATTGCTCTCTATAACTACCTGAAAGGAGGTTGTAGAGAGGAGGGTGCTGGCCTCTTCTCCCAAGTGACAGGGGACAGGACGAGAGGGAATGGCCTCAAGCTCCGCCAGGGGAGATTTAGGCTGGACATTCAGAAAAAATTTTTCACAGAAAGGGTCATTGGGCACTGGCAGAGGCTGCCCAGGGAAGTGGTTGATTCACCTTCCCTGGAGGTGTTTAAGGCACGGGTGGACGAGGTGCTAAGGGGCAAGGTTTAGTGTTTGATAGGAATGGTTGGACTCGATGATCCAGTGGGTCTCTTCCAACCTGGTTATTCAAAGATTCTATGATTTTTGGAAATAATTCTCCCATCACAAAGGATGTGTATGAAAGTGTGATTGTGGCTACCAGTGGACTGTAGCATAAATGAACATTTCAGTCATAGAAGGAGATTGAATATGCTAGCCAGGTGAAAATTTTTACAACATTGTTGTCTCCTAGCAGTTGTTGTTAATGTAGGTGAACTGCTAGAGAACTGCATGGCTTCTGTGCACTCTGGGAGCATGTTGTGTCTACCGAGTGTACAATGCTTAAGTCTAAAAGTGATCAGCCTCGCTATCCAGGGGCTTTTGCAAACAATGCTCATTGCAAAACAAATTCTTCATCAAATAAGGCAAAATCTCAACTCTTCTCTGAACCACAGTGGCTGCTGTATCAGGAATGTTGTTAAGTTTGTAGCTTTTGGATTAAGAAGGCCCTTTACTTATTGGGACCAATAAACTTCTCTGAATGGCTAAATCCTGAATTATCGAGCCTTATTCTCCTGCTCTCCAAGAAGGGTCACTGGTGTAGGCCTCCTTGCATCTTCAGTGTAAAAATGTGTCACTGTGGGTGGTCACTCTCTCAGCTACTCTGCACCGGCTTTGTAGAAGTCATGGCCTATTGACACTGAGAATGTCTCTACCTTCCCTTTGTAGGAATCTGAATTTAAGCCATGTGGTATTTGTATAGACAGTTAATGGTTTAACTAGTAATTCACCTTTTAGGATGAATTAAATCTAAAATTACAAGTTTGTAGGGATTATCTTTAATTACTTTAATGTGATAAAGCACAGTCAAGTTTAGGATCTCTATGCTGTACACTGGCATATTTGTTAATAAGTACATACATGATAATAGATCTAAAATCTGAGTATTTTGATCATGATAATAGCATTTTCTGACATATATAGTATGATGGTGGTGTGTGAATAAATTAAAATACTTTCACAGGATTTTTTCAAGCTTAGATAAAGCGTTTCATCTCACAAATATTTTATAATTAACTAACACTGAAGACAGGCAAACTTTCAGCAATTTGTTTTGCATGACAGGACAGAATACAATTATTTTATACCCTAATAAGGAAAGTAGATAAGCATCAACATGCAGAGGCGAAGAGTCATAGAATTTCACATGTTAAAAATAACTAACTTCAGGTCATATTCTGTCAAATGAACTTTGATTCTTCATTGAATTGTGCAGGTAATCAATATCTTTTTACTCATCACACCATAAAAGCATTTTTTAATGCAAATATTAATGAATGCAAAATCAAGATTTAAAAAATGACCACATTTGCATTTTTTAATTTTTGCTGACTGTTGGCAAGAGCAGACAATTCACTATCCATGGAATAAAGTAAACTTGGGGTCAACATGAGAGATTTAAATCAGCATTCTTCCTGCAGCTGTGTATGCCAGCCTTGTACTTCATGCTGCTACTTGAATGCACAAGGCACAGAGGAGTCCTGTGTACTGTGTAACTTTATCCAGGAATCACTGTTTGGAGCTAATGTGGTATGCTGAAAGAAACATTAATAAAGTAAAGGAGTTGTCTTCATGACCTTGTTTAGACAGTGGCAGAAGAACCACAAAATCTCACTGACAGGCTATTACTTCTCTACTGTCGTGATCTGAAGCACTTTCATTTTATTGGGAAGAGTTGGTTGCATCCAATTTATGCACATGGCTGTTCTGTGAAACAGATTTCTGTTACCTCTGGTCTCTCTGGTGAAGCATACATCTCTTTTGAAACTTAAACTGATGAAGAAGAACTGAAGGTGTGCACAGAGTCCCAGGAGGTCAGCAGGTCTTGGGGGGAATCAGCACAACATAAGGAGATGGAGAATTGCAGCGTGATAACTTATGGCATGTTTTTCTGCACACATACTAATGTGCAGATCAGAACAGCCTTCTGACATCACACACAGATGCCAAATAATTGTATGCACTGTTAAACTTAGGAGTCAAATAGTTCAATGAAGGCATTTGTTTGAGGTACTAGGAGCTGAAGTGATACATTATTGGTCACAGTAGTCACTTGTCTTGATGGCGACAAAGGTCTGCAGGGGGCATGAATGGATCAAGGGGAGCTGATGTGCCAACAGGAGTTGTCCATTGTGCTTGGTATGGTAATTGTTTCCTGTTGTCTTTTTCTTCCAAATATCAGTCTCTTTCTCATTTTATTATTTGTTCCCTTCTAATATGATTCTTCCTCAATTCTGCTTCTTTTCTCTGTTTGAGGCAGAATGTTCCTTCCCCCTCCTACCCTTGCTTTTTGTTGGTTGCCTTTCAAATTATTCTGCAAATACATGTAAACACCCAGGACTTTTGAGAAGATCCAAACTAGTACCTCCATCTAGCCCCAGAACCAGGCTGAGTTTCGTGTATTCTCCTCTGTTTTATCCTGGTTTATTTTATCTCTTTCTTCTGCATTGCTTTAAATTGTGCACCAAGGAATTCCAAGTCTTTATTTAATGATTCAGCAGAGCTGCTCTCTGAACTCACAATAAATTTCACTGAGCATCTGTGAGTCTAAATTTTGTCTTGTTTTGAATTCTTCAACTTGCAGTGCATAGTTTTATAGCACTCTTAGATTCATTTAATCTTGTGTAACACATGAATGATCCCACTCACTCTAAAGGCCACATGCTTGATTTGGTAATTACTATGGGCTTGTCTCTGACTAATTTGTTTTCATCTCTTTGTTCCTTTTCTGTTACTTGTTTATTTCATAGGATCTTCCTGTATCTTATCTCTCATATCCAGTTCCTATTGTTATTTACTGCTCTCCTCTTTTAAACCAGAAGTTTGAATTCAGTAGTTGTTCTGCTTTAAATATTTTTTTCTTTTAATGCTAAACTCACAATTTGTTTATCGATTTTTATCCCTAAGAGGCCATCAAAAACATTACCTGTACCCTTTCACACATGATGTCTTTGCTCCTCTAAGACTGTCTCTAAGGATCTAGTAGCTCGGTGAAGTTTTGAGTCAAATGTCAAGGCAACAACCAGGTAGATGTTAGACACGCTTATGAGAAATCATGAACTTTACTGGCTCCAATTCTTCAAAAATCCTCTCTTCAAGCTCTGTATCCTGTACATAAGAAAAGATCCTTCCCCTCACCCTGTTATTGCCTTCAAAAGCATTTGACCTGGTCTTGTGGGTGCACGCGCGTATGTGTGTGTGTGTATGTGTGGGAATAAGACATTCCCATGGCTGTTTACCAGGCCTACAGACCTGAAATGCAGGGCCACCTCCAAGTGTCCTGGATTCCCTTCTGTGTTGCAGCCCCTAGCATTAGAGAAAGCTAAACATTTCTGAAAAGTTGGTTCAGAAGATATATGCAGAGACCACCTTGTGATATGCATGTAGCTGGAACCGTAACCTCCTGCAAAGGTCTCTTCCTTCAACTTGTTTTTCTCTCCTTCCTCTTACCTTCTCCTCTCCTTCCTTCCTTCTTCCTTCCTTACCTTCTTCCTTCCTTCCTTCCCTTCCTTCCTTCCTTCCTTCCTTCCTTCCTTCCTTCCTTCCTTCCTTCCTTCCTTCCTTCCTTCCTTCCTTCCTTCCTTCCTTCCTTCCTTCCTTCCTTCCTTCCTTCCTTCCTTCCTTCCTTCCTTCCTTCCTTCCTTCCTTCCTTCCTTCCTTCCTTCCTTCCTTCCTTCCTTCCTTCCTTCCTTCCCATCTCTTAATCTCTTCCTTTTCAAATCCAGCTTGAGACTTAAAATGCTCATGTTATGTCAAAAGTCAGAAGTTTCAAAAGACCTCTGTATATATCCAGAAGGACAGTGAATTTCTTGAATTGATAGCAGTGTATTGGTAGAAAGACAGATCAGTTTTTGTAAGTTAACAAAGCCTGCAGAGCTAACCAAGGTTGCAGAGAAAGTGTAATATTCCTAAAAATCTTCTTCTGATCCTTGTTCCACCTCTCAGGACATGCTTACCTGAATTCTGGGTTATTCTGCTTTGTGCCTCAGCTGTGTGCATCAAGATGTGCGATATTCAGGGCACTGAAATAGACTATCATTTGTAAGAGACAAAATGTCTGCTGTAGCAGAATGAGTTTTGCAGTCCTGAGCATGTAATTTTGTCTCGAGCAAAGTGATCTTTAAGACGTACAAGTGTAGCATGAACTACATGACAACTAGGACAGTAAGACCTTATTTTGAAAATGGAAAAGCTTTTCATGCAGAGGCTATGAGGGAGTGTGAAGTTTGTGACATGATGATTCAGGTGCAATTGAATAACTGAGCAGTCTTCTAGTGAACATCTTAATTTGAGATATGTTAAATCTCAAAAATTAAGATCACAAAAATAATGGAAAGTCTTCCCTGTCAAAATTTTTATCAAGCTGACAGTCATTTTGCTGAGAATAATTAGTGTAATTTCAATGTAATGAAATGATTTTAATTGAAGAAAACAAAATGGAGCTGTGAAGAAAATAATTAATTTCTGATTTTTTCCTCCTTTCTTCTACACCCCCTTCTCCCTCCTTAGCTGAGGAGATAAACAGGAAAACCAAATGATATTTATTTTAATTTCTTCTGATTTGAAAGGAAGTCAATATTGGCTCAAATTGATGAGAAATACTTTTTAGTATGAATCACAGAATTGAAAAAATCAGTACATTAAAACATTAATATATTTGCATAATTTCATATGCAGATTTTCCCAGTGAAAATCTTTCAAGAGCCCTGCTCAAATTCTAGCTTTTCCAATGCCTTCAGAATGTCTTCTGCCCATTTTGCAGGATTAAAGAGGAACAGTTCTAAGGATGGCCAATCCCATAATCCCTTGTGACCTATCTGAAAACCTTGTGACCTATCTGAAGATGTTGACTTGGATGCTTGGTGAGTTGTATATATGACAGAGCATGACTTCAAATAACATGCTGTGACACACTTTTCTGCCAGACAAACTCTTTGCTGAGGCTGCATTTTGGGATCCTAATGATGGTTTTGGCAAATTCTTGGAAGCAAAATACATGCACATAAAAAGGGAAGCAGAGGAAAAGAGGTCCTTTACTAAACTAGCAGTATTGAATGGATCTTTTTTTACTTGTGGAGTTCTTGTTCTTTAAATCAGTAATATCTCAATGTTCCAGGGTATCCTGTGGTCTACATCAAAATTTGGAAAGTCCTTCAAGGACTGTCCTGGTCATTTGGAGAGACTGACAAGCTGCAGTTTTCAAGGCTTCTTTCGCTTCAAGTTATGGCCAGTCAGATTGGTTTTGTACTTCTGCCCAAAGCAATGCACTACAAAAATAGTTCTTTATGTCTCTTTTAAGTATTTGTCTCCAAAAATAGTTATCCAGGAAGTTTGAAATACTTCTTGCCATGGCTATAAAATATATGGAATCATAGAATTGTATAAGTTCCTAGTCTGGGCAGGAAAGGAAATACACAGCAAGATGTATTTGGGATTCATCTTCTCCTTCTCTTTATGTTTGCATCAGTACTTCTGTTCTGCTTTGAATGTGGCCAAATGCTCAGACCTAACAAAATTCCTATAGCGTCTCTATTGCTTGTTGTTTGTGAAAAGTCCTTTAAGAGCATCTTCCCAAAGAAGACGTCTGGCAGCTTGTAAGAACAAGCCCTGCTCCCACCTCCTGTATTCTTACTTCACTTTGGGTCATGTGAGACACTTCCCTCCAGCAGTACATCCTGTTCTTGGAGAAAACAAGTCCTCAGCTTCTCAAGGCCACTGGTATTGTTTTGTCTCTTGCATAGGGAGCTTGCTCTTCCAACCAGACTTCCTTGATGTCCTTCTCTCATTGAGGAAGCCGAAGAACTCCATTTGTGAAAGGCTGACAAGCCCTGGCATAATTGGAGACACCAAACAAAGGTTAGTGTGGGTGGAAATCATGAGTCATTTCTATGACTAAGAAACTAGTATAAACTACCCCTTCCTGGTAATCTAAATTTACTAAGGTCATTGGCTGCCTAATGAATCAGTGTCTCAATGAATCCAAGTGTAAATCTTGTGATGTTAAACACACACACACACACAAATATCAGGTAAAGGTAAAGATATAGTTCTCTGTGAACTAATTAAGGATTAGGTCTTTATTCCTGCCTATGCTATCAGAATGTGTTTAGCTGGTACTGCTGATATGGCGCTTCTGTTCCTAGCTGTTTCCTGCTATTGATGCTGGACTTAGACAGCCAGCACTTAGAAGCCACTAAAATGCCTTCAATGGTCTTTGAAAAGACTTTTCTGGCCAAAGCCAGAATAGAGGAGGTTCCTCGACTTTTGTGGTCTAAAAGAGAATGGACTCAATAACCTCCGAACTACTCTTGAGATATTTCTGTCCTTATTAGCAGAATATTAATCAACAACAGGGAATTTAGAAAGTGGCTTAACTTCAAAGGCCATGCATTGGTGTAGGCACAACAGCTGTATCTGAATGCAAAAGAAAACTTCACCAACAACATAAGCTAGTATCAAGCACTGGTGCTGTGGACACAGCCTGCACTTAGCAGACTGCAGATCATAGATCTATTATAGAGGCCAATTGCTGTCCTTAAGAGTTGATGACTTTGGCAGTAACTGGTGGATCAAGGAGAGGGCACACTTCTAAAGAATGATTTGCCAGATCCTTCTGTCTGCTGTTGCCCAAATCACAGCTCAGTTCTGACCTCTGTCAGCCCTCTTAAAAATGACAGCTGTAAGTACACTCCCACCATGGAAATGCTGAACTTGGTGCTTGGTTGCATTCAGGTTTTCAAGTATATTTTCCCCCTTCCTGCCTGCATCGCTCTATCTTGCTAGCAACCAGGTGATGTAACAAACTCTTAATTCATGTGTGGTCACAAAATGAAGTCAACAAGTCATTTAGGGAGATGAAGTGGCTGCCTCTGAGTGGCAGCAGAGCCTGTAGGAACAGCCCATATCCTTCCAATTATCAAGTAGGAGTGATGGAGCTGGCCTGTTGGGAGACACCTGAGACCTCTTGTGTAGAAGATGAAAAACATCTTGCTCTGAGTGTCTGGCATCCAGGAGAGGAAATGGACTTGGGTTTATGGCATGGGTAGCAAAAAACCAGGAGGTCAGATTATGGAAATGCCTTTAAAGTGATGTTTGTTCTCTTGCAGTTTTCAAAACAGCTGATAGATCTTTCTTTAGAAAGGACTCAGCTGACTAACTTGGCAGAGGACCCCATAGATTCTTATCTAGCTCTCACCAATAGTGAGGACTAAGTGTTGGGTGTCAGGCTGCAGTCTTTACTTTTAAAAAGCAGGAAGTCTTGACTGCTCTCCAGGATCCAGCTTTAGATTCCCAGACCTACAGATATTTTCAGATATATGGGAATTATGAATACTTTGTAGAAAGAGGTTCAAGTAAAGGACTTGAAAGGATGCAAAAAAGTCCCCACATAAACAATAACATACTATCCAACAACTATTGTGTTTATGACAATCTTTTCTGTCTTTGTATGTGTGTGGTGCCCTTGTATTCATTGTGATCTTTTAGCTGGGTTCATATTTATTTGAGGTATGCTTTGAGTGATACCTTTATTGGGAGTTCATAGAATGCAACTCTGAGTAGTATAAACATCTATTCTGCTTGGTAGAATTTTACTTATTGTATACATTATTGGGTGGAATATTTTGTTTAGTTTGCTTACAATGGTAAGTGCTCTTCTTTCCAGGGTCACCACAAATGCTTTTGACTTCTGATTGCTTCAGTTGCTGGCACAGCTCATTGTGACTTCATGTCCAAAACTGTATGCCCTGTTGGGCATGCTGTAAAGCAGTTTTGTTATTGCTGTGGAACAGAGTACATTCAACATATCTCTGACTGAAACATAAAAGGTGGTTTTGAAGTTATTTTTTTCCCTTTTTCCTATTAAGCAGCTCTTCCTTTGTGCATGTTTGTCTATGTGTTTGTACATTTGTGTGTGCAATGTGGATATTAGATCCACATTGGCTACTTAGCAACTGTCTACAGCTTTGAATGTATAAAACTGTGATTGAAAACTGGTAACCACAGAGATTTGCAGCTTACAGGTAAGAAACTGAGGCATGGATAATTTAGAAACTAGATTTTCTCCATTTTGAGACATGAATTTTGAATGAGGAACTGATACTCAGAAAACTGCATAGCACTTTTTATAGGATATCTTGAATAGCAAACAGTAATAAGAGTAAATGTTGAATCAAGCAGCCCTGTGTTATGGTATCCTGTTACTGAGACACTAGTGATGTGTACTTACATATTTGTATATGCAAAACTGGGCAGGGCTAATTTTAACTGGGGATCCAGCCTGAAATGGCTTGTTCCTTGTTGGTGAGTCTTATCATTTTCTTCTGACATCTGAAAAGTCTCCTTAGGTTTAAGAGAATCAAAATATTCAGACTTCTAAGTTAGCTGCCTATTATTGTCTATCCTAGCATTGAAGGATCAACCTTGACATCCTCATCGAGCAGGGCTGCGTGTCAATATGCTGTCCAAATGTTCAGCAAAGCTTGCAAGATAAGATTGGGTGGTGACTATATATCAGACACGGAAATTTAAAGTGTTGCTGGTCCAGGTTATTTGCCTCTTTGATTTGCATTTAGTAACTGGATTACTCCTAAATTTGTAATGCTTAGGTTGGATACAGACACATGTATAGAGTAAAGGAACAGAACTTGTGCCATCCCTTCCCATGTTTTCATTCAAAAATCTAATCTGTATTCATGGAAGCAATTTTGTTGACCTTACCCAGACAAGGCCACACAAACCCAGGCAAGAAGATGAAAAGATGGTCCAAAGTAGCCATGCTCTAATTGTGCTTTCACCAAAAACCACAATTAGGGGTAGCCTGAATCAAACCTCCTCAACAGTGTGTTGATGGCTGCTTGAGGATAGTCTGAGTTCAGTTAATACACTGCAGTGTTAGAATTACCAAGTGATTTTTAAAATTAATTTCAATTAATAAGCACCTATTACAACAACTCTGAATGCAGTTAGCCTGAAGACTGCCTGTGGAACAGCCTGAAAGTGGATATGAAAAGAAGTGAAGATGCTGTTGGACAACGTCAAAGCAATGACCACAAGGATCCCTCCATTGCAAAATGTTCTAAGATTCTAAGGAAAATAAATAAATTCTTACAGGGAGCCGACTTAAACATGCCTTGATATAAAGAATTTAGATTCATGATTTTTAAACACTGAAGAAAAAAATCATGTGTGCAATGTTGTTACAAGATTTCTCCCACAGCACTTAACTCAGACATATTTTATCATATGCATTAATACATAAGAAATCACACAGAGTGGTTTATATTTAGTAGAAAACGGGAACAGAAAATTATGATATGTGCAGAATATGAGAGGATTGAACTTCTTCTGGGCCATTGGATGTTAAAACCTTCTGTCTCCATAGTGGTTTGCCAGAATTCCTTACTCCAACAACAGACAATGAACTAGATTGTGATCCCATAGAGCTGAATTCCTCCAAGCAAACTGCGGGAATGGATAACATGCCACACTCCAGCTCTTGGTGCAGTACTTGCTACTCAAAATTTTCTAGAGTGTAGACATGCCCTATTTTATGACATTAAGCTATTCAGGTATTTGAGAAAAGTCTACACACTAGAGAGGTGCATTTGCATCAGGAAGGATATGGGTCATGAAAAAAGAGGGACATCAATGACCATTGAAATAAAAGAGAGAAACAGGCAACAGGAATTTCATAGCTGCTCGAGTTATTTGCCAGTGAGAGTTGTTGCTTGGTGGGAGCTATTCTCCATTACAGGGAAGGACAGAACAGCAGGAGGGTCAGCGCTACCAGTTCGTATGCAGTTTTGGGCATCTTACTGGCTAGAACCTCTGCATATGGGACAGGATTATCTCCTGGTATCCCAGGTATGTGGCAAAAGTCTGAGAGAACACAGTCACAACTGAGGCAGTCTCTGCAAAGACTGGTAGATGTTTCCAGGGTTTGGTGAAAACTGTGTTTTCTGATGAAAGTTCTTGCAAGAGATGAAAGAAAAAAAACTGCCTTGCTGACACGTCATACAGTCAACTGGCTGTCATCTGAATATATGTTGTGCTGAGGAAATAGACCTGAGGTACAACAGGAGGCACTAAAGCCCTGAAAATTTGCTTTCAGAGATTTGGCAAAGTGGCCACACAGAGAACATTACCAGGTACTAGACCACCTCTCCTCTTCCTGCTGTGTACACAATGTGCATGGATGCTAAAAGTGATGCTTACCCTCTTGGTTTTTATTTGCTGGGGTCCCTGCAGAACTTTTCAAAAATATGGAGGACTGACCAAAGTCATATCGGTCACTTCCACTAAAAAAGTTCATCATCTTTCCCAGAAAATTGCTCAAAATATACAATTAATTTGCGTGTGTGTGAATAGTTGTATTCAGTGTAGTCATAGTGTTCAACAATAATTCTCAGGGTGTGGAAAGACAATTACTTGCAATAAGGAACCAGTCAGAAAAGCAGTAAGTGCTCAAGGATGAAATTTCTCTTTATGGCTGATGTCTGACTGTACGAACTTGAAAATAACTGGGTATGTCAAAAGATTAGCCGGATACCCAATTGAACTCTGACCCAATCTATGTCAGGGACAGCTTTTTCTTAGTGTTTCAGCTGTGCAAGTCATCCCATGGAGAAGTGGCACACATGTTGTCTGTGCTGCTGGTACCTGATTAAGACACATACTTTCTGTGGTCACAATACATAATGACACCTTAAATGGGATGAAATAATGCAGCAAATAACCCTTTCTGTTAGCAACTAAACCTGATATCCCTCCCCAGAAGCTAACATTTTGGGTGGTCTGCCTCTCAAAGTGGGCACTAGAGACTCAAGAAAATCCAGCTGCTCCATGGAATCTGATCTCCTGTAAGATCTGGGTCCACATCCCTTCATGGCTGTCACTATACTGTGAATTGCAGGCTTAAGAGCTGGCTCATATGGGATGAATCCTGTGAGATCTCTCTTTTTGGGAGCACTGCTGCACCATGCTTAGAAAGAGCTGAATTTGGGGTGGCTCCCAAGGAACTTGTATATAGTGTGGTCAGTTCCCTCCCTGGGCCTGACCCCTTCAATTCACAAGACAGTGGCTTTGTGTTTGTGTTGGAGTGGCAAAGCCAGCTGCTACTTCTTTCTCCAGCAGCCTCTGAGTTCTTGCTGTGGCTCAACCTATAGCTGCCTGGCAACATCTTGGGGAAGATGTGAACCTGGAGAACAGAAAGAGCCTTGATTAGTCTTAATGGACAGTTTAGGCCTTCAGGGTGTGGTGACCTTCAGCCGTGAATCATGCTCTTGTTTTCTCTAGATGGTCTATCTGCTACTAAAAGCTTAGTGAAAGACTAGCTTCCCCTATTTTCACCATAGGGCTACTCAAGCTAAAACGAGATGTTTTTGTTTCAATGGGCATGGCAAAGTCATGGTCCTGTTCTGCTCTGGTGTAAAGTAGAAGAGATGCCACTGAAGTGTAAGAGTTGGGACTGAAAAGTGTTTAGCTGCAGTTCAGTCTGATTAATCTTTTTGGCATACGCACCCTCCATTTATCTCCTTTAATACCTTAGGCTGAATCTGTGAGCTGAACTTCAACAGAAGTCTCTCGTCCTCAGAGAAAGCACTTGTTGTGACTGGACAATGAAGGCTGGCAGTTTCCAAAGGCGATGCAAACCGCAGAGGCAATCCCTTGATGACGAGAGACCAAGGAAGATTGCCAGGTGGCTGTTCATTGCAGCAGGAGGTTTAGCCCACTGCAGTAGGGCTGACCTAGTCCTGCTGGAATGAAGACAATGTTGCTCATTGATTGAGTGAAGGCCATTGAAGTGTCTGAGACAAAGGAAGCATTAATTAGTACAGGGATATGTGAGAAAGGCTGCAGATTTCAGAGTGAATGGGAGGGGACAATGGTTTCTACAAAGCACTAGAAAACTAAACACAAAGAATTACAGACAGGCCAAAAATTGGTCTCCAAGCCCATGCAGATCCATCCCACTCCTACATACACACAGGAGATGTGGGGAAATGCACTTCTCCATGGAGAAGGAAAGGACGTGTGTGAATAGAGCACAGAGCTAGTTTTTGCAGTGCTCTGTCATAGTCAGCAGGCAGAAGCTGTTGTCAGTGGTGGGATACAGTGACCTGGTGCTGTGTGGCTCCTCTCTGTGTCAGTCCTCAGCAGGTCACGCTTGGGTCCCACCACACGGGCAGCTGGTCTGGTCCAGCCCTACCCGGAACTCTTGCTAGCTTCTGTCTGCCTGGTGCTAGGACAAAACACTGGGGCAGGATGTTGGGATAAGACCAGGTGTGGCTTTCATCTTGATTGACTTTCCTTATTCTGAGACTTGATCTGCCATCTGGTTGTGTACCAGCCTTGAGTCTAGCAAGCAGACAAAGCATAAGAGATGAAGCAATAGTTAAGTTAGAGGTTTTTTAATATAAAAATTACTTCCTGATGTTTTGTCAAACTCAGTTTTAATTTATGCATTTTGCAATGAACCTATTGAGTTCAGGGTGTTACGTTACTTTCTGCAGCTACAGGAAGATGTTTAAAGGCTGAGTAGTCAGTTAATTTCACCATTGACTTCAGTGAATGTTGCCAATTTCAAATAGCTGTGAGCATGGTTCAGAACTCTATTACACCAGCTCAGACTCACATGGAGGCTGCAGTATTCCTGCAAGAGCTGCACTCAGGGCAATTTGAATGGAGAGGATCACTGAGCTCCAAAAATTGTACTGTCATATATTGGAAAATGTGGTGTTTGTCAGTGTAGCAGTATCACTTTTCTGAAGTACCAAATAGCAAAAGGAAGGTCTATGAGAGACAAATCCAAGTTTAGGCAAAATTGCATTTGCTTACTATGCATCTCAGTGAGAAAAACTCCTTGAAACCTGGGAAATGGAGCTAATATAACACAAACACCCTACAGAACATGCAAAGCAAATGAACTTCACAATGCAGCTTTTCACTAGTTTCACTATTAAGACTTATGCCATACCTGATGAAGTCCATAGGTACCTTTCTGGCAACAGGTCTCGTTTTACCTGCCACATGGATCTTACTGTGTGATAGGATGTTAGAGATTTGGGCTCAGGTCAGTTTTCAGGCAGTTATTACTCTCATGGTTGGAGCATGATTTTATATATCTTTGTTGAGAAAGAGTGTTTCATGCTAGCTGCCAGGCACCAGGAAAGCTCCTTAATTGCTCTCTACAGAATCTGTTGACTAGAGAGAGCTCCTTAAGCAGTCTTGTTTGTATTGAAGGATCAAAATCACTTACAAAGAAAACAAAACCTTCTCCTCTCCTCCTACCCCCATGATGTTTCCAATTATCCTAGATTGCTGTCTCTTTCATTGACTAGTAGGTCATACAAAAGCTAGGACATATTATGGAAATAGCTTGTTAGCCCTTCCCCTGGAGTGTCTCAAAGAATTTAGACTCTGTACATGAAAACTGAAAAGTAGATTGTGCCAAAGGCTCACTGTACATTTAACAGGGAAATGCTACTCCTGTCTCTCTGAGGCCATCTCCTCTGGCTGCAGGAAATTGGCAACAGCCCAGGGGGAGGACAAGGAGCACTGTTCCCAAAGAAAGGAGGTTGGCTGGAGATTTTCCATGTGTGCTTGACAGGAGAGCACAGGTCCCATTTCAAAGGGAGCAGGAAGAGTGGTTATTCCTTCTGGATGAGGGATGAGAGCTGTGACTTGTACGAAGAACTCTCCCAATACATCAGAAACCAGCTGAAGATCAGAGATAAAGCACTGAAACCTAACATTCATTGAAGTATCTGTGGCTGCATCAAACCAAAAAAAAAGCTCTGGGATTTTCCCTGGTAGCACACGGGGAGTGGTTTATCACAGATTAGAATCATACCTCTCCCTCTAACCATAAGCCTTCACCACATCTTCTTATTTGCCACTGTTTAGATGAACACTGACAGGCACTGAAAGGAAATAGTGAAAAGAGACATGGTTATGCCACACCTGGCAAATGTCTGTGGGGGCAGAAACTTCTACAAACACTGTACGTACTAATAAATTCTCTGAATGCACCATGATCCTGTTTATCTTCATGTCTGGAAAGTCACATGACTCTTTCCAGGGCTCATTACTTTTTGTGTTTTAATGATATGCCATTGTAAATAAAATGCTACTCAAATGCTTGTAAAAACCCAGAAGTCTTTCAGAACTAGTAAATTACTCCAACTTATAATTTCATTGAAAACACTGTAAAAATAGCCATACCCTTCATATCCCAAGGAGGAGAAGCTGGTGGAGATTTATGCTTTTCCTTGAACACGTAGATTTATAACAGTGTGTAATGTACATTCATTTCATCCATATTTATAACTGCATTGATGCAGAGTCTGGTATCCATTACTTTAATCTCTGTAACTTGATCATCAGAAATTTAAACCATAATTTTTAACACATATCAAGAAGGATTTCAGTTTGATTCAAAAAAGAAGAGTATATTAAAGTCCCAGCTGCAATTAGTTATTAAAACTTGACTTCTTTGCTTAAATACATCTGTTTGTTCATATAGATTCTGTTTCATTCTGCCTTGTGCTGGGTATTTTACTTCAGGTTAATCCTACAACAACTCACTACAAAATATCTTGAGGGTAGAAAGAAAAAAATAAGCAGTTAAGGATCATATTTGGGAGAATTCCTGTAAAAAAATCTTTTACATTTTTGCAAAGTGAAATCAGAAATTGAAGAGTTAGTGACAGCATTAGCCTCTAGTCACTTAGAGTGAAGTGGAAAAAATAATTCCAGGCCAAGATCAAAGTCCCTAATTGACAGACAGCAGAAATTAAACCCAGATACCGTTTCATAAACATGGAGCAATTGACGCTTACCACATGGTTATTGTCCAGCACTAGAAAATAAAACATCCTTACTACTCAGAGTCCTGAATGGATGACCCAGAACTGGAATTACTCAGTTGCCTGGTGCTAGAAAATGGTCCATTGCTTTTCTTCTCTCATTTTGATTTCAGCCATTCTGCAGCATGAAAAAATGAAGTACATGGATTGTTAGGAAATGGTACATTAAAATGAACATCCGTTACTGTTGTTATAGAAAACATCCTTTATTTTCTCATCTTTGGGCCCATATTTTCTATTCATACTGGAGGTAAACATCAGTAATTCTACAAATTTCAGTGGGTTTAATTTGGACATAGCCAGGAATACAATCTTACATGAAACTGATGGGAAGAGGATGCTGTCTATGATCTTATAAAAGCATTGAGTATGCAAACTTCATGCTTTCTGAGGGATGTAAATGACATTTTTCAGAATAATTTTCCAAGCTTCTTTTTCTTCCTCTGCCTTCCTCATTGTTTTGCTCCTTTCAGCACCATTAAGTTGTGTGACTACAAGTAATGGAAATGAGGAGACCATACAGGAACTAGTTGCTGAAACCTCTGTATTATTGGGACCAGCAAGATGATTTTTTTCACTGAAAGCTACAGTATATGAAAATGATCACTGAAAATAAATTGATGTTTAGAAAGAATTTTTGATTGCAAACTTTGCTTACTTTTTTCATACTGTCCTCACTCCTCATCCAGATGAGTTATCAGTTGAATAAGGTCTAAAAAATTTGCCTGCTGGGCTGGCTGTTAAATTATTTTCCTTAGATAAGAAGCAGAAAGACAAAGAACTTAAAATGTATGACATGAAAAAAAAGGAGAATGCCTTGTTGCCTTGTTGTGAAATACTGTTTTTGTTTGAATAATGTTATTGTTTTCTTTAGAATAACTTCTACACTTAAGTGTGGTACATGCAGAAGCAGCTTATTTGATTGATTTGATACAGAGAATGTCTTTTTTAGAGTTTTTCAAGGTTTATTACTGTAAGAGAAAGAACTTGACCACCATTATGCCAAAAAAAGAAAAAGTGTTCCATGACCACATTAGTCTTACTGCATGAGGGTTAGACTCAACATGGATCACTGAAGAGACGTTGAAAATTAGAACACACAGAAAAAATATTGGGCCTTCTGTATTTAAACTTCAATGCGTTTCCTCCACAGTTCATTAGATGTAGTGGCTGGCTGAATTCAGAGCTAGACATGCCCAAAATAAGGTTTTACAGAAGTAATGTTCTGTTTCAGATGTGTCTTCAGCTGCAATGCAGTTGCCCTTCTCAGCTGCAGGTACAGAATAAAACATCAGCAGGGAAGATGTATCTGGTCACTTTTAGAAACGTGGGAGGTATGCTGGGACTCTATAAAGTTCCTATTTTCTATTTGATTTGGAGAAGTTCCAAGAAATTCATTGACTCACCAGAAATGAGGTACTTGGGGGCATGATTTAGGGATTGGTGGGAATGGTTGGACTCGACGATCCAGTGGGTCTCTTCCAATCTGGTTATTCTGTGATTCTGTGATTCTGTGAAACCTACCTAAAACTCTGACTCAACTACATTTAACAGAACATCTCAAACCCACGGTGTCACCCACAAGTTTCCTCCATTGTTTCTCCTGGAAAGATGGTGAACATATTTTCCAAAGCTAGACACATTGTTTCAACAACATCAATATAAAACTCAGATAATAGAGATGTGTGTGACTTTTTTTTTTTCGCTTCTGACATCTTTCATTTGCTAGCAGCCCAGATTCTAGAAAGCCCCAAATGCTTTCTGTGTTACGCCACCTTCTACTGTATCCTATTGCTATAGTATTGTTGCAGCCCACAGAAATTAAATTTAGCAGACAAGCAAAGAAATCACTTGCACATTTTAGGACCTACAGAGAGATCATTTTAGATGTTGTTCTAGGAGCGAGCAGAGGTTCACATCTTCATTATGCTGTGAGCCAATTCAACCCTTCCTAGCCAGCAGCTTCAAGACTGCTATTAAAACAGCCTATGTTGTCCATCTTGAGGAACTCCTATCACTGAAAATATGCAAAGTGATGGCATAGCACCTCCATTATGCTATATGCACTGAAGAAGCTGCTGGCTGTATTTTATGCACCTATGGGGTGAAGTTAAGATACAGCCGCTGGGTTTTTAAAGACATCTACATTTTTCTGCTGGTGAGAGGAACAGCAATTTTCTGTCAGTCATCATGTTTTCCACAGCTGCCATCACACCACTTGAAAACAGACCCCAGGTGACCTGAATCCCAGATCCCTTCAGCCCAGGCAATATGTGAGTTGCCGTATGTCACTATGGGTAATAGCTTATGCTGAACATGTGTATGTCATCACAGTAGACAGTCTGGAGGGCAGAAGATATGAAAAAAAAAAAAGAAAGGAAAAAAGGTACATTTCCAATATATGAAGATTTTGGATGAGTTTACAAGCAAATCCAGACATCTAATGGCTGCCTTTTTTGTTTTCTGTCATGCCAGTACCTTTAAATGGCTTTACCTAAAATGAAAGAAGCATTTACATGTATTTTACTGAACCTGATTTTGCTTTTGTTTTTCAGTGGTCTACCTCAAACCTTGTTTTGATGAAATGTCTCCAACAATTGTATTGAAAACCACAAAGATTACATTATGGTTCATTGCTTTAGGCTCATTCCATTACACTTAGCAACAGATTGAATATAATAACAAGGTGCCATAAAACTAGCTGCTGTACATAAAGCAATAGTTGACTGAGCAGTAGACATGCTGAAGAAACCTTCTAAAGAAGCATCACTCCCCACTCATATTTACCTTTGGCTGGAGGGAATAGACTGAGAAAGCTGTTGAAAATTTTCTGATCATCCTACTTACCTCTGTCAACTGAATCAAAGCAGTGGCATCTGTTCTCTTGTGAGAAGTTTGCAATTTTGAATGGTTCTTAAATGTTGCCTAAGAAAATTTGAAACTATAGGCTCAAAATCATGTAAAGGATTTTTTTTTGTTTTGGTTTTCTGTAAGGCTTTTTTTCTCCCTCTCTAGGCAAAAATCTAACATTAAGAAAACTGGAACTCTTCATAGAGCCCTTTCTATAAAACCTCTGATGTGAAGTAAAAAAATAAGTCCCTTCACAGTCTAGCATATGTAAAAGGAAAATCGGTGGTGACAGGCTTTATTTGACAACACAAACCCAAACCTGGAATTGTAGGACTCATCACTGCTAATGTCCCAAGATGCTGCGTCATAAAGCCATACTACCTCCAAAACCTGGAACATTCAGACTTTGCATCCTGGCTGAGGCTGTGCTGTGAAGTTTGAGTATATCTAGAAAATTCCCAAACACTATGTTTTATCCAAATTTAATTTAGACACCATATATTGTACCCTTATAGTTCATTAAAAATAAATCATTTGTAGTGGCCCTCATTATGTGTGTTTTTATACTTCAGGGTAACTGACACATTTTTTACAACCTTAGAGTAATCCAGTTGATACTTACAGGGCTTGAACTGTTTGGGGATTTATATTGGAGGATGTGTTTTTCCTATTTTTCAGCATCTGTTTAAAAAGATAACCCTAAGAAAAGCAACTAAGTGCCTATCATACCTGCTTCAGTCTCATTCAATTGTTTTTTCTATGAGAGTTTACAGTTTTTACAAAAAAAAGTCAATTAATTTTATGTTCTAATTATTATACTTCTGTTAAGTCTAGATCCAAAAGTTGCAAGGGTCAGTGAAAAACACTTTATTGCTTTTATGGGTCTTCTTCACACTTTTAGAGTTTAATAAATCAATATAATTTTCTAAGTTAATATTATATGTTTGTTAAATGATAATAGATTGAAGTGTAAGATTTAAGGTAGACTTTTGTTTTAAACAGAGGAGAACATAATACCTCTAATACTCAGACTCAAGTGATTTCACTCTTTTTCTTATTACCATGGTTTCCAGATGAACAAGACATACAAAATGTGGCTTCAGATCTCATACGCAAAAGAATGAATTCCTGGTGTAACTCTACTGAATTTAACAGAGTTTACATCAGGGAGTAATTTTGCCCAGCAGGATTAGATGAGTCATTTGCATAAAATTGGTACTGTACATCATGTGTTGAATTGATGAATTTGCTGAGAGATTGACTTTATAACAGCAGGTTTGCATCACACATTATAATTATTTGTAGCATCCTCAGCTTCTTATTGTGATGTGCATTACACATCCCGAAGGATTCTGATAAAGGACATGCAATGCAATAACATGCTACTGAAACCTGCAGCAGCTGGAGAAACAGCACATAGACTTTCTCTTTGGAGATCACAAATATATCTGGAAGTATTTTTTTAATAAGTGAGGAAATCAGGTGGAGTGAATGGTATGACTGAAAACCACACTTTATCTCTGTCCTCATGTTTTTTGCTGGCTGACATTTTTTTATGTAATTTAAACTAAGTGGATATTAGGCAGTAACATAGGGCACCTGGAACCCTAGGCCAAATAATGCTTTCATGCTGCTCAGAACCTTAAATACAATTAAGTTTAATTTTACAAGGGGCTGTTTTATCTGATTTTATCAAAGATACATAGGTTTGTTCAGAAATACAAAAACGTAAAAATCCAAATATGAAAATAGTGCCAGCTGAATAGAGAAAATATTTGTAGAGGATACCAGTTACCTTCCCTGCACCCACAGTAGAGTCTCAGAAGAAATGAATGGCATGTAGAGGAAACTAGCTTGGATAAACGTGCAGCTGAGAAAAATAAATCTCATTGTATGGAAAAACAAATCTGTCCAGTTTGGCCTTCCTGTGTTTCTAAACAGATCTTTACACAGCATTGGGAGGAGCTTGATGAGTAAAATCTGGACCACTGTGGGCAGGTGGGAAGGAAACATGCAAGTAAAAGGAAGCAGGAAAAAAAGAAATGAGAGAGATTTGAAGGAAGAGAAAGGAGGGCTTAAGCTTGACTCATATCTACTAACCAAGGAGATGCAAGGGGCCTCTGACTGTCATAAGCTTCAGTGACTTAATGGAGAATCTTCCGGCCTTTTTTTATTTCTCATCGACTGCAGAAACTGCATGGTTCAAACACTTCCTTTGCCCGAAACATATCAGTATTAGCTCATATGTATAACTCTTCTCAAAAGGAGTTGTTTCATTATAAATCTCCAGAGTCATTTGGTCCTGAACTCTGCTGAGACAATTCACCAGTTGAGCTGCTACCTCAGATGCTACAATACAGAGACTTGTTATAGCTTTAAAATTGTACAACTGAAATCGTTCCCCTAGTTTGCTAGGTATCATATTTCTTTATCAGGAAGAGGTCCCTAGGGAGGTCACCATCTTGGTGCACAGGCTCTATGAACAACCACCACCTGCCAGGGCTCCCAGATGAGAGAATCTATGTTGCAGACATCTGGGGATTGTGACTACCTCAGTGCCTGGCCCTTGCAGGTCATGCTCGGCCAAGTTATGGAGGAAAAATGGAATTAACTTTTACATTTACCCATATGCCTGTTGTTTTAACAGATGAAGCTTCCATGGAAGTATTTCAATACTAGACTTCACACTAACTTGGGATGTTACCTTTGCTGATTTAATTGTTCCAACCCAAAATAAGTAAATATATGTAGGCACATATGTAGGTAGTGCAGCCTATTTTCCATCCAGCCTGTTTCCAGAGTAACCTTCTAAAGCATAAAACAAGAGTGCTGAACTTCTGAAGAAATATGCTGATTCCTCAACCTTAAGACTACAATTGTAGCAACAAATCCAACCAAAAATAATCTATTTCATGCCCACTACAATTTATTCCATGTAACAGTACTTTAGAGTCAGTAATAGGTGATATGGATGCTCCATTTCTGTGTAAAGCATGCTTACTATACAATGCTTTGTAGCTATTCAGGGCAAGCAGGCACTGATGCACTATGCTACTGAATACATCCAAAAATAGACTACAGATACTGCAAGGTGACTGCTTTCTTTTGAAAAACACTGTGACCTCAACATGATCGTAACATGTCCAAGAGTCATGCTAAATTAGCTGCAGTTGCAGTGCCCAAAGTGAAATTAATCTGGGCATATCACTGTTATAGTGCAGGAAAAATTCAGGGAAAGTAACTATATAATTTACAAGTCATTATTTTTAGACTTTGACTTCTTTGATTGTCTCTAAACCCAGAAAAGAACAAGAGCTGCCTAAAGATAAGTGGGCTTATTTCCTATCTGCATATGTTACATTGCCTTGTAGCTAATCAGTATATGGAAGGCAGCTTCAGATGTACTGCAAAATAAATGTGCTTCAGCTGAGAGAATAATAGTGGATGAATTCAATAAGTCTACAGCAACATGAATGGCGTTACACCACGGTTTAGCCCCAACCTGGCTAATTTCATCAACTAAACCCATGTAGTTGGACTCTCAATTCTCTTCCCCTCACTCCCTAGGGAAAGGGAAAAAGGAAAATGAGAGGAGAAAGACTTGCAGGTTGGAAACTAAAGCTACAGTTTTAATGAAATTATAATAATAGTAGTAATAATGATGAAAATAATTAGAAAGTAATAAAATATATACGAATATAAGAGATCACCCCCCCCACCCCTCTATGACTATACATCACCACAAATACAGACATGAAGGAATGGGTCCGTGGCTAGGAGGGATCTGGACTCAGGAACTGGATTTAGCGAGGCATGGATCTGAGATTAGGAACAACCAGACAGACAAGTTCCTCACTGGATGTCAACTATCATAGAAGAGGAACGAGACCCTTGTGATCATTCATTTCATACCAAGTACCATGTATATAAGATGGAATACTCTGTTCACCTGTTTAGGGTCACCTGTCCTGTCCATCCCTCCTTGCAAGTGCGGCGTTTTTTCCACCAGATTATGGATGGTCTTGGTTACTCGAGGAATAAATTAAGCATTGACTTTTGTGCTCAACAATATTCCTTCTATAACACTGTCTCAAAAACATGCAGTTAGCTTTCAGAAAATGAAGTTATGTAGATAAGACTGAGTTAAGAGTCAGAAAACATACTCTAATTGAGCTCAAATCACAACACCTTACATGTAGGCAAGTTAAACACGTAAATGGAACAAAAACTAACAGAAAAAAAGGAGGAATTGCAGACAGCATGATAGAAAGTCAAGTGGAGACTTTTGAGTGGCTGTTGCATGAGCAATCTTACATTTTAATTTGTCTGCAAAGATTAAAAAAAAACATGTACATTCACCATCATGAACACCCTCAAGATATTGCTGAGGTTAAGAAGGGCTGCAGGAACACATGTACACTGGTAGAGGGATCACTGTCAGCTGCTGAACAGCCAAGAATTAGGCATCCTAATGTCAAAAAGACAGACTCAAATTGTTTGAGTATTACCAGCACTTTTAACCTTAGAAGAGTTTTACTGACAGATGTGAATGCAGTGAATGGCCATATTCATCTGAACTTGTTTGACTTGTGGGCCATGAGCTGTCCCAGTTTTCCTTCTCAGTTGAGTTGGCATGTAGAAATGCTGGTGGTTTCTGTCAGAAGTCTCCTCAGCACTGTAGTGGAACCCGAGTCCAAGAAAACCTGAGCGCATATTGGTGTTTGTAGTAACCTCGCTGCAGGGTGGGCGTTACTCTATCATTGTTTCATGAATATAAAATATTACCTTAGAAAATTATATTGATTCATAGAATTCTAAAAGAGCAAAGAAGCCCCATAAAGGCAATTTTTTCACCTCAGATATCTGGCTTTCCTGAAGACATCCCACATCAGGGAGTGATACAGGCTGGAATAGCTTTTGAACTTGTGGTGGTGCTTGCAGATGATGATTTGAAGCTTCAGAAACCTTGAGGTCTACCATAAGAACATACTTAAACTGAATTGAGTGGATTTAGTACCATGTATTTTACACAGTGGAGCAACTGCTTGTATACAGCATTCATCATGTATATTGTAATAGGTAATAGTGTGGCAAGATGCATGAAATTATATATCCTGAAAGTTTGCTTCTCCCTTCCTTCTCACTTTCTTTACCATAATGCTGAGTCTTTGAGACTCCTTTTAGTTTAGTATAATTTGTACACATGCTGAGAGTGCACTCTGCCCCACCGTCCAGATTATCAATTAAGATGTCACAGAGTTTTGGCTGCAGCATAAACCCATGCAATAGACTACTGGTGGCTGGTCTCCAGCTGGATTTTGTGCTGCTGCTGACAGCCATCTCAACTCAGCAGCTCAGCCAGCATTCAGTCCTTGTTGGTAACTGCTTATCTAGCCTGTACTTCCTGAGTATCCGTGAGAATATCAGTGAGGCATAGTTGGAAGCCTTGTAAAAGTCAATATAAACAACATCCACTGCTCTCCTTTCACCCACTGAACAGAGGAAGAGGAAGGTGAGGTACTCAACCAATTTTTTGTGTCGGTTTTCACCAGCAATCACTCTTTTCACCCCTCCTAGATCAATGGACAGTAAGATGGGGACCAGGGTGGTAAAGACCCTGCAGCTGCAAGGGAAGATCAGTTTTGTGATGACCTGAGGGACCTGAACTTACGTGAGTCTATGGGACCTGACAAGATACATCCCAGACTCCTGAGAGAATTGGCCGATGTGGTTCCCAAGCCACTCTCTATGATATCTGAAAAGCTGCAGCACTCAGGAGAAGTTCCTGGTTACTGGAAGAAGGGTAACATTGTGCCCATTTTTAAAAAGGGTAGGAAGGATGACCCTAGGAACTACTGACCTGTCAGTCTCACCTCTGTGCCTGGGAAGATCATGGAACAAATCCTCCTATAAGCTATGTTAAGGCACATGGAGGACAGAGAGGTGATTCAAAGCAGCCAAACTGGCTTCACGAATGGCAATTCTTGCCTGGCCAGCCTGACATTCTATGATGGGGTGACCACATCAGTGGACAGAAGAAAAGAAACTGATGTCATCTATCTGGACTTCTCTAAGGCCTTTCACAACACCCTCTCTCTAAATTGGAGAGACATGGATTTAATGGGTGGACTATTTGGTGGATAAGAAATTGGTTGGATGGTCACATTCAGACAATAGTGGTCAACAGCTTGATACCCAGATGGAGGTCTGTGATAAATGGTGTCCTTTGGGGATCCATACTGGGACCAGTGCTGTTTAATATCTCTCCATCAAAGACACAGGCATAGAGATCAAGTGCACCCTCAGCAAGTTTGCAGATGACACCAAGCTGAGTGGTGAAGTTGTCATACTAGAAGGACGTGATGTCACCCAGAGGGACCTGGATAAGCTGGAGAAGTGAACATGTGCGAACTTCACAAGGCCAAGTGCAAGGTCCTACACCTGCACTGGGGCAATCCACATGTGGACAGCATGATTGAGAGCAGCCCTGTGAGAAGAACTTTGGGTGCTGATTAATGAGTAGCTCAACATGAGTTGGCAACGTATGTTTGCAGTCCAGAAAGCCAAGTGTATGCTGGGCTACATCAGAAGAAGCATGGCCAGCAGTTAGAGGCTGATGATTCTGCCTCTACTCTGCTATCATGACACCCCACCTGGAGTATTGTGTCCAGTTCTTGAATCCTTGGTATAAGAAGGGTATGGAACTGTTGGAAAAGGATGAGAGGAGGACCATGAGGGTGATCAAAGTACAGGAGCACCGCTGCTATGAGCACAGGCTGAGAGAGTTGGGACTTGTTCAGCCTGGAGAAGGGAAGGCTCTAGGAGAACCTTTTAGCAGCCTTCCAGCACCTGGCTGGGGGTGATGTGGTGTAAAAGAAAGCTGGGGAGGAGTTTTCTCTAAGGCCAGGTAGTGATAGGATGGTGAAAATGGCTTTAAATTAGAAGGGGGAAGACATTAGGAAGAAATTCTTCACGGTGGAGGTGGTGAGACACTAAAAGAGGTTGCCTAGGGAAGCTGTGGATGAAAGCTCCTTGAAAGTATTCAAGGCCAGGTTGGATGGGTCCTTGAGCAGCTTGATCTAGTGGGAGGTGTCCCTGCTCATGGCAGGGGAGTTAGAACTAGATGATCTTTATGGTTCCTTCCAACCCAAACCATTCTGTGATTCATTCACCAAAGATATCAGATATGAAAGGAAGGATTAGATAAGTTTTTTCCCATAGGAATCAAAAGACTTCCCTCTAGGTCCTGCATTGAGACAATTACCTTGTGGTTTAGGGTTTTCAGTCTTTAAGAGGAACAAAATGGCAAGAAATTTGCAGTGGAGATCTGTTATTGTCACATTTTAGTCTATTTTGGACTAAAAAATAGCTTCTCAAGGGAGTAATATCTAAACCAGAAGGCGATTAAGCAGGTTTTGATGGATAGCTACTGATGGACAGAATTCCTGAAAATCAATCTAGCAGTATGGCCTCACACTTATAATCCTAGAAGCCTCATGTTAACTCTTGTTTGTTAGTCACCTTTTTCTTTTTCAAGGTTGACTGTGAATCAACATGAGGCAAATATGGCATAAAATAACCAGCCAAATATTCCCCATCTAAGCTATAAGTAAGAAAGCAATAAAATGAGAGGTTATTTTATGATCAGTATGTTAAGTTCCATGACTGAAGCATCAGTAAACAGACATAGTGCCTGATAGAGGTATAAGCTATTCTGCTCCCTTTATAATGTTGGTATACAGCAGGCTGATGTCTACAGGTTGAGGCTTTTTCTTTCTGAGGTCTCTTGCAATGAATTAATCTTAACTGTGATGTTAGGATTGGGACAGCTATGTCACTATTTCACTAGTTGTTAACCACTATAAGGAGCAGGAAGATGAGGCTGAAAATTTTTCCTTATAAAGCTCTACAGGCTACTAATTTCACAAAATCTTAAGGATATTAAAAAGAGGAGTTATTTTCAACTTATAATTTACTGAAGTACTTGTAAATTGTTCTGCATACTCCAGTGTCCAGAAGACTTGGATGTGGCTAGTGTGATGTAACAGCAGTATTATGTTGTGCACTCAGTATCTGTGCAGTGAAGGAAACAACTTGCTGCATCATCAGAAGCACCTTGATGAGATGTCCTAAACATGTTATGTTAGGTTGATTTATTGATGAATGTTGTTGTTTTTACAATAGCAATGAAGCCATTGCCAAGCCCAGAAATTTCACCAGGCTTATTGATCCTGAGGTGTAGAAAACTGTTGGCACAAGTAACTTACTTGAATGCCTGAGGTCCAGAAAAGAGTCCAGCCATTATCCTTCCTCTGTCAAAATATGAGCTATCCCACTTTCAGTCTCTTGGAGGAGACATCACTTAGGTCTCCAAAGTCACAGCAACAACACTCTACAGTGCATACCATCCTGCTTTTTAAGTTGCAACTCACTGCTTTAGTGAAATAGGTGAGCCAGCCCAGGCCAGACATGGGACAGGACACTAGGGATCCTGATTTATATTTCATTCCCTCATGTAATGGTCCATACTGCTTCATCTACTTGCTTGTAACTTCTTGGGTTATTTTCAAGCACAGTCTTTGGTTTCTTTCATAGTGTGTTTTGGGGAAAAGTCAAATCACCCACTAAGCTCTGCTAGCCTTGAATTCTTCATGGGATGTGTTACATTTGTAAGTCTTACTGTTTCTGGCTATTCCAAATCCACAATGAGCTTTCTGCACAACAACATAAACTGTGCCCCATTATTCTTTTGAAGTTGGTGATTATGGGCATTCTTTCTTAGTGATCATTTTATCATTTTGGGTAGACCCTACTGTGATGCAGATGTGTCCTGGAATCCATGTGTTAACAAAATAGTGTATTCTTCTTTGTCAGCTTGATGCATTCTCAAGATGTTGCTGAGACAGACACTGGTGGGTTAGGCTTGTTTGGCAGTGTTAATGCTTCTGTTGAAGCAGGAATGCCATGCAAGAAGAAAAGAGGTCAGATGTTCAGGATGGGGAGAAAATGTTGGAGCAGATAAATGATGAGGTGGCATCTGTGTGGAAGCAGATGAAGATGGGAGAACCCAAGAGAATAATTAATGTGCTGAAACAAGAGCCAGATGTCAATATAGTCAGCTTCCCTGGTCATTTGAATGCTCATTCTGTAGTCTGCGTTGATGGGGAAGACTTGTCAGGCAGTCTGTTTGTGAAGTTCAGTATTGCCCATCTTAATCACTCGTTAGGGGTACATGACACTTTCCACTGCAGGTACTGTCAGCCAAGTTAAAAATAAAATTTGAGGAACTGGTTAGAATGAGCCAAAATGTCTTTTTTTTTTTTTTTCTCATGGAGAGCCTTTCTACTGAAGGGTATTCTACCTGAAGTTAAACTATCTAACCAAAACATTTATGTGTCCTTTTTTAAAGCAAACAGGCACAGCAGGGGTCCTGCAGTGTTGGAGGAATGCTTCTAACTCCTGCTGCCTGTGGCCCAGGAAGAAAGGAAGGAATGAAGGCAGGAAAGCTGTTGTCTGTGGTCACACTCGGCCTTATTCGTACCAACTGGATCCAGTAGTGTTTTTTCAGATGAAAGGGACAGGAGTCCATGTGAGGACTTACACACAGCCTGGACCAGCCAGAGTTAAAGCCCACCTGCTTCGCACACTGTTCAGTCCACCCCTTGCAGCTGAAAACACTTGTAGCCAGTTATCACAACTTCTCATAGCAAGCCAATCCTCAGCTCACCAGAAAGGTGGTGTCAGGGAGGAAAGGGTATTTATTCTTTGTGACACTCAGGACCTCTGTCTTGTGCATGCATGGTGGCAGCTAAACATCAAAATGAAGGAAGCTTTGACAGGCAAAGTGCTTCACATATGGCTTCCGTTTCAGAAAGCTCTTAAGGATGCTGAGAAAACTGTGTGTTTGCCATTCCCATACCATCCTTATTTTTGCCTAACACTAACATTCACATTTATTAAATATCCCATCTCTAAACAAAACCACTGCTAGGACAGAACAGGTCTAAGGGCCTACATTTCCAGCCTCTGTGTCTCACTTCAATCATCAATAAAATGAACATAAAAGACAAAGTTATAACTTTCGCACATACTGAGCATTCATTCATTTTGTAAAAAAGTAGCTTGTCTGTGCAGTACAGGAGGACAGATATGTATTTCAGGACAAGCGGCTTTTAAAATGTATTTTAAAACACATAGGAAGAACTTCTGTTCATTTGTACCCTGCAATGAGTTTTCTTACCTGGCTCAGTCCCTCTTTTCTATGCAGGGCATGCATCTTCCAAACATGTCGTTCCTGGCCCTGAAAGTAAGACCAGTCAAGGGCAAGATCACTTGTATGTAACTTACCACTTTTCTCAGAAAGACTAAGGGACAAACTCTTTCTTCAAATGCACTGGTATGAATTTGGACCACAAAAGATCCTGTCTTAATCTGAATTTGTGCTGGCAGTGGTAACATTAGATGTACCTAATGTGAGGGGGTTTATACCATTAGTGGACATGGGAGAAACAACAGATGTAATCTATCTGGACTTCTGTAAGGCATTTCACAAGGTCTCCCACAACATTCTTCTCTGTTAATTGGAGAGATATAGATTCGATGGGTGGACTGCGAGATCAAGTGCACCCTCAGCAAGCTTACAGATGACACCAAGCTGAGTGGTGCAGTTGCCACACTGGAAGGATGGGATGTCATCCAGAGGGACCTGGACAAGCTGGAGAAGTTCAACAAGGCCAAGTGCAAGGTCCTACATCTGTGTTGGGGCAATCCGCAGGAGCAGGGATGTCATGTTTGAGAGCAGCCCTGCAGAGAAGGACTTGGCGGTTCTGGTTGATGAAAAGCTCACCATTAGCAGGCAATGTGTGCTCGCAGACCAGAAATCCAACGTATCCTGAGCTGGTTGAGGGAGACTGCTCTCATGAGACCCCACCTGGAGTATTTTGTCCAGTTCTGGAATCCTCAGTATAAGAAAGTTATAGAACTGTTGGAACAAGATGAGAGGAGGACCATCTGGACGATCAAAGTACAGGAGCACTTCTGCTATGAGGACAGGCAAAGAGAGTGGAGCTTGTTCAGCCTGGAGAAGGGAAGGCTCCATGGAGACCTTATAGCAACCTTCCAGTATATGAAGGGCATGTACAAGAAAGCTGGGGAGGGACCTTTTATGAAGGCATGTAGAGACAGGATCAAGGAAATGGCTTTTAACTGGAGGGGGGAAGATTTAGATTAGGAAGCAATTAGGAAGAAATTCTTCATGATAAGGGTGGTAAGACACTGGAACAGGTGGCCTGTGGAGGATGTGGAAACCCCGTCTCTGGAAATGTTCAAGGCTAGGATGGATGGGGCCTTGAGCGGACTGGTCCATTGGATGGTATTTCTGCCCATGACAAGGGGGTTGGAAATAGACAGCTTTAAAGGTCCCTTTCAACCCAAACGATTCTATGACCTTATAATTCTATGATTCATGCCCTCAGCTGCTGTAAATCAGAATAGCTCTACAGAAGCTTGAGATTTTTTACATCTGCTAAAGATCTGATTGTGCAATCTACGAGTTTCTTGTCTGTTCTGACATTTGGTTTGTCCTTGTTGAGACAAGAATTCACATACCTAATTCTTCCATATGCAAGACCAAGCAGAATACAGTCCTCTGGCCTGCCTACCTTCTATGGCAGCCTGGACCATAGTAAGTACAGTGTACAGGTGGGACAGGTCACTGGAAAGTAGGCAAGGATCTCAACCAGCCTAAACTCGTGAAATGTTGACTTCAGGGCAGCTGGGGGAGTATTTATGTCCTTCAAGAATCAGACTTAACTATCAGCTAGATGCTCCTTTGTCAACAAAAATTGAATCCCAGCTAGGGTATGCTTCATGAATTTCATTTATTTCCAGTCAGACCAGGGGCCATGTCTTTTCTGGTAGGTATGTTGAAAATGAGTTCTTGGGAACACGGAGACATTTTGACTTCTACTGTTGAACTGGGAAAGGCACAACTAGGGATGCACACAGTAAATAAGCAGCCAGGCAAACACAGTTAAGCTAGAGACAGAAGATATCTTTGTAAAGATTTGGAAAAAAAAAATGGAAAGAGCTAATTCCCAACAATTCCTTAAAAATCTCTCAGAAGTATGTAGGAATGATCAGTCCCACATAATTGTCTAAAAGTTTGAGCAGGAGTATAATGATGAAATATTGAACAGTGTTTCAAAATTCACTGAAATTTATCTTCTTTCTTAGGAATAGGGATAGTGTTATCGGTCCTGTTAAAAAAACATAGCTCTGTATGTATATGAGAGTGTGTGTTATTTAAACATTTAGAGATATCTTTATATAAAATGTATGTGGCATCATCTGTTGATATATTATTCAACTATTCCTTGATTAGCATGATCTATATGGCCTTCACCCACTCTCATGTAGGTCACAGCTAGGATTACAAAAGTGGAATTAAATCTGTTTAAAACAAGAGTAAAATCTGAACTAGGGCTGCTTGGCCTGTTACCCAAATACAGTTCACATCTTGAGGCAGGGGAGAGACCTTGCAGTAGCACCATGTGGCTTCTCACTGGCATTTTGACATCTTTAAGAAATCCAATGCGGCCTGTGTATTGTGTACCAGTGAGCAGTGCTTGAGACTTCGGAATAAGCTGTGAGTCTCCTGTAACAACTCATGCCTGCAATTTATAAGGACTTCCAAGAAAGCACCAGAAGTTGTGCAATTAAAAAGAAATTACTCCTGAGGGAAAACTGTTCATCTCAGCTGTGTCCAACTTATTTGTGAAGAATGTATAAACTCAGCCTATATTTTTTTAGCTTAATTTGATTTGACAGTAATGAAAATATTTTCTGGCCTGCAAGAGCTGTATTATTATTATTATTATTATTATTATTATTATTATTATTATTATTAGTCTCCATGAGACTGGAATACAGACCCGCTGTATGATCTCCAGCAAGACAGTTCAACTGTGTACACCTTGGTTTCCCTATTGACTCCTAGTCTGCCTTGTTTATCAGTGAGCCTGCTCAACATCCCCACTGTGTGCATATGCTGCCCCAGAACAATGGGACCTCATTGCTGGCTGGGTTCTACAGGCCCCATTAGAATACAAAGTGATAATCATTAGTGAGAAGATTAATATGGTAAGAGTATTTTTCAGTCGCAGTGTGTATAGTTTGGAAGCATTTGCTAATCCCTGAGGTAAAACTAATTTTAAAAAATCTTAATGTGCAGCATTGTTGGCACTAGTGATTTCATCATGAGTCTCCTGATATTTGGTGTTTCTTGTCAAGATCCACTTCCTGGAAACCCAAGCATATTGCCTTGCATTTTGAAACAGGGAAGTTTTTAGTGCTACTGTAACAGTGAGGCTTGGAAACATTCCCCAGATACGCTCTGGAGACTCAGAAAGGCAGAGAAAAAGACCTTAAAATGTGTTAATTAAAAAGAAAAACAAGAATTCTGCAGGAAAATATCTTCCCTGCCCTCCCATGACTCGTGTGGCTTGCATTGCCTTCATTGTGCAAAAATATGTATCTTGGAGAATGATAGGAACCCCCTGTTTCTGAGGGAAAAAAAAGATGAAAGTAAACTGATTTTAATAGCATAGCTGTGGCTAGGTTGGTACTGTTATTCTAGTTGCATCTATTTTGTTCATTTTTTCATTCTGGTTTATTTTTAACTGCTTCAAATTTCATATTTCTTCCCCTTGTAGCTCTCTTCTTTGATATCTTTGGGGTTTGCTTTTTCTTCTTTGTTTCTGCCCACACTAGGTTTATTTTGTTCTTTAGTCTTGATAAAGTTCTCAGACTTGGTCCAGACTGAACTTATATCAAGGACATCAGAAACGGACATCAGTGGTACAGAGAGCAGTTTACTCTTACTGTTCTGCACTGTGATGTAAAATGAGCCTGGAAGAGTTAAGAAAATGTCCTGGACTTATTTGTGCTCTGCTCTAAGTGTCACTGGCTGAAGATTTTGAATCAGTCGAAGGGAGATATTCCACAGGCCACCATGATCTTTCAGTAACTAATCTTACATAAACAGGCCCAAAAATATTCCAAGCAAGAAGCCTCTGGCAAATAATGATGAAAGAAGAGTACTGGACTTAACATAAAGCAGTCTCCAGTTACTCCAGTACTTTCTCTCATGGCTGGACCCTGATAATCAGGTCAATCATCTGCTGCAGGGAGGTAGTAAGACAATTGCTAGCCAACAAGCAAAATTATTTCTGGGGGAAGATAGGAACTCTGATGGAGTCTTGATGGAGGGAAGGCTCTCAACGTGTGCTGGGTAATTATTAATTGTCATGCTTGGGTGTTACATGGCCTCTTTCATCAAAAGATTTTGAGGTGCTTTTCAGAAGCAGTGAATACAACCTGCATCTTACAGGGACGAACCTGGGGTCCAGAAAGCCATCTGTATTTGCTCAAGGTCACTGCAGTCCTATACTGCTGCTCTTCTCCTCTTGGTGATAGTGTCTTTGAGCAGATGGTGAGGGGAGCTAGTAGTCTGGGCTGCCAAAATCTTTTGCAAATGGGGATAAGGTGGAGAGGGAAGGAAGGGAGCAGAAAAGAAGTGAAGACAGTCATGAAGGATGCTCAGGAGAAGAGGGTGGCATGCTGTGTATGTTGGAGATGTGGCTGGGTGTCTACATGAGCCCAGTGAACATTAGCTGAGATAGGAGGGAGAGTGGGAGCAGAATCTTGCAGAAGGCCAGTCTTTGTCCTCATCCAGTCATGAAAGTTTAATTTGAGGCTGGAAAATTTTGTGCAAGGACTGATGTGACTTTTCTGAGGAAACCTCCAATCTATTGACATGAGTCTCCATTGTCTTACCCTTGAAACCATGTCTTTGAAAAAAGAAAACTTCTATATTTGGTATTTTTGGTAGGATGTAGGATTAATTTCCCCTCCCCTTTTCCCTCCCCTTTTCCCTCCCCTTTTCCCTTCCCCATCGTTCAAGGGTGAAGTAAGAAACCAAGCTCTGCATTTAGTTTCTCATTCCTCTGCTCTAGATAACTTATCATTTCAGCTTGTCTTGAAATCTGAAAATCCTTATGCTTGGAAATTTCTTTCAGCTGCAGGAATAGCATTTTGAATTCAATACAGAGGAAATGGATGACTGCATAGCTTAATGGGCTGATTCTCATCTATCTGTCCATTCCTCTTTAAGCCCTCTGGAAAAGGTTCTAAGTTCCTTCCCACAAGGAAGGGAGAGAGTCTTTGGATCCATTCTTTTTACCACTGTCAATCCTTGCACGGGACAGAACAGCCAGAGCAGTTTGCTTTCTGGCTTGCAAGATCTTTGAGCTTCAAGTGATCAAGCCAATGCTTAGCAAGTGCAGGGTCATCAGCAGTAGCAAATGCACAGTGGTGACTGAGTGGGAGATGTTTGTTTGTGTTATGAAATGTGGTGAAGTGAGAGTATACACTGGGGATTTGTTCGTTTTAGCAAACCTGGCAGAACCTTCCTGTGACCTAAATAGAATACCTTGCTCTACATAAAGCATGCATCAGGGTATTTCCTGATTTATTCATGAAAGGTTTGCTTTACAAAGGCATTTGGAACTGTGTAATCTCAGAATATATGATACGTATAGCTGACTGCTCGGCTGGCATTTGCACAAATTGCTTTGATATATAGCTGTAATGTATGAAAGCACAGCGAGGCCAATTTAAATACTTGATATGGGAGTAAACCAGTTAAAAGAGTAAATTAGATCCAACCTACAGATTTTCTTGCTTCTGCATAGAGAAGGTTGTTCTCAAAAATGAATAATTGATAAAGGGACGGGAGACTACACTCTAGAAAGCAATAAAATCCTCCGATATTAAATGGGCAGCGTTAAGAGTAGATCCATCAGTGGTGTACACTGGTGTTGCACCTTTCACTTTAAGAGCCCTTTGCTGATTTACATCAAGTTGGGATCTAACACATTTAGTGAATGAGATCAATAACTGAAGAACTCTGATGCCTCTTACTTGGGTCACTTTGTGCCTCTGGTTGCTCTTTCCCAGTGGCAAAAATAAAGTCTAAGGTAATACTACATCAAGTCTCTGCATTTATTAGGGAATGTCCAATATATACCTTTAATGATTTGTCCATATATTATTCATACATATTTCCTACTGTAATATATTCAGCAGCAAGGTAGATGGGGCTGGTTGCTTGCAAGCAAGGATTATTTTTGAGCTTTGGAAGAAATTGGGGTTAATTTACAATAGAATGAAAGTGACATTTGTAAAGATGGTAAGAGGGGAATGCCAGAATCCATTACACTGATGATGCTAGGAATGCAGTGGCTTTCTCCATTGGTGAGTTAATGTTCAAATCCTATCAGCGTTACTTGCTGAACTTATTGCAACTTTATCATGCCAAACATCTCATAATAGATAGGGCTGCACAAATTTTTGAGGAAAAATTTTCTCTGTTAAACTCACTGCCATAACACAGTAAAAATGTAACTCATTTTGTATAATAATGTCTGTAGCATGAGCAAGACTGTCCTCTGTGTTTCATTTGATGAGACTCAGGGGAATTCTGCACTGGCTTAGGTGGTCAGCTGGATGCTCACTACCACTTCTGTGCCAATCAACATACCACTGTACATCTTTAGTGTAATGTGGTTTAATTAAGGTAAAAAATTTAGATTCTTGCAGAAAGGAGGTTCAGAGCTAATTGTTCCTAATGTTCCCTTAAGGAAAATTCTGCAAACCCTCAGTATGTGCTACCATAAGGAGGAAAAAAAGGCTCAGTACAGTATTCCACAACTTTTGTGATATTCACCACAATGTCCAGATGTCTTAGATGATCACAAAGGCAATAAGGTTAAGTTTCAGAAAAGTCAAGTAGCCTGTCTCATACTGAAGTGGAAAGTTTGTTTACTTTCCTGAAGATAACCTTACTAACCGTTCCATGAAATGAACTTTCTCAGTTCTCAGCCTTGAAGGCTTTTGCCTAAGAATGGGCTTTGTCCAATATGGCTTTGGAAGCAAGGTGAGATAAGACTTATCTTAATACCATGTCTCTGAAAAAAACCTCAGACTGTTTTCTAGGAGTTTACCTGATTGAGCAATGATATAAAATTAATACTAATCAACTGCATGTGTCAGCATTCACCCAGCAAACACAGGGGGCAGCAGAAACCTTGGTTCTCCACCCTCCAGACAGTAGAAAAATAATTAAAAAAAACTCGTTACTGACATCATTCGTTGCCCAGAACAACAGGGAACTGTCAGATTGATTCTGTACTTAATACATTTTCATATGGCATACTTTATAATATCAAGTGATGTTTCATCTGTCCAAACAGAACACATCAAATGAAGCAAAATTCTTTCCATATTTTTAGTTTTAATTTTATCAGTTCCAAGCAGTAAGCAATTCAAAGTCTCTCTCTCAATCTCTCTCTCTCTCTTTCTCTCCCACCTCTCCCCTCCTCTTTCACATTCTTTACTAGAAAGGATCTGTTTCTCCATGAGTTTTGTAAATCTGGGCATTTTAGAGTTAATCAGAACCTGAAAAGAGCAGGATGACATGAGGTTTTCATTAAAGAGTGGTATGTGGATAAGTGGCAAAGGCATGGATTATGTGGTAATAAAAACACATTGGGTGATATTTTTGTCAGAGGGCCTCAGTTCACTGTCTCCAAAATAGAAAAGTATCAGGAATTCAGATTGCTGTCTTTGAGCCATGATTGCAGAAGCAGATAGATCAGTGTGCACCTTACTCCCAGCTCACTGAATTGTGTTGAGCTTTTTACTGATGATACAAAAACTGTCCAGGTCCAGTGCTGATGATGAGAAACTGGGGTTTGATGTTGCTTCTGGATTAGCAGAGTACCCCTAAATTGAAGCCAAAGTCTTCACTAAAGAATGTAGTTTGGATTGCCAATGGTTTGACTAGCCAAGCCCAAGAGAGAGTCAGTCTGTCTTCATGGTGAGATTTTTCTAACCCATGTGTTCTTGTTTACTTGGATTATTTATTTCAAATCAGAGGAATCTTGCAAAAGTCTTCAAACTGAAGCACCAGTTGGCATAAATCAGTGTGTGTCCATGGAATCTAACGTTGCTGAACATATGATGAAGATACTGTATTTCTGGCCACCCGTTTTCTAAGCCAGAAGATCTTGCTGCGATTCTCTCAGCTGATCTCCTCTGTAACACACGACACATGTACAGCACTGCTTGTTTGCAGTAGGGGTAGGGACTGCCTTACTCCCCTTGTATTCCTTTTTTTGAGAAAAATGTGATTTTATCACACTGCTGCTGAGCTCTGCTTCTGTTGTCTGAACCTGGAAGTGGACGCAGAAGAGTCAAAGAGCAAGATATAAGTAGAAGAGAGACAGTATGATGACAGAATGTTTCACATACCTCTGAATTTCTAAGGGGATTAGGCGCTCCCCTGATGCAGCTGTGTTGGCAAAGCCTGCCAGCAGTTACCCAGATATGTTATTTTCCCCTCATTTTCCCAAAGTACAGAGGACATAACAACCTCTGTTATGGAATAGCAACAAAGAACACTTGGAGGTATCAGAGTCTGTACACTCATGCTCCACAGTCCTTCTCCTGCTTGCATGCAGGAGGACTTGCCTCTGAGAACTTGTGCGTCCATTTATGTGATAGTCAAAAAGCTACCACTTCTCTTGTTGAGGTATAATTCTACAATACTTACTGTAGTAAGTGCCAGTGCCATGAAAGTCAGTCTTTACCCCCAGCCTCTACACCTCCTGGAAGAGCTTCTCTGAGTAAGCCCTTTTCCCAAGCATCAGCTGAAACAAAATCCTCTAAGCTGCTGTAACTTTATCGGCCCTACATACTCCAGAGAGTTCTTTGCACAGCAGAAGTCCTTTTCCTGAAAGCAGGAGAGGAACAGCAGGTGTTGTGCTGGTGTCTCTTCAGTGGAATCTGATTACCGGTTTGGTTGCTTTTCTCTGTCTATTTGATATGGTTGTTTAGGAAGCCGTGGCTGATGGTGCACTTTTAAGCCAAGGACTGACAGAAATCAGGTGTCTTCACTTTATGAAAGAAATATTAACCCACTGTTTGAGATCTGCCTGCAGCATCATTGGCAAACATGAAATGTAAGCTTTTCACAAAATGATATAAGCTCTTTTATAATTTTAAAGCATTTTATGGATGTTTAAGACATAAGGTTTAAACATGCAACAGTAATCTTAGTGGAGGTATAGCAAAGAAAGGTTTCCCTGAATAAGAACAAACAAGAGATGGAAGAAAAGGAGATGATCCCTTGTGGCTGCAGAAATGGGCAAGGAAATTTACCACAAGAGAGAAGCATCAGTATTCATAGCTGCAGTGAGAGTTGAAATGATGGTCAGGGCCTGTCAGTCCCAATACCACATCCTTGAGTCACATGTACTGATTCAGTCATTAATTCGGACCTCAGATGTGCATGTCTGACTCCCAGTGAGCCCTCCTGGAGGGCAGAGAGTGGTCTCCTGAATGCAGTGGGTGAGAGTATAAAGCCCCAGAAAGAGAGTGCTTGACAGTTGTGCATGCAAAACCTGCCTCATTGGCATCGGCAGGAGACAATGGCATTTGTATGTTTGAACAGTACTTGGCTTACTGATCTCAGTGCAACCCACGCAAACACACACATGCAAATGCACAGAGGGTTCACTCTAGCACACCAGAATGGTGTTAGTGTAAATGAACGCTGTCACAGCCAGAGTGGCTGCATTTCTTGTTGGGGTTACTGCCACCCCCCACCCGCAGCCGCCCCTTTCTGAAACAACCAGCCAATTTAAAATCACGGTTCAGGGTGAAGGGATTCTTATTATGCTCATGAATCTCACAGATTTCCTAAAGGAAGAACAAAGAGAGAGGCAGAAAGGCAGAGAGAGCTGGAAAACCAGGAGCAGGCAGCAGACTTGGAAAGAAATATCCTCCTTCTCCCCAGCCCAGGAATGCAAACAGGAAGCTGCCAGCAGAATGTTTGGAGTGTGTGCAGCTGCACTTGGGTCTGAAGACACTGAAAGCTGTGCCGAAAGTATTCAACTTGCCTCTTACAATAGAGGGGAAACACTTGCTTTGACACTGCATTTGATAACCATTTTGTAGCAGGAGTGCAGACCCTTTCATTTGCAGGGAAAGGGAAGACAGCTGTGGCTGTCTTCAGAGAAACTTGGTATTCTATACGTGAGAGAGTGTGCTTGTTAAATGAGGACAAAAGGGTGCTTACTGAAGTTCTGCAGGTGGCTTTTGGTTATTAACCAGAGGAGCTCAGCTAGTCCAGAATGTGTTGGGCTGCCTCATTCACCACTAAAGGAATCTCAGTTTCTGCTTGGGATAAATGGTGCCTTTTTGGAGACTGCACTGAGTATCGCATGAAACGCTAAGCTACTACCTTGGAAACAGAAGTTTCTTATTTACTAGATCATTCTTCCATAGCACATAATTCCCATGTGTAAATTCTGATTTAGGGAGTTTTGGGGAGAAAAATATCTGTAACAATGTCTTCTAATTCATGTGTAGATCAAGCTCTTCAAAGTAGCAGGGTAAAAACACTTGAATTATGTAAATTGAGATATTTTCTTATAAATTACCTTTCAAACAGGTTAGATCTGTGTCTTAATTCAAAGAGCTTTAAAATTATCTCACCTAATTTTCCTCCATATTTCTTGATCAGCAATTGACCTTGATCTGACTTCATTCTTAAAATAGATCAAATAAATGTATCACTTCTTTTGATTGTGATACGGGTTCTGTTTTAAAAAAGTCTAGATTAAATTAGTCTTGCAGGTTCTTCAGTTGCTAATGTTTTATTACTACACTTCAAAACTTCCTGAGATTGTGTACGTGACAGAAAATCCATATTCCTATCTAATTGTTTTAACATCTATTTCTGAGAGCCCTGCATAGTGCTTTGTATAGATACTTGGGTATTGGTTATATGTATTAATTTGTCTTCTTATGGATTTGATAATCTAGATTATCTCTTCATATTCTTGTCTTCCATGAGTTAGATGCTGATGTCTGCTCCTGCAATACCATTTAAGAGTTTGCTGAAAGTAAGACTTTTATGAGGTGTTTTTTTAGAAGAACCCTCAGGGACAGCATTTATTTTACTAGGACTAATTGCATTATGTGGGTTTTGTGTCTAGCAGGTCTGGATTTAAATAAATAATAAAGTATTGTTCCTGATTCAGTAAGTAGGTAGAGCAGCTAAATACAGAGGAAGCAAAACTGGGGGAAGAAGCTCTAGTTTCAATGACTGTAGGAGAGGAACATGCAACAGTATCAAAATAAAATGCATATCCAACTACTTCTCCAGTCTGACTCCTTGTCCTCCCTATCTACTACCCAGAATGATCAGAATGATCTTCCCTACTCCCCAGAGCTCCTCACAGTGCATCCCACCAGCAATCCAGATGCCAGGTCCTACTCTCGCTCTTGTGCTGCTCCAGAATTCGTGGTATCACCTTGAGCTCCTGCCCAAGATCTGTGCTCCACTCTTCAGAACTCAAGAGTTCAACTCAACCTTGCCACTGTATACATGAAGAGAACCAGATACAGATTTAATGCTTGATAGTTCCTGTGTGTAGCAGTTTAGTAGCTGGCAGTGGAATCCAGCTGATGAGATTACCAAACAACAAGTATGAGGTCAGCCTTTTTACTAGGAATGATATAAAATCTGGGGGCAGACCTACAATGAAAAGTGTCAAGAGCAGGAAGAAATCCCAGACTTCTGCGTATGGAAGGAAGGGTGGAAGCTGGAAAAACAGGACACACAGGGGAAGCTGAACAAGGTTTCATTTTAATCAGCCTTTAGGGGAAGGTTAGTAGGGAAGGTTAACTGGACACACAGAATGAGACAAGACTACAAAACACCTTGATAAGAGAAGAAAGCCCTGTGTCAGCACAGTTGCCCACAAGGCAAGAGCTGTCAAATCACTGTTTTCTGACACCTTCTGTCTCTTCAACACCTTTTGTGCTGTTTTTCCCTTCTTGTCAGAGTTTGGCTGACAGGGTGAAAAAAAGGGTTTTCAGAGCAAATCACAGCCTGAGGAGCTTCCCCGGTTGCAGATTATTACCCAAGGGAACTCCAGACCTAGATCTCAACCCATTCCTCAGTAAATAGCAAGGGTCTTGTGAGATAGAGTTTGCCATTGCCACATCTTATGCAATAGCACAGATGTTGATGCATAGCTACTATCTGTGCTCCAGTGCAAAGCTCACCTGTCAGCAGCTAGATATTTGGAGAGGTGAATTCGTCTGGGGCTCCCAATAGACACAACCATGAGCTACAACAATTGCAACCACAGATTAAGGAAAACATGCTTGCGATTACTGTATGTAAAGCAGCAAATTGTGAATTTGGACAGTGAACTGGGAAAGGTGATTAAGATAGGCTCAAAGAAGCTGATTTTAGCACCGGGATTATCTTTTGACACCATTTGAAGGCAATCTGGTTTTGAAAACAAATAGTACTACACGCTGTAAAAGCTGATGAAAACATTTTTCCTATTTCCTCACCTGTGTGGTTTGTCTTATGATCAACCTGCAATTTTAGCTTGTAGGAGCACACATCTGGGTCTGTCTTTTACCTTGTGACCTATTTTCTTTAAACTTGAGAGAATGTAATATCTGCAAAACCTTTACCCCTCCCCCTGACAATGTGATTGAAATCGATTGACTGATTCAAAAGCAATTAGGTGGGGTTGATAGACAACACTTGCTGGCAAGTTTTCTTCTGTAAGAAATGAGGAAAAAACCTCGGTGGCCCTTTGAGATATTCTAAGGCCAGTATCAATAAAATCATATTTCAGATGTGAAGAAGGGGTTGCATGTCTGATACTTTGCCCTTTTTATCCCCCAAATCTAGCAGATCTTCTAGTAAAAGATATTGCATCTTCCTACAAACCTTTCCTCTCTATATAAAACCGGGTATACAAAATCTCATGTCCCTTGGGAGAAATTAGGGTGTGTATACCTATTTTCTATAAAGGAGGTTTTATTTTCCTGTGGTTTCAGTGTAGTGCCTCACTGCCCTCAGTGCTGGAACAATCAGGGATACACCAAACCAGCCATGAGTTTTTTGTTATTCTCAGCCTTATCAATAGCACTGTGTTCCCCACAAGGTGGTGGGCAACACTGGATTATCTCTGGGAGGATTGTTTCTTTTGTTTCTTCTCCTTATGTACAAAAATAATCTAAGACCCTGGCTTGCTGTCTTGGACAGTTTCCAGAATAAGGTGATGTGCACAGCGTTTTAAGGGATAAGCATGTTTCACTGGTCAACAACAGTTGCAACAGGAGCATCTGAAACAGAGAGCCAGAATAATTCCCCCCACAGCAGGAGTCGCTGGGTGATGTTTTCTGACCTGTGTTATGCAGGAAGTCAGACTGGATGATCAGAGCAGTCCCTTCTGGCCTCAAAATCTATGAATCTATGTTCTGATTACACATCTGAGAATGAGCAACTAAAGATGAAAGTGGTGATTTATTGAATGCTACCTACAGGCAGCTTCTTGTTCTGAATAAGCAACTGCTTTTAAAAGGGTCTCTGTAGCTCAATGGGGCACAGACGGCTGTCAGCTCTTTTCAGGGAAAGTACTCACCAGTTTATTTCTGTAGAGGGTATTTTAAATTTACAGGTCCATGCAAGTGATGCTTTATAGTAAGGATTGACCCTTTCTGGAGATGGCTTTGCGGCTGATTTATAGATAAATCCCTAGTAAGACTGCTTTGGGGTGGGGCCAAGATGGATAAGATTCATCTTTTCTCTCCTGGCTTGTGGATCAATTCATATAAGAAAGCATCTTGGTTTGGTGTTGAGAGCTTTGTTGGTACATCTTGCTGCAGAGTATTTAAACCTTAGCAAAACAGACGTGTCAACAGCTCTTACAAAGCTTGTTGTCTGCCTGTTGTTTCATTTGCTTCCAAAGACATCACATGTAGAGCAGAAAATGGCTGCAGCTGCTGTGAATCACCTTAAAGACACCAAGCTCCAGTACTACCTTCAGATAGCCAGAAGAAGCACGATACCTCTCAGATGCTCTCTGAGAGCTGTGGTCTTATAAAACACTGGGGAAAGGAGAGCAGAAAAATGGCCTGGTGTGCTGGTGGGACAGTTGTGATATAAAAGGCAAGTGAATTGGTAGAAGTTGTTCTGTGAACAGTGAGAATTTCAGCTCCAAAACATTGTTAGGATTTCAAATAGCATCTGTTGGTCATTTTATTGACTTCAAAATAGTGGAAGAAGTATTAGCCAAGTATGGAGCCTGTGTAAAATCAAAAGCGAACCAAGGAACCAGTATTAATTATACGTTTTTCTCTCTCAAATATGGAGTCTATGGTAATATACTGCTTTTAACAGCAGAAGTTCAGGACTGTAGTAGTATCATATAAAATACATGATGGCAGTAGACAAACATCAGTGACTAATGAGCTTTGCATATTCAAGAGTCTTAAGCCTTAGTTCTGGAAACTTCTTTTAAATCAACTATGGCACTACAGCACTTGATTAAAATAGTTAAATCTACCCCAACAATGAAACTGCCACTTTGAATTAGAAGAGCAACCCATTAAATGGTAAAAAATGTAAATATTAAGGCAACTGTAACTCTAGGTACATACGTTATCTTTATTAACAGTACTCCCTTAATTAAGAGGATTAACTGAGTAGAGATCACACTCTAAACTCTTCCACAATTATTAAAATGCTTGTTTACATATGTCTAAATTGTGCAAAAGTAATTTAGAAGATGAATTTTAAGAAATATTGAGAATATCTTCATACAAAGAATGTAATTATTATTAATATTTGCATACCTTCCATTTCCACTTTCACACACTGTTACAAACCACACAGAACATGACTAAAGAAATGATTGGAGAGGCTGCAGTAAGTACAAATATGGATTCATCAATAAATGTTCAAGTTTCCAGGCAAAAAAACAAACAGCATGGCTGTGGAGAAGAAATATTACATTTTATGTAGATAGTTATTTGGAATGGGATCTACAGAGATAAATCCATACTTAGAATATAGCAGTCTGCTGTGACAAAGATGAATGTTCTTGAAAAGAACAAGTAAAACACAGACAAGAATTGCAAGTGCCAACAGAAGCCAGTACAAGAGCTGGCAGATATGCTAGGTAGACATGCTTCAGATGATGGGGTCAGAAATAGCCAACAGTGAGATAAGCTTTCACTCCAGCACTGATGAAGAGGGCTTGATTCAGTGGTGCTCACATGCCAGTGTTTAGCAAAGCAGAAGTAGGCTCCAAGTGCAATAGCAGAAATATACGTCAGGACTTTCTACCTTGCTTGACAACAAGCGGATCCTGATGATACTTGAGTTCACAAATCCTGATGCACAACTACGTATCTCTCACGCCTAAGCAGCTGCTCTGTGTTTCAGTTTAACACATTCCAGCTGCCATCCACGGGCAGGTAGAATGTGGAATTTTGTGCATTACTGGAAAAAATAAAAAAGGAATAAAAAGAAAATTGTGAGCTCTGCGTGAAATGGACCAAAGATGAAAGTACGAAAACGATCAGTGGAGCACTCTCTGGAAGAAGCAGCTACATCCTATATTAAGTTTCAAAAAAAGGTTGGTGATAAGTGACTGAATTCCTCTTCAGCTTCTGCAAATCATGGCACTTTAAAACATGCAGGCAGAGGACATCCAAAATCAGCAGGCATTTTTAGGAACCTTGGTTGACATATGCCTATCCAAGCTGCAAGAATAAACAAAAATCCCACAGGACCTTGCAGTGCAGGGGATATGGGCTCATGCACACAGAAGGATCATGTGTGTGTCTATTTATATTTATGTGCCCTATCTAGTGAAACAAGCAATAGAAAAGAGGAGTCTTGTCAAGATTATCTGTCATGAGATACGAGAAACCCATGTATCACTCATCCTGAAGGCTGTGCACCAAGGAGCAAAAGAGCATCATGCTCCCCTGACAATGAAAATAATGAAGTCAGATTATCCAAGGAAACTGTAAGTTTGCCTTACCCACAAACCTCAGTCCCAGGGAGGGAAGAAGAATTATCAGAAAGGTCATCCTGAGCAGTCAGAGTCAAGGACAGAGCTGAACAGCCACTGAAACCCATAAGGAACAAACACAGAGCTCACAAGGAGGGAGGAAGCAGTGAGAGTTCAAGGGAAATAAATAACATGAAAAACTTCAACACTACTGAGGAAACGTAGGAGATGTTTCTCTCTGTGTTGAGAAGACCTACAATGGCATGCTGATAGGATCCCCAGAGAGAGCACATCATCTATAACTATGTGGCACTGCACATGCTGATACAACTAATAAAAGAGGATGGTTCAGATCACAGAAATTAATTAGTTCAGAACTGCAACTGCCAGGAAGAGAGCATGCACACAGCTGCATCCCAAAGTGTGTTTGTATTAACGATTCTCTGTCTGGTGTGCTGTTGACAGAATCCTGTCTGTCTCAACAAAACTCTGGAAGCAGCTTTAAACTTCAGGCCCCCATCAAACAGCAAGTGGTCTCCCAGCAGCATGCCTGCATGGAAACTAGTAAATCCAGCAAATAAGGACTCAACAGCATCTCCAGCTGTCATGAGGAAAACTTTAGCTGCTGTGCTGGAAACGTCCCTTCTCCTTGAAGGGCCCTCTCTTTGCATGCACTTAACATGCCTGAAAAGCAGAGCTGTGCTGCTAGTTCTCCAGGCAGAGTCATGCCCTCCTAACAAAACCCATGTGTAGGGGAAAGAGAAAAAGCTCTTGGGAGTCTCTAGCACCCTGCAGGATAGAGCCATGCTCTTCACAGGGTTTCTCACTGTGGGGAGTGTGTTTTTTCCTGTGCTGAGAGGATGGAGGCTTGTGTGCATTTTGCTTACTCTTCAAGTAAGAGAGAGCTCAGCACTCTGGAGTTTGGAGCTCATTTAGAGGCACCTTAGTAGTTCAGAATTCCCATGTCCATTATTTCATCAGCCACAATTTACTGCAGTGCGATGTGATATACAGCAGGGACATCTAATCTCCCAAAACTTTAGAGGGGGGATCTGTGTTTTAGCATCTACCAGTTTTATCTCTGCCATCTGAATCTCATTTCCAGGATAACTAAGGGTCCTTCTAATTACTGCTCTGTTGAATGTATATTGCTCCAAGTCTTTGTGATTTGGCTGAAATCTCGGGAAATGTGAACAGATGTCACTAGTCATTTCTTCAGAGAAAACCCACTGACACCTAGTTAAAAATAATAATAAAGTTATATCAATATGACTACCTACTTGGCTACCTTGTAGAAGTATAATATTTGAAAAATGTGCCTGAATTTTGTAGAAATTTAAGTACAGTCAGCACCATGTTAGGACTTCTATGGTAGCTGGCAGCATGGTCTTATTCAGATGCTAGAGAGGACAATGATGTTTTATATAGCTAACCATGGCATGTCTCTGTGCCGGAACACATATTATGGGTCATGATATAGAGCGTCTTATTCTCTAGGCGTTTGTTGCTGTGGTTCAGTGACCACAAAACACATCACTCTGTCTACGATTTGCTGTGTGACTTTGGGCACTTTGTTTCCCCTGCCTCAGTTTCCACATCTAACATGCAACATTTTAAAATCAATTAATCATGACAATGAGACTAGAAAGAATACAGCATTGGTTTTTTTTTTTCTTCCTCCCCTCATTGGACATAAGGATTGTGATTTATCTGTTACATTGGAGAATGTATCTACGCAACACTCAGTGTCTTGTAAAAACTCATTAATGGTCTTTGGAAAGTCCCCATGAGGTTGGTAAGTAATATCATCCTCATTTTGCATTTGAATCACAGCAGTATAGAAGACACATTTAAAAGCAATCTCTTATCTTTGTATCTACCTTTATTAGCATCAACCTTTTCTTTTAAAAGCTGGAAAGATGGAAATTCCACAATCTCCATGGACAATCCTCCCCAGTCTTTAACTGTTCTTACCATCTGAAAGTTTCCGTTGTCTGCCTGATTTAAATTTTCCTTGCTGCATTTGAAGTCTTTGGGTGAGGAGAAGCATTTATAGCTTTCCTTTTTGCAGCAGTGTTAGTCATGACTCACCAGTTTTCTTTTCAGAACAATCCAATTTGATCTTTCCTACTTAGTTGTTTTTAAGATTTTCAATCATGCTTCCATTTCTTCAGGTGGATCCATGCCTCTGTCCATGTGTAGGATCCAAAGTTGGACACTGTACTCTGCTGAGGGGTTGCATAGAGAAGAATTTATTTCATGCATCTGCTAGATGACATTCCTAGTCATGTATGTGAGTATGATGTTAGCCTTTTTTCCGTAGTGTGACAATGTTGACTTACCTTCAACTTTGGACTGACAGCCATCTCCAGATGCTTCTCTATGCAATCACTGGTGAGCCACTTGTTTCCCCATCATATATCTGAGTGGCTGAGTATTTCCAGCTCCATCCTTTTGTACTGTATCCTGCCAATTTCAGACCAGCTCTGTCAGCTGCCAAAATAAATTTTCTTCTCATTAACACACTTGCAGCTTTTCTGACTTCAGTGCTCTCTGAACATGTAATTGTATTTCCATTGATCATCTAAGTCATTATTGAAAATGGTCAGTCATAGAATCATAGAATCAACAACCATTTAGGTTGGAAAAGACCTTGAAGACCATCAAGTCAGGCATAGACCTAACACTGCCAAGTCCACCACTAAACCATGTCCCTAAGCACCACATCAATACATCTTTTAAATACCTCTGGGGATAGTAAATCAACCACTTCCCTGGGCAGCCTGTTCCAGTGCCCGATAACCCTTTCAGTGAAGTAATATTTCCTAATATCCAGCCAAAACCTCCTTTGGCACAACTTGAGGCTGTTTCCTCTTGTCCTATCACTTGTTACTTGGGAGAAAAGGCTGATGTCCACCTCATTACAACCTCCTTTCAGGTGGAAACCAATAAAGATTCCCCTGAGCCTCCTTTTCTTCTCCAGGCTAACCAACCCAGTCACTTCAGCCACTCTTCTTCAAACTTGTTCTCCAGACCATTCACCAGCTTTATCACTTTTCTTTGGACATGCTCCAACACCTCAATTTCTTTCTTGCAGTGATGGGCCTGAAAATGAACACAGCTTTCCAGGTGTGGCCTCATCAGTGCTTCCCTACTCCTGCTGGCCACTCTATTGCTGATAAAAGCCAGGATGACATTGGCCTTCTTGACCACCTAGGCACACTGCTGGGTCATGTTCATCCAGCTGCCAATGAGTACCCCCAGGTCATTTTCTGATGGGCAGCTTTCCAACCATTCACCCCAAAGCCTATAGATTTGCATCAGATTGTGCTCTAAGTGCAGGATCTGGCACCTGTCTTTGTTGAATCTTATATAATTGTCCTTGACCTATTGATTCAGACTGTCTAGATTCCTCTGCAGAGTCTTTCTACCCTTAAGCAGATCAACGCTCCTGCCCAAATTGGCATCATCTTTTGGAATATCCTCCTATATTTAATCAAGGCCGGAAATTCTCCATAGCTGTCCTTTTGCTGCTGATAAATTTACAGAAACACTTTTTATTGTCTTCTACCTCAGTAGCCAGATTAAGTTCTGATTGGGCTTTGGCCCTTCTAACTTTCCCCCTGCTTAAACTCACAACATCTTTGTAGTCTGCCTAAGTGGCCTGCCCCTTCTTCCCAAGGTCATAAACTCTCTCTCTTTTTTTTTTTTTTTTTTTTTTTTTTATCTGCATTCCAGCCAGAGCTCTCTGTTCAGCCAGGGTGGTCTTTTTCTTTCATCCTTCAAAAGGACAAAGTCCAAGGTAGCAGTTCTGCTAAACCTCTTCCTTAGTTCTCCAAGAATTGAAAGCTCTCTCATCTCATAATCACTACACTCAAGATGGCTTCCAACCACCACATCACCTACAAATCCTTCTCTGTTTGTGAACAACAGTGGCACCTTCCTACTTGGCTCACTCACCAGCTGTGCCAGGAACGGATCTGTCACAAGGTCTGGGAACATCCTAGACTGTTTCTTCCAAATTGTATCTTATTTCAAGAAGACATCTGGTAAGTTGAAGTCCCCCACAAGAGCAAGAACTCGTGATTGTTCTCTCAGCTGCTTATAGAATATTTTGTCTGCCTTTTCATCCTGGATGGCTGTTCTGTAGCAGACTCCCACCACAATATCTGCCTTGATGGTTTTCCTGGCTGATTCTTACCCATGAACACTCAACTCACTCGTCACAGTCATCAATCTCTAGTCCAAACACTTCCTAACATACAGGACTACCCTACTATCTCTTCTTCCTTGCTAATCTGTTCTGAAGAGTTTATAGCCTTTCATTGCAGTACTCCAGTTGTGCAAGTCATCTCATCATGTTTCTGTAATGGCAACTCTGTCATAATTTTGCCACTGGATCATGACTTCCAACTTCTCTTTGTTACCCATGCTGCGTGCATTGGTATAGACGTACCTTGGTTGGGTTACAAGTTACACTACCTGTTTGGAGGAGGAATCCTTAATTCCTATGTGACCATTCTCAGGCACTTTTGTAGTTTCTAACACATCAATAACCCTTGAATCTTGCTGCCACATCCTCCATATCCCCTACCTCCACTGAGATCGCAGACTGAAAGACCTCGTTAATACAATAGGACCCTGATGGAGATTGAACTTTGCAGTATCCGCTTTGGAGCATCTTTAGATTTTGACAGTCAACCATTGATAATTAGTATCTAAGTATGATCTCCAACCACGTCATACCCACATGATTTCAATTTTATTTAGATATTCTTAGCTTATTTATGAGAATGTCTTCCTACATAAAGTCAAAAGCCTTACAATATCACCTACTATCTCCATCCTCACAAGGTCTGTTAGATAAAGAAATAAGTATGTTTGGACATGTTTTGTTCTTCATAAATCCGTGTTGGCTGCTGCTCATCTATTTTCTTCTCGGTGTTTACAGGTAACTTTATCTGGGACAAGTGCTCAGAATACTAGCACAATATCTAGCAGGAATGGAAGTTAAACTGACTGGCCTACAACTCTAGCTTCCTTTTCTTGTTTTTAGAGCTACATGTGGTATTTGTTCCTTCTCAGTTTCTAGGACATAACCCTTTCTTCTGGCTTCTCAGAGAAAACCACTAACAGCTCTGAAATTGCTTCAGCCTGTTCAAGTCCTGGGGGATGAAGTTCATCCGGTGGAGATGATTTGATAAGACTAACTTATTGGAGTGTTCTCTAACACATTCCTTCTCTTTTTGGGCCTGACATTACCTTTTTGTTGCTGGCATTCATTGGATTTGTCACCTGGTTGCAGTTGACCTCTCTACTAAAGAGTGAAGTGAAAAGGAATCAAATATGTCCAATTTTTTGGCATCATCTGTCAGTATCTCTCTCTCTCTGGTGAGCAGCAGACCAAGAGTTCCCTTTGTTGGTGTTTTGGAGGGGGTTTTTTGGTTTGTGTTTTGTTTTTTTTTTAATAAGACAATTTGTCTTTCTAGTTATTCCTCTGTCCTATTTACATCACTGTTTTGTGCTTTGTTTTTTCTGGTCCTGTGTATTTGTGCCTTTCTTTTGTGTTTAAGTTTATGATTAAGCCTACTTTTTACCTCCTGCATGCTTTTCACCTTAGTACTTGAGTAAAATGCAGCAGATGTGATGTAAGCAGATTTGTCTCTGATGTATTTTCTCTCCCACCTCAGTTTTGGGATAAGTTGTTCTTCTGTTGTGAGTATTGTTTTGTGTCTCTGTTTCTGTGGGCTTGTCACCCATGGGATATTACCCACCCCATGAGTTTACTGATGGTTGTCTTCTTGAACTCCTGCACAGTTTATTTGGTGTTCTCTGAATGCCTTCTTGAGGTTACAATTGGTTTCACTTGAATTCTTCCCTGTCAGTGAAATAGAAATGCATTGTTTTTAGAAGTGAGATTAAGTCATTGTCAAACAGACAAACTTTCATCATGATCAGCACTTCCCATGTTTTTAAAAACATTGTTTTAAGAGAATGATGTAGGTCAGATGCAGACAATATTAGGTGATGCCTTTAAAAATGTATTTGTTAGACATTACACATGTATTTGCTGGCTGTTTCACAGGAAACCTGCAGCAGAGCCAGCAGAAGAACCAAGTACCTGTGGCCTGCTGTGGTTTCAAAAGTGTGGATTCGTCCATCATTGCTCTCTAAATGACATCTTTAGCACTTAGAGAATTTAGTCTTCACTCTGTTTGGAGAAAGTTGATAATTCCCTGAATAACCAACAAAACCCAAGCAATCCTCAGACTGAAAGGGCACTCCAGTTTGAGGGATTGATGTGTAAAGATTCTTCTTTTGAACCTGATGCTGCAAAATCCATCAAATGTAATTCAGATGCAACTTCAAAATCTGCAGGTAAAGCGTGACTTCTGGAGTGAGGTGAATTTCCAAATCTCTTCAAAAACCTTTACAAAGAATACAAATTATGATTTGCTAAATCTGTACTGTATGCTTTATATATCTGTTCCTTCATCTGAGTAGAGAAAATGCATGTACTTCATTATATGCTGCTGTATGGATCCATGTCTCTGTTTTTCCTGTTATTAAAATAAAAACAGATGGTAGTGATTCCTCAAATAAATTATAATTTATTTCTTCACCTTCAAAGTATGAGGATCCCATGGTTGCTTTTATATTGATCAAGTCAATGATTTTAATAAAAAATGAAATGATTTAAACATAAGACATGATTAAATTGATGCCTGCTATAGTTACTGCATTGGTATGCTCCGTTTTGATGATTTGAGCACACATTTCCTCTACTGAAGTCTGTTACTACCTATACAAATTGGTTTCTACACCTCTTCATATGTTCTGTGAGTGTCTGCAGAATCTGAGCCTATGTGCCCTTTCTGATGTCATGCTGTTGTAATTCTGCTGATTTTCAATAGAATTACATTTGTGTTAAATCACTGGCCTTATTTGGGTAGTTCACTGAGATCTGTGCAAATGGGTCTTTTAAAATGTCATGCATTGTTCATGTGTGCTTTTGGGCAAAGAATGTATTTTTTTTCTTCCACATTTTATGAGCTGAACACCTAGTTTGCAGGTACTACCACAATATAAATATTATTCCTCTTGAGAAGAGATACTAGGCAAACTAAATTCCTTCCATGAATTCTTGAAACCCAATGTAATGCTAGAAATTACTTCCAAGTAGGAGAGAGGATTTGAGGTATTTGTAGTAGAGAAAATGTTCCAAAATGCTTATCACTGAACTCCATCTCCTCAATGGCCTTCAATGGGACCTGGTAGGCTTTTCTTCCTCTTCTAATAATTTTGTCTGAAGGAACATGCTGCAAGGGATGGTATACATCAGATTGTTCACTTGCAGACTTCTCTTGATGAGAGCACCTTTGGCCATTGTATTCACCTTAGTGTGGCTATAGCCATTTTTGAGGAGGCAGCGGTGATTTAAACTCATCTAGATGAGATTTTTCTGAGAGAGAGCTGCACCATGCTAAATATGTTTTACATTAGTTGGGCAGTATTTTTGGAGAAGGCTTTGCTGCTGTGATTGTATTTGTGCCAGAGTCCCAAGCAGGTATAGGACCTTTGCAGTATCCCAGTTCTCTAAGAACTGACTTTGCAACAAAATCTGAAAACTACAATTCTGAAAGTCCTGTTAAGGATTAATGCTCAATGTCACATAGTATTTTAAAACTGCCATTTTCTTAATTTCTTCCAAGTTTGAGAATGGGTTGACAAGGCATCTGTGCTTTCTAATGGCTTGTTACAGAAGCTTGTTGTATAACAGGAACCTTCTTTCCTACATTTGTGTTGCTGCTCTTGTTAATTTACCTCTGCTCTTACAACACTGCTTCAGTTTTTGCTTCACTTCACCTTCCCTGTCCCGGTTCTGGGCCAAACTTGGCAGAATGAACTGATTTAGTGTGAAAAAATCCAACCAAGCCCCACAATGAAATGTGCAATACCAACAAACCCAAGAAACCCAACAAAACAACAAACCCAAAAAACCAACAAACCAAGGCTGAGCAGAAGAAAGCCCCCAATGAAATGAATGATCTCTGCATCACCTTCATATCAAAGACTGAAACATAGGTAAAGGGTCATTATGTTGTGCTGGACAAAGACAACGCAACACTATTACCACTTTTTTCACTTCCTATCCTTAATGTAAATGGCCAAGATAATGAAGACAGTCTGCTCAGATAAGGAAACCTGTGCTTTCTGATGTACTTAGGTTTCCCCAGGTGATGTATCTACAAGAAAATATCTCTTGAACTTATGGACCCTGTAGGGACATATACAGACAAGTGAACTGGTCTGGAACTGACCAGAATGAAAACAAATAGTTTCAGTGTAGTTAAAGCATAACTCAGTGAGTTAATTTTGTTTGATTGTAGGTGGACACAGTCAATTGAGATATACAATGCAGATGTCAGCAGAGCATTTTACCCTTCCTATTTGTACTTACAGATTTCTGTTTGTTTGATTGATTACTGTGCTGTTGATCTTGCATCTCCAGCAAGAAATGAGCAGAAGAAGAAGGAAATAAACCCAGAAAATGAGAGTAAAAGCTGATCAGACCTTGGTTAAATTGCTTCACAATCTACCTCTCAGAATGATTCCTTCCAGGAACATAGCAGGCCCTACAAGCCTGGCTTGGTGCTCTCTGGAAGGGCATTTGCCTGACTAAACTCTCAGAACTGTGGAGCTCCTTCAGATGTCTAACTTCTAAAAGGTGAAGGAGAGACTGTGATTCTCAGAGCAGAAGGTTTGGCTGACCTGAGGTGAGGCTCATCTTACAGGTGAGGTAGCAGCTTTGCGTCCTTGACGAGGGCTTGAAAAGATCAAGGAAGTGCTCAAATGCAACCATGCCCTTCCCAGCATAGTAAATTTATTGGTGTTTCATGCAGGTTTCACAGAGATCATCTGCCTCTAGGTTTTGCTGCTTGGTGAATGATTACTTTCTGTTCACACTCTTTGTGATGATCACAGGATCAAAGGCTAATTTAGGCTGAAAGGTACCTCTGGAGGTCATCTAGTCCAATCTTCTGCTCTAATGTACCAGAAACCTGATCAGAGAGTTTAACCCCACTTTTCTAAGTACAAGAGTACAGTTTCTCTATAGATAAATTTCAATAGAATTAGCTAGCCTAAGATTTTCCAGTACACCTATGGTGATGATACTTGACAACTCATTATATTTATGTAAAACTCATTGTTAGAGTATCTTGTGCTTTAGTAATTTTTTCTTTAGTGTCTTCTGTAAAGAAATTTCAGTATTAAAATTCTTTGCTATTAAATATCAAACTAGCTTAACCTGCAGCTGTAGGCCACCGAGTGCCATGTTTTATTGCTTTTAAAAGCTGCTTTATCGCAGCATATCTTTATTGAGTTAATTATGGTCTGCTCCAGCTATGTCAGTGACTTCTTTGCATTACTTCAGCTGTTCCTCTAAGACTTTTAGAGCGCTTCAGGACAACTGATGACCATTTTACATAAGGATGCCTCACTCAAGGAGATCATGAAAAAACTTCTGTGATTAAGACAGCAAGAAATTTCTCTGGCATATGTACATAATTTGAATTTTACTCTTGGATGGGTTTTCAGCCTCTGCTGAGCTTGAAAACTCATTAGTGCAAGGATTGTCTCTTTCAAGTATATTAGCACAGTGAAGCCATTTTTTATCAATGGAAGCAGGCATACAGTTATACATAGCATGCCCCAGTATGCTACTCTCCTGGACATATGATTGCTAGATTGATAATCTAACTGTAAAAGACATGTCAGAGTTTTGTGGTTTTGACCTCTGTGAGGATTTTGTTATTGTTGCTGTTCTAAATTTCATCTTGAGTGACCCTGGGCTACACAAAAAGGTTTAAGCTTAGGTAACAATGTAGACTTTGAACAGTTCCTTCCCTGGCTCCTTTAGGATCTGCCATAAAACTTGTATCAATCACTGTGTTCTCCATTTTAATCAAGTGCTCCCTGCATTCAATAGTTCCTATACAGTGATGTTGACTATCCTGATTCTTTGATATGAAAGAATGTACCACAACTCCTTCTTCTTCTCTTCTTCTTCATCTTTTTTTTTGTCTCAAATTGTATTTTCTTTCTTGATTAAACTTGATGTTTTCTGCTTATGCTCATTTTGTGACCTCTGCTAGCCTCTGATCATGTCCCTGCTGAGTGTATGCCTCTATTATCATACTGTCTGCAAGGCTGTGGACACCTGCTAAGATTGAGAAAAGCACCATTTTTCAGCTGAAACAATTCTCTAGCAGACTGTGATTCAAAGAGTTAAGCCGTGGAATTTGAATTTTTCCCACTGGGTGTTTAAAGTGCTCAGTACAAGTAACTTGCTGTCTAAGCTAACCTATCAATACTGAAGCATGTCAGCTGACATTTGAGCAATTTTATCTCCAACTGGTTTGTTAGGTTTGAAATAATGCTGTCTTTCTTCAGAGTTGTAGGATCCAGGCAGACCCCCATTTGATCATATTCCTTCTTGTTTCATTCCTAAAATGTGAACGTGGGATGTCTTTCACTGGAAGGTGGATGGGAATTTCTTGAAAATTATTTAGATGTGATTAAAATATTGATTTAGGTTAGACAGGACTAGACAGATTCCTAGGATTCTGTCCAGTCCTGCTCTCTCTTTTACCCATCGGAATTGTTAGCCCACTTTCACATTATTTTAATATTTTTCAGTTTCTTCAGTGCCTGTTTATCACCGGACTTGCATCTGTGTGCATATAAAATATGCTTCCCCTTTCATTTATGGTCATTTAATCTTCAAATGTATTTTGATACTCACATTCTTACAGTCTCATTTGTGACTGTTTATGTTCAGCTGTCCAAAACCAGCTTCCAAGAATTAATTTTTAAAGTAAAGTAAAGTAAAGTAAAGTAAAGCAAAGCAAAGCAAAGCAAAGCAAAGCAAAGCAAAGTAGTACTCAGCCAGTTTTCAGTTTTTTTGGTGATTAATTATTAATAGCTTTCCATCCACAACTCTTCACTCCCACAAATCATTTTGGGGAACTACACAGGGTAAAATGTTCTAAGCGTTTTGGCACAGCACTGATATGGAAGGTGTAGCTGTAACTGCTAGGTTTGTCCAAGCAAAAGAATTGTGAGGTTAGATTTGAGTATTTCTCTCTCTAGCTGTCAGGTGAAGAGAAATGTGTTTAGAAATGTCCCTGCATCTCAAGTTCATCTTCAGTGTGGAAAAAACGCCCAAACCTATTTCATCATGCTCTCTAAAAAGAACTTCCAAGAAACAACAACATGAAAAAAAACCCCAAAACATCCCCCCCTCCAAAAAAAAAAACCCAAAAAACCCCCAGTATTCTGCATCTGGAAACGTGCTCCATGGTCTGCCACTTCACGTGTGTTTGCTAGGATCATGGTGCAACAGGCATATCCTGTGCTATGAATTCATTTAGTTTTCACTGATGGTATAACTGATGGGACAGCTGGATTTGTTTATAGGGCAAGTACGGCACTGGATGCTCTCAACTTTCATGGCATTTGCTGTACCAAGTGTAATTAATTGGAAGAGGAAAACTGCGAAACAGAAGTAACCATATTAGTTTACATTAAAGTGTATTGATGAAAATATTAGGTTTTCCAGACTTTACATATTGTGTCATGTGTTCCAGTCCCTAAAAGGGTTTTGAATGTAGTGAAATAAGAACTTCTCAAGCAGAACAGAAGACTTCCAGAATTTAATTTCCTATTAAGCACTGTGATACCTTCTTGATATTGCTGCTGTGAAGGATTTCATCATATTTTGATATCAAAAATAGACTTATTTCCTAGAAACAGGAAGTATCTAGAATATTGCCTGAAGCTACAAGGTCAGCTCTCTTTTCTTCTACCCATGAACCAAACAGATTTTCCTCTTGATTGTCAGTTTCAGTGCAATATTTTTCATTATTTATTGTTTAGAATTTATTTACTTCCATTATCCATTACCTTTTGAGAAAGCATTTGATAGTGTAGAATAGCACATAGCGATTAAATTAGAATCAATCAAATCAAATCATCAATCAAATGACAAAATATGGAATAATACTATAACCACGCAATGTAACAACTTTAACTCAAAGCTAGGCAACATTATGCATAACAGCAGTGCTCCTCTACTTATGTAAATACATTCCTATTTTGTGTATTCCCTCAAAAAATACCGAGAATGAAACCCACAGAAACACGATTAGCTGCTGACCTGTAAGTAATGATGGCTTATAACATGTTTAAAAATTTGGCAAAATTCTATTATGATATATATTACATAGTCTTATACAGGAAGTGAAACTCATAGTGAAACTTAGCATGCCCATGCTAAGCCGCTTCCTGAAGATGGTCTATCCAATTTTTAAAATATTGTTATCACTGAATATTTCCATATCTCTTATCTACACGGGATTCTTGAAAGGGTATTTATAGATGTCCTCTGGGATAGGGAACATGACAGCTTGACATTGAATACCCTGTTGCAAAAAATTAGTTTTTAAAATGTATTGAAGCAGGTGGCAGTGCTCTTACTATACCCAAACAGTAAACATGTTATTTTGTCTTTCTGCTTTAACAGCAATAGAGAAGATCCTGCTTTCTCCATCAATACTCTTTCTAATGTTAAAACCTTGTACAATTTCTTCATCTCTCAGAAGCCTGAATTATGACATCTTTTATTGGATATTATCACTAATTTGAGATCATAATTGAACAATGTGCATTTAGATCTGACCTAAAAGGTTTAGAGACCATATGGAAAAGCTTGTCTTGCCTCACAGTGCTTTATAAGAGCTAACACAAGTATTCTTAAGCAGAATAACTGAAGCCTGGGGACGTCAAACACCAATTTGATCACTTGGAGCTAATCAATGTACCAAAAATGTGTTGTACACTTTTCATCTGTGCTAGCCTGAGTTTTGCTGAGTTCACGGACCTGCCTGTGTTAGCTGTTACTGGCTCCAAAATATGGATTAGCTAGGGGTATTAGTGGTGGTTGTCTGTTGACTGCAGAAAATGGATTTGTTTATAGGGCAACTATGGCATTGGATGCTCTCAATTTCTATGGCATTTTCTGTACCAAGTGTAATTAAGAGGACTGGGAAAAGAGATATTTTCCTGTCCTCTAAACCTTGGGTTTTGCTACTATAACTAATGTTATTTGATATTTTTGTTCACAAATATTCCAATACAATAAAGCTTACTTATCTCTTTGAATAGTTTCTGGTTTTTTTTCCTGGGGAAATGCTTTTTGTTTGATCGTGACAGATAAGTAAAAATAGCTGCAATTAAATAAAACTAAAACATTTTAGTGTTTTGAGTTTTTTTTTTTTAAAAAAGGGAACTGCGTTTTAATTTCCATACCTTTGGGGTAGAAATTCAGATGAACTTTAAATGAGCAATTTTATATGGACTTTTTTCATTGGCATATTACATTCAGGTTTAGATAGATAACTATATGTTCCTTACTAAACAAAATATTGACTTTGCCTCCACAATTAATTTCAGTTTTCCACAGAGTTAGTCAATAGAATCAAACCAAACAAAACAACTACTCGCTTCTAATATGAGATAAAGCAAGTTTGTGAACAAAATCCAGTATTTTAGGCTCCGCATCCTTCATTACCTTTGATCCTTTTATCAGGTGCCTCTACAAATTGAGGAGAAAAGTAAGCCATCCTGACATACTGGCATTTTTGCACTCATTTTGTAAAGGCATAGGTAACAGTGGGTGCACAGGAACTGGAAATCATGATTGCATGGTTTCTTTATGTAAATGTGTTTTCATAGAATCATAGAGTCACCAGGTTGGAAAAGACCCATCGGATCATTGAATCCAACCATTCCATTTTGCTCAAGTATCAGAGTGGACAGACACATCAGTATAAAGTATTACAAGTTTTTACATTAAATTTGCTTCTATCATGAACCCCAGTTCTGCTGTTACTGTGTCCCAGATAGGTGTTGCATTAGCTGCCTCTCATAAAGTATGAACTGTTATTTCATGTCTCCCCCTTACTGCCTACATTTTTGTTTTCCATACTTCCCTTGCAGAAAACTTGAGGGCCCAATATGCCAATTGGTGTATTCTACTGAACAGCTTGATCTGCTAGTCCATGGAGCATCACTTGATACTCTGGTTGAACATTATCCCGACAATCTCACTCATTCTCTCTATTTGGAGATGAGAATGATGATTACATACAACTTAAAGGAGTTTCACCAGAGATATGTTTGCTGCAACAAGCTATGAATATAATGACAGCCAATCCCTCTGCATTGCTAGAGGCCTCCCTCTGGATGAATCTTTTCCTCTGGATGAATCTTTTTCTCTGAACTGGCAATTTTTGTTCCCTGGTATGAAAAGCTAGCATACGGGGCTAACTATTATGCTGATAATTCAGTAAACAGCATAATTAAATCTTCTGACTGTCTCCTATAGGAATTTCATTAGCTGCAGGCCTAGTTATAGAACTTCATTGCAGGGATGAACTATGGTGCAGGGATGCTATTTAATTGCTTTATGGAAAATATGCTCTCCCCTGCCTTTCTAGTAGGATGGTCTGTTGTTCATAGGTTTACATGTGCTTTCCATCTCATGGCAAGGGGGAATGCTTGTTTTTTCCCAGGGCTTTGAATTGGTAGGTGGTTTTGAACAGATAACAAGAGCTGAATATTTATCCTCCATATATGTATTTAAATGACACAATTCACCATAATGGTACACTGAAATGTGTACAAAAGTTCATGTATGTTGGACTATCATCAGTCACATTTTGCAAACCATGACTAGTTTGGTAGAAATGCAAGGGTTTCAGAAGCTTTAAATCAACGTAAAGTGAAAACCCAGCTACAAGGAGTCACTTGAAAATGTAACTAATATAGAGAAAAGTGAAAAAGAAAGAGAAAGAAGAATATCAGGAATGAGTTTTACAGCACTGCTAAAAAGCTTCAACCTCTTGGGCAGCCCAGAAAGACAGCCATAAACTTGGCAGGCCTGTAAACTGAGTACTCATCTGTACTGAGATGTCTTAGGCCCCCAGGAAAATAGAGGCTGGGGTAGATGCAAGGTGATCTGTGTTTTGTCTGCCTTGTCTTTGTGTTGCAAGATCTATACTGCAACATTAAGTCATAGTTGTGTAAGAGGGAAGACACCAGTGCTACATGTAAGCTGGGATCATCTCATCACTAGCTTCTTTCAGGAATGCTGCACAGGGGTAAACAGTCAAATCCTTACATATGCTGATGTATCCCTTATGCCTGGTTGGGAAAAACTATGAAACAGTAAGAAAATGTGTAGGTTGGATATTCCTTATATCCTGGAGATGCAACATAGTGTCAATGGTGGTTTTGGAGAATCTATATTTCACCTGATGCAGAATATTCAGGAAATGTTGAGACATATTTTAAGATTGGAGAGAACAGAGCAATCAATGTGGTTAATCTGGGAATGATCCACATAGAGGCTATGGTTTACAATACGGATAACGTCAAGAATAAGGATATAGAATCTGAAAAATGCATTAGTGGAGAAAGTAGACTCACTTTGAGAGAGGATTGCATAATTTAGGGTGTGCCTTTGAGAACCTAATAAGAAAGAGGCAAGAGCAAAAAATATAATAATGCTTTATGATACCACCAATTATTGCACAGGAAAGTCAAGGAAACAGGAAATGAGAGCCTGACTAGCCTGAGGTTATAAGAACAATAACAGATATATCAGGAAAAGAATCAGCTTTATTGAGTAATGGGCACAAATCAAGGAAAATAAAAATTTAGAAAAGCCCTTTTGGACAAAAACCACCCCAAACAAAATAAAAATACATAATTTCTCCTTTTAAATACATTTGCAGGAAACAGCATTGATTGAAATTAATTTCCTTCAGGCTTGTAAATAGATGTAGTTGCGATATCTTTTTAGTGTGATTCTTCAGCATGATACTTCTTTGATCACACTGTCTGGGACAAGTTGTGTTTTTTCCCCCTACAGTCACTGCTTTTAAAGACCAGAAACTTCTAAGAGGTAAGAGATGAGCAGCCTCTCTGTGCAGCTGCCTTTTCACCTCATCTCTCCCATGGATGAACTAATCTAATCTAATCTAATCTAATCTAATCTAATCTAATCTAATCTAATCTAATCTAATCTAATCTAATCTAATCTAATCTAATCTAATCTAATCTAATCTAATCTAATCTAATCATCCCCTATTACAGGATCTTACCAAGCAGCCGTTTGGTGAAACACTAGCTGGCTTTGTATATCACCTCTTTTGGCAGAGAAGATAGGACAGTATGGTAGTCTGATATTCAGTTTGATGTATTTCAAAGAGAGAGGTCCCTTCAAGACTACAGATACATCAAGAAACAATATACATGCTGAAAATGAACAAAATAATTTTGTTATGCAAGTAAGACATGAGTGGGATGGCTACATGTTTAAAGCATGCTTGTGTGGCTCGAGATGCAGGAAATCGAGCCTTGATACACATGCAATTTGAGAAGTTTTCTGACTGACTTAGCTGCAAACACATGCACACTAATTCCACCTGTGGAATCAAAAGCAGTCAAACTTGACTGTGATCATATCAGTCTCTTGGCCTGTGGGACTGGAGAACCTTTTTTAACCATGTGGTTGAGTGGGCCAAGAATGTTCCAGAGTGCCTTTGATACCTCTCCCTTCCACAACCACCTTCAAGTGCAATGTCACCAAGGAATAAAGAAACTATTTTATTCATGGCTCAGTCAGTGTTCAGGACTACACCCTGAAGCTATTGAATTGTGCTGGGCTTCTTTCAGTGCCAGGTCTTGTCTGTTGACCTGGATTCACAATGTACTTTGAAACCAAGACTATTAGCCTGTGCCAAAGCAACAACATGAACAGGAGTTTTGTCTCCAACACAGCAGGACCAATATATGCAGATAAATAAAGAGGCTGTCCAAGTTCTTTCTCTTTTTTTTTTCTTTCTTTTTTTTTCTTTTTTTTTTTTAATATACCAAGACTGTCCAGTCCTTTCCACACCTAGCTGAAAGCCACATTTCCAGGGTGAATTTAACTGAAATTCTGGGTTGAAGCAGCTTCATACTCCAAAGGACAAAACAAATGAGTGATATTAAAAAAAACCAAGCAAAAACATTTTAAAACCCCTGCTGACTTCTGAAAGGTTTGTACTAGTTCAAAACAATATGCCTGAAACTAGGATTTGGTGTTTGTACCAAACTGTTTACTTGCAATACGTTATTCAGCTTCTTTCTCTGTGGGCTTTGTGAGAATCTAAGCTATGTATGGTCCCTCATACATACGGGAGTTGGAGCTGGAATGTAAACCGTCTGTGTCTGTAGCTTCATTTACTGTCTTTAATGGATGTTTGCATTACATTACTAATACCATCAGTCTTTTCCCAGTCCTGCTGCACCTAGCTGTATTTATAATATATTGTGAACAGACGATTTTATCTTGTCAGCTGCAGAAGTTCTCACCGAAACTGCTACAACTCAACTTGTTGATCTCTCCCTATCCTTCTTAGACACCTCTACCAACTTACCATTTGCAGAATAAATTCTGGCCCGCAAATGGAGTCTGGATTTGAATCAGATGACATCCAATATCATCAAAGACTGAATGTCCCTTTTATCAGTTTCTGTTTTTTAGTTTTCACCTGGTCATCCCTATTGTTCATTTTGTAAGCCTTGTATTACCAGTAATGACTGAACCACTTTCAACTATTTGTATGATCTGCTAATTCGTAGACTTCAAAAGGCAATTGGAAGCACCCATCTAGATAGTTGTCAACTATTTATTGATCCTATGCAGCATTTTCTTTAAGGAAATAAATAAATAAATGTCATTTTTCTTAGAATAATAAGGACACAGATAAAGCTACCTCTGAAGTACCTGCTGCTACTTAGAATCGGGGATGGGTGTACATTAAACACCATATGCCCAGGAAAATACTGACTTTGCTAAAATTGCATCTCTTCATTTGATCAACTACTCTCTCAGTTCCTGAGAGATTTGTCCTGAATTTCTAGGACAATGTCGTCATATTTCTCAGTGATCTACTGACGCAGGGAAAGATCTTATGCACCAGCTAACCTTGTACTATATACCATATTGTTCCAATTTCTCTGTTGCTTTCAAGAGTATGATGATAAATCAGTGATGATTAATTGTTGTGTTACACTGGAGCTACTGTTGTTTGCACATGTACTTAAGGATCAACACTTGGCACTATGGGCAGGTTTTGCCTACTCCAAACAAGACGAGACAGGAATTTCTAGGATGCCTCAGGTATTTGCTTGATGGGTTTCTTCAAAAATGATTAAGCTACACCTTTCTTATTAAAATCCCTCCTCTAATAAAGTATTGTCCAACGTGTGTTTGATGACCACACAATGAGGAGCCAGTGCAATGGAGATGAACAACAGGAAAGGATAAGGAAATATCTGCTTTTGTTTACCAGATAATAATTGATGTTTCTCCATTCTGACAGGTTTTGAGGGTAGATAGCTTAAGAGGAAGGCAGGAAGCCAACTGTTGACTTACAGTACTTATCAATGATTTGCTGCTTGGAGGGAATGTGTCCTGCCTTTGGAACAGCTGAGTTAGTTGGGAGTTTTGAAGTGTATCTGCATTATAGCTAGATTGTGGGTACTTGGCAGTAACAGTATGATGAAATTGTTGGCATCCTTTGTGACTTACATATGCCCTATGAGTTGGTTTTTTAGACTTCATTCTATGAGGAGTCTGTAGCAATAAAAAGGGGAAGTAGATAGTTATGGAAGAGGATCCCTCAGGGCATACAGATGGTTGCTGTGGAAGGAGTGGGAAGATTGCTGCTTTCTGCTGGAATTTCATTAACCCCTGTTAATGTGCTTTTGGTCCCTCTAACTGCTCTTCCTGGTTCAGCTGAAGGTTTAAGGTTCTTTGTAGTCAATGACCAAGAAAGCTTGCTGCTTACCAAGGCAAGAAAGCTGCTTTATTGCTGGCTCTCCTAAAAATCACTTCATGTGGAGTTATGATATCAAATTGTCAGTGATGATAAGCATATGTTTCTACCCCTTACACTGTTGGAAGATGTCAAAGTTCTTCCCTGCTGCCCTTTACTGTTATCCTTCTCAGTGACTGTGGCAAACAACCCAACAGTCCCTTCTCAATCAAAAATAAAAAAAAAAAAAAGAAAAAAAAGACCTGTAGTGAACAGGGCAGTAGGTTATGAATGAGGAGACTTAGTATGATTTTTCTTGATCACTCACTTCCAGCCTATATAGGATATGTCTTTTATTCAGAGTTTATCTATGTCTTCAAAAGATTGCTCAGACCAAATCATGACTGCCAAAATGCCCAAAAGCCCTTCAGCCATGCCCACCCAAGCTGTATCTGGATCTGAGCATATCCCAGCACTCCAAGAGCTGCAACTGGTAGAAAATCATGAAAACAGCACCTCTTGGACAATGGATTAAAAAGCACTAAAGAATCACCTATATCCAGATTCAACACCCATTATTAATTATTAAGATGAAAGAAGGATTAGAGCCAAAGCCAGATGAAAGCCTGGATGAGCCCTTTGTTGAAGTTGTAGCAGTACACTCTTGAGTTAGCATTCATGTAACACAAGTTGTTCCTATACCATTCTCCACCAGGGACTTAAAAAAATTACTCTCTAGACTTAATAAGTGCCACCTCTGCTCTAAACAAGCTCCTTTGTACCTTTCATTAGCCAGAAGATGAGTGGGAGACCTATTAGATATGAAACTTCAGGCTAATTTGCAGTTTGGAAAGGAGGCACCAAAAGGGCTGCCAGCACACAGAGCAAATGTCAGCACCTGGCAGCTGGTGGGAGAGAGTAGCAGGTGGAGGCAGGAGAAGCATGCTATGAGGGCGAGAAACCTACTGCTGCAAAACAACACATGTGATGGTCATCAGGTTCCTGCACAGGCACTGGTACATTTCTGCAGTTTTCTTTGTTGGCAAAGAGGTCTCTCTGAATCTCTTTTGTCTTTTGAGTCCCTACTGTTGCTACCATTCATTCTTTTCCAAGCACTTCAGCCAGACCCGTCAGTCCCTGTTATGCCTTAAATATCCATATGTTTCAATGAATAGGCCTTGAAACCAGATGCACTTAGACATCCTTAAATAAAGGAACATTTTAAAATTCATTTATTTGTCAAATTACGGTTTCAAATTACTAGTAGATTTGTGTCTCCAGCCTGCTCCAGCCCAAGACAAGAAAAGGAGTATAGAACTGAGAAAAAGTCCAAAATTTTTAGGCCAGCACTTTCATAATGAAGCATTTTGGGGTAATGTTTTGCTTCAACACATAACTAAATTTAAGTTTCTGAAGCAGAAACTCCACCTTATCCCTGATTTAAAACATTAGGGATCCTGAATGAAATTCTGCAGACAACAAGGGCTAGTAGAGCAGTGGGAGAAAGAGGAGGGAGTAGATTTTGTGGGAAAAGAGAGCACCTAAGTGTGATTGTTAAAAGGAAAGATAAAATAAAGTAACATAAATGCATGCTAGCTTTTGCTGAACTTTAAGTATAACTCTGTCTGCTGTTGGCTGCTTTGTTTTTTGAGCAGCTTTTTGAGGATCTTCTGAGTACAGCTTCTGAATTTTCCATGCCCATCTACATTTGGAGGGGAACTGATACTACCTCCATTCCACTCGCTGCTGGAAAACAAGACAGAAAAGCCCTGTCTTACAACAGAAGACAGCTGCAGTCAGATAAGGAACCAGGTCACTGAGGCATCATCTTCACTTATGACCACTAGCCACATTTCATCAGTGGCTGACATTGACTCTGAAAGCATTTGGCTGCATAGCTCTTGGAACATCCCCTTGAAGCAGTATATCCTAGTCCCCTATGGAATGTCCATACCTTGGTAAACCAAGTGATTGTATTCATCAGCCCTACAAAGTTAGAGCAGAAGCGGTTGCAGTCAAATAAATGTAAAGGCCTTTATTGTGAAATCTCTGCTGCAGATTGCAGAGATTGCTGAACCTTCTGGTATTCATTGTAGACTACAGCTCAGTCATTAACACTGTGCTCTAGTTTTCTTTTTGTGTGGATGAAGAGCTACATGGAAGAAGGGCTTTCCTCTCACTCCTACTCCATCCATGCCTGCAGTGAGAAATGATCTGGCCATTGCTTCAGTGGGAAATGGCAGAGATACTACCTGGATTCTGGGAGATGGCCAGGAAAAATCAGAGCAAAAGAGGTTATGTACAGCCAAGAAAATGAGCTCCACTAGGAACAGAAAAAGAACTGCTTAGGAAGCAGCTGGCATTTTTGTTCCTTTACAAGGCTGTCCAGTTGTCCGTGTGAAATATAAATGTGTTGTCCACCATCCAGAGCTCGATCAAAAATTGCCCACAACAGAGCCCCACTTTGCAGCAGCTGATAGCATCCCTAAAGATACCAATGGCTGAACGGGTAAGGAGAGCAACCATATCTAGAACTGCAGGCAGGACACTGATGAGAAGTAGTTATAGTTTCTGCCAAGTTGTATCTGCTCTGCTGTGAAAGAAAGCTTTCATCTCTATATTCAGTGGTCAGAAAAGAAAGGGCTTCATTGCTTTTAAAGCCAGCAGGATCACATCCTGTTGCCCTCCATGTGAAACAGTTAGTAGATATGACAGCTTTTATTGTTTACTTTGAAAAACTAAATTCCTGTAAGTTTGTTTTATCTTGGTATGTTTTAATTTTGTAAGCAGTTTTCCACCACAGTATCCTATATGCACTAGAAGGTGCTAATGAATTGAAGTATCTCAATTATATGTATGATGAATTGAATTCTAATGTATCCTACAAATTTTTCCCTGTTGCATGGTGGTGTTCAAATGATGGAATTTTTAGGCCAAGTTGGAGGTTATAAAAGCATACGAGATGTGTTAGTCCTTGGGGAAGTTAATTAAATAGGACAAATAGTTAAGCTACAAGGGCTGAGAACTTGAGTTGGAAGTGTATTTAGGTCCATTTAGATAACCCATGGTGTCTTTGTGATAAGCCCTAAGAATTGAGGATGTGGGAGAATGACCTCATGGAGAAGGGCACAAACATTCCAGATGTAGAGAGATCATAAAGAGAGACTAGGAGTTCAAATTATGGAGTGAGGAAAAGAAACGCAGGCTCTGATTTGCGATATATGGGAATTTCTTGGATGGCTTTGATTGTAGAAGAGCCTCCCAAAAGTCCCTTGGCACCAGGATCAGAAGAGATGACAGCCTCTGAAGAGAAGCATGGGTCTGCTATAGAGTCAGCAAACAGACCAGGAGAGCAGCCAGGTGAGGCATTTTGTGGGCAACTGGTTCCCCCGGCAAAGTAGGGTTAACTATTACACAGCTAAGTGGTTCACCACAGAGGAGTGACTCTTGATGTGGCTGCTGGGACAAACCACTGTCATGCTGTCTGGACTAGTGGAAGTGCACATGAGCAGGGGTGTCCTGTTCTTGCATATGTCTTTCTGCTGAGGGCTCTGTTTTTGACTGAAACCTTGTGTGGTCATGTCAAGCAACTTGTGTTTAGAAACTGTTTTGTGGTCTTTCATTTCTGAGTGCTCATGGTTGGACATAGTAGAAAACATAAAATTCCATCTATAGATGGTTTGAAAAATGCTAATATATCAGATTCCAGCACTTTAATAAGAGGCTGTGAGCTTGGACGCATCCTAAACATCAAACAACCTCTGAAATGTTGGTTTGATGGGTGAGGGTCTCGGTAGTTTCGCCTGGAGTGGACAAAAAGACGTGAACTTCTGTAGGACTCTGAGTTCTGCACAGGAAAATGGAGATGTGGAACAGAGGCTGTTCTGCTGTGAATTCATATTATGCTTTCATTCCACCTAAGCCCTTGGGAACACAAGGGAGTTCACACTGTTCTGTCATGAGTCTGCGACTCAGTGAACAACAACAGCTGGACATGTTGAGGCTGATGTCAGTTTCTGGATTCTCTCCGATGACAGTCTGAGTCATTGGTCTCAGTTTGAACCTGTGCAACATGTGGGTGGAGTACAGGACACTCAGAATTGAAAGGTAACATTATTCATAGATTATCCTGATTTTGTGAAAGGACCTTCATGCTATGTGAACACTTTTCTTTCTGCACATTTAGGCTGTGAGAAGGTTTTTCTCATCTCAATAACCAGATTTACCCTTTGTCCTATCAATGTCATGTCCCAGCACATCCTTAGCTCCTTAGACAACCTCAGTCATTACAGATTTCAATCCACCTCCAGATTTGGCCCCTTGCCGACCATAGGAAGGAAAAAAACCCAGGAATAGCATTAATAGATTAAATGATGTATGTAAGAGACTCAAAAGGTCACTTTTCGCTGGGCTGGGGCCTGAACTGGAGTCCTGGACTCTGGCTCACAGCTTGCTGAACTGCTTTTATACTCCAGAGTGAAGATGGACCACACTTAAGAAAACATTGACATTACATGTGCTAGAGACCTCTTCCTGATGAGGAAGGTGCTAGGCTATTGTTTATATTTCTAACCTTGTAGTCCTTGATGTATGCTGTGTATGAAATTGCAAGCTGCTTTGCTCAGCCAATATTCAGCATTAAAGGAAAGCCTAATCTAAACATCTTAGTGAACACGCTTGCTACTTGCTTTTAAGTTGTGAGATTCAAAAGAGGTCCCCAAAGCTCCTCACAAAAGAGGAATGAGCTTAGGAGAGAGAGAGAGATGGGCACTATGGCTCAACAGAAGCTCAGAAGGCTTTGTATAGTCTCATTGTGCACAGGTCTGAGGCAGACTCTGCTCTCTGGTTGGAAGTGCAATGAGCCAACAGCTACAGCAGGCATTGCCAGCTGATATGGGCACAGGCTGTAAAATCATCTTTAAAGCATCTTACTCTTCGCCACTAAAAGAAAGAAAATATTCTTCTTGGAGTTAGTAAAGAATGAGAAGAATGTGATGTGACAACTTTATCACTGGGGGAAAGTCGCTTCTCTGCTAAAGCCCTTACAGTGAAAATCTTCCTTGTATTATCAAAAAAATACCCAAAACCCCAAACCAACACAACAACAAAAAAACCAAAACAACCAAACAAAACCCACAAAACCCAAAGCCCACAAAAAACACCAAAAACCCACAAAAAACCCGCCATCAACAAAACACTTAGGTTTCTGCAAGCTGCTTTGCCTCCACAAGTGTGAGCACCTGACATTCAAAAACGTCTGTGTTTCAGAAGGACACTTAGCAAGTATCTATTTACCATGTCAAACTGGTAAAAGGCTGCTTTTATTTTTTATTTCCCCTCCCCACTTCCCGATTCAGTAGCAGACATTGTGTATCAATCGTGTTTTCTTCTTACCTTTTCCTTTTCTTTCATGTTTTATTGGGGGGTGATGAAGGAGGGGGAGTTGTTTCTATTGTTGTAAGGAAGATTCTGGAATCTGTGAACACAAAGTAATAGTATTTTAAATAATGAGAAAAAGTTCCGCATGGAAAGCTCATCTGGCTGTGGCAGTTTGTGACTGAATGAGAGAAAAGTGCCCTAGAAGCTATTCATTAGGAATTCACTGGAAGCTCTCAAACAAGCCTGGCAGAAGCTGAAATTGAAGTGGTCTCTGACCTAATTTTCTTCTGCATGAAACATCTGCATCAAGGCACTCTTTGATGTATTCCTCTTGGCTCTGTCTACAGCATTGTATCACATGGCTTCAGCGTTGCTTCAGTTTTAAAAGACATTTCCAGCCTGTAGAAGGTAATGTGATGTTACTCTTACCCAAACTAATCACTCAATGTGCTCCTGAAATAGAAACAATAGAGGTTCAGACAACGGTGTCTGCTTTGCAGTCATTGTTGCTGCCTAAGCTCACAGTTTAAAAACCCCAGATCTGTGATATTCATCTCATGTAATTCATCAACACCAGGAAGGGGAGGGAGAGGGGGGAACTGTGAGCCTTCTGTGTAATAGTATGTCAGAGGACACAATGCTTTACATGTGTGAGCTATGCATTCTTTGCTGCTCGAGCCATAGTTAGTTTAGCACACTGAAAAAAAACAAAAACAAAAAAAAAACCCAGGGAAATGTTGGAGGACATTATCATAAAACCTCACCAGAAGGAGCTCCTGGTTTTCATTTTGCTGTTTGCTCTCTGTTGATTGACACCTAAAGCTCACAGTGAAAGAAATGCAAGCATGTTTGTGTAGATGCGTGGATGATATGTGATGCATTTTGAATCTATTTTTTTCCCCTCCTTTTATTTTCTGCACTACAGTACGCATTTCAGACCCTCTCTCAAGCTCTCCCCAAGTGGTATAGAACATATATCTGCACAAATATATCTTTATGTAAGTACAGATACATATACATACATAGATAAATGCATAAATAAGAAATTATTAGGGTCACTCCTTTACTTTGAATGAATAGATCTTAGTCTTCTCCAGAAAGGCTTTCTGCTCTGTCTTACCTAATGGCATGCTGCTGTTTTCCCAACCTTGCTTGTATTATGTGAAAAACTGTGGTGTCTTTTGTGTTCCACCCCCTGAAGAAGAATCCTTTGAAATTCTAAATGACTGTGCTGCGGATTTTAATGTCTCTCTCTTACAAATAGCCAAGCAATACCTACTCATGGAGCAAGATGCAGCAAGCCTTTTGAGAGTTATTCAGCCTTCTTCTTCAGTCTCATGAGTGTGTGTGTGTATGTATACATGTGCTGTTTAATTCTCTGAATGTGTAGTAGGAATACATAATTTGCCTGTGAATCATTTTCTCTCTCCTCCTGTCCATCTACTCCACCCCCCAAATATCTCCTGCTTCTATGACCTGGGAAAAATAAAGCTAACCAGCTAGAGCTTGTATAGGTCTTCGGGGTACGGCATGAGATGCGTTGGTAGCTTCTCGGTATGGTTCCTTGCAGAGATCAGAAAGAAAAGACAGCCGTATTGCTACTAATTAGATGTCTCCGGGGTAATCACAGCAGAAAAGCCACTGCCCAGGAGCCTAAAAACAGCCTACTCCCCGGGGTCATTTTCCCAAGTCTGGGCTGAAATACATCAGGAAGGCAGAGTGGAAGGAAATAGATTCTTCTGTCTGACTTCACAGCTGGCAGATGCCTGTGTCCTCTCTCTGGTTTTTCTCCTCTAAGCCCATGTTGCTTTGCTTCACTGGTCATTAGAGGACTTGTATTTGGTAGCAATGGTATAATTAATTCCTTAATAAACAGCTGTTCCATCGCCTGTTGAAGTGATGCATTTTGCTGTGCTATGAGCTGTGACAGCCAGCTCCAGTGCTAAAGGGCTTCTTAGAAGTGCATGGTCCTAGGACAACTGAGGCAGGCAGGGAGGGGTGAAGGAATGCACCCAAGGTCACACTGCCAGTAGCCAGGAACCAAACTCCACCTCATCTTCTGATAGCCAAACTGCAGCACTTTGCAGTCGGAACACCCTGTCTCATCTTCTGCAGACAAGCACCAGACCAGCCGTCAGTGCCTATTGCTAGTAATAAATCTCCTTGAACTAATTTTGTAAAGGACAAAACCAACACTGTGCAAACCAAAAAAAAAAAACCCAACCCAGCCTCATATTTTTTTTGCACTTCTGTTGTTTGTGGAAGGGCATTGAGGAGCAAGGAACCCTTCTCCCACCACACTCACAGATAACAGCCCTGAAGAGTTATTTAGGAGAACATATTTGAATAAGAAAAGGCAAGATCTCTCAGTGTGCACTGAGGTTGATTTATACTTCTGCATGGACGTGGCTGGCTGCGGATGGTGCCTGGCAGAAGCTTATCATGCCCACTCTAAAAATAAACATCTCCAGTGGGCAAGATCTGCTCGCTCAGACCCTGCCTTGGTTCTCAAACAGTGACATGACATTTAAAAGTGTCTGAGAGACTTTGGCAGGTCTATGATGCTGAAGAATCCAGAGAAGTCACAGCAGCAGGGCTTAAAGCAAGTGACTCCTGCCCACAGAGAAAGCATTTTGCTCCCAAAGACCAGGAGATGCCAAGGGCTGGCACTTGCTTTCTGGGTTTTCTAAATTTTTTTTTCCACACAAATTGTTCCTTTCCTCCCACTTGTCAGCTCTGCCTTTTCTCTGGATTTTATGGTGGTGTCAGAGACCTGCCTAGTATGGGGAATGATAACGCCTTCCAAGTGTTCAGCACCCAGTACCTAGTCATTGGGTAAATTAAAGCTATTGTTGTTGTTTCCCACTGGTTGTCCTGAGCTATGGAGACCCCTGTTTTGCAGTGCAGAAAGCTCCAACCTCTTCAACAGTGTTATGTTTCCTCTTTGTCCACCCTTTTACATCTGAAGCCTGTAAGACAAGCTGGTTTTTGTCTATTCATTTGGCAGATGGTTAGATTCAGATCTTACAGGAACATAATGTTAGAAATGGAGTGTGTGTATGTTTGTGTTTGTATGTGGTGGGGAAACAATCCCAGATAATTTTCTTCCTCTGTGGTCTTATAACTGGTAGCAGTTTCACACAATCTCCTGTAGGTAACAGGAATAAAAAAGCTGCCTTTCCCCCCCCTCCCCCTCCCCCTCCTTTTTTTTATTCCTCAAGTCTGTGCTGTATATACCAGCAGTGTGGTCTAGGCCAATGCTGAACATTTGTGCCTTGGACAATAGCACAGCCTGGCCTGACTATTATCAGCTGCTGTTTTCTGGTTAGCTTTCCTTTTATTCAAGTGCACAATGCAAGCCTTTATCACCCTTCAGTCATAGTGACTCTTGAGGAATACATCTGGTTTTCTCTTTCAGCAGCTCTGAAAAGGTCAGTCTGTTCATTTCTTATTCGCAGGACACCACGTTTTTTTCTGAGCTGGAAAGACAGGCCTACACCTTTTCATTCCATCTTGTACATAATTAGACATGGTGTCGCTCTAGAAACCTACCCTTGAAATCCTCCCAAGTAACTCTTTCAGAGACTGAGGAGACGCGGCAAGGGAGCAAGTGAGAGGGGAGACCACTTCCATCCGGTCTTAAATCTCATTGTGTGGTCACAAAAGCACTTCCCCAGAGTTGCCAGCCTGTTTTTTTCCTCTTCTCTTTCTCCTTCTCCCTCTGCTTTTCTTACCCCTCCCCCTCTCCTCCCTTCTAACATCCCCTATTGCCTTACGGACACACCATGCACTGCACAGTAGAGGCTCCCACATAAAGAAGTCCTCAGATTATTTGTGCAAACGTGGCTGCGATTGTTTTCCGTTCCACGACATCCCACATTCTTCAGGCAGGCTGTAACACAATAACAAGTGTGCCCAAGAGGACAGAGCTCGCAGCAGCTGGTGTCTGACAAATTATCCTGCTCCAGACAGGCAAATGGTGACTTTGAGTCCCAGCCATTCAAGGGATGTGTGTTTTGATTTCATCCTCCATTCTGTGTAGGGTGGGACAAATCCTTCTGCAGTGGAGATCATCATTGTGCCTTGGAGCCACAGTCTCACCTTGGCTGGAGGTCATTTTCCCTTCCCAGCTGCTGCCTGTGCATTTCTGTGTGAGAAGCACCAGGCAAGATTGTCACAACTGCCTGGACAATGACTTCTTCTGCCACCTCCATATAGGGGAGGGAAACAGTCTGAGAACTTGGACTTGTTTCATAAAATTAATTATTGACCAGAATGAAACAAGCTAGGACCATCAAATTAATTTCTGCCAGGCATACAAGCTTAGAATTGCTGACAATCAGTGAAGGGATGCTTTGTACAAAAATGCTGGTTTATGAAGTTATCTTGCCAGGACCTCTAAGGTGGGGGAGTATAATTTTTTAACTTTTGAAACATACTCAAGCTACAGAGTTTCTGGTTGGTTTCCTTCCATATTTCAGCTTTCCCCTTTTTTTTTCATCATTATTTCTCTCATTAAAAGCCTGTTGTAGGCTAAAATCTGAGAAAAAGCTGTCTGATTTTCTTTGTGTCCACCCCATTTTCACTGTATTCAATGTGTTGTGTTTGCAGTCCATTAGGGCAGATTTCCTGGGGGAAAGTCCTTTCCTCTTTTGTCCTTTACAAACACCATAGGATTTGAATATTTAATGCAGGTCGTTCTCCCAAGCAGAGGCCATCCCTCCAGTTGAAATCTCACAACATTGAACCGGAAACTCTAGAAATCACAATCACCAGCATTTTTTTTTCTATTAGCAATTCCTATCTCCAAGCCAGATGTGGATATGCCTCATGACCCACCACCGTCGCCTTGCTCACAAAAAATCTACCAGAGCAGGAGAGGGAAAAGTCACAGTGGGAGAGGAGTATCAAAGTGGCTGATGGCAGCTCAGAGCAGAGGCATCGCATTCCTACTCCAGCATTTCCAGGGAGCTGATAGGTGTCTTTCTGCACAGGTGAGCCCAGAGATATTGCCTTGCCCTGAGGAGTTCACAGCAAAGTGAAAAGAGAAAAACAAGTTTAAAGAGAGAAATTAATTTGCTACCACACTATACTACTCCATGATCTAACTGTGAAACGATGTACAGATCCTCCTCCTGAGTCTATTTATTGAGTTGCTGAACCATATTTTCATTAAAGGACAGCCCCTCTGGTTTGCTTTGCATGGAGATCTTGATCTACTGCTTTAGTATGGCAAATGTGTTCAAACAGCCACATTTCTTAAAGTGAATTTTGTATTTTAAAGCAAAGGTCAAGCTAACAACAGAAGGAATTCAATTTCTACTTTCTGGTATTAAATTTCTTGATTAGTTAAAAGCTATATATATTTTATATATATGTATTTCAAATAAAAGCCTTCTGAGACTTTTTGTGGTTTACAGTTCTTTAGCAGTGAATAATGGCTTTAGAACAAAGAAAGAACATTTAAAATATTTATTAAATAGGCTATATGATAGCAGCTCCTACTAATACAGTCAGACTTTTGGGTTTATCACCGTTTCTGTCAAGGATCTTGATTTTCATGTGTTTAGAACAGTGTAATCTTAAAACCTGCCCACAGCTATAATACATATTTGGTCTTATCACACCAGGCTTACAGTAAATTGGAATAGAAATTAGAAAAGTGCAAGAACAGTTACATGTGTTCTGGTTACTTCTTGTAGAAAGCCATAAAATTTCAGATTTTTGGCCTGCTGTAAAAGATAATGTTCCTTTCCTCCCAGTATTGCCTGTCTGACAGTTTATGGTTTTTTACACGATGCTGAATTATCACCACCTTCTCTTATACAGTTTGCCTGCACGTGAGATACTACAATATAGAAAGCAAGATCTAGACCCTAGCTGAAAGCCTGAAGTGTAGTCATCCTCACCATGTCCAGAATAAGGATGGAAGGTATACCTTCCTTGAAAAGACACCTGTGTCTTCAACATCCTATTAAAGTGATATTTTTATGTTCCCCACAGAATATAGCCATTTAATTGTGCTGTGTGTTATTCTTTTACAAGTACTGATTTATGTTGATTTGTGTTTTCAGGATCATAGAATCATAGAGCCATAGAATGGTTTCAGTTGGAAGGGACCTTAAAGACCATCTATTTCTAACCCCCCTGCCATGGGCAAGGACGTAGCAAGACATCATGGTACCTTCTTTCAGAATGAAAAATTATGACAAACGGGTTTTTTTTTTTTAGTTTTTAGGCCAATGGAAATGTCTATTTCCAGGTCAACCTTTAACAGAAACATGACAAGTATGAGACACACCAGTTGAAGATGACTTAACTGCCCATTGTTAAAAGCAATAGATTATTGATGAATTGGTGCAATACTTCAAACATTTACAAAAAATAAACCATGATCTGTTGATGATTTTATATTAGAATTATTTCTAATTTGGAAGATGTTTCTGTGAACAACTTTGAAAGATTTTATTAATTTTTTGAAAAAAGTTAATTTTTTTTGTAGTGGTCAAAGCTGTAAGACCAAAAAGAAGCATTCCCATGAGGAGGAGGAGACTTATTGCAGCTGTGATAGTCTCTGGACTTAAGCAAGAGAAAGTTTATGTTTCTAATTAACTTTTCTGTCAGAGATGGTCTAATAGATACGTTTCTTATTTGGCTCGGTGAAGTTGTTTTAGCTTTGAAGTATTTAAAATATAAAGAAAAGTTCTTAAGAGTGGAAATCTTTTCTGCTTTTTCCAACTACACCCAGCTTGTCCATTTAAACATATGACTTCAAAAGGCAAATGGCAAATCTTCAACAAGATCAGTTTGATATTTCTGGAATACTTTATTCATTTCATACGTAATTTCCACATTTGATTCCAACTGGAAGTGGATTACATCAAATTTCTTAGCAAATTTAAAGTTCCAGTTACCCACCAAGTCATCTATAAAGACAGAGTAGTTTATTCAGACATAGGCACTGTACTTTATCTGGCAACCTTAAAAAGTCATAAGCCTTTCTAGCCTGGGAGATGTCTAAGAAAGCCTTACTGGTAGGTGAATAGCCATAGCCACACACCAGAGGTGTGCAATTGCTTGAACCCCTCTATGGATTCAGAGCATCCTCTCTTTCTGCTTGAAAGCTTGGAGAGTTTTCAAGCATTCTTGCTCATAACACTTCTGTGTGGAGAACACCAGAAGTTCTCAGATGGTAAATTAGAGCCTGATCTTTGCCTGTCCCTCTGCAGCTGTGTGTCCATGTGCACATGCTGGGAAAATATGTATAAAGGTAGGTATACGTATTTACACATGCAATGTGTGAATAGGACAGCCATTGCCTAGTTGGGCAACTTTCATCTTCTTGAAATGTAGACTGACTTTAAGCGGGGATGTGAAAATGCTTCCTTTGCTGGAAGGCAAACAAACCTTTTGCTCCTGCCACTGCTGAACTGCCCATTTGCACATTCCTGTGTAGAAGTCCAGAGTTACACTTTCCACCTCCTGCCTATCTCTCTCCACAAAATAATATGTGTATGCTCATGTGAAATGAGGTTACAGGCTATACCCCGCCCACTAGCTGTAAATTCCACAAACTGACTTGACAGCATCGTAAGGCTTTTCAGTTTTAACTTATTTTTATTCCCAATCTAAGAATCCTGGTGAGGCTGATGCTGAAATATTTTCTTCTCTCTTTTTTTTTTTTTAATCCCCTCAGAATTATTCATGTGTTATCATTGTAAATGCTGTTAGGTTGCTAATTAAATGCTATTTAGAGTATAAGATGATTAAGGCTCTTGTATAATTTCTTGTTTTAAACATGTGAGGGAAAATTGTATGACTTTAGCATTTTTAAAGTAAGTTCAAAATCAGATACCTATATACATAATTTGATTTAGAGGAAAAGCTTGGCTTGAATTGCAATTGGCCAGAGATGTCTAAAATTTCAAGAAAGGGTTTTTCAGTTATGTTAACAACAAGCAGAAACAGAAGGAGAATATTGGCCTGCTGTTAAACTGGAGAGGTGTTTCAGCAGCAATAGTGCTGAAAAGGTAAAGGTCCTCAATGCCTTCTACACCTCTTTAGTGCTTTTGGGACTCAGGTTCTGAGAACAAACATCCAGGTTGTTGCAGACACAGACCCACCATCAAAGAATGAAGAGCTGATGAGTGAACTATTACAGGACCTTAATCTGTACAGATCGATGAGCCAGGTCCATCCACCTGAGGACGTTGAGAGAGCTCTCTGGCACCATTGCAAGGCCACTCTCCATGACCTTTCAGAAGTTCTGGAGAGACAAGGACATCCCTGCACTCTGGAAGAGGGCTAATGTCATCCCCAACCAAAAATAATAGGCTCCAAGGAGGAGCTAGCCAATTCTAGACCCATCAGCCTCATTTCAGCCCCTGGGAAAATTATGAAGTGAATACTCCTAGTGACTGTCACAAGTCAGCTGAAGCATGTGATTGGAGGTAGCCAACATTGATTCACATGGAGCAGATGGTGCTTGACAAACCTTACCACCTTCTATGACAAACTGACCCAATTAGTTGATGCAGGGTCAGTAGTGGACATTGTCTACCTAGACATCGCCAAGGCTTTTGACATAATTCCTCACAGTTTCTCCTAAAGAAAATGACACGCTGTGGACTAGACAAGTGCTCTGTGTGGTAAGTAAGGAACTGCATGACAGGGTGTACCCAGAGGGTCGTGATAAATCATTCTTTCTCAAACTGGCAACCAGTCACAAGCAGGGTCCCCCACAAGCAGGGAACAACGCTTGGCCTAACACTGTTTAGTGTCTTCATAAGCGACCTGGATGCTGGAATCAAGAGCACCCTGATGAAGTTTGCAGATGACACCTAGTTGAGTGGGGAGGGTAATATTCCCGAGGAAACAGCTACCCTTCAGGGAGACCTGGACAGGCGTGGAAGAGGGTTAGCATGAACTTTGTGAACTTCAGCATAGGTAAGTGTAAGATCTTGCACCTGGGAATACATAACACTGGAGTGCAGCTCATACTGGGTTCCACCTGGCTGGAGAGCCGCTCTCTGGAGGAGGATGTGGGAGTCTTGGTGGACAACAGGGTCACCATGTGTGGACAGTGTACTCTAGCAACAAAGAAGGCCGACAGGATGCTGCGATGCATCAAGAAGGGTATCACCAGGAGCAATAAAGAAGTCATTATCCCACTCTACTCAGCGCTTGTCAGGCCCCATCTGAAGTACTCTGTTCAGTTTTGGTCCCTGCTACACAAAAAAAGATGTGGGCAGGCTGGAGAGGGTCCAGAGAATGGCCACTAAGATGATCAGTCAACTAGGAAACCTTCCACACAAAGTGAAGTTGAAAGAAATGAGTTTGTTTAGAGAATAAGACTTAGGGGAGGCCTTACTGCCATGTGCCGGTACACAAAGAATGTTTACCAAGAGGATGGAGACTCCCTTTTTACAAGGAGTCATATGGAAAAGACAAAGGGTAATGGGTACAAGTTGCTCTTAGGGAGATTCCAATTGGATTCCAGAAGAAAATTTTTCACCGTGAAAACAGTTAAACATTGGAATAATATAGTAAATTCCTCTACTCTGGGCACTTTTAAGGCTCAGTTTGACAGGTACCGAGCCATCTCATTTAAACTATATGTACCACCTAAAAAGATTGGACCAGATAATCTTTGAAGTTCCTTCCAACCTGGCACTCTATGATTTAATGAAATGATGACAAAAGCATTATTTATAGAGTCTTTTTAAATAATTAATCCCTTGATAAATGTGCAAAACCTTTACCTATATTTAGGGTGGCAATTTGTGTCGTTTTATTGGAAATAACATACATGCTTCAAAGTGTGCCCCCACTGTTCAGTCTATAATACACAGGCTTGCTTGCCACTTACATGATGAGGTAAAGTGCAAATTGAACATAGATATGGAGTTTTGGAAAAGGTACCCAGTTTGGTCTGCCCACCAAAGGCTGTAAATTAAATATGCCACAAAATTGTAAGACACCCCTATTATTCTATGGGAGTGCAAATTATTAGGTCCATTTTTGATATATCTTGAAGGTCCTTCTGTCTGAATGAGTGGGACAGTAGAGATTACACTTTGTGGTGTAGCATGAACAGAAGAGGTGTAATTTGAGGCTGATTTCATGGATTCCTGTACGCTCCCGAAGACCTTGATGACAGGACTCCAAGAGCCTTTCCAGCCCTCCTCAGTTACCATACTTGAAATTTTAATAAAGAATATGACAATGATTGTGTCTTTTTTCAAAAAAATATCCAGCTCCATAACTGCATGGCTGAAGATGATTAAACGAGCCCTAACTATTGTTATCATATGGAGGAGGGCTTGAAAATTCAGGATCTGAATCTAAAGCAACAAATATATTACTTCAATAGTGCTGAAGGCTTGATTCATGATGTTGTACCACTTTGTTACAATGGTGGTGGCCACTTCTGCTCCTCTGTGGGTATCACCCCTGTGCTGCATTTTGCTACTAGTTGAAATCCTAAAGCTTGTCAGGGCAATGGATGGCTCTGTGTACATGTGTGTAGTGCTTTTCAAAAAGGATCCCTGCAGAGAGCTCCAGAAGCATTGTTCTGCAGATGTTATTAATAAGTTACTTTGATAAAACATAAAGGACTGTCTCAGATGTAAGGAAGGGCTCGGATGAGGCTTCTGGACTAAACATGCCTGAAGCTCAAGGGTTTTGAAAATCCAAACTCAGCCATGCATAGAATGTCGCTGAGACCTAGGAAGTCCTAGTCTGATGCTGAAACTTCTCTTACCTTGCTGGTGTTTCTACAAGGTGCAGGTGACAATTCTGAAGTCTGTGAATATCTCAGCAAGCAGCGACTGGGAACTCAGGTTGCGGATTTTTGTACTCTGATAGTATAAATTAAGCACTTATCTTTCCTTCTTTGCAGTTTGTTATGTGTTAATCCAGTCATACTCTACCAGTTTGTGATGGGAGCTACTCAGCATCATTTGTTTTCTTTATTCCTGGTTCCTGTCAGAGGGCAAACACTATTTCTGTCACTTAGAAAAATAGGATTTTGCCTGCTCTGCTTGAGAAATCTTCAGCATCAGGCTGATTGTATAGGTTCCAGGAACTCCTGTTGTAAGATTGGGATTCAGTCGACTGATCTATAGCTGCAAAGGTTCACTGCTTTACTGCACCAGCATAAAATGGAAATGTAACATTCCCATCTGTGAAGACTTGCCAAAACAGTTTAGTGTTTCAAAAGCTGCATCCCCAACAAAGACAAGATCTCACTACAAGCTGTGGGAGCTAGGAGAGTTTATGAAGCAGAAAGTAAGGGCTAAGGGAGAGATCAAGCCAGTGATAGTTTACTGGCCTTGCAGTTCTTTTAAGAGGCACCAATGGTAGTGGACTGCTACAGTGTAAGTAGACCCAGACTCATTTAAGGCAGTAGCATGAAATTGGTTGCAATAAAATTATGCATTAAATGTGCATTATGTTTAATAAGACTGTTGCACTCCCAATGTTTACTCTGTGCCCAGTGAGGCTGATCCAATTTTCTGAAGTTCTCCAATTGGTTTGCTATCACGTTTTTAGCCAGAAGGTCAAATTTCACTTGCTGTTAGTACATGTCTCCATTATTTTGCTAAGGCATTTACACTCCATATTCATTACCTCTTCTTCCTCTTTTTTATCTGTCTTCTGTAACTTGACTGTTCCAAAATACTCCCTGTAGGTGGCATGTTTGACACAAATGAGATCAGTCTTTAATAGATGTCAACTCAAAAACACACGCAAATAAGAACACACACTCATGCGAACACTCACTTACACAAACATGCAAAAAAAAAGAGAGGAAAGGACTACTTCCAGACCCACATTGGAGGTAATTTTATGTTGCTTCACTCAAGGTGCGTAAGTGACCTTTGTTAAATCATGGGTTTCAGATACTGGCAACATAAGTAGAGAAGCTGGAATATATGTTTAGAACAGTATGTGATCATGACTATACCAAACTGGGAGCTGGATTGTTTTAATCAGAGGCAATGATAGTTTTAGTGTTCCAAAACCACATTATTTCCCGTCATCTCTACAAACTCTGTCAGCACTGAGTTCAATGTGGGTAACACAGGTGAGGAACCAGCAGGCATACTTTCTTAGGGCTTTCTGTTTCTTCGTAAATGCTTTAGCAGGAAAATACAAGCCTTCCTGTATTGAGAGAATCTGCGTGCCTAACAAGTTGCAGCCAATATCATAGCATTCATCACTGTAAAAATGACTGTCACTGTTAGCAAAGCTGGCTGGGTTACCCAGAAGAAGCCATTGCCCAGGACACTCAGTACTCTGCCTTGGCAGTGGGGCCTATGCTTAACCTTCAGATTGATTAGATAGCGAAAATGCAGTGGAGGCCCTAAAAAGTGTTGCCAATGCCTCAGATAATGAACTGCTTGATTTAGCTAACTGTAAGGCATGTCCACCTCACTGTCACCACTGTGTCTTCAGGTTTATGTGGATGTTCCTGTGTTTAGTATGGCCATCTGCTGGCAGCCTGCTAGCTGTAGGCACCCAAAACCTGCCTGAGGCACTGTTGGGGACCTCACAGGGCATGCAGAATCAAGCTTGAGCCAGCATGGGAGCACAAAGTCATAGCATCGGCTGCTTTTTACAGTACAGCTTCTTCTTCGTCAGAGGATGGCTGAATATCAATATGACCTCCCCACGTCACCTGGAAATCTCGACTAAATTGTGTCTTCAGAGGGAGGTCATGCTAAAGGAAGGTGCTGCATCACCTCTAAACACATAAATGCTGGGGCAGAGAACAGAGTATCTCTGAGTCACTTATGGCCAGCCTTCTCCACCACTTTCATCCCTACAGCTACAAACTATGAGATAATTTGTGTTACTTCTGTATGGAAAGCATTATATTTTTGTGTCAGTCTTCTGCAGTTCTTACAGTTATTATGTGGAAGCAACAGTCTATAGCTTCAGTGGCATCATTTACCTTTGTTAGTAGTTTTTCAGCTTACAATGTCTTATTTTCATAAAAAAATTGTAGGAAAGTGGTATGGTGGTGTGAGCTGGACACCAAAGTCTAATGTCCCCTAAAGTTATTACTTTCAAAAATACTCAGAGAAATTTTGCTACTGTCCTCAAAAATGGAATGATGTGTTTCTTGTACACTACCTTTCTTTAGACATGCAAGATGATCCTGATAGCACTTTTACAAGGGCTTATATGTGTGGCTCTGTTCACTGGCCCTCCAGTGGTGCCATTTTTTGGGGCCCTGACTCCTGTTGGCAGGTGGGAAGGACCAAGTGGGTGAGTAGGGTTGTGCCAGCCCCTGAGCTGCCACACACTCCACGATGTGCCTCCTGTCCATACATAGCACGAGTGGGTCTGTCCCCTTCAGATTGCTCAGAATAACCTTTGGCAGAGGACTGGGGCAAACAGCTGAGGCAGCGATTGCCTTAGCTAACCCAACTAAATCCATCTGCAGCCGTGAGTCAGAGACCTAAATCTGTGTGCTTTCAGTCCCCACCTGCTTCACACTTGTCCTTTCGTTTTTCTGAAACAGTGAGCAGTGGGCCTGTTTTCTTCTGGATGTCTGTCCAGGCTCTCATGAAGTACATGTCTTGGATGGAATGTCACATTCCTGCAGAAGACAGCACTACTAGTAACTGACTCATATATATCTCAAAAGTCCCATGTGAAGGGACAGTGTCAGAGAGTACTGAGGAAGAAAAGGGACAGCTGTTCCTCTGGCTGTATGGAGAGTCCTGGATGAGATGCATCGTATTAAGGTTGCACCTCCCAATAGCCTTCCCACTGTCAGGTAGTCAATCTGGGAAAAAGGTTTAGGCTTCAGCCAGGCTTTCTCAGAAAGCACTGTATTTCTGACTTGCATAGTCCCTGCTCATAGCTAAACTTCATTGGTGCCCGCTAGTCAAAGGGACTAAAAAGGAAAGGTACAGTTTTGATTTCGGTAAATTAGATTAAATTGCTGAGAACAACAAAAGCAAACAGCCTCAGCTCTCTGGTTTCTATACATAGGAAAGAAGGTTCTAACCCTTTTCCTGCTGAAGTCAGCAGACAGGATCTCACTGAACTCAGTCTGCATTGTATCAGACTGTAAGTATGTCTTTCTTATTCTGGCATGAATTTTTATTATTATTATTATTATTGTTATTATTATTATTACAATATTTTATTTATTTTCTTTCCTTTGTCTTTTTCTGATTTGCTTTGGCATTATTGTATTCCACCAGAAGAGCAGACATGGAATGTGTTTGCATGATGATAGGTGGCCCATGCTATTATATTCCATGATTTACATATAATTGCATAATTTTCATGTAATTGATAGGCCAATGTAGTCATGAAAGAACAGATGATTTGTACTTTTAGTTAAAACTTCCTTATCAAATAATAGTTGCTCACATAAAAAAAAGGTAAGAGGAGCTGGACTGCTAATTATGAAATATAGATTTGAATCATAATGATTTGAGGTTTGGATTTCTTTTAAAATATTACATGTAATTTACTACATAGAGGAGTGCCTATTCTGGTCAACCTTAAAGTCTTCCATGATCCTGTGCAGATGAAAGTGAATCTTAACTATGTAGCACCTTATCGAAAAAATTAATCATGACTTGCATGGAGCCAGGTTTACTCCAAGAACCCACAGTGTTCTTCAGTGCAACCATCAAAGCAGAGGGAAGAAGAATCTAAGACAGCCTTCAGTTCAAAGGACAATAAAACCCTGTTTCAGCACAGCACAAGCACAGTCATTTTGACCTTAGTAGATGTAAGGCTGTAATCCAGGAAGGTGCTTACACACATGCCTGGCTGTAAACAAATGCTTAATCCCATTGGAATCAACTGGGCCCCAGCTCAGCTTGAGCTTTCTTTGCCATGCTGAACTTAAACACATGCAGTGAAGGGAAAATTGCTCACAGCACCCTTATCTTTAACAAGCATGACGGAAAAAGGTTTGTAGTGAAATCAGCAGGACTTCAAATAATGTGATTAATTTCTGAATCCAGCCTTCTGCAAACCCAGACCCATGTATGCTACTCAAAGCCTACTGAGGGCAATGGGTGCTGGATCAGACCCTGCATGCAACTGGATTTTCTCACACTTCTGCAACTTCAAAAAAAGGCTGGAAAGACTTAAGATTTAAGAAGAAAGGGTCATCAAGGATGTGTGTTATTGCTACACCACCTTTCAGAAAAACAGCTCATGAATGAAATGAGTGAGGTTATGAGAAAGTAGCTGGTTCCAAACTGACTCTTCAATTTGTCTCGTCCATATGATCTGCTGGTTTTGGTTTCTTCTCTCCTCATAACTGAGATCAGCAGGTTTCTGATCATGTGAAGAACAGAAATTATGCAGGAATAAACTGTTCTCTTGTTCCTTCGAGGTCTGCCATTTTGTGTGTTCCTTCTCTTTTGCTTTAAGGGGTTTATGTGAGTAAAGCCAAGTAGAAGCTGGAGGACTAGATGTTGTCTGTGGCTCATGCCCACATTTCCTAAAAAGTGCTGGCAAGCTTGTAAAGAGTTCTCCAAACTGACAGTGCATACAAAGTCCAAATCTAATTTGAACTGCATGGTGAGGCCTCGGTGTTCAATCACACAGCACTTCCTCTAAAACAGTGTCTGCAGCTACATTTCCAAATTGGAACATTTGAGAAATTGCTCATCACACAGCTCCCTCAAAGACCAACATATGTTTCAGCAGAACCAACAGGCTGACAAAATCCAGGCCACTGAGAATTTTATGCTTTGGAAAGCATGTGTTGTACATGAATCAAAGTGCATATTGTGCTTTGGGACTTGCTAAATGTATATCTAAAACATTTTCAATTATGATTATTAATTATAAGGATGCTGTAAACAGGTCACCCTTCTTCACACATCTTGTTTCAACTCCAAGAAGCAACAAAGAGCTCATGCCAAATGACATTATCAACCCTGAAAGGCTCATCCACCTGCTTTGCTCCAAGCACTGTGAATGATCTTATTGTGCTTGATGGGACATGCTTGTTAATATTAAGGACACTGTCAGTTTTCAGTTGTCAGTGGGATTGACATGAAAATGCTTGAAGAAGAGAGTGGTGGGGGGAAGACTACCAGCCTTCTGCATGGGATAAAGCAGAGGGGTTCCAAAAGTCTGCAGACCTGTTCCTGTTCAACCTCAACTGAGTTTTGGCCCTGTGGCCTTTGCTTAGTCTCTCAGCAGTGAGGACTGTACCAGTGACCAACCTCCATGGGGCATTGTGAGGGCAAAGTCGTTAATGTCTGGGAAGTGCTCAGAGGTAATGGTGATGAGCACTATAAAAAAGTCTTTAAATAATAAATAAAGACTAATACATTGTCCTTTATCTTTTACCACATCAGAAATACTCAGTTTAACCACAACACAAAAACACTTGGGTAAACATTGGGTTTGAGCATAGGCTCAGAGAAAGGTTTGTTGAAAGCAAGGACCTGGCAAAAAGGAGACTTGTAGACTGAACAGTTCTGCTGAGATGGAAATCCACAGCTTCTCCATAATAACTTGCAACAAAACACCTTTTACCTAAAAAGATGTTTTTTTTCCAGAAAGTCTTTTTTTTTCCCTTCAGTTGGGTGTGAGTTTTAGGGGGGCTTGGGGTTTTGTTTGTTCATTTTTCTCTCAACAGTGGCTCCCAGAGCAAGTGGCAAGCAGTAGGCATGGCAAGTTTGCATCGTGCTTTCTCCCAGAGGCACACCTGTAGAAGGTTTATTTATGTCCATCACAGAAGCAGTTCTGGGCCATCAAAGATCATACCTTAGAGAACTCCTCTGTCACAGAATTTTTTGTGTGACAACTGGCATGTAATTGAATGCTTTCATTTCCCATAAGCTAAGAAAAAAAAGTTTTTGATAAAAGTGAGTGTTCTAAGAATTAGCAAAAGTGATTGCAATTTGATGGGTTGTACTAATAATGGTGTAGATGCACGCTGGCTTCAACTTAAAGGTAACTGAATTACTGTCTTAGAGGGCAAGTAATGCTTGAACTAAGTTTGCTGCTGCTGTAAGTGTCCATGCACATGTAGAGACAGTTTGCTTGTGGGGAGAAAATACTTTACTGAGAGACTTTAGGACCGTACTTTTCCAGTTGGGCTGCTGTCATGCCATGCTACTTAGGAAACATCTATTATCTCTCAGTGACTCAGTTTCCCTACCTGAAAACTTAAACACTTCTTTATTTCTTCTACTGAAGAGATATTAAAGTGCTGCCACGGAAAAGCTACTTTAAAATACCTATTATATATTAGAGACAGAAAATTAGAGTGATGTTTTATAATGCCAGAAGACAAAATGTTTGTAAAGGTAAATACCTGCTGTTTTCCACTTTCTCACTGGAGGAACTTAAAGTTTCTAGAACTGTACAGTGTCTTTGAGTTCTAGGGCTTTGGTCTTGGGAACCTAGGTGGGGTTTGGCTTCCCCAGTGTTCCAGTTGGCATAATACTGTATCCCCGCACAGGGGAATTTGTACCCAGCACGCAGTCCTTCACATAATGGATATAAATATGATTCTTGGAATTTACCAAACAATAGGCAAGAACAGAATTCCCAACAGGCTTTAGAGGAGCAGTTAAATATGAAGGAAACACCTGCAGAAGTGGGTATCCATTGTTTCCTTTTGATGTTTATCACTGCACCTAAATCTGGAAAGAATAGGATCTTCTGGCCTTCAAAAACAATTTCCTTCCTAGACTTTATTGCTTGGAGGAATCTGTCCTTCTCAAGGATTCCTGTTTTGAAGACAGTGAAAATTATCCTTGTGCCTGGGTGAAATTTCATCTCTGGCTCCTCTCAAGTCTAAGCAGGAAACTTTTACATATCAGGTCATTTAAAATGAAGGGCTGTGGTGACACTTGTGAGGTGCCTTTCATGGTGGATTGTGCCAATACACTAGGACAGCATCATGGTATCAGCACAAGGAGAGAGATGTGGAGATGGATGAAGACTGGGACTGGGCTGAGGCTGCTGTGTGAAGGTTTCCAGGCCAGGGGTCTGACGGACACATTTCTCTCCTCCAGCGCTCTGATGGACAAAACCCACCAGGAAACAGAGGGTCAGCCTGATTCTCATGCATTTTTAAACAGCAGAGGGGCCTAACCCCTGCGTGGTGTGAGGTCCCGGAGTAGGCCCTCCCTTTGCCTTGTCACTTTTGGAGACAGAAAGCATGTGTCTAAAGGCAGCTGCTTCTACAAGCCCCTAAATGCTCAGACAGCATTAGGAATCCAGCTCCAACAGCTATACCTTCTGGCCAGTCTTGTTACTGTTCTGACTGACTGAGATTTTTCTTCTCCTTACATCACCTTTTATTATTTTTTGACAGGACTTGAATAGTGACGATGAGGAGGCAGGGACAGCCATCCAGTGCTCCCAGTGTTACTGTTTAATTGTATGGTTGTTTTTCTCAAGCTGCCAGCTGGTCCTGACACTCTGCTTGTATTCTCCCCCCTCAGGAGGCATTCTTTTGGTGGAAGTTACCTTGCTGACATTTAACTGGAGCAGCAAGTGCTGCTGAGCTGCCTTCTTCTTTACTATAAGGGGAGCTTAGTGGCCAGCTTTCTCTTTGACCATGCCCCACCACTTCTCACTCAGTCTCTCTGCATTAATAGCAACCCAGATGCATTTAACTTCCCTCCCCTTGCCTTCTTCATCCAAAATCTTCCTTCTTTCCCCTTCTCTGTAATCTTTTCTCAGGCTTCAAAGTCTCTGGAAGGAAAAGACTTGATTCTCCTTTGTGCTGACAGAAACAGGAACAAGGCAGCAAATGGCTGTAAACTGGACAGGGTATCTCAGCAAAGCTCTGCACATGGCTGTAATCCTCTCCCTTCTGCACTTTCAGCCCCCTGTATGGTCCTTCCAGGCTGCCCCAAACCACAAAAGGTACACTCATATGCACAATGAATGCCTGGCAGACCTTAGCTCACCCTGCCTACACTCTAAATTAGCAGAGCATAAGCTCACCCTATTGCATTCATCACATGGTCATTTTTGCCTGGCATTGTGACTCGAGCAGGACTTATTAGTATGGCCATAGTGCTGTGAGCATAGTTTCATAATAGCTTACAGCCTTCACAAAGCATAAGCAGTGCAAGCCTGTGTCTACTTACAGTATTCTTTGTGGCTGAGCCCAAAGTGATGCCTTAATACAGACAAGGTTCACAATGGCATATCGGTTTGGTAGCCATTCAATTCCCACTGACCACCATAGCATGTATTTGCCTCTGTGCATTCAGAATTCTTCCTGTGCTGTTGTTTAATATGGTGGAAACATCTAAGTTGTTGGAATGACCAGGAGTTATACCCACAGAACAAGAAAGACTGTCTTAGAAGAGCGGAAGCAGATGAGAGGCAGAAATAAGGGAACCACAGCTCAGCCAATGCCTCTTGGGTGTATGATGAATGTCATTACTGCTATCGCTTTGCCATCTAACCTGCTCACCTCTGGTGAGGTCCCCTACCTCACCATTGGATAGTTGCTTCCAGTAACCAGAAATAAGTTATTCAGAAGAAAGAAAGAGTGTCTCGGTCTCTTCATGCACTATAGTGATTTAGGCATGTACTGCTATGCATCTAGTGTAACAAGTTATTTATTTATTGGATATATATTTTAGTATGGATATTATGTATTTTGTATTACAGTATATTTTATATGTAATATCATATTTTGTGCATGTTCTAGCCTGTTACTCCAGTGTAAAAGCAGTGTGGTGACATCAGCTTGACCAGTGTCATCTTTGATGAGCATAGTTTAACAGCTATTAGAAAGTACCAGCCAGAGCAGGCCAAAATATGCCTCACAGCTCAGAGCAAACAATCCATATAAGATGGCATGAGACTGTCATCTCATTCAGACTGTTACAATCACCTGAAAACTAAATCCATCTTCCTGCTGCTGTACCAAATCAACCCGAGAAGTGTTTGAGGCTCATCCTCTTCATCAGAACATCAATAATGTATTCATGCAGTCGCGTTTGAGTTTTCAGTGCATAGGAAAGCAACAAGGAAAACAGATTGAACTGCTGCACCTGGAAGAACAACTTGATCAACAACATGATTCTGTAAGTACCTTCAGATCAACTCTATAGTCTATGCAAATTTACCCAGCATCTGTCATGTCTGCAATAAATGACTGGAGGAGTAAATACTAGTATGCAGTTGTGGCCTTCTTTACATATTTTTGCAGCCAGCAGAGTAGACATCCTTAATAATTTCAACCTTGGACTTTTTAAATACATACATACAATTGACTAAATCTCTTGAGTTATGCTGTGGCTTGCCAGTGTATCACTTCACTGTTATTTATATCACAGTACCACTAGGACTTATGGTTGGACTCAATGATCCAGCGGATGATTCTATGATTCTATTCTATGATTCTAGGAGACCCCAACAACAGTCGATTTCTTCTGAGTTCAGTCATAGTTTTACTGTAAGAGACAATCCATCACCATGATCTTCATCTAACGACTCATATGGGAAAGCTACTGAGATGCTCCTTGCTTCTGATTCTCCATTTAATGTTGGCCATGGAGCACTGACTTTCTCCTGAATGCTGAGATGACAGAGGTTTTAATTTCTAAACATGTTCCTTGGACCTTTAATTTGTGTAAGTTTTGACATATTGGAACAGCTGCCTTTCCTTCTGACAGACTCTCTGAATCTTCTGGAAAGACTTCATTACATCCATGGCCATGCTTTGTAGTCACATTGCTCAGGTACCCTTACCCAAAGGACAGCACTGCTGGAATTAAAGCAGTGGAAAGTAACATAGTTGCAACCTGAGCATGGCTTTCTACATTTATAGTGCTAAATTAGAACTCTTGGAATGCAATAATCTGGAAAGGAAGATGTCACAATTCAGTAGTTATTTTGGAAACTATTTATATGGTCTTTCCTAAACAAGATCCAGTGAGCCTGACTGACTTATTGTATTTGGCTCACAAGAAAATTCACAATATCTAAAGGAGGAAATCCTCTTACCCATACACCTTTTGACTTGATTGAGGTCAACATTTTACTCAAGGATATGACTCGAGAAGAATGTAAGGGACATGGAGATTACTATGATCTATCTTGATGTACAGAGAGACTGCAACAGCAATCAGGATTATAAACTGTGGGATGCAAGCTGTCTAAGATAACTCAGCAGTTCTCATTTAGCCTATTTAATCTGAAACTTACTACCAAAGGTGGCCCATTCTATTTCACCACTCACCACTCTTGCACATATACCTCATTTCCTCAACAGTGTTTCAGCAGATAAATTCTCACTCTTTCATTCTTACCATTATTCCAGAAAACCTCTGAAATGGATATACCCGTGCTGACAATGAACAGCATTTATTTGCTTAGCCTGCATCCTTTGAAGAAGTGGTGTAAGGACTAATGGAAAAACTATTCCTGTTGCTACCTTTTCTTGGACGTGTCAACAGCACAGAGTCTGTAGCATGCACAAATTCTTATGTCTGGAAATCCCTGAGGTCATAATTGTGCTAGTGCTCAAAACAACCAGCTGGAGAAAGTCACATAGTGTCAGGTGAGCACCATTTCTGAAATACACTTGTAAAATCCATCAGACAACTTTGTACATTTTTATGATGATGATTGGTTAAGTTTCTGTTTGCTTGTGATCATGTTAGCATTAATTCACCACTATACCTAGAGGAGGTTTGAAGGTTCTAGAAAGAACAGCCTACCTTTATCTTTCACATTTTAGCACATTACACTAGTACTTTGTTAAAATTTTTGAGCAGTATTATCTTGATTTCTCAGTGTTCACTGACCCTTGTACCTTACTCCCCCCTTCCTCACACTTTTAGAACTAAATAAGACTTTACATTCACTCTGTTTTTCATAACCCGTGACACAATGATGGTGTTTTTTACAACAAATGTTAGTGAATATATACAAACCCACCTTATTAGGCCAGATAAATCCACTAATTATGTTGTTTTAAGCAAGCCTCATCTGGCCACATGATGATTCCAATGCCTTGCAAATCAGTTAAGAGTTGCAGCTAGGATTCTTGAGAGATACAAGCCAATGTTCCTCTGTTGGCTTCTTGTGTAGTTTCCCAGATTTATCAGCTTTTATAATCACCTACACAAGCAGTGATTATGTTCTTGAAAAATAAATTAAAGGAATTCAAATTCAAAATGTTGAAAATGCTGGAAATAAATAGTAAAAATTATGAATGTTTTGGCTCAGCTTACAGCAAGAATTTAGATTTTCCTTCTGCCACTTAAGAAGGGCACAGTTTAGAACTCTGTGTATGAATCCTACATGTGTCTGTCTCCCACTTTACAACAAAATGATACTTGGCCATATTCCAGATCTCAGACAGCTCAGCAATTTTGTGTAGGATATGTCAAGTTAGGAGTTATTCAGTATGGGCTGAAAGCTGCATAGGAAAGGAGATGACAGTTGTTGAACCTCTCATAAACTGCAAAGCACAATACAGATATATACAAAACTGTGGTAAAGCAGTTCAACTTTGTTGCAACCAGATGACTGGATTTATGGAGTGCTTTAGCTTTGACTTTATCAATGCATATTAGGAATTGTTGACTAACCCTATCCAGAAGAGCTGCACTTCGAAAAAGCTGAGAGTCCTGGTGAACCTGCTTGCAGTGAGCACTGTTGCTAGGAACTCTTCCATGGAATTTCACCTCTGGAGGAGGTTCAGTTCCTGCAGATCTGGCCACAAGCACAGCCTGGGGTAGGCAGGCTTGCCACTCCTATGTGGTTAGGAAGCTGTGTCAACCCCAGGAACAAACAGACTAACCCTTTTTCAGAAGTTGTTTTAACTGAGCTTTATAAACTATACTGCTCATGTCATTCAGAGGATGATGCTGGCAGTGCTCAAACTGGGACTGGACTCATTGCTGCTTGTTGGCACACCAGTGTGCTTGTATGCATCGTGCTGTTGGGCTGTGTTCAGAGGTAAATGAGGGCTGATGCAGGGGCGTGCTTCTTTTCCTCAGTATTTCTGAGCTCCCTTTAAGACTGTGGTGAGTGGTTTGCTGCTGGATGACAGAAGAGACTGAGTCATTTTAAGTCCCTCAAAATGCTGAGTGGATGTTTCCAGAACAGGGTTTGCTCAGGAGAGCCATTCTACCTCCTGTATGAACATGCCTAGAGGCAACTAGCCACAGCTATTTTGGGATTTCTTAAACTGTTAGAACTCAACAGTGAAAACACTTTTCTGTATTTTAGTCACTTGTCATGGTGACTTTTGTAGGTTATGACAAAATAGAAACACATATTAATGGAAACAAAGAACTTGCATTTTTTTTTCAAATATAGATTTTTTTTCCTCCTCAGGCACTGTTTTCTGCCTGATTACAATAAATACCAGTTTGTCAGTATTTCATTTTTACTTTATCAAAAGTTGTTTTAGCTGAGTTTCATAAACTTTAATTCTCAATGAAACTTAGTTTACAAGGCATGTGACTGGGAGTAATTTTTAAATTCCCAGTTAAAAAAAAAAATAGGTTGGTATTTTTTATTATCTAAATGTAAATCAAAATGCAGAGTTCATAAATTTCAGATGGCTTCCTCAGACTTTATAACTTTGATCTAAAGATGAAATTGCCCTCCCATCGTTTTTTTAAAAACAAAGAAACAAACCTGAAGAAAATGTTATGATTTTTAAACTGATTGTGGCAGGTATGTAATAAATTTTGTGCACACTTTTTCTAATCATTTTTACTGGCACAGATCCTAGGCATGGCACCACATTGAAATCTATAATCATTCCACAGGTGCCTATCCATTCCCCTACACTTAGTGCACTCAGAAGTCTTCTGGCAGTCTGTGGCTTCCAAGGCTGGGCTTTGCTGCCATGACGAATGATGCAAATCCACAGACAATTTAATTAAAACCTACAGATAGTTTCTTCTTCCAAGAAACAAAGATGCACAAAGCCACTGTCCTTGCTTTCCCTCAGACTCTCTCCCTAAGTGGAACAGACTCTGGTGGTATAGTGGGACAAAAGGCGACCTGTGTTCTGAATCTTTTCACTGGAAAAGACAGAAAATAGCCTTTGAAAGCAGAGCTTCACTTTCCACTAAATACCACAGGTGAGTGTTGGCATATGTGGTGGATCCAAAGTTCATCATCTGTAGGCAAGGCAGAGGCAACTTTGGCATCAAGTCAGAGCAGTGTGTATGAGAGAGGAGGAAAATGAAGAGCTGTCTGCTGGACAGGCTTTCCCAGAAGACAAGCAATGAGGATCAGTAGGAAACACAGCTCATTGAAGAGTTTTTAATAGCTGGTTCCCAAAGTAGCTGTCATTCTAGCAGCCAGTTTAACTAGACTGGACTGAGCCCTTTCCAACATAGTCCTGTTCAAAAAGAGCTTAAGAAATGCTTTTGCCTGCTGCTTAAGACCAGATGAGAAGCACATTTCTCCAAGAAACTTTTACAATAACACAAATGAGACCAAATACTACGATTACTGTTCACAAGCTCAGTAGGAATCCTTCTGTTTGTAGCATGCATTTTCCCAACATCCTAATCTCCTATATCTGAGATATGCTCTTGTATTATGCATGCAGCAGTTTTAAGTTTCATTCTGATATCATGTCTCTGAGGACGGAATTTTTGGGAAATAAATAAAACTTCAGTCAAGGTTGAACTATGAGATATAAATACTCTTTATTTTGTAAGGGGAATAGTTTCACACTATAATCTTGTTTTGCATGGAGAGTGGACCTGTTTACCCAAGTCGTGTTTGGAGCAACCCAGAATCTTCTGAGCATTGTTTAAAGTTTTGGGTCCAAATGAAGTGCCTGAGGAAAGTCTGCTGTGGGCTAGACTCCCTCCTCCTTATTTGACTTCATTGTCCTGAGTTGGTATACCCATTTAAGTCAAGGGAATCTAGAAGTGAGCAAATGATTAGCACTTTGGTCTTTGCTGTAGACCCACAGCAAAGATAGGGAGAAAGGGCTTTTGGCAGAGGTGCTTGTCCACAAATGGGGCTGATACAAGGATGCCAGAAGCCTCTGCTCCAGCTCTTGTTGCACTGTGGACAAAGGGCAGAAAACTCACAGCCAGCTCATCTTCTGCTGGGCCTCAGCTAATCTCATCATCTCAGAAGTTTTCACTTCTCTAGAATGTGATTTGGGTTGTTGGCAGATCTAAACCCAGGACCATAGCCTACATCTAAATCACCATCCCAAGTCTCTTTGGCCTATGTCTAAACTAAACACTTGCAACCATGTTTTAATAATGTCAGGGTCTCAGTACAAGCCGCTGAGAGTCAGAGAATTCAGCCTAAAGGTGAATGACCCCGTTTTCTGTAACACATTATCCTCCCCCTCCTGTTTTTTCTCACAACAGCCAAGTGTCAGCATGTTACATCACCAAGCTTTTGAATTTTCCTGCTCTTGTCACGTTAAAACTTGATTGTCTAACACTCGCCTTTTATGCGTTGCCTCTAAGCTCTTGCAGTTAGCAAACCTACTGCTGACAGATGGTGGGGAAAAGTGGGCTGAGCTGGACTGTTTCCAAAAACTGTGTCTAGCCACACGATATGTAAAACACAAGGTCTCATTTAAAATCTGATCCATTTTTGGTTTTGTTGAACTTTCAGAAATATTTTTATTTAGGGGAGGGTTATTTTCTGTTGGGGTTCTTTGTTTGTTTGTTTGTTTAGGCCAATGACAACAGTGTACTTTCTGGCTTTTATGCCCTGCTTTTGGCAGTTTCTGAGCTACCAGACAGGAAATTCTCTAAAGTATTGCAGCTGAGAATTGGCCCATTTTCCTGGAATGGAGATAAAATGGAATAGTGTTGTCAGGTTCTTCCCTTCATATGGAGAAATCCATAGCAATGCTTATATAAATATTCAGCTCAGAAATTTTCTGTAAGGGGTACTGATTGATAACGTCTGTGTCAGCAGATGATTGACCACTGGAAAGGTAGCATCTAAAGTTCACAGAATCACAGAATAACCAGGTTGGAAGAGACCCACAGGGTCATAGAGTCCAACCATTCCTATCAAATACTAACCCATGCCCCTCAGCACCTCGTCCACCTGTGCCTTAAACACCTCCAGGGAAGGTGAATCAACCCCCTCCCTGGGCAGCCTCTGCCAGTGTCCAATGACCCTTTCTGTGCAAAATTGTTTCCTAATGTCCAGCCTGAATCTCCCCTGGCAGAGCTTGAGGCCATTCCCTCTTGTCCTGAAGTCTGTGTCAGCAGATGATTGACCACTGGAAAGGCAGCATCTAAAGTTGTAGCTTACTAGTTCTAACTTTTTTTCCTAAAAAATATTTCCCTCTGAAGAGTGTAATGCATCAAACAGTTTTCAATGAAAATTCTGAAAAGAGAACATTACTTCAACAGAAGGATATAACTTTCCATCTAACCTAGAGAAATATTTATGAGATGATTTTGTATTTATTTACTTATTTGTTCAGAAACATTTTTTTCCCTACCAAGTTAAAATTAATACATGTATCATAAAATGTCACATCTCATTTTCTTGGAAGACCTAAGGCTAGGAAGGTCTGTATGGATGGTTAATATTATATTGGCTACAATTTCATGTTTTTAAAAGATAATCTGAACAATCAAGATGAATGTATAAAATAACAAAAAAAAACCCTGAATACATTACTAGTACAGTATACTGTAGGAGATAAACTTGAATGATCCCTTAAAATCCTTTCTGACAGCTTTATTTTCCATCTAAGACATGATGTGAAAAGGACAATCCCACTTTCTTTTGTTCATATGTATCTAATCAGGCGGCTGAATTATCTCAATGTGAACAAAGACCATAGGTGAATGCATATATTGGAAATCAACTAAAGGAGTAGATTGGTTCCTAAACAAAAGCATAATGGGCAAAGCATTGATTATCTGAGTCATCATTGCACTGCATAGAAGATCTAACTTGTAAAAATATGCATCTAGTGTAGGAGTGTGTGCTGCTCTATATTTAATGATATCAAGCCATGAAGCATAGTGCCATGATTGGTAATAATCAAACTTAACGCACAACACAGATTTTATGATTCTTTCTAAAACAGCTGCTTATCAAATAATTAAAAAACAAGTGAGATTTGATGTACTGAAGGAACCACAGTTAGGCATGAGTGAAAAATATAGATGGGGCAAAACATTCACAAACCTCTGTCCATTTGGGGAACATGTCTGCTCGTCCTGTAAAGAGAAGTTGAGGGGGTGAAAGACACGGGCATATGAGAGCTTAACACAGTACTACTGGGTGGATAAGGGAGGTGGGAGCAGAACTGATGTTTGTTAGTCCCACTAGCCAGGGCTCTGCCTGTGGACCAGGCTGTTTCTGAGCAAATACACTATTGCCTGTTTGTAAGACACAAATCACAGATGAGCACTTTCAGTGTCAGTACTCATGAGCTGGAGGGTCTTTTGGTCAGGGCATCATTTTAGAGTTTAAATGTCTGTAGAATTGTGTTATGTGTGCTCTCACTTTTAAAACCTTATTGGCCTTTACTGGGTTGGATCCTGAAAAAAGTTCAAATTCAATGAGAGCTACTTTCAGTAGAATTGCCAATTTTCGAGGAAAAAATTAGGAGAAACACAACAGTTTGAAGCTGCTTGCAAATAGTTGGTTTAAGTACAGATATTGTGCAAACAAAATCAGAAAGCTGAATATTTATCCTCTATGTAACAATTTATAGAACTGTACAATAGTAGAATGTATTCAGGACTTGCAGCTACAAAGAGATGAAGACATTGGGAATTTGCTTATACTTTTTGTTGCTGTTGTTTTAAAATTTCATATTTTTTTCTGCATCACAGAATCACAGAAAGGCAGAGATTAGAGGGGACCTCTGGAGCTGACCTAGTCCGTACACACTGCTAAAGCAGGGCCACCTACAGCAGGTTGCACAGGAACATATCCAGGCAGGTTATGGATATCTCCAGAGAAGAAGACTCCACAACCTCTCTGGACAGCCTGTTCTAGCTCTGTCACCCTCATGTTCAGGTAGAACCTCCTGGCTCCAGTGTGGGCCTGTTGCCCCTTGCCCTGTTGCTGGGCAGCACTAAAAACAGTTTGGTCTGTCCTTTTGACACCCACCCTTTGGATATTTATAAACACTGATAAGATCCCCTCCCAGTTTTCTGCAGAGCTACTTTCCAGCAGGTCATCCCCTGGTGCAGGAGGTTATTCCTGCCTAGGAGCAGGACCCTGTGCTTGCCTTTGCAGAACTTCATTAGATTCCTCTCTGCTCAGCTCTCCAACCTGTCCAGGTCTTGCTGAATGGCAGCCCAGCCTCCTGGTGTATCAGCCACTGATCCCAGTTTTGTGTCACTAGCAAACTTCCTAAAGGTGCACTCTGTCCTCTCATTCGAGGTCACTGATGAATGTATTGAACACCTTCCTGGAGGTGTTCAAGGCCAGGCTGGATGGGGCCTTGAGCAGCCTGATCTAGTGGGAGGTGTCCCTTCCCACGGTAGGTAGGTTGGAATTAGATGATCTTTAAGGTCTCTTCCAACTCAGACCATTGTATGGTTCTATGATTCTGTGATTCTAACCATCTGAGCAATGCCACCCTGCCAGTTCTCAATCCACCTCAATGTCCACTAATTTAATCCACACTTCCTAAACTTACCTATGAGAATGTTATGGGAGAGAGTGTCAAAAGCCTTGCTGAAGTCCAGACAGACAACATTTGCTACTCTGCCCTCATTTATTGAGCTAGTTATACTAGCTATCAGATTGGTCAAGCATGATTTCCCCTTGGTGAATGCATGCTGATCACTCCTGATAACCTGCTTTTCCTCCAGATGCTTGTAGATAACATCCAGAATGAGCTATTCTGTCACCTCTCCAGGGATGGAGGTAAGGCTGACTGACCTGTAGACTGGGTCCTCCTTCTTGCCCTTTTTGAAGACCAGGGTGACATTGGCTTTTCTCCAGTCCTTAGGAACCTCTCGTATTTTCTATGATTTTTCCAAGATCATAGAATCATAATATCACAGATAGATTTGGGTTGGAAGGGACCTTAAAGACCATCTAGATCCAACACTCCTGCCATGGGCAGGGACACATCTCACTAAATTAGGCTTCCCAAGGCCCCATCCAATCTGGTCTTGAACACCTCCAGGGATGGGTCATCCACAGCTTCCCTGGGGAACACATTCCAGTGTCTCGCCACCCTCATTGTGAAGAATTTCTTCCTTATGTCTAATCTAAATCTTTCCCTCTTCAATTTATAGCCATTCCCACTCAACTTATCACTACATGCCTTCATAAAAAGTCCCTCCCCAGCTTTCTTGTAGGCCCCCTTCAGGTATTGAAAGGCTGTTACAAGGTCTCCCTGGAGCCTTCTTGTCTCCAGGCTGAACAACCCCAACTCTCTCAGCCTGGCCTTGCAGCAGAGGTGCTCCAGCCTTCTGATCATCTTTGTAGCCCTATTCTGGACTTATTCAAACAATTCCATATCTGTCTTGTACTGAGGATTCCAGAACTGGATGCAATACTACAGATGTGTTCTCACAGCAGCAGAAAAGAGGGGCACAATCACCTCCTTAACCTGCTGGCCACGCTTCTTTTGATGCAGCCCAGGATATGGTTGGCCCTCTGGTCTGCAAATGCACGTTGCCAGATCATGTTGAGCTTCTCATCAACCAACATCACCAAGTCCTCTGCAGGGCTGCTCTTAATCACATCATCCCCCACCCTGTATTGAAATTGCAAATTGCCCTGACCCAGTTGTACGACCTTGCACTTGATGTTGTTGAATCTCATGACATTCACACAGGTCCAGTTCTCCAGCTTGTCCAGGTCCATCTGGATGATATCCCATCCTTCTGGTGTGGCAGCTGCCCCACTCAGCTTGGTGTCACCTGCAAACTTACTAAGAGTGCACTCAGTCTTGTAGTCTATATCATTGATGGAGATATTAAACAGCACTGATCCCCGTATGGACTCCTGAGGGATGCCACTTGTCACAGACCTCCATCTGGACATTTAGCTAATGACTACTACTCTGTGAATGCAACCACCCAACCAATTTCTTATCCATCAAATAGACCACCTATCAGATCCATATCTCTCCAATTTAGAGAGAAGGATGTTGTGGGGGACCGTGTCAAAGGCTTTACAGAAGTTCAGACTGATTGCATCCATTGGTTTTTCCCATGTCCACTTATGTGTCTACCCCATCAGAGAAAGCTACTAGGTTGGTCAGGTAGGACTTGCCCCTGGCAAATCCATGCTGGCTGTCTCAAATCACTTCCCTGACCTTCATGTGATTTAGCACAGCTACTAGAAGGATCTGTTCCATGATCTTCCCAGACACAGAGGCGAGGCAGACAGGTTGGTAGTTCCCAGTGTCGTCTTTTCTACTCTTTTTGAAAATGGGCACAGTGTTACCTTTCTTTCAGTCACCAGGGACTTCCCCTGACTGCTGTGACTTTTCAAATGGAGAGTGACTTGGCAACTACATTGGCTAATTTCCTTAGGTCTCAGAGTTTCTTCCCTACAATGGGAGGGGCTTTACCCTTCTGCTCCCCTTCCTGTTTTCCATTGACCCAGGAGAGGTGAGGAGAGTGGTTGGTGAAGACTGAAGTAAAAAATGTGTTGAGTACCTCAGCCTTCTCCTTGTCTTTTCATACGAGGTCACCATTTTCCTTCATTAGTTGTGGTACACTTTCTTTAACATTCCTTTTCTGATTGACACACCTGTAGATGATGGAGTGTGGCTTAGCAATAGCACCTGCCAGGTTCCTCAGCACTCACAGGACCCATGGATTTGTGGGTGTCTAATTTGCCTAAATGTTCTCTAATCAGATCCTCCTCAACTAAGTGACAGACTTCCTTTCGCCAGACTTTCTCTCTTTCTTTCAGAGAATTTGGGATTCCTGAGGGTCAGCCTTCACAGTAAAGACTGAAGCAAAAAAGTTATTCACCCTACCTTTCCTGTATCATCCATTACTGGGGCACATACTTTATTCAGCAGCAGGCCCACATCTTCCTGTTTTCCTTTTGTGGATAATGTACTTGAAGAACCCCTTCTTGTTGTCCTTTACATCCCTTGCCAGTTTTAATTCCAAATGGTGCTTAGACTTCCTTGTTACATCCCTGCATACTTTGACAGCACATAGTTGACCTTCCTGTTTTCCTCCCAAGTGGGTCCCTTTTCTTGCATTCTGTGAACTTCCTTCTTCCATCAAAGTTTTTCCAGATGCTCCTTGCTCATCCCTGCAGGTCTCCTGCCCCCTTTGCTTGATTTCTTACTCCTGGGGATGCATTGATCTTGAGCTTGGAGGAAGAAGTTTTTGAATATTGCCCAGATCTCTTGGGCCCCCTGCCACCCTCTAAGGCTTTAACCCATGGGATTCCTCCAAATAGATCTTTGAAGAGCCTAAAGTTAGCTCTCCTTAAGTCCAGGGTTACAATCCTGCCTATTGCCCTGTTTCTCACACTCAGGATCATGAACTCCACCATCTCATGATCACCGCAGCTAAGGCTGCCCCCACCTTTCACATCCCCAATCAGACTTTCTTTATTTATTAGTATAAGGTCTAGCAGCACTCCTCATCAGCTCCTCCACTACTGGCATAAGAAAGCTATCACCAGTGCTTTGCAGGAATCTCTTGGATTGTGCGTGTCTAGTTGTGTTGTTTCCAGCATTTATCAGGGTGATTGAAGTCCTCCATGAAAACTAGGGCCTGCAACTATAAGGCTCCTTCCAGTAGCCTGTAGAAGATCTCATCAACTTCCTCTTTCTGATCAAGCAGTCTGTAGTGAACACCCACAAGAGTGACATCCACATTAACCTGCCCCTTAATTTTACGCTTAAGCTCATGACTTGTTCTTCATCCATTCCTAGGTGGAATGACATACATTCCAATTTCGTCCTCACAGAAGGAACAGCTCTACCACCTCGCCTTGCTGGACTGTCTTTTCTGAAAAGCACATAGCCATCTGTGACAGCATTCCAGTCATGTGAGCTCTCCTACCATATCTTTGTAACTGCATTGGGAACATAGCTCTGTGGCTGCACAGAGATCTCTAGCTCTTCTCCTTTACTCCTGATGCTGCACGGATTGGTGTACAGGCATTTCAGAGATATCATTGTGCATGTGTGTTTCCCTGGATGAGTGCAATAGTATTCACCATAACTATACCTACCGCTGAGATGGTCAACTGTCTGGTTCTTGTCATGGGACAAGCTAAGGAACTTTTGCTGCTGCTCTGGTTGGCTTAGCTTTTGGGTGCTTTTGGTTTATTTTCTCTCCTTGGTATACACAAAGCTAAAAGTGTTTTGGTAGTGAAATACAGGGGAAAAAGACTGCTTGAAAGCCGTAGTGTCTGTTCTTTCACATAGGTGAGCTAACTTAAAAGAAGGTGTAATATGTAGCAAATGGAACAGTGTCCTCCATTACAAAGTCTCTCATACACAGCCAAGGGAAATGGAAGAATCTGCAACATAAAATCACTTTCCAGCCTGTGTCATGAGATGGATTATTACGTAGCTTCTGGTACCTCATTTATCAGAAACCAAGGTAGCTTCTCTTTTCCAGACTGCCCTTCTTGAGCTGCTAGGTAAGTAGCAGAGAAGAGACTGCTGGCCTTTGTAGGAACATTATGCCATGACACCAGGAATGCCTTGCTCTGAGTGAGATTTTGGACTGGTGTAAATCAGAGAAGGTCCGTAGAGAATGCTCCTATACAGTACAAAATCCTTACACCTTTGGGGTTTCTTCTTCAGTTCTTGCTGGAGTGAACCTGACGCCGTGGTCTGGGAGGACAGGGACTTGTGAAAGCAATTCATTATGAACACTTTTATGTTTCTTTCAATCTTACCAACCACAGAGAACCATGAAAAGCTTGTTCTGTCAGTAGCACCCTGTTTGGACTTTGTTACAGACTTGACTTTATGAACTGCAGCTTTGGCAGTGTATTTGATGCTGGAGTATCACCTTCCTGGTGACATTTTTTGTTCAGTAAATAGATGTCCAACAAATACAAGTTAGAGTTCTACTATAACTCTGAGTTATCACACCAAGAAAAGAAATATTGTGTCCAGACAAGAAAGGGACAAAGACTTCTCTCTCTTTATTTTCTTCCATCTTTCTTCCTTTATATGCTTTATGTTCCTCAGATTATCATCCAGACCATCACAGTGGTCTCTGTGATCTCTGAAGAAGGTCTGCAGCAGCATTTGACTGTCATGTGTGGTACTGGAAGAAATCACTTTGCTTCCTTGTGCCACATATCATGGGCTTCTTCCTGAATCATGGCTTTGCTGTGCATGAGCTGTGCTTTACAAAGGTTGTGAAATACAGACAATAAGAGAAGATAAAAGGAAAAAAATAGTAGTTGGTGAGTAATCAGAACAAGCAACGATCCTGTGAGAGGACAGAACAGAAAAGATGTGTGGGGAGTGAAAAGTCAGGCAAAGAAACATTGCAGTGGGTGCATACATATGTGGATTCCCCTCTTTTTCACAGGCGTCTGGCATAGAGTGTCATATGACCTTTCACAAATCTTTCCAACTCTCTGTTCCTCCTTACCTTAGCCGTGCACACTACAAATGCATTACAACAAGGGCTGCCTCTAACCTAGGATCTACTTAAAGACCACATAACTCTGGTGTGAATCTTTTCACTGAGTGTAGTTGTTAACAAGGCTGGATATTCTATCCTGCAGTGGCAGAACACTACTAGCCTGTGGAAGAGTATGTGTGTGTGTTTGTGTGTGTCTGTGAAAAAGGCAGCAGACACATGCTTTCACCAATTTCACAACCTGATCCCAGTATCTTGGTTATGTTATGTGTACAGGCTCACTGCAGGAGGATATGGATCAAGAGGACAAGTCTGTGTTGCTCAAAGTCGTCCCTAACACTCAAACCAGTCTTGCTGCCCATTCAAAAACCTGAAGAACAAATGGTAATGTTATGACACAAAACAGAAGAAAAAAAAAAAAGAGAATTCTTAAAGAAAGGTCATCTAATATCTAACAAATAAATAGGAGATCTGGGAACAGGGCTAGGTAAGGAAAAGCGGGTCTTGATCTAGCAACACCATTAAGAAACTGTAAATTACTCAGAGCACAGGAAAAGGAGGCAAGTACTCAGGAGCTAAAGTGGTTTGCTAGGGTAGGGTCTTTGTATGTAAAAAGACAGCTGGATCTTCAAGCTCATGTGATATGTGTTTTTAGTCTAGGGATAGGTTTGCCCTGAAACTTTCCATCTGCGTTAGGTATCAGGCCCAGTCAACACGGGTTCATGAAAGGCAGGTCTTGCCAGAGAAATCTGATCACCTTCTATGACCAAGTGACTAAACTCTTGGACGAGGGAAAGGCTGTGGATGTGGTCTTCCTGGACTTCAGTAAAGCCTTTGATACAGTTTCTCACAGCATTCTGCTTCGGAAACTGTCGGCCTCGGGCCTGGAAGGGTGCACACTCTCCTGGGTGAAAAACTGGTTGAATGACCGGGCCCAGAGGATGGTGGTAAATGGAGTTAAATCCAGCTGGAGGCCAGTGACAAGTGGGGTTCCCCAGGGCTCACTCCTGAGTCCAGTCCTGTTTAATGTCTTTATCAACGACCTGGATGAAGGCATTGAGTCCTCCCTTAGCAAGTTTGCAGATGACACTAAGCTAGGTGGAAGTGTGGATCTGCTGGAGGGTCGGGAGGCTCTGCAAAGGGACCTGAACAGGCTGGACTGCTGGGCTGAGACCAACGGCATGAGGTTTAACAAGGCCAAATGCCGGGTCCTGCACTTGGGGCACAACAACCCTAAGCAGAGCTACAGACTAGGAGAAGCCTGGCTGGAAAGCTGCCAGGAGGAGAAGGACCTGGGGGTGTTGGTTGACAACCGACTGAACATGAGCCAGCAGTGTGCCCAGGTGGCCAAGAAGGCCAATGGCATCTTGGCCTGTATCAGGGACGGCGTGACCAGCAGGTCCAGGGAGGTTATTCTTCCCCTGTACTCGGCACTGGTGAGACCGCACCTCGAGTCCTGTGTTCAGTTCTGGGCCCCTCACCACAAGAAGGATGTTGTGGCTCTGGAGTGAGTCCAGAGAAGGGCAACAAAGCTGGTGAACGGGCTGGAGAACAGGCCTTATGAGGAGCGGCTGAGAGAGCTGGGATTGTTTAGCCTGGAGAAGAGGAGGCTGAGGGGAGACCTTATTACTCTCTACAACTACCTGAAGAGAGGTTGTGGAGAGGAGGGAGCTGGCCTCTTATCCCAAGTGACAGGGGACAGAATGAGAGGGAATGGCCTCAAGCTCCGCCAGGGAAGATTTAGGCTTGAGATTAGGAAAAAGTTCTTCACAGAGAGGGTGGTTAGGCATTGGAATGGTCTGCCAAGGGAGGTGGTTGAGTCACCGTCCCTGGAGGTGTTTAAGGTTAGGGTAGACGAGGTGCTTAGGAGCATGATTTAGGGATTGGTGGGAATGGTTGGACACGACGATCCAGTGGGTCTCTTCCAACCTGGTTATTCTGTGATTCTGTGATTCTGTGATTCTGTATTATTTCCTTAGCTGGCTGGCTTTTGGCGGTCTGTTTGGTCTATGCTGTAGGAGGCGTCTGAAAGAATTACTCTTCAGCAGGAAGCAGAGTAAGATTTGTAGTATCAGAGGTCAGCTGCAGGAGAACAGCAGAAGGGAAGACTCATCTACTTGTACCAGTCAAACTGTAGCTTTCAGCAATGCCAGCAAAACTCCTGTCAAGGTGCCAGCCTCCCTCAGAGAATGAGGGAGGACAGATCCATATTGCTACACAAGTGGTCTGGTGTCCCATTTCACTGGGACAGAAAAAGCAAATTCTTCAAATGGCCATGCAATTCCTGAAGGAGGTATTTTGGTTTCCCTGCTGATGGTTCCAGCTCTTTGATGGCACGCTCAGATCAATAATATTTAATGGGAAGCAGGCAGAAACAAATGCACACTTGTCTAGTTGCTGATTGCCAGTGTAAGAGCATCTCCCATGGCATGCCAACCATGTTCACTGCTGTGCCTATTCTCTGCTGTATTGCTTTAGAAAATAGACAAAGAGGAAGGCAGGGAGGAGGATCCTTCTTGGTATAGTTTACAGAGGTGGTTCTCCCTCCAGTGCCAGAAAACTGGTTTCAAGCTGGCCCTGTTGTTTATTTAAATGCTGGCAGGGTCACCCTGCTCCCATTGTGACTGAAGAGAGCTTTGCTTTAGGCACAGGAAGGAAGAGAATAATCCCTTCAGAGCAAAAGACATAGCCATAACTTGGGTGTTTTACAGGAAGACCCCTCTATATGCAGGGCTGTCCTCTGGTGCCCCCAGGCAAGTGTTTACATGGTAGTTGGCTTCTATAAATTACAGTAGCTGACATCCCCTGAATCCTTAGCATACAGGAATCAGAATATGGGGAGTATTAAGCTCTTAGCAAGATGTCCAAATCTTTGGGGAGCCATGCTGGCTACTAAAGCTCATCACATAATGGGTGAAAAAACAGAGGAGGGAAAGATTTTTCTGAAAGTTCCTTTTTTTAATAAGAGACAGCAAATGGAAAAACAAATTTCAGACTGCTTCAACCCAGAATGCTTGATTTGCTCAGCTTTTTTGATCTTGGAAATCTTTGCTATGGGTTCCTGCGCCTTTTTAATTTAGGTCAATGTTTTAAGTGGTGTCCACTTCTTCAAAACAAAAGATCTACCAGCTTCTTCCTGAACTGTAAAAATTGATTATATCAGCATTCTTGGGGAAAAAAGAAACCCAAACAACCCCCACACACACACACCAAAACAAAGACACAAAAACAACCTAAAATCCCCAAAATGTAAGCAAATTGTTGGAATATGGTATTACAACAAAAAACACCCCAAAGAAAGGAAAAACAAACGTTCCCTTGCCTCATTCCCCAGCTAAAATTAAATATTTAACCGAATTTATGTTCTGGTGACCCAGGTTATAAATATTTACAGTCACCTGAAAATTCCTAGTCTGGAGGGCAAAATTGCTCCTGGTTTAGAGCTTCCTCTCTGCTACACTCTTGCCTTTATAATTTTTCCTGTGCTCACTCTGTGATTTTTTTATGTGGAGTGTGGACACTGCCTCTCAAGAAGAGCTGCTATATGGTGACATTTGAAAGGGTGCCACACTGCCTTGCCCATCCATCAACAGTGCGTTTGTCACATGATCTGAACCTGCAAGTCTTGAGTCTTGCGCTATCTGCCTTGTTTGCACTCTGGGTCCAGCCTGCTCTTTAGGCTGGCAGCAGTGGTGATAAATGAGCCATGGAGAGTAAGGTGTTGCCAGAACACTTAAAAGGTGGGAAGAATTGACTGACAAGTGAGGAGAAGTGGGCCTGGGCAACTGTTGGAAGGGGGCTTCATCTCCTCCACTACTTATACCTGGGGAGATTTGGAAGAGAGCAGATAGGAGGGGAAAAGTGTTTTCTTTAGCGGAATGAGAGCCAAATTTTCTTGGCAATCATCCCTTAGCTTTAAATTTGCTGAGAATTCTCATCCTCAGCATTCATGAGCTTATTAATAGTTGTTCTACAGTTGGATTTAAATCTGCCTCCTAGCTTGTCAAGTCTGAATTAAAGAACCAAGTGGAAGAGAAGGAATGGCTCATGATGGGCCCTGAGCCAACTTGGAGGGGTGCTGGTGGGAGTTTTCATTGCCTCTAACATGAGCTGGATCTGTTGGATGTGGGAAGCATCTGCTGAGAGTCAAAAGGTTTGGGCTTGGGATGCCCCTGTCTAAAAATAACTGTCAATGAGCAGTTCATATCAGGGAAACTTCTCTTTAGTGAATTCTGTTTTCATCTGAATTTGCTTCTGGGTTTTACTTATTCAGCAACAATTTCTGATCATGTTTCACTACTGCACATGGCACAGAGAGAACAGACTAGGACATTTATTATATGTAATAATACATATTGTTCCATATATACCATCACTTCTCTTACCTATCCACCATTGTTGTTAAATGCCCTGCATCATAGAACAAAGCCTCTTAGACTACTTGCTAATTCACAGTAGAAAAACAACCAGTGTTCTAACCATCAAAAAAGTTGTCTAGTGCCTGAATCTAGACCCTACAGTATTATCTATTCAAGCCAGACTGTGGCATTTGCAACCCACTTGGTAGAGGGCAGCAGGTCTCTTTGTCTATTGAATCTGCTGGGCAGGAATGAGCTGGACTTAAGTCTGCCAGCAGCATCAGGAAAGGCATTGAAACAGTACACACTGACAGAGAGAAGAAGTATACAGTTTCCACTCAGGAGCCAGATCTGTGTTAAAAACTACACTTTGCCTCTGATTCAAGGATAGTGCCAAAATCTTCCTTAGAGAAGGAGTTTGCAAAGTCCTTGGAGAACTTGTAACACAATGTGTTTAGAGTATATGTGTTAGTTCTGTTTTTGAGGGCTAAAAGAAGAGTCTGCTTGACTGCTAAAGCACATCTCTTTGACTGGAAAAAAACAGATAAAGAAACCCCAAACCACCTCTGAGTTTAACAACTTTACAAGAAGTAATGAGTAACCCAACACAATCAAATGCATTTTTCTATATGTAGCAAAACGGAAAAGTTCCCTTACTGAAAGCTGTGTTCAGGATAAAATTACAAAGCATTGATTCTGCTAAAGGAATGTTACTACTTTGGTAAGGAATGGAGGGAACAACCATTGATTCAGGTGAATAACTGATAAAATGACATTTCTTTCTAATCACAGCAGTATTCCTTTCGAAGACAAAACTTTTTTGTTATGTTTGTTTGTTAGTGCTGCAGACTGGTCATTCCAGATGCATTTGGTTAATTCAAAGCCACAGTCTGCCAGGATTCTTCTGCACATTTGTAATGTTAGCCTTCCCTAAAGCAGGTGGTGTCAGATTTGACCTCAATGATGTTCACTGAGCCAATGATTTTCGCTCTTTGCCTGCACTCTATTTGATGGGATCTAGAGGAGTTCAGGGCAGGCAGGCCTGCTAAGCAGAGAGTAGCATACCTGTTTCATAACACGGATGCCTTTCAGTAACGCAAAAGAAAAAAAAAAGATAAAAAATGCACAACTCCATGGCTTGAATGAAATATTCTGTTCAATCCTAACCAGGTTGCCTTAAATTCCAAGGTTTTTGTCACATTTTCCAAACCTAGAAAGGGTTAATTGGTTATTTTCACTTTGGGCCTTTTTTTTTTTTCTGGTGGGATGCCTACACTCAGAACACCAAATGGAAGAATTATTGCCCTTAATATCTCCTGTAAATTTCTGGGACAGTGGTCTATCCACAGAGCTACAATTTGTTTGAGGCAGAGCTATCTGAAGACACTGTTCGATGAACTTTTCTTCAATGACAATGCTGGCAAAACTTACAGCAACTCTGCTGCTCTCCTTTCCCTCCTAGCTGCTTCCCCAGTTGTACTATTACAATTTCTTGTGGAGCTAAGGATAAAAAACACAAGAGAGGGAGTTTTTAACTGAGATAATTTTCCTCATTCTGTTCAGCTGCAACAAACTCAAGCTGGTACAACTGAGTGGGCAGGAGTGAGAGGTAAAGAACAAACGATGAACAAGTTGTCCTTTTTAGTAGAAGGGAGTGTTCATCAAATTACAGCCCTGATTTTGTTTTCTGTTGAAGCCATTCAGTTTTCTGCAAATAGTTCATTACATGTGAGGACAAAAGGAGAGAACAGTGTCTTGCAAACTGGTGAGCAGGAAAAAGAAAAGAGGTACATTTAAGCCTTTTTGTGGCAAACCAACAAACTAGGCTCTTGAACGAAGCAGTCTGTTTCTGAGAAAGGAAGGAATAACCTCTGGGATACCTTATCATAGGATCATAGTATCATATAATCATAGAATGGTTTGAGTTGGAAGGGACCTTAAAGATCATCTAGTTAGAACATCCCTGCCATGGGCAGGGACACCTCCCACCAGATCAAGCTTCCCAAGGCCCCATCCAATGCAGTGTTGAACACCTCCTGGGATGGGGCAGCCATGACTTCCCTGGGTTTCCAGTGTCTCACCACCCTCTTCGTGAAGAATTTCTTCCTTACGTCTAATCTAAATCTTCCCCTCTCCAAATTATAGCCATTTCCACTCGACTTATCACTACATGCCTCCATAAAAAGTCCCTGCCCCTCTTGTAGGCCCCTTTCAGGTACTGAAGGCCACTATAAGATCTCCCTGGAGCCTTCTCTTCTCCAGGCTGAACAAGCCTCTCTCGGCCTGTCCTTATGGCAGAGGTGCTTCAGCCCCCTGATCATCTTTGTGGCCCTCCTCTGGACTTGTTCCAAGAGTTCCATATCTTTCTTATTTTGATGATTCCAGAACTGGACACAATACTCCAGGCGGAGTCTCAGGAGAGTGGAGGGGCAGAATCACCTCCCCCGCCCTGCTGGTCATGCTTCTTTTGAGGCAGCTCAGGCTGTGGTTAGACTTCTGGGCTGTGAGTGTACATTGCTGTTACATGTTGAGTTTCTCACCAACGAGCACCCTCAAGCCCTTCTCTGCAGGGCCACTCTTAATCATGTTGCCCCCAGCCTACACTGAAACTGCAGATTGTCTTGACCTAACATAGGACCTTGAACTTGGCTTTGTGGAACCTTCCCTTCTTCCCTGTGCCCAACAAAGATGGGGAAATTGTCATGAGCAGTGAAATAAATACATTTACAAAAAGCAGGTATTTGGAGGCAGAAATACTAAGAAAGGCAGTATCCTAAGAGTTTCAGCCGCATGCAAAAGAAGGTAGGCAAGCCCACAAGTCTGTCACCATTCACTGTTTTCTTTTATGAGGCAGAGAAGGCAAAAACCCAACTGTGTGAATAGGATATGAGGCTTAACAAAGTTAGAGGATAAACATGGGCAAAAGCATCACTAGAATGGCTGTTCTAGGAATTTGCTTGTTTCTTCTTTCTAAAAAGGTAAGCTACAGTTCAGGCTGTGGGTCTAATGGAGAAATCATTGTGATGGGATCAACTTGGGAGAAAGAAAGAAAACAAGTAAGTGTGATTGTTCTTGCATGCTGTAATATCCATAAGAAGTGCATATAAAAAAATCGTGAAAACAAAAGCGATCAAGAAAATCTTTCCACTTTGCCAAGGCTTTTGCATAAAGCTCTGATCACATATGTTTTCTCCTTATGCTTGATAGCAGTAGTAGAAACTCCCAGGCTAGCTTATGCCCAAGGTATGGAACCTCCTTGTTCCTATATGCATTTCAGTTCTTCCCCTTCAGTTACACTGTAGTAAGTCATATTGCTGAAACCCCAGAAAATAAGTTTTTTGCTTTGTCTGGAGGTTTGAGTGGCTGGGAAGGATGGAGGAGGACAAGAAAGCTTTCCAGGGGAAACTCATGGAAGTTGTGTTACTCAGTCTATCCAGAGGAGAATTACTGGGTACATATAAATAACAGAGTGCAACAGCGTGATGAGACCTTCAGAGAAGATTGCTGATACTAGAAAACAGAACTAGGCAAGGACAGTGTGGGTGAATTATTTTCCAAAACACATCACTATTTAAATATGTTGATACTGCTGACAGGAAATTTTAGTGGTCCTTGCCTAGAATGCAACATTACCAGGATATTTTTTTTAGTATCTACATGATATCAAATGCAAAAACAAAGAAAAGAAACTGCCTTTGTGCATCACCAGGGATTCATTTATGAAGAATTGAATTTTCCCCCTCAAAAGATGTTGACAAGCATACATTTCACTCCCTTCTAAGAGTTTGTTTTCTTGTCCTCAAATGACACATAGATGAATTGAGAACCCTAGTTTCAGTTTCAAATTACTTGAAGCTTATTTTTATATTCTCTTTGGTGAATAACATACATACAAATCATACTGTTAAAGTGTATGTATACAATTGACACTGTAGTGGAAAAAACATTGGAAAATCCACCCAAGTGACTGATAAAACAGTACATGATTATAAGTAATTATTAGTTACATGGCTGTGTCAGTGAGGCTCCATGGCTCACTGATTATGGTAACTCTGAAGAAATTAATATAAGATATCCATATTGTCTGGAAAAGCCAGCAGAATATATAGATAGAAGGACAAATGAACTGCAAGGCCTGTCCATATGGAATATCTTGTTTCTCAGCCCATGTAACCTAAATAGTTGCCTGGTAGACTTCTTTTGCAGATTTTTCAGGGAATCTTACATGTAACCTGTGGGAGAAGCCAACCAGCCTGTGAGGCCTTCTTGCCTTATGTCCACTTCTCGCTGTACCCTAGGACAAGAATGCAGCTACAACAATCACGTGAAGGGAAAAAAATTAGTCACTGTAAACTGCCAACAACCTAATGCACAATGACCAAAGCATTAGCCACCTGAGGTCCTCAGTGTTGGGGGGCTGTGGATAGGCCGTCTTTCTAGAAGAAAAGTAGCTAAGGGGAAGTGACTGCTCTCTACGTTCAGAAAGTAGAGGAGGAGGAGTTTGCCTTTTAAGCTCTGAGGAGCTAGGTGAAAGGTGCCAGTTTAATTGATTTCATTGTTAGAAATGCCTTCCTACTCCCAGAGTGGGTTAAAGTAAACTAGGAAAATGAGTACTTTGAATAAAAACATTCCTCTGTGGAGCTGATTTGGAATAGTTGCATTCTTTCAGTGAAAAGGAAAACAACCACTATGAGGTGGTCTCATTTACTCAAAAAAAAAAACCCTACTCCTTCAACAACAAAATCAAAGAAAAGAAGTAAAATATTTTGACTTCCTCTCCACCTCCTAACTGCTACTCCTCACCAGCTCGAGGAAGAGTGAACCTCAAATATTTCCTTTCAAGCAGTTTTTACAGAAAAGCAATATGGCTGTACATGGTTGCCCTCCTGTGTAAAACTAGATTACTTCAAATGTGAGGTCCTCTTTGAACTATAGTATGCCCATCTAAAAACATAAAGTTGTCTGTGGTTGGAATTATATCCTGTTCCTTGCAGCAGTTCCAAAGGTAAACCTCCAGCCAGCTCCATCTGCCATTTCTTTCACACATCAGTAACTTCACAGTTAGTATGCGTAAGACTTCAGATATAGTCCCTCATAAAACTTATTGCAGGCAGTACAGTATGATTGATTTGCTACATATAAGGAAAGGAGGCAATTACAGTATCTTAGCAGCTCTAATTTTCATATTTAGTTTCAGGAAATCTGAACCGAAAATAATTGGAAAAATATAAACAATATTTCTGCATTCAGGACAGGGGAGTGTTCACTCTGAGTTTTTTTCTTGATGTTAAACAAGTGTTCTTTGCTCAAGTCAGCTGGAATGTTTCTGTCAATTTTCATGGGCTTTGTTCTGGACCCCCTCTGAACAATACCTCATTGCTAAAGGAAACCATATCTCTACGACATACAATGTTGTGCTCCTAATATGTGATATTAACTCACTCTATTGTAAATATTACCAGAAAACTGGAAATCTGTATTGCTGGGAATTGTTAATGGAACAGTGTCTGCAGACTGTTTAACTCCGTGAACAAAGCCAGATCATGCACAACCAAATCATTTGCCTGCTAAAACCAACACCGTGGCATATATTAATAATTTGAGTACAAGAACACAACTCTGAAGGGCCTCCTGGTCACTTGAAACAAATGATTTCTTGAAGGACTGTAGGATTCTTTCCCCTGGACTTTGGTAGGTAGTTTTGAGCTAAAAAAAAAATAAAGGAGTTACTCTAATGCAAAAATAAATTATTTAACTGTTTAAAATGTTGTTATCAAAACAATGTGCTCTTTCTCTCTTGCATATTAAAAAATCCCTAAGAATCTATCCCATGTGTACTTAATCAAGCCAAATCAAAGGAACCATATAAAACACTTGGTTCAGCCCACAAAGCTGACCAATCTTAACTGGGGGAGGAAAGGGGAGGATAGTTTTATTTTAATTTTGGGGAGAAAAGTCTCCTTTTGAAGAGTAAGAAAGAAATAATAAACCTCAATTAAAATGACTTCTTGACTGATGCCTGTCTGGGAACCATTCTGTGCCTTTTCCTTTGGAGAAGTTCAAGCTGCGCTTATAAAGTCAGGGGACCTTGTTTTCACCAAAGTAGCTCTATAACACTCTGCTACTCTATGTGAATATTCTTACCGATAGACAGAGCATTAGAGGAAGCTGGCACACCGGATTGTGTATAACAATATTGGTAACCCATGTTCCTGTTGCAAACACTGCAGGACCAAGAGCAGAGCACGTGGTAGTGTGGAAAGTCTCAGCATGGTGTGGAGGCTGTGACGTTCCTGGATGTAGCTCTCCAAATCTCAGCTGCAGCAGGAGAAGGATTGATTCTTCCAGCCTGATGGCAAGTGATGAGGAAGACTTGACACCCCCTGGCCTGTGTGCTTAAGTGATGGATAGCTGCCTTTACTTGTTTTGGAGAGACAACCACAACAAGCAGCATTTGATCTTCTGGGTGATTTCTTAAATGAATGTTTCAAGCCTTTGTGATCTTGCCTTTAAGTTCCTTGCCCCTCTCTCTAAGACTCAGAGGGTGAAGCATTCTGAAAATTATTAATGGCCCGCTTAAACTCAGCAACTAGCCTCATCCTCTTGTGCCTACAGCTGGGTTATTCTTCATCCATTCTATCCTCATAAAGAAGATTTCTTTTCGCAGACCCACAGAGATGAAAATACAGTATTGCTTTATGTACGGCCAAGTATCACCACCCAGCAATCACCTTGACCGTCTGGCATTGCAGAATGACAGGCTCATTATGGGAGTCAGTTTGGCATCCATTGTGAGAGAGAGCAGCCTAAGGGAATTTGGCGCCCCATTTCTATTGAATTACAATGGCATGTGGGCATTGAATTTCCCTAGTTAGTCCTTTTAAACTTCCCCTTCTTTTTCAAGTAATAAAGGTGTGGTTTTAATAAGGAGTCTGTGTTGACTTAACTTTGCTCCTTTTGAAGTTGCTAGACATTTTACTGCTTACTCCTGTGAGAGCATCATTTGGCCAGCGCTATGCAATTTAGAAAAAAATCACAGTGGAGATTTTGAAGTATTTGCCCTTAAATGTATTACGTAGAAGTTTATCCAAAAGATTAATTTCAGGAAAAAGAAAAAAAATAAAAAAAAAACAGATGAAGGGAGGAATCAAGCATAGTTGAGAGAACTCAGCTTAATGAAATTTAATAAGTAAATTCCAAGGTGCTCTCCAAATGCAGCTTGGTTATCTCAGTCTCAAAAAGCCTTGACAGCCCTAATATTTATTTAACTATGGAAGATATGAAGGGGTTTCCAAGATAATTTCCACCTATGATACACGAGTATACTAAAAAAATCAGCTTTGAAGAGAGAGACCTAATTAACTTTCTTCAAGATGCTTTATCAGGTTCATCTAGGTATTTGTTAAAACCTTCTTTTAAAATACATACATAGATTAAGAGCTATTAACTAAATTATGTGGCCTTTCATCAATTCAGAAAACCTTATCTGAAATCAAATGTGAACCAGAGTCTACTGGCACACTTGCATATTTGGAAATAGCTTTAATTTCTTAATAATTCTGCTTGATAATGCAGGACTGTCTTTGCCATACTGGAAACTCTGCTTCGAAAGTAGGCAGTCATCCCTCCTGGCCATGTTTTTACCACCATTTATGAACTGAATTTGTGCAGGAGGGTGACACATGGTTAACAATGGGAGATCATTAACTTAAACATCTTCCGTTTATGTGAAAGCACTGGTAATGCAATGGATGGCTGAGGCTATGAGTCCATGCTGAGGGCAGGCTCCAGTCAGTGGAATTTTCTTGGAGCCAGAACAAAGGAGCCAGGTATTAATGCAGCCCCCTAAAAAACCACACCGGATGAGGTGCTGGAGAGGAAGCTCCACGATGAGGACCCCTGAGCAGGATGTACTTACTTGGCAGGTGTTTTTTGTTTACTTGCAGGATCAGCCAGGGGAGAAGGAAACTGGCTGGACTGCAGAGAAGCTGCTGCATGATTCAGAGGAGGACTTGTGTGGAGGAAGGAACATCCTGAACTCCTTAATAGATGCCTAAGGCCAAAAAGGAACAAGAAAGTTTTGGCAACCAGGTGGAACAGTGCTTTATTTGGTCTAAAGCTGTATTTTCCTTCTATGAGATAAAGGGCTGGAATGGTGGCATGTAACTCCCAGAAAGGAGATGTATCTCGTTGCCATCAGTTATCTCTGGTTCTAAGCAATGCCACATGCTGGGAAATTAGGATGACCAGCATTTCTCAAGGGCTCCAGGCTGGCTGGCTTGCTCCTATCTCCCATTTTTATGGAGAGATGACATATGGAGAGTTTCAGAATTGTGCCAAGCAAAGAGGCCAAAGGAGGATGTTGCAGCTTAGAACACTGGAGTTTTATGAGAAAAGTCCAGCAATTCTATGACCCTTAGACAAGCAGCTTAATGAAGTATCCAGCCCTGGAGAGTCTGTCTGGGCTTCTGTGATCAGTGTCATCAATGATCAGAAAATGAACTTGTTCTCTAATATAGAAGTAAACTCTCATGCATCTATCAAATAATTATTTTCTTTGTATCAGTTGTGAAAGCATAAAAATGAGCTAAAGCTCATGCAATGTCTTCCTTCACATGTTGTATTCAGAAGTTATTGCACTCAGTTTTTTGAGTGCATTACCTCAGTGGACTATGGCCCTAGCTCTATCAGCAGATTGTTTCTCTGGTACTAGTAGTGTTTGCAAACAGGTTCAAAGCATGAAAAAATTTACTATCATAATATGTGAAAATTCTCTTCTTTGCTGTGGATAGAAGCAAGCTCAAAGCACAGGGAAATGTTGTGTCCAATCCAGCAAATATGCTCCAAAAAAAAAGTGGAGGTAAGTATAAATTTCAAAAATGTTCACAAGAGAAGTTGAACTAAAAGGAGAAACTTTGAGATGAAGGAGGAAAAAACATTTAAGGTGAGGTGAAGGAAGGCAGAAGAATGAGATCTAATTTTACATTATTTTCTTTCCTTAATTCCATGAAGATGAGACATATAGTAACTAAAAAACTCTTTCAAGAGGTTTTTAGAAGTTAGGCTCAGCACTTGTCTTCAAAGCAACCTCTTCTAGTATTTAATGCTGCAAAGAGATAGTTATGTGCAAACATATCCAAAGGAAAAAGAACTTCTAACCTACTGGCTGCCCTTCAGCTAACAAGATTTTGTTTGTTAGCCTCAGATGCATATACACTCATCTTCTCTTTGGACTCAGCTCCAAAATGAATTTGCACACAAGGAGAAACTGCAATTAAAGTGTGGAACTCTGATTTGGCACTAAAAAACTCAGTTCTCCCTGTAGCTAGCAGTGAGGTACATATCTACTGAACATACAATACTGCAGGTTACGTTGACAGCAGCTCTCTTCCTACATATTTCTGACCAGAAGTGTTGGTTAAATTACAGCAAAGGCTCTAGAGCAAATAGGACCCAAAATCTGACACAGGCTTTACCCTCACAGTCTTACTTCAAGGCATTCTTCTCCATCTTTCATGTATGTTCAATTGGCCAATATGTCAGATTGTGGGTACAAGACACTAATTCTCTTTGAGTCTTCCTAATGTGAGAAGTTAAAAAAAAATTAAACTGACACTTATTAATAACTGTAGTTACGCTGACAGTTTATTACATGACTCCTCACTGTGGACAGCCCAGTGAAAATAAGAGGATACTCAGATTTGCTTACAAGTGCTCTGAGAGTGGAGAGCTGCCCAATGATGTTTAGTCATACTTAAGCCAAGACATATTAGTAAAGTATTACATGAGTAATGTCTTTGGCATATAGGTAGGAGAGTTAGCTGATATGTGACTATGTATAGGCTCCTCTATTTTTTCCGTGGATACAGTGTTTATAGCCCTGGCAACCTTGTTCAGTATTTCAGGAGGAAAACTCTAACAACTTGTAAGATCTTCTGCAATCCTCTTGCTCCTTTCAGTGACTGCACAATGTGTTAATGGCGTTGCAGTTTCACACCCTTGTACCTCATTTCCCCTCTGGTCTGTTTATTGTCTGTCCGTTGCTGCAAAACATTTCTGTGCAGGCAGCTATGCCCAGCACAGAGACACTCTGTTCCTAACTGGTGTTTCTAGGCTCTTCTCCCATGAAAATAATGCTGAATAGATTTCATATCAGACATCTTCTGCATAAGCTTTTCCTTCCAGAACTCTCTTATGAGTTACTTAGCTCAGTCTAATATTTGCAGAGATTTAGGAAGAGAGGGCTGAAGGAAAGACCTTTTTGCAGTCTTCAGCCCGTCAGGAAACATATAGAGAGAATAAAGCCAAACTTTTCTTGGAGGTGCACAGCAATAGGGAGAGAGGCAATCAGTATAAACTGCAGCAAGCTAAGTTCTGTCTGCATATTAAGAAAAAAGAAAAAAACAATCACAGTGTGGGTAGTCAAATGCTGGAACAGAGACTGAGAGTTGTTATGGGACCTCTGCCTTTGCCACTAAAAATTCAAGGATTAAGACCTGGAACAAACTGACCTGACTTACCATGGTCTGAGTAGGATGCTGAAACACCAGATGACCTCAAGAAGTGTCTTCCAACCCAAATTATTCTATCATTCTGTGTCCACTTGTTACCTTACATATTTAGGTTGTCAGGGTTGTTTGGAATATAATGATATAAAAAAAATTCACAATAGATTACACAAATGAATAAATAGTCTTTTCTACTCTCTTGATACTAATGAAGTTGTCTCTAAGGCTGAATGACCCTAATTCCACTTCAGAAAAAATGCAGGCTCATGAAGGGTAAGTGTACTGAAGACAGATCTTCTGCAGGTTTGCTGATTCCAAATTAGATATATGGAAGCATTAATTGTTTTTATCTTGATTGGTGTTGTGTTTCATAATAGGCCAGTATAAATCCAGTTCAACCATTACAATCAGAGGGAGCTCTTTTTCTTGACATCTGTGGTTTGCAAATCAAGTCATGTTGGATGTTGTTTCTCAGTGTCTGTTGGTCATCTTTGGTGGGTTTTTTGCTTGGTGTTTTAAGAACGCACACAGAGTGGTAATAACCATAGTTAATGACTGCTTTTTCCATAATTTTCCATGTGCCCTTCTTTCTGTGGGAACTGGTAGTAGAAGAGAAAGATTGCCTTTGAAATGATGAGGAGGTGCAAGATTTTAAAGACGCAAAACATGTGTTTGCTATCTTAACTTCCCCTTCCTTCCTTGGCAGATTTGATCTCTGGTTAATTTTAGTGTAACCTGTACTTCAAAGATCTGAAATACGCTAATTAATTAACTTTTGCTTTAATTCTTGAAATAGAAATGGAGACAGCATTGTCTCTGAAAGTGATTTTCTCTGTATTTACAATGTCAGCAATGCTAAATGATGGGGTTTGGATTTTCATGGTGATGCCAATATGATAATGTTGCTAGGTAAGTTTTCTGAAAGTTTTTGTAAATTGTAGCATAATAAACCCTCAGCCTGGATACACTGAGAAATTGTCTGGATGTAACAAATGGTGTGATCCTGTGTCAAATGTAACAGATGGTCTTAAAAGTTAATATTAACTCAAATTATTCATATGTTCCTTCAGTCTTAAATCTTTGAGTTTTCCCCTCTCTTTGAACAGAAGAACAGAAAACTTATCTATCAAAAAATAAAACACTTAATTCATGGCATTCCATCAGCTGAACAGAGAGATTAACTCTCACAAATTGCATGAAGCTAACTGCCTGGTTCCTCAAGATATCTTCTTTTTTAATTTGATAGAGACAGTACAACATGAAACTAGATCTCCCTCAATAATTCTGTGGGAACCCTGCACTTCAGCCACAGACAGATCATAGGAGAGAAAAAGCAGCCTGTAGTCCTAGTCAGACCAAACCGATAGACAAATCCCTAGAGAACAGGTTTTTCATTCAGGCAAGCTTGAGGAAGGGAATATTTATACAAAAGCCAATTTACTTGCTGGTAGCCTGTTTTGTTTATTAATACCACTGAAGACACAAGTGCTTCATTTCTTCCAGCCCAGGTTACTTTTCAGTCTGACCTTCTGTCACATGACTTGAGTAGTATAATATTGCAATGTGTTACCATGGAAATGACAGTGATGATGGCATGTGTTCAGCATAACCAAATTTGAACCTAATGAGAGCAGATGTGACTTTGAGCTTTCATCCTTGAAGAGCAGACCTGGTTATATCATCATGTCTTTTCTTAGGAATAACAGAGAAAGCTCTTAAGCACAACTCCATTGTTGTATTAACTGTGACTGCAGACATGAATGTATGCAAATAATTCCTAATTGCTGTAAACATCTTCTTGCAAAGTCAATCACATCCACATGAGGAGAGTTGTGAAAGAAGACAAGCCATGAGGAAAACAAGAGGTCTTAGTCATCTGTAGTTCCCATTGCTGATGTGCATTATCTTCTCTAAACATAAGCAGATTCCTGTATGTCACTGTGTGTTATCAGTGTTGGTCTCAATGCTTTCCTAAGAAAATAACTGCTTCCAGTTGCTGCAGGCCAGTATGACATGCTATGCAAAGCTGCATAGCACCATGAATAAATTATGGCTGTCACCAACTTCTCTGTCTAAAAAAGACTCTTATAAAGATAAATGAGCACTGCCCTTGAATACTGCTAAAAGTAAACAACTCACACATGAGTTTTTGCTAACCAGAAGAATGAGATCTCAGTTTCACCAGAGTGAAGCCTACACAACCAATGTGTTCATTCTCCATGTGAGCGAACAGCCAAGGTGCTAAACAACCAGGGAGAGAAAAGGTCCTAATGCAAAAAAGGAGCATTCAACCTGAACATTTTAGAGCCTATTCCAGCACTGTTAACTTAAAGAAGGATCAAGAACTCAGCTGGATCAAAATTAGGATAGGAAGTCTAAGGTTCTTTCATAAATTACACTTGCCTTTTCTGTAGCTCCTTGGAGAGAGACTGTACCTCCATAACTCCCCCTGTCTGCAATGTGTTGTCAGATAGGTATACCTGAAATGACATAGCTGTGAATTTCAACAACCACTATGTGTGAATTGTCTTATATTGCAAGTATTGTGGCTTTATTTGAAGGTTTGTGAAAAACAATACAGTACTTGAAAAAATTACCTACAACCACTGACGTGTAACAGCATATGTAAGTGCTGCCAATTTGATGCCAGTACCAGCAAAAGATGCCTAGAGCCCAGAGAAGGAACAGAGGTCAGCCAGAGAGCACCTGAAGAGCAACATAAATGAATTCTGGCCACTCCAGCCAGTCAGTCAGTTTCATCAGAGGCACAACTTAAATGCCTTTATGTAGCATGGGGAATAAATAAAAGGAGTTATAGACATGTGCACCCCTGCAGGACTACAATCTTAACGGCATATCACAGATACAAAGAGATAAGTCCTATGACTCGAGTGTTGGAATGGAAGGATACAGGCTCTTTAGGAAGAACCATCAAGGGAGACAAGGAGGGAGTGTTTTCCCTTTATGTCAGTGATCAACTGGAGTGCAGGGAGCTCCAGCTGGGGATGGATGAGGAACTTAAGGGTCAGAATTAAAGGGAGGATAAGACAGGTGACATTATAGTGGAGTTTGCTACAGGCAACCAGACCAGGAAGAGCAAATGCATGAGGCCCTCTATAGACACAGAGGCATAGCCTTGTGTTTGCAAGTCCTGGGGGACATCGACTACTCCGATATCTGCTGAAGAGACAACACATCAGGGCATAAACAAACCAGGAGATTCCTGGAATGCAGCGATGATAACTTCCTTCTCCAAGTGATAGAAAAGCCAACAAGGAGATGTGTTATGTTGGACCATGTTCTCACCACCAACAAAGGGCTGGTGAGGAATCTGAAGCCACTAATTTGTTTATACAAGACTTACCCCTGGTGAAGCCATGCTTGCTGCCATTAATCACCTACCTGTCCTCCATGTACTTTAGCATGTCTTCTAGGCGGATCTGTTCCATAATCTTCCCATGAAGATCTGGTCATGAAAATCTGGACAATGTGTGCTCACAGCCCAGAAGGCCAACCATAACCTGGGCTGCATCAAAAGAAGCATGGCCTTCAAGGAAGGTGACTCTCACCTTCTTCTCTGATCTCATGAGACCTTACCTGGAGTATGTCCAGCTCTGGAATCCTCAGCACAGGAAAAACAGGAGTGTGTCGGAATGGGTCCAGAGGACAGCCCATGATCAGAAGGATGGAGCACCTCTCATATGAAGTCAAACTGAGAGAGTTGAGGCTCTATAATCCTGGAGAAGGCTCTGGGGAGACCATATAGCAGTCTTCCAATACTTAAAGGGGGTTTATAGGAAAACTGGGGAAGGGCTTTTTATCAGTGAGTGCAGTGATAACATGAGGGGTGACAGTTTTAAGGTGAAAGAGGGTAGATTCATCTTAGATATTAGGAAAAAATATTTTATAGTGAGGCACTGGGACAGGTTGTTCAGAGAAGCAATGGATGCCCCATCCCTGGAAGCGCTCAGTCCTGGGATGGATGGGTCTTTGAGCGACCTGGTCTAGAGGAAGGTGTCCTTGCACATGGCAGATTTGGAACTAGATGATCTTTAAGGTCCCTTCCAACCCAAACCATTCTATGATTCAATGACACACAGATGGAATAAATCACTCCACCTTCATATGTGGAGACCTATTGTCTGCAATTTCTCTTTCTCCTTAAGGTTTCCAGAAGTCCTGAGTCTAAGACAGAAGTTCAGATGAAAACATTCATTGCTGCATCTGCAAGAACTTTCTGCTCTAACTCCCCAGAGGACTTTCCAGCAGCCAACACCCAGAGAGTATTTGACAAACTGGTTTAATGCTCTTAGTATCACAACATTGGACCAAAGCTAATTAGGGCAAACCTGGAACCTTGTCATCAAAAACTTAAGTAAAGACTCTCCATATGTGTTTTTAAATATAAGAAAAAGACAAGCTAAAAGAGGGGAAGATTAGTCTACTCTCCTTAATCCCGATGTGCATTAATGACAAAAGTGTTACAGATTGCTCAAACGACAGTTGAAGTCCATGTTGTCCTTCAAGCATCTGGTGCTGCTTGCCTTGTTCCCCCTGTAGCTCCCTTCTTCTCCTTTATTAAGAAATTCTTCATAAGCTTTAAACAAGTCCTACTTCCAGATTCTAAGCCTAAAGTTCAAAGCAACTGAACTCAGCAGCAGGGTAGGGAAGGTAATCTGACTTTCCTTTTGAAGCCCTGCCCCTCACACTCCACTCCCACATTCTCACAGGTCCGCATCATCTAGGGAGATGCCCTAGCTGATTTGCTGTCTGGTTGGTGTTGCAGCAGGGTGGAGGGAATCAAGTACAAATGCCTCTTCATCTGCAGCAGCTTCTTCCTTGCTAGAAAATTTCCTCGAAGTTCCTGAGTTATCAACTGTCCAGGAGTTGCGACCTTCTTTTTCTCTTGGTTTTCTTTTTTCCTCCAAGAGCTCATACAGCTGTTCTTTGCCATGATTATTCCTCTGCAGTCCCAGTTTAAAACTAGAAAATTCAGAGCAGCAGGGAGCCTCTGTCCTGAGATACGTCTGGCTCAGTGCAGCCATCAAAACCTTTCAGATATGGCTTTGACTAGACTAGCAACAGTGGGAAGATCAGTGCCTGTTGGTGAGACAGCCTCAGAGAAGGGATCTGTGCAACAGATTTATCTCTCCTGTGCAGTTACTCTCAGGTTTGCCAGGACTACCTTGATCCTAGCAAGGAAATTACTCCATTTACCCTGTGGAGAAGGACTTGGGGGTGCTGATTAATGAGAAGTTCAACATGAGTTGACCATGTGTGCTTACAGCCCAGAAAGCCAACCATGTCCTAGGTAGCATCAGAAGTGTGGCCAGCAGGGCGAGGGAGCCAATTCTGCCCCTCCACTCCCATGAGACCCCCCCAGGAGTACTGTGTCCAGTTCTGGAATTCCCAATATAAAGAGGATATGGAATTGTTGGAACAAGTCCACAGGAGGGCCACAAAGATGATCAGAGGGCTAGAGCAACTTTACTATAAGGAAAGGCTGAGATAGTTGAGGTTTGTCCAGCCTTGAGAAAAGAAGGGTCCAGGGAGACCTTTGAATGGCCTTCCAGCACCTGAAGGAGGCCTATGAGAAAGTTGAGAAGGGACTTTTTAAAGGGCAGGTAGTGACAGGGTGAGGGGGAATGGCTTTAAATTGGAAGGGGGAAGAGTTATATTAGACATAAAGAAGATGTACTTCATGATGAGGGTAGTGAGACCCTGGAATGAGCTGCTCGGGGAAGTTGTGGATATCCCCATCCCTAGAGGTGCTCAAGGTCAGGCTGGATGGGGCCTTAAGCAGCCTGATCTAGTGGGAGGTGTCTGCGACAGTGGCAGCGGTGTTGAAACTAGATGACCTCCTTCCAACTCAAACCATTCTATGATTTTATGATTCTATGATTCTACGATTTTATGATTCTATGATTTCTAGATTGTTGTTTCAAAGCTGCCAAGTCTAGCTTTTCACCAAGCTACTAACAATAGTAAGAGATCTAAAACATTAGGCTTGATGGGTTGAAACAGTTTTAGATAGCAAGCTGAGTATGAACTTCCTAAGCCAAAGAAGTATGCTTTGCAACCTTATGACTTCAGTCATGTGTCAGCTAGCCCTACTGTCTGTCTGACTTTGAGCTAGAAGGCTTTCTGATGCCCCATTGACTTCACTGGGACTTTTTGGTGTGCAGGACCAGGTGAAAAAAGAACTGGGGTAGCTTTCTTTCATCTACAGTTTTCAAAAAGGCCATTACCAATTATTAAATAAAAGCTTGGCTTTGTATGCCAATAGTAGCTTTACTTCTGAATTCAATAGGCTTTCTGGAAGAGTGTTTAATAATTTCTGTGCTCCTATCCACCAGTTACAACTACAGCAGGACCTTTTCTCTGAATGCTAGCATTATATGAGGCAAATGGGAGAAGGAAAGTCCCTCCCACTGTAAGGGAAAATCACGTTTGTGATCACCTGAGGAATCTGAATACATATAAGTCTGTGAGACTCGATGTGATACATGCCAGAGTCCTGAGGTAACTGGCTGATGTAGCTGCTGAGCCACTCACCATGATACTTGAAAAGTCATGGCAGTCAGGGGAAGTCCTTGGTGACCAAAAAAAGGGAAATGTGGCATTCACTTTTTAAAACAGTGGAAAGGAGGACCCTGGGAACTATTGATCTGTCATCCTCACATCTGTGCCTGTGAAGATCATGGAGCAGATCCTTCTAAAGCTATGGGAAGGCATATGAAGGACAGGGAGATGATTTGAGGAAGCCAGCATGGCTTTACCAAGTTGCCTGACCAACCCAGTGGCCTTCTATGATAGAGTGACTGCATCAGTGGGCAAGGGAAGACCAACCGATGTAATCTATCTGGATTTCTGTAAGGCCTTTTACACGGTCCCCCACAATGTCATTTTGTCTAAATTGGAGAGATTTGGATTTGATGGGTAGACTGCTAGATGGATGAGGAAATGTTTGGATGGTTGCATCCAGAGGGTAGTGGTCAATGGCTCAATATCCAGATGGAAGTGGTCAAAGGCTCAATGTCCAGATGGAGTTCACTGACATGTATTGTACCTTAGGAGTCCATATTGGGACCAGTACTGTGTAATTAACCCTCATCAATATCACAGAAGGCAGAACTGAATACAACATCCGCAAGTTTGCAGATGACACCAAGCTGTGTGGGGCAGCCAACACGCTGGAGGGAAGGGATGCTGTACAGAGGGGCCTAGACAAGCTTGAAAAGTGCACCCATGTGAACCTCATTAAGTTCAAGAAGGCCAAGTCCAATGCCCTGCACTGGGACTGAGGCAATCCCAATACAGGCTGGGCAATGAGTAGATTCAGAGCAGCCCTGCAGAGAGGGGCTTGGGGATGCTGGTGGATGAAAAGCTGGACATGAGCTAACAATGTGCACTCACAGCCCAGAAGACCAACCATGCCTCAAAAGAAGCATGGCCAGTAGTACTTCAAGGGAGGTGATTCTCATCTTCTACTCTGCTCTCATCAGGCCCCACCTGGAGCACTGCATTCAACTTGGGAGCCTTCAATAGAAGGAAGGCATAAACCTGTTGAAGCAGGTCCAGAGGACGGTCATGAAAAAATCAAAGGGATGCAACACCAGTCCTATGAAGACAGGTTGAGAGGTTCATCCTGTAGAAGGCAATGGTCTGGGGTGATCTTATTGTAGTCTTTCAGTACTTTAAGTACACAAGAATAATGGGGACAAACCTTTTCACAGGCCTTGTTGTGACAGGAAAAACAGTGACTGTTTTAAACTAAAAGAGGGTAGATTCAGATTAGATATACTTTTGGTTTTTACAGTGTGGGTGGTGAAACACTGGAACAGGATGCCCAGATGTGTTGATGTCTCATCCCTGGAAACATTCAAGATGAGATTCAACAGGGCTCTGAGCAACCTGATCAAGTGGAAGATGTCCCTGTTCATTGCAGAGGGGTTGGACTAGATGACCAGTAAGGGTCCCTTCCAACACAAACTGTTCTATAATTCTGTGAAAGAAAGAGAAAAGCTAGAAAAGTATGGTTTTTCTGTACAAATGACTTGGTTGCCTGCAGGAGGAAGCCCTGAAATGGGAAATAACGAGTACCCCAGTCTGCACAAGTTTCATAATATAATAGAACAATTTGGGTTGGATGGGACCTTAAAGATCGTCTAATTCTAACCCCCTGGCCATGGGTAGGGACACCTCCCACTAGATTAGGTTGCTCAAAGCCTCATCCAACCTGGTCTGGAACACCTCCAAGGATATGGCATCAACGACTTTCCTGGGCAACCTGTTCCAGTGCCTCACCAACCTCACAGTAAAAAATTCTTCCTGATATCTGACCTAAATCTACCATCTTTCAGCTTAAAACTGTCACACCTCATCCTATCACTACACTCGCTGATAAACAGCCCCTCCCCAGCTTTCCTGTACTGGAAAGGCAGCTAGAAGGTCTCCTTGGAGCCATCTCTTCTCTAGGCTGAATAAGCCCACCCTCAGCCAGTCCTTGGATGGCAGATGTTCCAGTCCTCAGATCATCTTTGTGGCCATTCTCTAGACTTGCTCCAACAGATCTATGTCTTTCCTGTGCTGAAGACTCCAGAACTGAATGCAGTACTCTAGTGACATCTCACAAGACAAAAGCAGAGGGGCAGAGTCACCTCCCTTGACCTGCTGGTGACATTACTTCTGATGCAGCCTACGATATAGTTGGCTTTCTGGGCTGCAAGTGCAGATTGCCAGGCCATGTTGAGCTTCTTGTCCATCAGCACCTAAGTCTTTCTTCTCGGGGCAATAATTCTCCATCCAGCCTGTATTTGTGCTTGAGATTGCCCTGATCCAGGTGCAGGACCTTGCACTTGGCCTTGTTGAACTTCACAAAGTTTGCAAAGGCCCATGTCTAAAGCCTGTCAGGGTCCCTCTAGATAGCATCCCTTCCCTCCAACATGTTGACCATGCCGCACAGTTTGGTGTCATCTGCAAACTTGCTGAGGCTTCCTTCAATCTCACTGTCCATGTCAGCAACAAAGATGTTAAACAACACTGGTTCCAAGACCAACCCTTGTGGAACACCCCTTGTTACTGGTCTCTACTTGGATATTGAGCCATTGACCACAACTCTCTGAGTGCAACCATTCAAACAGTTCCCTATCCACTGAGTGGTCCATCTGCCAAATCCATCTGTCTCCAATTTAGAGGCAAGAATGTTGTGCAGGACAAAAATGCTTTGCACGAGTCCAGGTAGATGATATCAGTTATTCTTCCTTTATCCACCAATGCTGTTGCCCTATCATAGTAAGCCGCTAAATCTGCCAGGCATGATTTGCCCTTAGGGAAGCCACGTTGGTTGTCACCTACCACCTCCTTCTTTTTCCATTTAGCTGAGTTTGGATGGCCACACTGTACAACAACCAGTCTGCTGAAAATCTTTGCAGGACCAGAGCCATAAAAGCTTCAACTCTATGTGCTCTTATTCTCATTCTTACTATCCTACTTCTTGGCTGGTCTCTAGATGAAGAGTAGTGGAATCTGTCTAAGAATTGTTCAGATTGAAGGCAATTTTTCAGCACATGAAAACAAGAACAAATGGAACCAGAAATATAGGTTATACAGGCAAATGCTCAAAAACAAGTCTCATTCCTTACTTCTTCAAAGCAGGAAGGACACAGTCAGGTCAGGGAACAGTGCTAACCTGAAACAATAATTACAATTTGCCTTTTGCGATTTAACAATTAATTAGCATATGACTAGTGAATATTAGGCTTATACAAAATTACAAATCTGTAGTCCCAAACCCAGCTGGAGGCTCTGTTAGACTACACTGCTGACGTAAGTCTTAATAAGTAGATTGGTAGTCTCTGTTATGGGCTTCTTTCCTGTTCAGAGGGTAAGAAACATCCCATTCCTCTAGGTCTAAAGTAGGATTAATTGATTGGTCTCTTATGAACCTGAAAGCCATTAAGAGCATGAAGGATGAAAAGCAATTCAAACTGCTTTATTACCATTTCCTAGTAAAATACCAGTTTAGATTCCAGACCTACTGTGAAGCAGCAGGTTTCCAGATATTGACAGTGCTGGCAAGTGCTTCTGGAAAAGAGGAAACGACTGATCCCTAAAAGCAGAAACATCTGTTCAAGACATGAACACACTTTCTGTCTGAGGCCAAACAGCAGGATTGCTAAAGAAGTCCATGTGCTGCCAGCCCCATTGGCCAGAGTCACAGCAAATTGGAGGTGAACAGTGAACCACATTATCTTTTTCTTCACCCTTAACAGACCATTACATAAAAACTAGTTTTATGGGGCTCACCATAGTCTTTACCATGCTGACTTTTACAAGTAAGTCAAGGTGAGGGTATTTCCCCCTTTGGTGCGAGTGAAGGAGCAGATCTGTTCATACATACTGATGTTAATACCCCTTTCAATATGCTTTCTTTGTCTGCCTAGGGTTGAGTTCAATTGTCAGAATGAGGAAAGTAAATAAGTGCAAGTGACCACTTCTAATCTGGAACACAGCTTTGCTCGAAGCAACAGAGCTGCAAAAATCCAGGTATAAATATCAAGATACTTTTAATAGTTCAGCACCACCCGCAAGCAAATAAGATTAAGAAATCTGATGACCATTGGCATAACAGTCTGAGTATCTTAGCAAGAAACTTGTCCCCTTTTTTTATCCTGAATTAGGGAGGTGGACTTCTTCATTTGTGTCGGAAGGAAAACTTACTCATAAAATCTAAAGCATGACAGCAAAGACTGAGGAAGCTGAATCAGACAGCAAAATTCAACCCTGTCTCAATTACCAGTTTGTGTAGACTTATATTCTACAAAAGCAGAGCATGGGCTGAATGTTGACCTCTGATTAGTTTTCCCATTGAAGTCATCAGTTACTGACCATAACCATTTGCAGAATGAGGGTCATTGGATTGGATACAGCCCAAAGAGAAGACAAGTGCACAGCCAACCTGTGGGGCATATTTTGCAGTTCCTAGTATACCAGCCCTAACAAATTATTTACCCTTGCTCTCTGCTTCACAGCATTATGTGGATATTTTCTGCTTCAAGATTAATACTGCAACCTTTAATCCTGTAGTGAGTTCTGTAAATGAGTCCTGCAGTAAGGAGCTCTTTCTTCTCCTTGCTTCCAGCACTCATGAAACCATTTCTTCATCTACACTTCAGCAGTCCTCAAGCATGTGCTTAACATTAAGGTCATGCAGGACTTATGTATGTGATTAAAAGTAAGCACACATTTAAATGCTGTGTGGAACTGGGACCTCAATGAGGATGGATGTTGGATCAACCTGCTATGACCTCTGCTGAGCTGATTATAACTCAGCCTTTGTAGCATTCTATTTTTTTCCAAAAGTCATAGTTTATTCACAGTGTCCTATAACAGAAATTTAAATGATCCTGTGGGGGGGTTTTTCTATAACACTATGCAAATATTGATTTTTCTAGCTCTGTGAATATTTGAGATGGTAGGAAAGATTGCCCACCCCCCTCCCAGTTCTGTAACACTTTTTGTGCACCAAGAAAGTATGTAAAGTAAAAGAATATTTTGAGTGCTTTTAAACTCCTAGCAAAAAATAAAATAAAGTTTTGCAAAAATTTCAAATTTCTGCAAACCAGGTTTAAAAGCCAGAAGATGGAAGTTAGGTTTGTATCCAGAGCAGAACAAAGAAGAATGGCTGATCACCCACACCGCAAAGATTCTTGTACTCTTCAATCTTCAGACATTGAAAAATTAGGAGGCATAAAAAAATGAGGCAGATTTCATTCACTTTCTCTTCTGACAGAACATGTCTGGCTGAGAACTCAGATGAGACTGAATATGCCTGTAGAATTGAGAAGCAGAAAGAGATTCTTAATTTTTGTTCTACAGATTCAGACCAATGGATTATGAGGCTCTATTACCCCAAAGGAAAAAAAACAAAAACAAAAGGAAAACCAAACAAGCTATGAGATCATCTGCATCACTGCTGTAAACAGATTAGTCCCATGTCATGTGAAAACTCCTTATCACAAAGATGGGATTTAATGTATGAGGGCTCACCCTTTGCTGTGTGGCCCTGCATGTCCATTCACCCTGATGTTCCAACTTCAAAACATTTTAACAATGCTTTTTCCAATTTACCTATCACCCATGTTATGAACAGAGACAATTGATCTTCTTTCCAATTTTTAATCCTTACCCCATTCTGTCCAGAAGGACTGCTTGACCTAAAACCTTAATCCTTAAGCTTGGAAAGTCTGTAGTCACTTGCCTTCATATCCATGTTAGCTTTATCACTGCATCATCAGAAATACTTTTTTATTAACAGGGGCGTCAACGTGCTAAGCCTCTCCCCCAGCACTGCAGCCTTCTGATATTTCACCTTAGGACAAGGGTGGTGGTCTTTGCCCAGCCTCATAGTTGAATTACTTTTTAATTTTAGATTACTTTAATTCATCCAAAGATAGCTGGGAAACTTGGGCTAACAAAGAACAGAAGGTTATTAAACTTTTCATATCCTACCCTCATGGAAAAGAGAAAGACCTGTTTACCTTAAGCAGACAATTAAAAACAGAGATGAAAGCCCAGCACTGTAAAGTCAATGGGAACTTTGCCATTCAGATCAGCAGTCCATAATTTTACCTGGGATGTTTTATTTGATTGGGTGTTCTTAGCTTGGGCTCCACCCTGCTTCCACAGGCTTTACAATAGCTTCAGCCCTTGTTTTCCATCAAAAAGCCATTTGTAGAATTGACTGTATGATATTTCCCTATTCTTCCCCTGCGAGTGACTAACAGCCTCACCCTTATTGGAGATGGGGGAAAGAAACACAGGAAAGAGATGCTGAAAACCAAAATTCATTATCTCTGCCACTCACACACGACTCTTATTCATTAATTGAAGTATCTTGAGGGCACAAGAGAGCTTTAAAATCCCTTTCCTCTAGTTCCAACTTCTGCTCTTATATCCTTTTACACTTCATCCAACTATCTCTCTAGTTAACAGCACTAGCTGTTCATTTTTGGTCTTTCCATTCTGCCTCTCACCAACCCGCCTCTTCCCCAGGATTGGTTCTTTAAAAATAAACAGAACCTCTCTGTGATACACGAGATGCCTCTGTTTATACAAGATATGCAAAACACATGCTTCAAATTTTTACACTCCACTAACAAATTAGGTAATAGTAGGTTAAGTCAATTGGGAAGCAAAGTAAAATTCTTATTTAGCTCCCTGGTATCCATGATTATGAAAAGTTGAAACCTCTTTTTTTTCTGAACATTTACATTTCAAAACTTAAACATGTTTATAGTACAACTGTTCATATTTTCTTTCTTTCACATATGGAAAGAGGAAATGGTGTCAAGCTTCACTGGGTGGGGTTCAGGCTGGACATCAGAAAAAATTTTTTCATAGAAAGGGTCATTAGACACCGGAACAGGCTGCCCAGGAAGGTGGTTGAGTCACCAACCCTGGAGGTATTTAAAAGCTGGGTGGATGAGGTGCTGAGGGTCATAGTTTATTGGTTGATAGGAATGGTTGGACTGGATGATCCTGGAGGTCTCTTCCAACCTAGTGATTCTGTGATTCTGATTCTGTGAAAAGAAGCAATCACAGACAACGTATTCCACTTGTTTTCAAAAAAGTTAACTTTTCATTAAAAATGGAGAAAGTTTGGAACTTAACTAACAAAGACTGACAAGTTTATATTTAAGTGAATGACTTCACGTGAATGACGTCATGTTGCAGAACTACCATTTTTTTATTTACAAAGTCATCAGGGAAAATGATGGTCTAGTAGCTGTTCCATCACAATCTTTGTAAGAATCAGAACTCATATTCATGTAAATCTCTACATAGAAGGGTTCTATGAATTTACTGATGGTACTGTCATCCTATGGAGCAGAATCATGGAATCATTTAGTTGGAGAAGACCTTTGAGGTCATCGAGTCCAACTGTACCTGTTCACTCAGAACACCTCATCTACCCATCTTTTAAATACCTCCAGGCATGGTGACTCAACCACCTCCCTGGGCAGCCTGTTCCACTGCCTGATAACCGTTTTGGTGAAGATTTTTTTCCTGATGTCCAATTTGAACTTCCTCTGATGCAATTAGAGGCCATTTTCTTTTGTCCTTGGGAGAAGAGACCAACACCCACCTCACTACAACCTCCTTTCAGGCAGTTGTAGACAGTGATAAGGATTCCCCTCCGCTCCCTTTTCTCTAGGCTAAACAGCCCTTCTTTTTGTTGCTACTGTAATTGTAGAAAGATTTTTAATCATCTTTCACAGAATTGGCCAATCTAAATTCTAGTTGGGCTTTAATCCTTTTATCTCACGTCATCTTTGTATTCCTCCTGAGATGCCTGTCCCATCTTCTGAAGCTCACGTACTTTGTTCTTTTTACCACGATCCACCCAAAGTTCTCTGCTCAGCCAAGCTGGTTTTCTTCTCCACTGACTCGTTTTTCGGCACACAGGCCTGGCCAGCTCCTGTGCTGCCAGGATTTCCTTCTTGAGAAGCATCCAGCCCTCATGGGCTCCTTTGCCCTTCAGAACTGCAGTCCAAGGAACTTTACCAAACAGCCTTGCGAAAAGTCCAAAGTCTGCCTTCTGGAAGTCCCAAGGTGGCTGTTCTGCTGACACCCATTCTTACTTCTCCTAGAACTGAGAATTCTGTCGTCTTGTGATTGCTGTGCCCCAGGCATCCTCAAACCATCACATCTCCCACCTGGCCCTCTCTGTTCATGGACAACAGGTCCACTGGATCACCTTCCCTCGTTGGTTCACTTACCAGTTGTGTCAGGACCTTGTCTTCCATGCACTCCAGGAACCTCCTAGACTGTTTCATCTCTGCTGTATCATACTTCCAGCAGACACATGGTAAGTTGAAGTCTCCCACAAGGACAAGGGCTAGCGATTGTGAGACTTCTCCCAGTAGAAAATGTCATCAGTCTCTTCTTCCTGGCTGGGCTGTTTATAGCATGAGATCTGCCTTACTCAACCCTATCATCACCATCATTTTGCTCAATACAATTGAAACACTCTTTAACATACCCCACTGCCTCTCCTGCGTTGCCTGTCCCTCCTGAAGAGTTTATAAGCAACCATAGTAGCCCTCCAGTTATGTGAGCTGTCCCACCATGTTCCCATGATGGCAATTATATCATAGTTTTCTTCTGTATGGTGACTTCTAACTCCTCCTGTTTGTTGTCCATGCTGCGTGCATTTGTGTAGATGCACTTCAGTGGGGCTGTTGATCCCGCCACTCCCCTGGGAGGAGTAGTCTTAATTCCTAAGTGACTACTGGCTGTTCTTTCTAACCTATCAATAACCTTTGCATCTTTGCTGCCACTTGGAGTACTGTGTATCACAGAGAAATGTGTCCTGTGCAGGGTCAGCTCTGTTTTGTTGCCTAAAGTGCAATGCAATGGAATCCCACATAGTGCATTGCCAAGGCCTAACATTAGAAGGCTATGGTCACTTTCAGTAAGGAAGAGTTGAAAGTGAGGCAGAGAGAGAAAAAGTGTGACTGAACACTAGAGAAGGGGAATGGGAACAACAGCAACAGGCATTATCTGCAAAGTGACACAGTACTACAGACTAGGAGAAGACTGGTTAGAAAGCTGCCTGGAAGAGAAGGACATGGGGGTGTCGGTTGACAGCGTGTGTGCCCAGGTGGCCAAGAAGGCCAGTGGCATCTTGGCTTGTATCAGAAACGGCGTGACCAGCAGGTCCAGGGAGGTTATTCTCCCTCTATACTCGGCACTGGTGAGACTGCACCTCGAGTACAGTGTTCAGTTCTGGGCCCCTCACCACAAGAAGGATGTCGAGGCTCTGGAGCGAGTCCAGAGAAGAGCAACAAAGCTGGTGAAGGGGCTGGAGAACAGGCCTTATGAGGAGCGGCTGAGGGAGCTGGGGCTGTTTAGTCTTGAGAAGAGGAGGCTGGAGGGAGGCCTCATTGCTCTCTATAACTACCTGAAGGGAGGTTGTAGAGAGGAGGGTGCCGGCCTCTTCTCCCAAGTGACAGGGGACAGGACAAGAGAGAATGGCCTCAAGCTCCACCAGGGGAGGTTTAGGCTCAACTTAAGGAAAAAATTCTCCACTGAAAGGGTCATTAGGCAATGGAATAGGTTACCCAAGGAGGTGGTTGACTTGTCTTCCCTGGAGGTGTTTAAGGTGTGGGTGGATGAGGTACTGAGGGGCATGATTTAGAGATTGGTGGGAATGGTTGGACTCGATGATCCGGTGGGTCTCTTCCAACCTGGTGATTCTATGATTCTATGAAGTTGTAGAGAGGAGGGAGCTGGCCTCTTCTCTCAAGTGTCAGGGGCAGAACAAGGGGCAATGGCCTCAAGCTCCACCAGGTGAGGTTCAGGCTGGACATTAGAAAAATATTTTTCACAGAAAGGGTCATTGGACACTGGAACAGTCTGCCCAGGGAGGTGTTTGAGTCACCTTCCCTAGAGGTTTTAAAAGATGGGTGGATTAGGTGCTGAGGGGCATGGTTTAGTGGTTTATAGGAATGGTTGGACTCGATGACTTTGTGGGTCTTTTGAAATCTAATGATTTTGTGTGATATATGATTGGAACAGCTATATAAACCTCTTTCCTTGGTGCAGTCTTCCAGATTCTGAAATAAATCTGATGATAAGCCTCTACAAATCTCGCTATATTACTACATCCAGGTTGTGTGCTTGTGTGTGTCCATATACTTGTCACGCATGATTGCCAAAGGGAGTGGGCAGTCAAGATACTCCAGCCTTACACTTTGAACAGCAGTTGGCATATAGGATGGTATATCAAACAAAAAACATCGGACCTGCTGTACCCCAGAACAGAGCTTTAAAATGGAAATCTTTGAATGTGTTATCAGAGAACAGCACCTTATTAAGCCAATCACCTTTACTTGAACATCTCTGGCTTGACTGGTCATATTCACCTCAGGAAGCCTGAACATCACCACCTCCACTGACTGCCCACCTAACCAGATTTAACTGGGACTTGAGAAAACACATCTAAATATCAGGGGCGAAACCTACATGGGGTTGGACTACTCATTATGCCATGGAAGAGCTAAATACAGAGGAATCTGAAGACCTCTGGGCGTGCAAGGATGACAGTCATTCTTAAAGCCAAGTGTTACTAATACTCAACCCTGTGAACTATTTGGCCTTCATTTATGCAGAACTATCCACACTACATTGAGTTTAGACTGAGGAGCTTGGAGCTTGCCAAAACTTTGACTTTATCAAATGTTCTTTAATAGCCCAGGCAAAATCAACTTCCTTTGACTGCTTGAAGAGCTTTCCATTCTTTTCTGCTTGGGGTTCATATGGCATGTGCATCACTTGGGTCTCTGAGTATTGCCAGTAGGGCATTAAGTGAATTAAGTGGGGGCTGTTGCATGTCTGTTTTCTTACCCTCTTTCAATAGGTTGTTTGCGCTAGCAGGTATACTGCTTACATAGTTATGTGTTTGCATGCATACAGCTTTCACATATTCATATGCTTGTGGCTATATATTCACACAAGACAAAGCGATTTTGAAATAATACAATTTCCTTCTTAAACAACAGTGCAGTTTGCAATTTTCCTAATAAGGCAAACTCTTAGCATAGGCTCAAGCCCTGACAAGATGCTCAGTTCTGTCCAGCAAGTATTCCTTATGCAGTGTGGGGATCCACCCTGCTACAGGAATTAGTGGGAATTGTTACCTTGAAAAACAGAAGAAAAGCTGACTGGGATCTTATGGGACACTGTGCCCCAGACTACAATCCTTTCTGAAATAAAAGATTTATGGTTTCTTCCTAGAAGAAAGCACGTTTTTTCACAACTGGTCTAGAGGTGAGGCAGGAAGGTACTAAAATTCTGAAAAGAACCATCTGAAAATGAAAACAACCCACCAACAAATGAATGCAAACAGGCAGTCCATAAACCCTGCTCATCCTGCTGCTCTGTGTGCAAAAACATTTGATGGCTTGCCTTAGTAGGTGAGACAAGAAACAGGGTCACGGAGGAGGAAAGAGGAGAAGCATCCTGCCCCTGCTTGTGAAGACCAAGGCGGGCTTTACTAAAAACCAGCAAGAGTGCTCCTCCCTCCTCACTCCACTCCTGAAGCAAGCTGTGCTTCCCACCCACGTGGCTGAACGAGAAACAAGCCAGTGACTCAGTGAGGAAAATGTAGACGCTGCCAGTGAAGGCATTAAGCCCACATCCAAAACGAAGCACCACTCAATGCAAGAAGGTGTAGATACATCTGGCCCCCAAGGTTTCCATGCATTTGAATTGAATAAATGAATTATTCATGATAGATATTGTTTAGACTGTAGTGAGTGAGTAGTTTTCTACAACGGGTATGAATCAGAAAGGCGCAGGCTCAAGATGAGTATGAAGTCTTTTGTAGCCATGTATCCCACTTCAGGAAGCCTTTGATCTTCAAGAAAAATCTTACTTCACCTTCAGTGACATAAAGTACATGCACAAACCAGCAGATAAGACCCCTGCAAGCCACAGTTTCTGTTGTAACACTGACCTCACTTCTGTAACCAAATGTGAGTGACAAAATGGCAGAGCTGAAAAGTACTGGGTGGAAGGAGGACAGGAGTACAGATCAGGACATTTTTTATTTATTAAACAATGCTCTCCTGGATTCCAGATCGATCAAATTAAACTAGGATTAATTTTCCCACGAATTGTTTTCCTGTATTTGGCAATCTAATATCCAGTAAGCACCCTGCATCCAATCCAACAAATTGTTAAGGTATGGGATTTGTAGGTACTCAAATGTGGGAGATTCATCAGAGCCACTAATAAGTCAGAGGCAGAAATAGACACTTGCTTTGCAAACTCATACAGACAGTAATGCAACTACATTAGCAGTAGACATACCAAGAATGGTTTGTGTCTCCCTTGCTTCAGCAAGTAAAGTGCTTACTTTAAAGCTGCCAGAGGTGGAATAATTAGTGAATATTCCTTTCCCTTTTAAATATTCACCTACTCAGACAAATCCAACTATGCCTTAAGTTGAGTACAGACACCCTTTTCAGGCTAACTGTGTGTTTTCTTAGGCATCTGTATGTTGCCTCAGGTAAAACTCATATTGAAAAGTTCAGTTTAGCTTTTGTGTTGTTTCACCTTTATTACAACTCTACTCAAGTGTGGTCATTCAGACTTTGGTTTGCTCACCTTCCTGTTTCATTCCTCACATTACTTTGAAGGTACTGGAAAGCACACTGGTAATGTTATTTCGATAATGACGAAATACAAACTCCAATTTTCTGTAAATCTCAATTACTATGGCTATAATTTTCCCACATTCAAACACTAGGGGGTGAATCTGTTTAATAAACTGGATGTTAATAACTTCTAAACTGTTATGATAAAAGTGATGTGAAAATATTCAATCAGGGTTTCAGAACTCTTCAATTGTCACCTCTGTATTCACAAAAATATTATTAAAAAAAAGAACATATATCAATGTAACTATTCATCCATTCAAATCCTGCTGGAGAAAGCTAATTTTATTTTTTTTCAAACCTATCTGGCTATCAGTGAGTTACTGGTATTCCATTTATATATAATTAATGAATTAATTTTAAAACTGGATCAGCTGAAATCACTTACTGCTAGACATGTGAATAGATACATACAAGAACTATTTAAATGATTTTGAGTTAACAGTTTTCTTTGGAAAATACAGTTTCACCAAAGTGGTATGATTTTGGTTATTTTTAATCAGAAAATGAATCATAAAAATGAAATGTGTTGAAATATTCATAAGTTTTGACTTCTTCTTCTGAATAAAACCAAAAACCAATTTCAAAATATTCAAGTGTTCATGAAATAAAAAGTGTGTTTTCCAGTCAGCTTTATTTAATGCTTATTAAACATAACATACTCATTTATGAAAGGAAATATAAAATAAAAAGTGAAAAAAATAATTAGTGGCCTTTTGTGATGTGTTTTTTAAGCCTTTGGAATAGATTTAATTGGGTTTCATTGCATGGCTGAAATGACCCAGTATACCCATTGTTCTTGGGAATATCAATTGAAAGCCATTGCATTTTGTTCTCTTAACATTTCTGAGGAAAGGAGAGAATAGAGAATGATTTATGCTTCCAAGACTGCAGAGAAGACAGTCATTCTGCCAGTTGTGGAGAACAGGATTAACTGGATTTCTGTCCTCACCTCCAGAAGAATTTCCTAAATCAAAGAAAATAATCAACTGTATTAAAGTCTAAAATTTTTTGAGGTTTGTTTTTTTTTTTTTTAGTTTTCACATTCACTTTTGGTTTATTGGTTTGGGTTTGGTTTTTTTTGAGATAGGAGAGTGTCAGATTTCCCTTCAGGCACAAAGTCCCTCACTTCTATACATTTGGTTCCAACACTTTGCACCAGATCAGTTCTTTGGTCAAGGGCCTTCCCAGTCCTGACTTTCAACCTTGAGTACTCAAGTGGAGAAAAATGAGCTGCCAAAGAATGGTTGATAGAGTAGGATGAGAGATGTTGTTAGAAGTAGGGAGACATCCCTTCCTTGACTTTAAATGGAGAGTAAATGGGTCCCTTTTAGGTCTTGGGGTTAGCCGTACTTGAAAGCTGATCCTTATGAAGGACAAGTGAAGTTTGCTTACTGGTGTGGTCCCCACAGGCTGGATGAAAATGAGAGAGGAAAGGCCTGGATTGTAAGCTTCAGCCGGGTGACAGTGAGGGGTGGAACTTAGATATTGGTGATGCAGTGGAAGGCTCTGACAATACTATAGCTTGGCATATACCAGAGTTTTGTTTGCACATGAAGAGTGCAGAAGAGAGAATGTCATCTTTGCCTGCCATTTTCGCAGAGCTAAGTTCATAAAATTGGTCTCTGGTGCTTCAGTTATCAAAAGGATTGAATAAGAATTATGGAATTTCTTGATTTCAGCAGATAACATTAGAGACAGGGGAGTGTGTTGGTTCCTTTTTATCACACAACTCTCTCGTAAGCAGGAACTTCTACGTCCATCTACATGAAAGTTAGCAATGAGTAAAGAGACCTGTTTGACTTCAAATGTGCATTCTGGCTTCAAGTTATCCATTGCTCAGTTTGTTCACTTTTGAACAAGGTTAGAGATCCATGGACAGAAGAATAGAGAAGGATTTTGAGCTCTGCAAAACCAGAAACATCCTGGTGGCAAGATATATGCGGCTTGGCTGAAGAGTTTTGGCTAATGGACAAATGATCTGTAATCAGATGGGTTCCAGTGCTGAAATGGCAGGAAGCCTTAACAAAATGAAAAGGTATGGCAGGCTTCGTCACCTAGGAGTGGAAAAAGACTCCAAAATATGTTCCAAGGGTTCTGCCACTGAGGCTGTGGGTCAGGCAAGAATATTAGTCTAAGGTCTTGTCTATACAAGAAACAGACAGGTTATATTGCAGTAAGGATATTGCTATACCTTCACTGGTCAGTTTCTCAGTGTAAGCAAGCCCTCAGCAAGGCAAATAAATTCTTACGAGAGGAAAGACACAAGGTTGTCTGGGCTTACCCATCTGGCTAAATTGTGGCTATCCCAGAGCTGGTTAGTTCAAAGATAGTTTTCAGTTCTTCTTTTTGGGGAAGACCAAGGAAAACTAATTCTGACAAATGGACATGCTAGCTAGGAAACTGAAGTCCTTCTGGCTTGTGTACACTGAGAGAAGAGCTGCACATTTCACAGGAATGGCAGTGTACATGTCCTATGACTCATACATCCTCAGCTTGTGTTCCTTAATACCCATGCCCATGGGATGAAGAACAATTGTTTAACTTAAAGGAAGAGGAGGACAGTTTTTTTAATAAACTTTCAGAATACTAAAGCATTGTGCATTGAAGCAGGTAGTGTTTGATGGACCAGCCCTCTAACTCAGGAAGCACAAGATCAAGAGTGAGAAAGACATTTAGAGTTCCATGCCTCCTTGCTATCAAACAACACCTGAGCTGGTATACCAAAGGATTCTTTTTGCTGTGAAACTGCATTATAGCTTGATTTTACACTGAATATATTGAAATCTGTGATTAAGTAGCTATGAAGGCAATTAATCATTCAGTATTTGAATCCCAGGAACAATTAAGTAGATAGGCAAACCAATTAATTTATAGGAGTCCCTATATGTTTTCTAGTATGCCATGGGTTCTTGCACAGGCAATTCCCATCTGCAGCTTAAAAGTTGTCAAGAGGCAAAATAAATGCTATTGTAGCTCTGGACTTTCTCACATGGAGGGCAAAAGAAGCACTTTGAAATTAGGGAATAAAACTTCAGAGGGCTTCTGCAAAAAGATCAAAAGAGAAACAGAAATGTCATGCCAGCTCTAAAGATGATGATTATGTTGGAAGGTTTGGATGACAATTTAAGAACATATTGAGATGAATGAGGAGATTCAAACCTCTTGGAGAACATTGCTCCAGGTTCTCTTCAGACTCAGAATAAGTACCTGCATCAGCTAGTGTTTAAGTTATATTTATCAGAATTTCTTCTGCTGTCACAATTACTAGAAAGACATTACACAACACACACATTTGGACCTTGGATGACAAGTGGGCACCAGGTAGAAGCTTCCATAGGCAACAGCACCTGCCGTAAAAAATAACCACCTTAGAACAGAATACAACATGCAAGCAGCAACAACTATGATAATCCAGTCTAGGGTTAGGGAGCAATTTTCAGTACAAATTCAACTGATCTGGATCTAACTGTCTGTAGCATAGACCTGTATACGTAATCCCACATATTTTTCTTTCTGAAGAGCTGTGAACCTTCAACTGTGGTTGCCTTCAACTTTTGCATCCAATACATGAATTCTTACTGTTTTCCTGAAAGCTATTTATTTCTTCATGGCTATTCTGCAAACCTTTGGCTTGATTATCTTTGCTATAATCACTATTCTGTTGGATTTCCTGATACCATTATGTCCCCTATAATCTGTCCTGAATACTACTGCCAAATACTACACACCATTCCAGCCACATGTCAGTGCTCTCCTAAATACCCTTCTGTGGTTACTACTTATAATTTGAACTTCTCGCTTTTTTTCTTCTTCCATTCTTTCTTGTTTTTATCTTTTTTCCCCTTTTCCTTTTCCTTTTCCTTTTCCTTCCTCCTTGCCTTTTGCCTTACCTTGTCCTGCCTCTTGCCTCTCCTCTCCTTTCTTTCATTTTTCTCTCCCTTTCCCTTCCTCTGCCCCTTTGGACAGCATCTTGTTTTTCTTAGGCACTAGTATGCTTTCCCCTTATCCCTCCCTTATTTTTAAGGGCTAGACATGACCAAACTTCTCCCTATTGCTTGGAGTACATTACCAGAAGAACCAGGAAAATGCAACTGGTTCATGTTGAACTAAGTGCTGTACACATGTCACAGAATCACAGAATCACAGAATAACCAGGTTGGAAGAGACCCACTGGATCGTCGAGTCCAACCATTCCCACCAATCCCTAAATCACGCTCCTAAGTACCTCATCCACCCTCACCTTAAACACCTCCAGGGACGGCGACTCAACCACCTCCCTGGGCAGACCGTTCCAATGCCTAACCACCCTCTCTGTGAAGAATTTTTTCCTAATCTCAAGCCTGAATCTCCCCTGGCAGAGCTTGAGGCCATTCCCTCTCATCCTGTCCCCTGTCACTTGGGAGAAGAGGCCAGCACCCTCCTCTCCATAACCTCCCTTCAGGTAGTTATAGAGAGTAATAAGGTCTCCCCTCAGCCTCCTCTTCTCCAGGTTAAACAACCCCAGCTCTCCCAGTCGCTCCTTATAAGGCCTGTTCTCCAGCCCTTTCACCAGCTTTGTTGCTCTTCTCTGGACTCGTTCCAGAGCCACAACATCCCTCTTATGTCACAATAACCTCTTCTATTTGACTGTTTAAAATCACAGTATTGTCCCTTAAAACATGTTCTTTCCTTAAGGTACACTTTCCACAATAAATTGTCTCCCACATCAAGTGTGTGTGTAAGTGTGTGTGTGTGTGTGTAAGTGTGTGTGTGTGTAAGTGTGTGTGTGTGTGTACAAAGATTTCAAGACGTGAAGTAAACTCATGCTAACATAACATAACTAATGTAGCTGCTGATGTTCTGCTCACTCATATCACTTCTCATTTCATTCCATGTCAAGTTTTGATGCTCGGCATGTTTTAGTACTACAGTCGTAAGTACCAGCTTGATTGCAGCAATATCTTTCGTAAGACTACACAGAAAAGAGTACCATCACTTGTAGTTGTCAGATTTTCAGATAAATTAGTTCATTTCTGAGGAAATGATGGTGCTTTTTTGCCACCTTACTTTGAAATTAGTTCAAATATTCTTATATTTATTGGACAGGCAGTATTTACATAAAGACTGATATGTATGAGGTCTAACACAAAGAAACCCAAAACTACCCCTATAGCTCAGGAACCAAGAGTGGGCGGGGAGAGACAGATGGTTACAGAACATGTTCTAACCTGTCACAGTGAGACTAGGCACCACTGGATCACTTCACCCAGTACAAGTGGATATATGTTCAAATATAGATATTTTCTTACCCTTAGTTGGAAAATGTTGGTATGCAAGAGCAAACAACAAGTTAACATCAAGTTTCTTGTGTAAATGAAGAAATCCATAATGAAAATTTTTCAATTAATGATGGAGGCTTATCGTGAAGAGATCCCAAAGATCAAGTCAGGTGCTTAAAGGAACCTATTTTTGGTTGGTAGAAGATGTGAAAGCAAAGAAGATGGAGATCCTCAACTGCCTTGAAGAAAATGCTCTGTGGAATGGCTTTGAACATTGGCCCATCATGTGCAGCTGTGTGTCAACTCAGAAGGGAACTGTTTTGACTATGATCATGGTTGATTTTCTTTATTTGTTAAACAAAAAGAGGTAGAGGCACAGTCTTTGGGTTTTTTTGTGTCAGACCTTGTATGTCTGTTAGATGATTGCTACGTATCCAGCCTCAGGAAGTTAAGCTTTGGGAAAATTAAGTACTCATCAAAGCAGGAGGTGGCCGGACAGTTTGCATCCAAACTTCCACAACCTAGCCCCTGTCCACTGCTTTTTTCACCCCTCTTCTTCCAGAAAGCTTAAGAAAAGAGCCTTTTGTCTTCTTTCCTGTAAAGAGGTAGACCTACCATCTCATTTCATTTGTGTTAGACCTTTTATAAGTGACTGTTACCTTTCTGAAGACAGAATGGGATGCTGAAATGGTTTTGTATTTATAGCTAAGGAGTTTTTTCCAAGTGTACTGGCACTATTTACAGGCTTTATTTTCTCTTCTTCTTTGCGTCTTTCTTTTGTTCTACATCTCCCTATTAACGGGATCCCTCCAGTCATCTTGAAGGCTGAAATGTAGCCTTTTTTTCCATAAAAGAGCCTGAAAATTCTGATACTGAATGGTGCTGTCAAAAAGGAAGGAAAACCCACCAAACCTTTTCCAGATGTTAGAGCAGAAGCTTTACTATAGGCAATCTTGATACAGCTAGGAATGGACACAGGATATGAAATCTATTTTGAAATGTACCGTAGAGCAACTGATATGTGCTTTTCATGAAAATATGATTGCCCACCTCTGACCAGATCAGTATTTAATGGATATTATAAATATTAATTCACATTACAAATGGTGTCCCTTCAGTTCTAGAAAACACAGCAGCTAGCTGTAAAGATAAATGTTAGAAACAATGTTTTCTTCGTAAGTGGCACAACACTAGTATAGATGAGTTATTACAGAAGAAAGTCTCCTTTGAAATACAGCATACTGAAATAAATTAACGCAGAAAGAAACTAATCAAAATGCTACACTTTAATATATAGGATGTCATGGTGGGCATAGGAAACTGAATAACCTGAGAGATCAGAAAGGGTAGCAGAAAAGAAATGTAAATTTAAAAAAATAACACTTTTAAAAGATAAATATCTAAACCACTGGAAGTAATTGGTAAAGATTATTAACCCAATTAGATGCAAGAATGAGCCACGCAGAAGGTTTAAATTAGCAGTATATCCATTGGAGTTAATGAAGCTAGCCAAATTACATCAGTTGAGGATTTGGCTGATCATGTGGAGATGTGGAATGGAAAAAAAAGTGCCGTAAGTACATAGGAATAGAAAAAAAATAAATCTTTTAACAGAGATAAATGACCAGCAGATATGTGAGGAAGACCTTCATTTTGTGTTGGTCACAAATTTAAGCTCATGAAAAAAGCATTCAACGGCATTTTTCAAAACTCCTGAGTGCAGAAGTAGCAGTGACACGTTCACAGATAGAAAAGGTGTGCTCAAAACAAATGAAGTTATTAGAAGAAAGAGTTTTGGCATGCACTTCATCAGTGTTCAGCTTTCTGCAGTGTGCATCCCTGTGCTCACAAGGAAAATGAACTGGAACTGACCCATAAGTCCAGCTGGAAACTCAGCAAAAGCTGAAAAAGAAACAACTTCATTAGGAAATAAACCGTAAGCTGAAGTAGTTCAAAAGTAGGAGATAAAATGCATTGTTTCCTTTTTATATTTTCGAAGACATACAAGATGGGAAATCAACTATGTCTGAAATGCTTCCATGGGAAATGGAAAAAGCTACTAGAGTCGCTTCAAAAAAATGAAACTTGGGCTAAATTTGTAACTTATCAATAAAAATGTCATTAAAGTGAGTATACCAGACAGATTATTCAGCAATACCAGGCACTTCCCTACAAAGCTACAGATGGCCTTGTTCAATTTTATGGTGTGTCTAGAAAAATTAGATATCAGAAATACTGGCTAGGAAGTGGAACTGAAATCTATCAGACACTGTATATTATGCAGGTTGAATAGGACACAGAGAATAAAAATTATTTGACTGGCACTTGCGAGCTTAAGTTTTAAAAATACTGGCGTGCTAGAGACAGATCAAGAGATGCAAATGTTGCTTTTAGATCTCAAAAAAGGGGGAAAATGCATTTTTCAAGGGTATTCAAGTAAGAATAACTTCTGTATTGAGATGCGTATATCTAGTAAAATATACAGCGGGAGAACTGAAAAATGACTGGTTAATATAGTCAGAGACTATTTGTATCTCATCAATAAACTTGAAAACATTTCACAAAAATCACCCAGTACCTATCTTTTATGTAGACAAAATCAATCTCTTTAAGTCTTCTTAGTAGTGAGTATAACACAATGTTGAGACGTAACGTTCCTATACTAACCAGCAAACAGTTACCATGATACAGAAGGTCAGATATTGTAAAGTGGCTGCAGTTTCAGTCTCATTGTCTCCATTAAAACTATGTAGAAGTTAAATGAAATCCAGCTGTGTCTTTGGAAAGACTGAATTTCATAAAACCTAATTTGCACTTATAGTAAAGAATACTTTGCTTCTAAAGATTTCAAAGGTGCAAAGTAAATTTAATTAAGTTTCATGGTCACTGTTTCTTAACAGTGTGAAGTGAAGTCAGGATGTACCTTCTGTTACTTAGCAAACCCTTGTCATGGTAATTATGGATTTCCCCAAAATCAGTTTGTTGCCTATCTACTGGTAGTAGATAAAACATCCTTTTAAATAGACTGCATTTTATTCTCTTATTAAATCAAATTGATCATTGAAAAGAGGATATAGACTGACAAATTACCTACTAAAGATCTAGGGCCATTTGTGTTTCATGTTTCAGTTATTAAGGATGAGCTTTGTTCAGTTCCAATCCAGGTAATTTTAACACTGAAAGATTTTTTTTCCATTAACTCTACTGGGAATTTGACTGGGCTCTAAGCACAAGGTTTTCTGCTGCCTGCACATTTGATACATGTTCTTAAGTTGAAGAAGCAATGACATTTGGTACTCATCAAACCTAACCCGAAGTCTACTATAGCATTCCAACACCATACGCACATTATTCTTGACTCACACCTACATTAAAAGGTTTTGGAGTGGGATTGGTTCTCTTTGCAAAGTGACTTCATGGCTCCTGGTTCTGTTGTAGAGTTTCTAAGGAAGACTGGAGACAGGTATAAAACATAACTATGACCTCACCCAAACATCCGACTGCTGAAGGTTCAGTTTTCTCAAAGAAGCAAAACCTTTTATTTCTAAAAGGTACAACCTCCGCATCTGCCAGATAAGGAAGTCACTTCCAGTACCCAACCTGGTCCTTACCAATATACTTCTCTTAAGCTTTCCCAGTAAAATGAAAGTGTATCTTTCTATGGGTCTGCAACACACAGACTACATACCAAGGTGTTCTTACGGGTAACAAAGTGATCTTATAGTGAAGAGCATACTCTTGGAGAGTTTTTTTTCTTTTTCTCTGCCAAAAATAAACATTCCAAATTTTGTTATCAGGTTGAAAGTTTTCTTTCTTAAGAACCCTTTTTGAAGGGTTCTTAAGAGGCTAGATTTGGATTATTTACATGTAAACCATCTGGAAACCGCTGCCCTCTATAACAGTATTTTCTAAAAGAAAATTTTGCTTATTAGATATCACTTGTCTTTCATATATCAGAGTAGGGTTTCTCTGCTTCTAACCAAACAGTTTCTCTTGAAAGTCCTTCATGGTAAGGAAACCCTTGGAGGCTAAAGAAATAAGTGAGTTGCCAGGATAAAGGTCAGAACAGCACATTTCTAATCTTCTTAAACAGGAAAGTGAAATTCTCTCAGTAGATTCAGAACACAATATTCTAGAGAGAATGACATTCTCTTCTCCAGAGAGCTGATAAAATGGTTTCTTCTTGCACAAGGACTGTGAAACCTTGCTCTGGTAGGGTAAAATAGCCAAGAAGAAGGGAAAGGCAAAGTTCAGTCAAACTTGTTTCAGGAAAAGGAAGAAACGCTCCCATTTCTAGGGAGAAAAAAAAGACACTTTCAGTTCTGAGTGGGGACATTAAACGAACCTACCTCACTGTTGATTAAGCATTAATATGTATTTTCAGAGTCTTATTTTCCACATCACTTTCCTTATGTCTCCTGCTCACCAAGACTATGTTCACTATCCAGGGTAAATGTACCAGAGTTTCACATCCTGAGGAATTACAGTCTAGGGAGCAAGGAGTTTGATTAGAAAAATAAAAATTGTGAAGGCAGAATAGCACCATCTTGAGCCTCCTGCAGTTTGCTCACCCCTCTCTGCCTGTGACTTTGCCACCATGGGGCATGTGCCACAGTCTTTCTGGGACGTAGGTGTCAGGCAGGGACATGCAAACCTGAATCATCACACACTAGCGAACAACTGGTCTACGGGTGAAGTGCCTCAGCCTGGTTGGTCAGAATTTTGGGGTGAGAGAAGGCAAGACCAGTCTGAGAAATTGGAAAATGCTCTTCTCCATCTTCACCTGGCTTCATGATGGAACACTCTAGATCAGCTGGGGATGTGTGGATGTTATTTTTCCCTTTGAAGCCAAGAAATACCCTTTCCTGTGTCTTTACTCAACATGGCAGTGGGCCACAACCCCTGATGAGAAGATGGACATAGGATGAAATCCCTTCTCGCTCTCCCCATATGCAGGTGGGGAGCAAGGGTGCCAAGCCCTACGATGGGGTCCACTAGTAGTGGGGTCACTACTGTTCTGCAGCAGGGCTGCCTGGCAGAAGATACTGGAGTCTTTGCCTATGCCCCGACATCCTCAGGCATCCCCCAAGACTAAAACACCAGCACCCACATAAGTGACAACTATCTTCGTTCTCCTTAAAGGGGCTGTTAACCCACCAGGATAATTAGGACCAGCAGGCTGTCAGCATGGATAACCTCTTTATTGTCATGCAAGGGGCAAACCAGGGTGGTTGCCCTGCATCTAAAGCCCTTTCCACTCGTGGAGGGTCCTGCAGTCCCCGGACTTACCCCCATTGGACACAGTAGCCCGAAGAGCCACGTCCTGCACGCAGCCAGCGGACACAAGGGATCTAGGGAGGCTTCCCCCTCTCTTTTCCTTTTTGGCTACTTTTTTTGGTAAGGATCGCACAGCCCAGCGTGACCATTCCAGCTCTGGCTTTCCCTGCACCATGGGGATGGCAGAAAGACTGTGGGAGGAAGTTATGGACCACCTGATCCCTAGGGAGAAGCCTGCGCCCCACAGTGCCAGGGCTCCCTGGATAGCTCCAGAGGGACACCCCAAACCCCTGCCTCACCAAAGGGCAGAGGGATAGGGCAGGAAAACATTTTCAGGCTACCTCTGTGAAGATTTTTTTTTCTTTTTCCTTCTTTCTCTTTTTCTCTCCTTTCTCTTTCTTTTAGTACTTTTCTTTACATTTTTCTCTCCATCTTTCTCTTCTTTTCCCTCCTTCCTTCCTTCCTTCCTTCCTTCCTTCCTTCCTTCCTTCCTTCCTTCCTTCCTTCCTTCCTTCCTTCCCTCCTTCCCTCCTTCCTTCCTTCCCTCCTTCCCTCCTTCCTTCCTTCCCTCCTTCCTTCCCTCCTTCCTTCCTTCCTTCCTTCCTTCCTTCCTTCCTTCCTTCCTTCCTTCCTTCCTTCCTTCCTTCCTTCCTTCCTTCCTTCCTTCCTTCCTTCCTTCCTTCCTTCCTTCCCTCCTTCCTTCCCTCCTTCCTTCCCTCCTTCCTTCCCTCCTTCCTTCCCTCCTTCCTTCCTTCCTTCCTTCCTTCCTTCCTTCCTTCCTTCCTTCCTTCCTTCCTTCCTTCCTTCCTTCCTTCCTTCCTTCCTTCCTTCCTTCCTTCCTTCCTTCCTTCCTTCCTTCCTTCCTTCCTTCCTTCCTTCCTTCCTTCCCCTTTGTCATCTCCCCCTCGCGAGGTTTGATGCCCAATCCTTTCAAAAGCCTTCCTTTTGAAATGAGATCGTTGTCTGGTGGGTGGCTGGTCGGAAGTCAGATGTTTTGGGGGTTGTTGTTGTGGGGCTGCTCTACTTTCCTTTTTTTTTTTTCCTTTAAATTTAAAATGTAATGCTGAAAGACAAAAAGGTAAATTATCTGCCTCAGCATTGATGGTACGTCAAAGATTGCAAAGCCCAGACGCTCTCTTCCTGCGAGGAGGATGATTTATAGAAAATTGCAGGCACAACACATGCACATTCTGGCAGCCTTTAAGAGAGTCCCTCCCTTTTCCTTAATGTTCTTTTATCAGCTTCTTAGGAGGTGTCCGCTTCATTTGTCTGCATGAAACCAGTAGTCTTAGTAGGAATCCACAGTTTTGATGTTTTTTTCCCCTTTTCCTTAAGAAGGTGTCTTTAAATCCAACAGTGTTTCTTCTGCCCAGATATTATCCTTCCTCCTCTTTCTCACAGCACTTGTTTGGGATGGAGTGGGGGGGAGCGGAAAGGGGAGAGGAGGAGGGAGATCTTTCTCCTGTTTAGTGATTAACTTGAATGGCTCAAAGAAAGAGAAGGTTTAATGGGAGAGATCCTGCCTGTGTGCTTTGTACTCACTGCAGTCTTGTGGATGGGAAGATCGCAGAGTGCATGGGTTTAATATTTGACTAGTACCTGGGCGACAAATTTTTGTTATTTTATTGATGTCATTAGCATTTCTGCATTTGGTCTTCAGCTGAGCTAGGATAGTTCAAACAATGAAGTTCTAACATGCCTGACCTCTCCCGGAGACAGTAAAATCTGGACTCTTACGAAGGTCATCTCATCTTCAACACTCGCATAAAACTTACTCGGAGCAGGGGTGGGATCTCCCCCTCCACCCAAAACGGAGATTTGTGGTTCTAGTCTCTCTTCCACCCATGCAAATTATAGCGCTTGAGGGCTCGAGAAATCCCAGTGATGTTCCAATACCAGTCATGCCCTTGTGCTCAAATTGATTTTGCCTCACTCCCTTGCATTGATTTTCTGAGTCTGCACATAACCCCTAATCCGCTCCCCACCCCCCGCCCCCGATTCCAGTGCTAGACATAACCCTAGAAAGAATCTGACCTGGTGCTGCAGGAAGACTGGGGGTGGGTGGGTGGGAGGGAGGGGGGGTGGTGTCGAGCAAAAGAAGTAGCTCAGCACAATGCTTAATAGAAACGGGACTAAATAAAAATGCAGCACGCTACAGCCGCTTTGTCTTTGTTGCTTGCCTTCATCACCAAGGTACCTTTCTTTGTGAGCCTTGATCGTTAGTTTCCACGGTTTTAAATAATCAGTCACAAAGGAGCAGACAACTAGGTGTTGGAAAGCATAAAACTTATTTTAAGTAGAATTATTTATTTTATTTTGCAGCCGAAAACGTTTCACCGATGTAGGAAGTGATTTTGGTGCTCGGTAGTACAAGCTCTCTTTTCTCCTAAATGCTTGTGAGAAATAAAAAACCTGGAGATGACTCTCTTTATTTCTGGGAGTAGACTTCAAAATACGTGCCAGAAATGGACAATTCGAGTCTCCTTTCTCCACATCAAATGCGAGCTGGAAGGGGGATTAAAAACCAACCACGTGGTAGATCTGGTTTTATACTTTGCAACCTCCAGCTCCATTTATGTTCTTTACCCTGCTCAGGGAAGATTAGCCTCTAGATGGATGTGTCTGAAGGATCACCTCAGGGGCAGATCTGCCTGCAGAAACCGGTTTTTGCTATGGCTGGAAGAGAGCTATGACCTAGCAGAGCGCTCCATCTGAGCGGCTCCCCCAGCATCGCAGGGGCTGGTGAGCGCTTCTGCACAGGAAGCTTTGTGAAGGCAACAGCTTGGAAGGGGAAGCTCTTCAGATCTTTCCCCTTTCTTCTCCTCCTCCCTGGCCTGTGAGTGATTCAGTGTCCCAAACCTTAACTTTTTATTACCACCTTCCTCCTCTTAATCTCCTTCATCTTCAACACCTACTCCTCTATCACTACCATCTTCTCCTGGATCTCTCTGACTCCTGGATCTCTCATTTGCTTGTTTCCCCCCTCCTATTCCACCTCCCTCTTTCTCTTTCTTCTTGCCTTTTCCTCCTCTCTTTTCTTCTCTTTTCTTTCTCTTTTTCCTCCTCTTCCCCTACACGTTGTTGTTGTTGTTAGAAAGGATTCTTGCACCCCCTGGTGCTCTTGCGTTTTGTGTGGTAGGAGAGGAGATTGTCTTCTTTCTCTCTCTCCCTCTGGTTGCTCATTATTCAGAGAGAGACACAGAGGGTGAGTGAGAGAGAGAGAGAGAGACGGATATCTCAGGTCATCTGCAGCTGCAGCAAACCAGTGAAGGAGAGAGAGAGAGAGAGGGAGAGAGAGGGGGGGAAAAGCAGGGAAAGATGGCGATCCTCCATCGCTGAGACCTGGCAAGGAGCACATGAGACTCACAAAACAACTTCCACAACAATAACAAGAAGAAGAGCTAGGCAGAGAGGAAGAGGAGAGGAGGCAGCAGCAAGAGCAGCAGTGCCGGGACGCTCCTGTAAGTTCTTGCAATTAAAACCCATCTCTGGTTTGGCATTGGAGAAATCATCTCTCTCGTGTGTGTGTACATGCATATATTGTTTGGTCTTTTCTTTCTTTCCACAACCTTCCTCTGAAATCCATTCATTCAATCAACGGAGGAAGGAGGAAGAAAGAAAGGAAGAAGAAAAAAAGAGAAGAGAGGGGAGCGAGAACGGGGTGTTTTGTTTGAGAGAGAAGTCTTGCATGGAGGAGGAGAAGAGGAGGAGGTGCTGGTGGTGGTGGTGGTGGTGGTGGGAGGAGGAGGAGGAAGGCGGTTAATTAATTTTTTGTTGTTGCATTAAGGGGGGGGGAGATATGGGGAGATAAGTGAGATATCAACCGAGCTTTTGGGGTGGGGGGGTGCCTAGGAGGCTATGTGTGTGTGTGAGAGGTCTGGATGGTGCTGTGCGTGTGGACTTGGATCAGAGACGGGAGAGACACGGAGGAGAGAAAAGCTCCGTGCTGGCACGACACAGGCAATCGGGTGACCTTTTTCTTTTTTTTTCTTTTCCTTTCTTTTCTTTCTTTCTTCCTTCCCGTATTTGTTCTCTTCTTTTCTTTAGTTTCTTTATTTTCTTTTTATTCTCCTCTTTCTTTCTTTCTCTTTCTCTCTCTTTCTTTCTCTCTCCTCTCTCTCTCTCCTTCTCTCTTCTTCTCATTTTCTTTCTTTCCTACTCTCTTCCTCTCCTTCTCTTTCTCCTGCCTTTCTTTCTCTGCCCTCTCCCTCACCGCTGGTGAGGCTTGGTCCCTCACCCCGGTGGTGGTGCCCCCACGGCAGCTCTCCTGGAGTTGGGATGTGGGGGTCCCCGGCGGCGTCGGGGCTGGGGGGCTGCTGGTGCCCGCAGGAGGTTGGTTGGAGGAGGACAGCGTTCTGCTGGAGAGCAGGAGCCATTACACACGCTTGTGCTCTCCTTTGAGAGAAAGAGAGCAAGAAGGGAAGAAAGGAAGGGGAAGGAGCCCACTTCTTCTTGTTCGGTTCCCCGATGTTCCTACCTTTAAACCAGGCGAGCTTTCTCCCCTGCCCCTTTCTCAACCACCCGAAGCAGCTTTATCCCTATTTCTCCCCCTCTTTCCCTTTCTTTATCTCCCTGTCCTCCATTTGCAAGCTGTCTGCTTTGGTTCCAGTCCAGGCTCCACAACACAAAGCTTCTCCTCGCTCTCGCACACATGCACACACAGAGTCTACAGGCTCTTTATGTCTTCTGGAGTAACCTTCTTCTCCCCCCGCCTCCCCCCACCTTTAGTATTTTGGTTTCTATTCTCCACACAAACAGATCCTCCTGGAGCTTCATGTAGTTGTGATCTGCTAGGATTTCTCTCCCCCTCACCTCCCTCTTTTGGGGGAGAAAATGGAAAAGTTTCATTCGTTTCTCTGGTGTTTGGAAGGAAAAAGACCTTCAAGTTTGAGTGCTTTCTGCTTCTGCTTTTGTGTGTTTGTCTGTGGGGGTCTATTTGTCTCATGAAGCTGCTTGCATGTCTAAGAGGAAGTGACTAGTTTGGCAGAGAGCTGTGATCTGAGTCAGGTAAGCCATGTCATGTTCTCTAGCTCCACCAGAAAATGGAGGAGAGAGAGAGTAGACAAAGCTGAGATGGGAAGTGCTCCTAACATCGTGGATGTCTCTCCATGTTTTGAAGCTTTGCTGGCAGTAGCTAGCTTAATCATGATTTTTTTTCCCTAAGGTTTCTTTATTTTTTTTTTTTTTTCAATGTACAACATTGTGATGGGTCTTCTCTCTGAGTTCATGCTATCAGGAAATGAGGATTGGAGGAAATTACTCAGATTCTCTTTCACACACAGAAACACATCCTCAGCCTTTTTTGCTCTTATGCTTTCATGCAGAGGTCACCTTCCTAGGTATTTTTCTTTGGTTACAGACCACAGAATTGAGAAGGTTGATCAGTTGGCCAAAGAAATAGTGTATATATGCATATATTTATAGATTTAAAAAATCATTTGGATGTAAGTGAATGCAGCTTGAGGCTGCTCAGGTTCTTCCAGAGAACGTCATGCAATGTCTTTTTTTTCTAGGTGATGATGGTGTTGCCTGATTTTTGGGATATTTAACGTCTGATTTTCAAGAGCATTCCTTCTTTTGGATATTTTAAATTAAGATGGAATATTTCTCTCCACTCATTAAGTTGCATTAAAATGATACCGGCAAGCTTTTAGTAGGTTCCTCAGAGCATCATAGCATGCATAATTTGCAAAAAAAACCAAAGCAGTTTCCACAACTGTCTTTTTTGGTGTCTCAAAATATTTTTCTCTGAAACCTTACGGCAACATTTTTGTTAGGATTTTAATGTAATTATGGAAACCTAAGATCTTTAAAGTGAGGTAGCAGTTGAGCAGGATTTTGTTTGGGCTTTTTTTAACCCACCTTTTCATCTGAAATAATTTTGAGTAGACTCAAACCAGGCTTTGCTCTCTTTCCACACAGTTCCTCAAAAAATTCAAACTACATGCTGAAGTCCATGAGAGGGATACTAGGCTGCAGTGCTACTGAGCTTGAAGGCTCAGCTCCTCAGTTATCAATAATGTTCTCACATAGATTACTTTGTAGACTTTGAGAAGGAACTTGTTACACATAGGAGGACAGGATAGTGAACCTGAATGAGAACAACTCCCAGATGTACTAAAAGAATAGAAAGACTGGAGGATCACAATGACTACTGATGATCTTGAGGTCCAGCTGCTGCAAGGTTAAAATCACTGCCCTGGTTTTATTTTTGCTATATAAGAAATGGTTTAGTATATAATCCAATATACTTGGGAGGCATTATCAGCCATGCATTTCTTAAATTCCGGTTGCTGATGTTAACCAAATTATTGAGATAACTTGGTTGTCTCCATCTTGCAGAAGTTGGCCATGGAACGTACCATTTCAAGTATGTTTACTCTTAGGTTTTCACCAAGTAATGAGGGAGATTTACTTTTGATTTTTTTTCCTCCCTCTGAGGAGATGTTTTTTGAGGCACTTTGCAGCATCTTCACAGGTCTTAATCAGCAGCCACTGAAGAAACTTGAAAAAATCCCCACTTATCTTTGCTTGTTTGGGTCAAATCCTAAATGTCCATCCCCTCTATTAGATGACTGCATGCAGTCTTCTTAGGTATCTCCTTGTATTTCGAAGCTCAGTACTATGCATTGCCTCTTGCTTCCTAAGAGGTCAACTCAAGGTTTGCACTACAATGTGTCCTACAGATACATTGCTCTAAAACGTGCCATGTGCAACCCAAGAGTAAGTTTGAGATTTAAGCTGAGGATCTTTATGGTAGCGCCTTTTATCCACCTCCTGTTGTGACAAGACACCCTAGAATATCAAACATCATAGCAATAAGTTTGACTTACAGTGACAGTAGTGCTATTCTATCATTTGGTGGGTTTTTTCACTATGAGACTGAAATCCCTTTAGAGAATTATATTCTTGTTAATGATGCTTCTTGCTGTAGTTCTGCTCAGACTGAAGTTCACCATGCTGTTAAAATACTAGTTGAGGGATTTATTTTATTTTGAAAAACAAAATAATCAAAAATCTCCCAAACCAGTGAGTTTTAAAGGACTTCTAAGAAAGATAATTTTGATTATACATAGTGTTGACTAGAATCTTGTAATCAGGCATAAATGTCTTCATTTTGTCAATGACTTTCAATAGCTTTTGGGTTGTGGGCAACCAAAACTTTTTTCTTTTAAAAGATGTTTAAACAATTATTTGATTTCATTATGCATTTTACTGGGTTCATAATGGATTACATTGTTGAGAAATTTAAAACTTCCTGGAATTATAGAATTTTTTTCCATAATTTTTTAAAACTATTTTGTTACAAGAGGAAAACTAAAAATATTTCGTATATACTCAGACTGTGAAGAATACAAGTATGTAATTGGATACTGGAAAAGGAAAGTAGAACAAATGCAGGTAGTAATGGGAAAAAAAAGGACGATCATTTCAGTTCAGTGAAGTTTATAACAATTTTTTTAGTGTTGTTGACTTTCACTTAAAAGAGGATTGCCTTTTATGAAGACATGAGTGATTGAAAAGAGTAGATGAGTATTGGGACAAGAACTGTGTTCAACATAGGTGTTTGGACATCTGGCAGATGTTACTCTGGGCCCCTTGGAATGGACAAGTTTAATTTCAGACTTAAAAAGAAACAGGAAGAACTGAAGTCTTATAATAACAACAACTTATAGTTTGAAGAAGGTTACTTCAGAAAAGCCCAAAGATATCTCTTGAAATTTGGAACTCCCTAAAACAAGAGTAAATTGAGTTTTTCCTGTTAAGCATTCTTGTTATTTCAATCAACATGTGTAGAGTTGCCATAGAGGTTGCTCCAGTTTGCTGTAATGCTTTCTGTACATGATTTGTAGATAATTTCTTAAATTGAGCAGAACAACACTACTTTGTATTAAGAAATTGTGGGGGGAAAGGTCTTTATACGTGTGAAAATGGTGAATAGTTGTGTAGTATTCATTAACTACCCTGTTAGGAAGCTACCACTAAAGTATAGTGAAATACTAAAACACTGAAATCCAGTGAAATACTGAAAAAAGTGATTTAATGAAGCATACTGGTAGAGGAAAGAGGTCGTGTTTTGACAGATCAGGAAAGGTCTATAAAGCCCAATATGTCTTTGTGTCTTTTAATGTATTTTGTTTATGCTTTGTTGTACTTAAAATGCATTATAGTAGAAAAATAATATGAATGTTCTCTTCACAGATATTTCTGTATTTTGAAATTAAATAATATATTTTGTGAACTGATAATGATAATGAAAATGATATGCCACTAGTGCCAAACTTGTATTATTTACTTAGCTTGCACACTTGATAAAGATGTGATCAACTCTCTACTTGCTGGCTTCATTAACAATGTTGAACTTAATCAGTTGAAATGCTTTTCAAACAGTTGCTTCCATCTAGAGTACAACCAACCAATCAATCTATATGAAAGGGTTTGTTCAACGGAAATATTTCAGGTTGCGTCAAAATATTATATGGGCCCATAGATATCTCTGAAGTGTTAATTGAGGAGGGGATGAGAAACACCACCTTACTTTTCAGAGAGTGAGAATAATTTTGAAGGAAAAAAAAGAGTATGATGAGAATGAAGTCTACTTAAACATCTCCGAACCTCTCCGAGAGAACAGCTCAAACTGTTTAATCAAGAGGTGCTGGAGAAGTCTTCAGCTGCTGGCAGAGACACAGTTAACATTGTAAACAGTTGAACTTCAGCATGGCAATTCTCCAAATGAGTTGACTGTTGAAAATAAAATGTTCCAGAAGAACTGGGAGAACAGGAAAGAAGTTAAAATAGCATGGTTTGTATGCCAGTGCTGAAAGAAGAAAAGGGGGGAGGAAGGGAGATAGCTCAACTTATGATAATTATCTTGTTGGTTGTAGTGAAAAGGCTTTAGTAGAAGTTTCCAAATGAGGGGACTAGATTCAATAGAATGCAGGCTTCATTTGTCTTGAGTTTTGGAATTGTTGCTTTCAGCTTGTGTTTGGGAAGTTGAACACATAAGAAAATAAAAAGTCACATGATATTGTTTTGGGTTTTATTCCATTTTGTTCTTTTAACTTTAAAAACAATACCAAAGATCTAAAGTCTGCTCCTCATCTCTCAAGTTTTATGAAGTTATGCCAGATGTTGCAGTACAAACACAACTCTGAAGAGTTTTGAAACTGGGGATTTGAGGTTGAGAAAAGGGAGTCTTTATTTCTGGTATCTTGTGTTTGAAACACACAATATTGTGTACTTCTTAATTTTTTCCTGTATTCTCTTCAGCTGTTTAGGAGTTGAAGATCTTGGTACAGTTGCTTTGTTCAGCTTGAGGCAGTATGTATTACTGCAGTTACTCAGAATGTCCGTGCCTCATCACTGCTTGAAGGAACTTAAAACTGTGTTTGAAAAAAGAGCCTTCCCTCACCATTGGTTGTAATTGCTTTGTAGTAAATTTTGAGTCACATTGATTATCAGAACATCAGTCCCAGACTGGTAATAGCTATCCCTTTTATTTCCTGTTGATCTAAAACCTTTTTCATTTTTGGCTAGTCTCTGCAACCTACTTCCGAAGCTGCTGTCTAGTAGGAATATAGTAGGTTTTTGGCTTTTTTTGGTAGAAGATGGTAATATCCTTCAAGAAAAACAATTAGTTTGCATTTAGTTGTTAATTTAAAGAAGATGGAAAATAGACATCTCAGGATATGCAGTTGTTCTTGAGTGGAGTCAAATACAGTTTCTTTAAGAATACAAGTTTAATAATGTCAGCATAAAGAGCTGTAGGTGCAGCTTCAATGTCACCAGTGATTAGGACAGACTTACTGAGAGCTTATCAGGGTAGCAATCATTGTAGAGCTAATGTGTTGAGGACAAATAATTATGAGAAAACGCTCGATTCACTGGGCTACTCCTGTTAGTTTTGGAATAGTTAAATTAAGAATTTTGTTGAAGTGTATAAGTCATGGTAGAAGATAAAACAATCTGATGGGGATTATGCAGAAAATTGGAGGTTTTGGGAGAAGCTAGGTGCTTGCATTGTGTGCCTGTGTTTTTCTTTCTCTCTTCAATGACAGGAATATGCAATTAGTAAGGGGCCAGTCATCTAGATAATGGGTGCTCAGTGGTAGTGGATGGTGCATTTGCAGCACTTCTTACAGGTACAAGCTCTGTGCTGACCTAAAGGTTAAGAAATAGGATGTTCAGTAATGGCATTACCGTTGCTATTAAAAATTGCTGGAAAGGGGCTTGAGAACCCCAGCTGCTGCCGTGGTGGAGGAAGTTAGGCCTTCAAAGGATACAAGGATTACAGTGTCAGGAAAAAGTAAATGGTAGCATCACCACAAGTAGAAAATAGGCAGAGCTGTTCAGCAAACAGAAAAGTAGGCTAAGGCATGCCATAATTATGTGTAGTGGAAACTTGCTGCTAAGAGAGCAATTGCGTGGGGTAGAGAGGCAGGAAAATGATTTTTCAAGACAAAACAATGCAGACATTGCAGAGAATTATATAGGAAGACTGAGAATTCAGTGTGCTCCTGATAATGTGAAAGAGAAGACTTTCTTTTGATAGATGCTAAAAATGGAATCTTCTGATGTACATGTGGTCACTGTTTCCATGGCCTTGTAGGACAATAGGGGCTTCTTTGCGCTGCCTGAATGAGCAAACTCTTCCTTCCTGCTTGAAGCTCTTGAGGTTCAAATAGTGCTGCTTCAGGGTGGTATCAGTGATTGTGGAAAGAAGGTATCACAGGATATTCCTTTTAGGAAGAAGATGGGTCATACTAGATTGGACTGTTGTCATGCAAATAGATTCAAAATACAACAGCAACCTATCACAGGACCTGGGCAAACAACATTCCTCTCACACATTGTCCCTACACCTTTCACTGGCAGCAAAGAAAACAGCACAATGAGGGGATGATGCACAGAACCTGTGCTCCAGCAGCCCGTATTTTGAGTTTTTTCCTTATTTATCAAGTAAACAAGGTAGCTAAGGGAAGACTACATGTGCTGGAAGATTTCAGTCCAGCATGAGTGGGATATACAGCGTGGTCCATTTAGCTTCTCATGACTTCAACTTGCTGAAGACTTTAATTCAGTGTCTAGTTGGGAAGGGGATCACTAATAAAGACCTTGCTGTTGTCCAAATGCCAGAATTCAACTGTCTGATGCTGAAATATCTTTTTTCTTCCTTTCTGCCTCCCTCTTGTTGATCTTAAATTGACGGCTCAAATAGTTCCTAAATCAGAAGTTCTAGATGGGTTTGGTGGTGGTGGTTGTTTAACACCTTCTTCCTCTTGTCCTTTTTCTGTTTTTGTCAGCTAAACCTGTGAGAGAGCTTGGAGGAGGGCTGGTCTTGAGTTGGATGCAGTGAATCGGTTATGAGTGTTCCATCTCTAGTTGAGCAAACAGTTTCTGGAGATAACTTACAGAGGCCTCGTATTTGTTTATTTTAACTCAGACTTGGATTCTTCAGTACCAGTCAGAATCTGCTAGATTTTTGGGCATGTGGCTTTTTATAACAGGGTTTTAACCTTCTTTGTTCAAACACTAAGGAGAAGTAGAACTGGCATCCAGCCCTTGATGTCTTGCTCTTAATTTTTTAAATCCCTTCATCCATCCATCCATCCATCCATCCATCCATCCATCCATCCATCCATCCATCCATCCATCCATCCCTCTACCCAGTAAAATAGACAAAATTAGGCATACTGAACATAAGACCTTAGGGCTGAATTCTGCTGCCATGTTTGTTGAAACAAACTGGTATGTAGATAAGGAAAAAAAAATCTCCTTTTGTAGTGCCTCTAACATGTGAGACTGGAGACCTCTGCTGTTTGTAAACGCTTGGGAAATGGGAACTAGGGTTACCTGCCACTTTGTTTCTATGTTGCTGTCATTCTGAACAATCATTTGTTCTCAGTAGTGTTGCTGCTTATTGTGAGTGTGGAAGAGACTAACTCTATATACGGTATCTACATAGTTTATTTGGTATGCAGCAAAGTCTGGGAGGCAATGGCCACAGGAGTCATTCTGTTTCCTTGTGTGTTGTCTGACAAGTGGTACTGCCAGAAAAATAAATAAATGTCAGTATGAACAAATTTGGAATGATTTTTCTCCTTATTTGATTGGAAGCTCTGATCTTGCATTTAATTTTTTCTCTTCCTTGCCTACATCTGGGTGGCTCTGTCTGCTGGAGATAGGACCTCCAGCACTGGTGGGCTCTGAAACTGGGCTTCTATCGTGCTCAACTCAACAGCCTCACAAGTGTAAAAATGCTAACAAATGGCTAATAAAAAACTGAGAGCAGCTAGACAGCTCTCAGCCTGGTTAATTAAGTTTCTTGACTGCCAGATTGCCTCTGCCCTCTCATATGGCTGTGCCTTGCAGCCCTGTGAAGATACGGTTTGGGTTCCTGGCTGGCAGTCCATCCCAGAAGTTGGGTTCATGTAACTTGAAGTCACTGTGGATTGGTTCCTTTTGGTCTAGATGACCTTTTATCTTTGTTGGGGGAGGGCAGTGGGGAGAAAGCATATCAGCTTTCAGCTATGTCAGGTCAGACAGAGGTCAAGTTCTCTTGTCTGTGATCAAGCATATAGTGTAAAACAGCCCATTGTGCAATAGGACCAAGACCTGGGGAGAGGAGAACTTTATGAGGCCTTCTGGAGTTAAATATGACTGAAGGCCATGTTGTGAATTGGCATATGTTATGTCTCTCAGCTCAGGCTTTGCAGGATTCATGTATTTAACCTTTTGGTGGTGCTGGCTCCTGTCCAGTTGAGAAGAAGCTGTATTTCTCCAGAGCATTCAGATTTCTCCTGCCAGTTTATCCATGCATGTTTAAGACCTGAAATCCCAGGATCCAACCGCATAACTGTTACTCACTGGTGAGTCAATATATTTGGGTCTCCCAGCTGCATGAATAAATGAGATTACAGAGGTGATAACATACCACAGTGAATTTTGCATTCCATGCCTTCTGCAAATGTGTTGCTCTTCATCCCACTGTGGAGCAGGGAAGGAATACAAGATCTTCAATATGGTGTCCCAAGGAACCACATAAAAACTGCTGAGGTTGCACTTAGAAAATGTCTTTCAGACCAAAAGCTTTGAGTGAGAAGTTTCTTGGCGGGATGACAGACAGGTTGACCAAAGGTTGCATGTGGCGTGCTCTTGCAAAATGAACATGAAGTGCTTATTGCCCTCCATGGTTCTTCAGTACTTCCATAGGTTCACCCATATTACTTTAGTGGTGTAGAGGAATATAATTTGCTAGCTGGTATTTTGGTCTTATCTCTGAAGATATTTATTTTAAGAATTCGTGTCTACATAGGTTTGTTAATACTGTGCTGTAATATCAGATGGGCTGCTGAGACCTCAAGGGAGTGAGCAATCTATTTTTAGTGTATTTGAAGGGTAGATGATGTTTCAGGTTGTGGAATGACTTTCTGGGGGCCTGTCACCATATACTAAAGTTTTGTATGTCATGGCAGTAGAGGACAGTCATATGATGATGAGGTAGTAACTTAAATGGGACATTAAAAAAATCCTGCTCTTTGAGGAAATTTTAAAGATAGGTGGAGCTAAAATGCCACAGTCTGTTCCCTTGCTTGTTTCCTTGATGTTCTGAAGACATCTAATCCTCTTTACAGGTGAAATAAGTAGCCTGCTTCTGAGCTGAAGGCAATGCCTGCTGATCTGTTGACATCCAGATTGGAGGGTTATTCATGTCTGAGTAAGAATTATAGTAATGGGTGACCAAAAGACCGTTCTAATTTCCCAAGTGATATGAAGAAGAAGGTTTGTGATATCTACATCAGTCACGTGGGAAGTTAGATAATAGCAGTGCTGTCCTATTGAACCATATTTGACACCCCAGCCTGCAGAGATTGGGAGCTTTAGGTTGAGAAGACTGCCTTAGACAAATGTGTGCATGCAGCAATATGAGCAGTGATTCTGGCCTTGCTTTGGAATCACTGCAGAGTAGTGGTAGCCATGAAGAACAGATTGTAATGATTTATTATGGTTAGATTTTATGTGGATTGGCTTCCTATTTTCTTTGGAAGGCAGTAAAACTGCAACATTTACAGGATTCTTCTTACATTCCTAGGATTTTGGTTTTTGTGCAGGCATGTATGCTTTATTTATTTGTTTAACAAATGCTTGATGTCACTACTAAGAACATTTAATGAAGTCTTTTTAATAGATCAGACCTTAGCTACCATTGCATTTTCTTGTTACTGTAGTAAATTTGGCAGATAATAGAAGATGGGAGCTAAAGCCCTTATACTGTAAAAGCTTATTCATGAGAACAGTTGTTGGGACATGATTTTGAATTTTACTGTAGCTACTCCTGAGAGTAAACATTTGAAGATCAAATCCTTAGCTGCATGAACTAATTCTTGTGGATTTTTCAGGGAGGTGTTTGGAGACTACATCTTGACTAGAAGATGCCCTTAGCTTTCAAGAACTACCACCCACCCACATTAGATTTTTATTTTTACTTGCATGTGAGGGCATGGTTGTAGCTGATTTGAAAGAGGCAGTGGGATCGTATACATCAGATAATTCTTACACTTGGATTCATATGCTCCTTTTCTTTCACTCTCACTCTTTGTATTTTGACAGGGGAGTATGTATGTATGTTATAAGCACTCTGTTTGGCTTGATTTAATGCTGGCATGTCCCTGAAATATGATTTAATGAGAGTCTGTGGATGTTCTAGTGAGAGCATTCATGTTGCTGTACCACCTGTAGATGACCTTCATGCATTCTGAAGGGCTCTCATTAACTCCAGTTTTTTTGGAAGCCAAGGTTTTTCACACTTTTTTTATTAAGGGATTACTTTGAATAGATACTAATATGGTAATTGCCTGTTCAACACTGAGGTGCTTTAGATCAGGGAAAATGCAGAAGTCTGTATCTTTGCATATGTGTACATAATACAAGTTGCTATCCATGTGGTTCATACTGCTGTGGTAGTTCATCTGGCAGATCATTTAAATATTTACTCCAAAAGATCTTGTTCTCTGTTGGTGTGAAGTAGCATTTCCAGTTATTTTTAGGTCATTTTCATCTTAGCAATCCTGTTGGAGATAAACCAGACACAAGTGCTGTAAACTGTCCCTGCATTTTTGTAGAAATCAGTAAAATAGAGTTTGATGATTTGGTCCCAAGAGGACAACAGACCATCTGGTTAACAGAAGGTTAGGCCAAGTAATACATCACTGAGAGTGCCACAAACCAACCCGTAATATCTAGTAGTGTGTCCAGTTGCTGCATGTATTAAGCACCAAAATGGTGCTTTCAGATCTGCAGAGCCAGCAGTTCTGTTACCACTGCTGTGACGCAGGAGATAATTCTGTTGGGCAAGCATCAGCATGGGGGTGGATCTACAGTACAGGATGTGTAATGTCAACATGAAGCATGGGAGCTGGCAGTAAGAAGGAAAGCAGCCATTTCATGCCAGTGTAGGAAGCCTAGATAGATTTTTCCCTTCTGCATCTTGCCCTTTTATGCTGATTTCATACTTCATATTAAACAATTACATTCTGCTTTGTCATCTGAAAACTTCAGCCCAGCAGGATTTAATTTCTTTCTCTTTTTCAGCCTGTTTGATTTTTTTTTAAGGAAGTGAAGGGCACTCCAAAAGCATGTCTGATGGGTTATGAAAGAGGCCAGGGGAGGCTGAAAGTCTAAGCAGGTCTGGAGATAGAGAAGAGTTCAGTCATGTGGAGGTCCTAAGCTTCAGATGAAGTTTCATTGTAGATCCTTTTGGCTTTAGAGGAGAGACAGTTTGGGTTTTTTAATTTGGTTTTTTTTTCTGCAAAAGACATTTGGAGGTATCTTCCTGTAGCTGCAGCCTGGTAGGCTGTAGAATAAATACCAGAGCTTTCTTTCTGACCAGCATGGCAGAGCGGAACTTCATAATCTGAGCTCTCATGGTTTCTATTGCCTGTTCAGCAGGATTTTCAAGGAATTATATTACAGCTTCCCTTCAATGAATACTTGTCTTAGATGGTGTTCTCTGGTAGCACTGCAGAGGTACAACTTGCTTCATATGTTCCCAAGAACTGGGGTGGGAGTTTGGGAGCAGTCAACCCACAGGTATGTTTTCCCAGTTGCAGTTTGGAGATGGGAGGTGGGGATGCATATAAAATGTGGCTTGTGTGTGAAGACTGCTTGCTCTGTTATGCAGTAACTTCATCCTTATGCAGTCCCCCTTGCTCCACTGGCCTCATTCAGGTTTGTTTTTTTTTTTTTGGTTAAAGCTATGGGAGTCTAATGCTTCTCCATAGGGCATTTGCGAAGGAAGAATTATGTAAAACTCAAACACCCATCTCTCGAGGCAGAAATTTTCGGGTTCTGTAGGTAACTCCATGTTGTGGTAACTGTTTCAGCATCAGAAGTATTGAGGATGCAGGCAAATCAAGAGGCTTTTTGTAAGGTATAGTTGCTTTGTCATGTCTGTCCATGTAATTTCCCCTGCAGGTTTTATTTTCTTGTAACTGGTAATTTTCTGGGTTTTGTAGTGGTGTTAAACAGTTTCTAAAACACACTGGAGAGCATTTATCAGAGTTATTTCTTCATGTGCAAATAAATAATACTCCTAGATTTTTTCTGCACCTTTTCTCACAGAACATCTCTATACTGCAAAGAAAATACATTGTCCTTGACTTTTTCATATCAAAAAGGTGATACTTGCTGAAGATAGTTTATTATAAATAACTACCAAGATGATAATCTCACCACAGCATGTTTGGCAGGCTTCCACTGAGTTAGCCTGTTTCAGCAAGGAGCAGTCGCTTAGGATACAAAGCAATCTGCACGGACATATGATCACACACATTGACTGTTGTCTCTGTCATCATGGATGCCTCTTTATTTCCTCTGTCTGATAATTAGGAACTGGAATTATCTGGTAGACCAGCAGGATCTTGCACCAAAAAAATTGACTTGAGTTCCCATCTTATAAACACCAGGTTGCAGAGAAGTTCTCATTTATGGAGGCACTATTAGGAGAATGTCTGTTGGACATGGTTGTGGGGGTTTTTTGCTGATTTTTTTTTTGTTTTATTTTTGATGTCACGAGGGTAGATGTGATCTACTGGGACAACTCTTGATATACATGTGTTCACAGCACACTTTCCTATCAAAAATGGTGCTGAAACATAGTTCTGCCACTGGTAGTGGTGTAGAGAGAATTTTTTTGTGTTTTTTGGGTAAATAATGACTTCAAGACTTCAGGATGTTTGGGTTGGTTATTGGTAGAAAAACTCTAAATGAAAGGCTGTGATAAAGAGGTAAGAGGCTGTATCCATTTTTCAGATGGTATTGGAAGAGTAATATTAATACCCATATATGCTTAGTGTCAAGATTTGACTATAGTCATATAGATTGATGGTGACTTTTTTGAGTTTAAAAAGTTGATAGTGCTTTATGGTAAATGGCTGATGAGTTCTGTTGTTGCAGCGGTAGTGTGATGGGGATCACTGGTTGTTGTATGCAAAATTCCTTTCAAGTAGAGTGCTGACAAGTGTTCATATTTTTATTTCTTTAGAAACAATTTGGTCAGGCCATCGCTACTGCTTTGTGAACAGTATGAGTCAGAGCTTTTTCTAACCTCCAGGTAACTTATGGATTCTGTTTCTTGGCTCTTGATGCTTCTCAGAGTCCTAAAGACTTATTTTTTGAGCCTGATATATCTGTGGTATGGAACGTGATATTTAGTGGAAGCAATTGATAAGGTTGAGATGGAACAAATTAAGGTATCAATGTGAAGACGTATTTTTTCCCCCCTGATTTGACAGATCATGTTAAATCTGGGATGTATCCCATCAAGATCATGGGGAAAACAAGACCTGAAGAATTTGTCAGACACTGACTTTCAAGCCTTAATACCACTCCTACTTTTCAAACCTTGCAAGTCTTGGGAGTTGACTGTTCACCTTAGAAAGGAATTTGCCATCTGAAAGGAGAGAATGGAAGGAGGTAGAGAGGTGGCAACTCTTTGTCTAGTGGTGATATCCTTCCCTCCAAGATCTTCAAAGGCAAATTTCTGTGTTCTTGGCTGAAATTGTAGGAGTGGATTAATGATGGGATGGGTTCTTCTTGCTGATATGATGAAGAGATCATTCAAACTGGTTCCTGATGTTCAGTGCATGATTGTGGAATGTTCTTCACCTATTAACATCTGATCTAGATGCCTTTACACTTTGGGATGGCTGTTCAGAGTCTGTCACGTCCAGAAGCCACCTAACTTGGGTGGCCTTGTGGCTTTAAAGAAAATCCTGTGGAACTGTTGGTTTCAACCTTACTGAAGGACACTTTCTGGAGAACTAGCTCATGAAGCAAGCTTTGAAGGGTGTGCTTTGCAGAGCAGCTTCCTGTTATTTGGTTAATGGTTGACCTAGTTCTATTGCCATATGCCTCCTGGAATGCATTCTAATATAAAATATGTACTAGAGCAAAACTAGGATAATAGGAGAAAAGTCAAAGCCTTTATGAAGCAGAAATCATATAACACTGTTGCATCTTGGAGGGTGTTGTCATTGTTAAAAATGGCAAAATCTTCATGGTGCCTTATTGGTTCTGATCACAAACTCAGAAGTGTTAATCAGATCCATTTATGTAGTTTTTTTCAGACTAGCCTTGTACAAAAGGCTTGTATCAGTAATTCCCTGTGCTCCGTATGTGGAGCTGAAGTTAAGGAGTGAAGTACTCAGAATGATATTATAGCTGTGAGGAAAGATAAGAGTAGATTTGGGTAAAGGCAGGAGGATTTTTGCCTCTGTCGTAGGTGTTTTTTCATTGCAAACCATGAATGAGCAAGTTTTTTTTTTCTCTTTAAATGCTAGCTAGAAGCTAGAAATGGGGATTCAAGTTTTTCCTTGGTAACAAAGATGACACAGCATATATTCTTAAACTTAGGCAAAAATATAAGAAATTTGGAGGTACTAGAGAAAATTTAGCCTCCAACTTGAATGATCACTTTCTGAATGTCTGAAGTCCTGAAGAAACTATCGGCTATGTTTCCTGGTTAGCAGCATTTTCTGCCCTAGGAAAAGGAAGAATGTGTGATAGCAACTGTTTTCATTGGTAGTGTGCATTATGATAGAACAAGGGGAATGGAAAAGTAAAGCCAGGCTTTGTAATCTTTTGAGAGCTCATGATGCTGCTGGTAGATATAGTGGTTTATTATTCCTCTGTCAGTGTGGGAAAATGAGCTGCTTATCAGACATACTGCTTTGAATATTCATATAACCTGGAAGTGGCTAACCTGTGTCTCTTCAGTTGCAGATGGCTTGCAAGCAGTCCAGGTGGTAATTTTGGGCAAAAGTATGTCAGCAGTCGGGGTGGCTATGGCCAGCCCGGTTTGTCTGAGCGGGAAGGAATAAGCTGTCAGGACCTGTGAAGGCAGCTGTTGCTGATAAGCATGGGGAGTGCCTAACCTGCAGAGAAGTGGTAGAATGTCTTGGGAGTCATAATCATCTTGTTACCCCCCTGTAATTCTCTCAGCTTGAGGCCCTTTGTGTGCTTCTCATAACTCTGGGCTCATTTGGTGACGCTATGAATATTTTGGCTTATTTGGTTAGGATATGTGAAGTGACAGCATTACACAGTTTCCCCATCATCTTTAGTGCATAACATGAATGGTATTTTTGTAGAAGTCCTGAATCTGGGGGAGAACAAATAGCAATATTTTTAGTGGTACACAGTATGTTGCATGAGCTGTAATCATGTTGGTCATGAAGAAAACCTCTGCCTGGGGGACTGACACAAACACAGGTATTTGTGCAACCTAGTCAGAAAAAAAGTCAAAAATAAAGATAATGCTTCTGCTGCAAGATCAGACAGATCTGATGCTTCAGCAGGCTGGGCAAATTAATGGAGGAACTGGCCCACCTACTCTTATTCATTGTCTTAAATATGAAGGCTCATAGAGAAGAAAATGACATTGAACAGAGCTTCTGAAGGAATATCTGGTTTGTTTTCTGTGGGAGGAGAGCAAACAGGAGTACTAGGAGTTCTCTGCCCTGGCAGCCTGACAGGCTGTAATAGGAAAGTATGCAATGGACTACTGGTATTGAACAAGCACTTTCTCTTCTGCAGCCTGCCTAGGAAATCTTAGCTGGTATTAGAAAGCTGATGAAATGTCCTGGGGATGGAATATGGGACCAAGCTTACCTTAAGGAAACTCAGTGGGTGTAGAAGTCCAATAAATTTTGACCTGCTGGTAAAGAATCATTTAAGACTTTATCTGTATATAAGGAATTTCAGAGTATTTGCCTTTTTTCTTTTTCTATTCCTGTCTCCCCTGAATATCTGTGCATTCTGGGATAGCTCTCAGTTGTGTTCCGGATGGGAATCCTACATAGGGAGAGCTGTGCTGATCAAATTACTGGGACAGCCAGAGTTATCTTCTGCTTAGGAGAATCCTTCCCTTTCTCTTGCTCCAGCTGCCAAGCTGTCATAGCCAAATTAACCCAAGTGGGATTTTAGTAACAAGCTCCCTTTTTAAAGGCATAATAAAGCCAAGGAGATGTGAAAAGAGAGGGAGAAAGACATGGATTTTTTGTAAACTGGGCAGAATTTAGGGTTACCTCACATTCCAGAGTTATAATATTTGACTTACAGACTCAAGGTTAGACATTGCTAGCAGTTAGGTTTCTTATGATCAGGATACTTCTATATCAAACCAGATTTCTTTTCCTGGCTCAGAGGCCTAGAGCTGTCATTTCTTTACGAAGCATACTATGTTTGTTTCTTTAAGTTAATGGAGATTAGATTCATATCTGATAACAGAATGATCTAGTGATCCATTCCATCCTTTGTTCTCCCAGATACTGTCTAGAAGCTTATGTCAATTCAAAAGAGAAGTAATGAGTTCCACAGGATGCTGTCAGGGTCCATCGCTAGTGTCTGTTGGGGATGAAGTTGCTGCTTTAGGAGCCCACTTATAAAAGCACATCAGAAAGTTACCAGACTTACTGAGTGAAAGCCTGTGTTGAAACTTCTAAATGTGTGATGAATGGGCTGCCATGGTTTGCACACTTAGTATCCAGAAGCAGTTGTGAAAATTCCCTCCTTATTCTTAGGAGAGGGTTAAAACCTCGCCTGCAGGTTAAGCCATGCTGGATTTGACTCAACAGAACCTTCAGCATGGAGTTCCAGCTGCTTTGACCCAGAGGAAGTACTGTTGGGGAGAGGAAATAATGGTAAGAGTTGCTCAGTGGCTGAACTCTTACAGGTTATTGCCTCCTTTATTCAACCGTGGTTATATCATATCTAATCTAAATTAGTGTTATTTGGACAGGGTGATCAAAAATGCATCTGGCTTGCATGAAACTTTGAACAAGAGCAATGTGCTTGGTTTCTCAGTCGTTCAACAGGTCAAGTTAGGTGATATATCTGAAGTGCTGTGGCCAAATGTTGAATTATTTAATTCGCCCACTATACTTGAAAGACAACAGAAGATTTTTGTTCTGTCATCAAATGTTCACAAAGGAGTTGAGCTGAAGAACGCAAATCATTGAAACATGTATTTCTACAATATTTAGATCTAAGTCTAAAATCTTTTGTGTAAAAGAAATTGAAAATTGGGTCAGTTCTTCAGGGATCATCCAGATGGAGGAACCTGCTTTTGCAGCTCAAGGAGAAGGGGACAGTGGGATGAGAAAATACCATGATGAGAGTGCAGAGGAATCATAGACCTTTTGGGCCACTGGCTTTTCTAGTGTATCAGAAAAGACTTCTGGGGCTTTCCGTGACCAAAGTAAATAATGGCCTTGCTTTGATAGATCAAACAAATAACACTAGTGTTGTGCCTTTGAGAGCCCTTGATCCCAAAGAGAAAAGCAAGGGTTTTCCTTTTTATTTTGGACCTATTCCACTAAAAACAAAAGCATCACACAGGTCAGACCAGAAGGGTATCTGACAGGATTAAAAGAGACTTTTCCTTCTTCCTTCTGTTCTCTACACCAGTAATTTATATTTAAAAATATATTGTCTATCAGCTCCTCATTCAGCTTATAAATGTAATGGACAGAAAATGTAGAACAGAAAATGCCCTGTGACTCACTCAAGAAATATCTTGGCTTTGTTGCCTGTGTGGACGTCCAGAGTCCTGTCTTCCTTTTAAGTCAGAAAACAGCTATCCTGCAAAGTAGTTGATGTCATTCAAAATGGTTAGAATAGCTAAGCCGACTAGTACAGCATTTAGATGTATAAACATTGTTGTCCCTCTGCTGATAGGTGCAAGTACCACTCTTGGAATACTAACTCCATTCCTGATGTTGGCATGTTTGTAAAAGTGAGTGTAAAAATGCTGAGGATAGTAATGATTTGAAATCTAGAAAATTGTGCCTCATAGTGACGACTTTCAGATAGTCCACTTCTCCCTTTCAGAGGTTTTCAGAAGTGTCATTTAGAGGACTGAAAGCAGTTAATTTGCCAGACTACATCCGATATTATAGGAGTCTTGATTCTATACCAAGCTGTAACAAGATGCTGTGGCTGGAATCTAAGACTAGAAAATATTTTCTATATAATTAGTTCTTTATTTCTAATTTAATAGTGGAAAAAGATTAAGAGCTTTTGAAATTACTAACAGACTCTATAGATAAGGCGTCTGGCTTAAGTGTAGTTTCTCTTCAGATCTTGTGGTAGGAAACAGACTTTTGACTGTAACCATTGAGTTGAATATGGACAACTGTCTAATTGTAGAAGGTGAACTTTGAGCAAGATCATTCCAAGTGCTGTTATCTCATGTGAGGTCAGAGATTGTCTTAAAGAACAGTTGAGATGAGAATGATGTAACTTGGAGGTGACTGAGTTTTACCAGAACATGCAAGAAGATTCTCTCTCACCTGGCAAAAAAAGGGAATCAAATAACGAATGTTAAGGCTGTCTGCAAGTTTGTAGTCATCATTTAGGCTCGATTATCTGTAAAAAAAGGTTTTCCTCCATATCCCTGTTGTAGGCTTAAAACTACGGATCAGTGATTTGCATTTTGTTCTCAAATGGAATCTGTGCACAAGGTTGGTGAAAGCTGCCTTCCTCTTGAAAATTAGATGTCTTTTCCTGTTGTCTCAATAAAGGAAAAGAAGAAATGGAACAGGGTTTTTGTACTTCTGATAGAGCTGCTATAGACTTTCACATTGTAGTTTCTAAAGGACAATAAATCCCCCAAACAGAAGATCTGTTTTCCTCTGGACTCTACAACCCAGCACTTCTAGAGGAGCCAGAAGACAATGGGAGAATGAAGATGTTCAGGAATGAAGACAGAGAAAGAAGTCTGAGCTGTTTCCTCTGTTTCATGGTTTTAGAAGGAGTAACTATTTTAATCTGTAAGTAATGCTGAGATAGTGGCCGTCTTCCATCAGGAAATGCAAGTAAAGTTAATATAAGAAGGTAACTTCCTCTTGGCAAACTTTTCCCTCTCCCATTTCTTTACCAAATTCTGGTTGAAATCTTTTCTCCCAGGCATGGGTGCAAAGCCTTCTTGTCTTTAACTTGAACGCTTCCTTTCTTCTAGTAATCAAGCCTACAGGTAGCACCCCTGTGTGCTCAGCTGAAAAGGAAACCCCTTTTTTCCTGACAGTGAAGCTTTACTGCCAAAATGATCTTGTAATGCAGGTGGCTAGAGGTATATGATACAAGTGAGTTTGTCAGCTTTGGAACACATCTGAAAGGCAGGCTTTTCAGGAAGGGTAGGCTTTTCAGGAAGGGTGAACTGTAGCACCAGTCCTGTGATTAGCAAGTGTGGTTCTGCCTCCTTCTGCTTCTGAGACCTTGAAGATCCATTGCAGGTTCTGCTTTCAGGTAAGGAGAAACTTACTCCTATTTTGACCCTCCACTTCATAATAAAAGGCTTTAGTAAGTACTGATCCACACAAAGGTCTGGTCCTCAGCTAGGCAAAATTGGCAGAACTCCAGCAAATTTTAGAAATAAAAAGGTGGAGAAATCTCTGAGAGCACAGCAGTTATTGGGATTTACACAATATTCTGTAGCTTGCAAGAATACAGCATCAGGAAGTTGGAATGACACTGATGGCTTAATCTTTCTGTGATCTCTTGGTCTTTTATGAGGCAAAAATCTTCAGAAGAGAACTTTGCTCCTGTTCTTTTAGCAGTATTGGCTTGCATGGCTTTGTTTTTCTTTGAAAATTGATAGCAGAAGACTATCCAGCCTTCAGGAGTGGAGCCATTCTATGTGGGGCTGTGGAACAGGAGCCAAAGTTTAAAAATAAAATACCAGGCTGCCTTCCTGAGGATCCATACATAGCATACACACACACGCAATATCTTGAGTGACCACAGTTATATCAGTTACTGAGTTCACAGCAACAGACAATGAGACCCAAAATGGGAGTATTGTTCCTCAAAAAGAAGGAGGTAGAATTGTAAGACTCCTCCAGCCTCAGTTTATGAAGAGCATGAAAGACCCCTCATTACTAGCAGCATTGACAGTAACACTAGATGACTGTAAAGATTCCTGGTGGTGTCTGCTGTAGCCCCTTCCCAGCCCTCCCCTTCTGTCCCTCATTTTCTTTGCCCTACTGAGCAATGGTTCTGGGCAGAGCTGTTGTTTTTTAAAATGTCCTCCTTTCTGAAGATATAAAAGTTGTAGCTTGTATTTCACACTGAGTGCTGAAGGACCAGCACACCAGGCATCTTCAGAAGAAATGAAAGACCAACTTCGTTGACTTCAGAACGACTTTAAAGATACAGATCACCAGTATCATTCTCTGCTAAGCTGTGGAAATAGCAGATGATCACTTTGCATCTTTCCAGAAGACCTGGAGAAGAAGTGGCCTACAAAGGAAGTAGCAGAAAAAATGTTTGTGGCAGAAAAGCAGAAATTTAAGGTTTGATATCAGGAGTAAAGCTTGGAAGGTGAGGTAAGTTATGTTAGAAGGGAATGATTTCTTGAAAGAAAAGGTGACACTACTCAGACAAAGTCAAAGAAAATTGGAAAATACAATTATTGATCACTTGCGAAGGATGAAGATGGTGAAAGATTTAACCCTCTTTTTCCTGCTTCCCCAAAATGCTGATCAACTTCCAGACTTTGCTTGATAATGGTGGGCTAGGTTGGCAAGGGTGGGAAATTAAGAGTTCCTCCAGTGGAGCAGTGTGAAGCAGCAGGGAGTGTGCTTCTCTGGAGTGACGTGACATAAACTGTGTGCAGGTAGCAGCTACGTAGCTTGTGGTTTTGACTGCATGGAGTGGGCAGATGCAGTTTCCAGGAAAAATCCTGATCCCCAGATACACCTCACAGTAAAGGCAAACTAGATTTTTAGCTAGGCTTCCAGCTGCAGCAAGTATGTTTGTATATCTCAGTTGACAGCTACAGGGAAAAATAAACACAAAATCCAAAGAAGAGGTGTTACCACTTTGTATCTCTGCCCAGGCAAAGGAACAGTAACAGCTGCCCATGATATACTTGGCTTTTGGCAGAGCTCAGACTGGTTCTGCTCTGCAGACATAGGATGAAGCATGCTCAGTATGCTTCCTTCAACAGGAATGCTAGCAGTATCTTGGATTACTACAGAGACTGCTGTGTGTCTGTGACCTCCTTTTGCAGAGTTTGGATTCACTTTAAATGGGATGAAGAGTCCTTGGTATGCTCTGTATGGCTCTCAGCACAAGCTAATCACCTTTTTTTTGAAAGTCGTGTCTTCTTAGATATCCAGGCTCTCAAACTGGTGCATTCATTTTATTCAGGTTTTTCATAAAAAACATACTAGTTTTACATACTAGTTGAACATACACTAGAGGTGATGCTGTAGCCTAAATGTTTTGTAGGATTTCATTATCTTACAATCTGAATTTTAAAAAAAAATTTAGTTAAATATCTGTGTCTTCTGTTGGTGTCCTGACAATGAAGGGTTGGTGCAACTGTCAGCATGTGAAAACTTAATTGCTTGGTTTGTTCTCGTAATTTTTTTTAGCCAGGTTGGAGTGGAAGTGTGCAAACACTTTGTGACCTCAGCTAGCATGTGTGAAAGAGAAGTCTGATTAAATCAAACTTGCTCTCCTTTGGTCATGAATATCTCCTGCTTAGAAAAGACATTGGGGAAAGCCTAAAGTATTCCTCTTACAGATACATTTTTATATAGGTGCCATGAAGAAGATTCCTTTTGATCACTTTAGCATGTTTTTATGGGGTTTTGTCCAGTCATTTTCTAGAACTAAAGAATTATTAATATGTTGTCCATTATTCAGAAGAGTTTGGGAAGACAGTAGAAGGATTCAGCAGTTTGGGCAGAATCATAGTAAGAAAAAGCCTCTCAGATCATATAAGAATTTCAGGTTTTCCAGCTGTTAATCCTTCAAAACAAATATTCTTCATCACTCCTAAATAAAACTCCCTTTTTGGATAGCCACCCCTTTTTTCCATATCCCTTCTCCCACTGTGATCTTCAGTAATATGAGAGTTAGACCATGTTCACTAAACTTTCTCTCCCTTGATATTATTATTCTCCTCAGTTCTGTAGACATTTTGCTGAGTTGACCTAAATTCTTCAGCAAAAGGCTTGGATTCTGTGCAGAAAGCTGGAAATGGCAACTCCAGTTAAGAACTAATACAAAGATAAATAAAGAGCATCAGTTAATATCCTTGTGTGTGGTGTATGATTTACTCCTGCTCCTGAAATTTTAACTTCTGCTGTGCTGGAGAACCTTTCATTTGTAGTTGTGGGAAGGCAGCACTGAGATTTCGGGCACAGTGGCACAGAAAGTATGATGTAATGGAGAAGGGCTGGAGTCTGGAGACTAATTCTCTGCTGCTGGCTGTGCCACAGAGCAGCTGTGCGACCTGGAGCCAGGCTACTTCACTTCTGTATGCTTCTCCATTGCCAGGTAAAGGAAGAAGGTTCTCCATGGTGCAGACTCATCTTGATTTTCACACAGCAAGCACCTACAACAGTGTGTCCTGAAGCTGCATGAATCAAATAAATAGGTAGTAACTGCGTGGAATAAAGTGTCAGTATTACTACGTGATATATTTAATTCTCCCATGTTGTTCTTTACATATTCCCTGCAGAACATGAGTCTTCAGATTTTGTTCAATAATTTGAAGCTGTTTGAAAACCAGGGGAATATGTGTTGGTCTTTTCTCTCTGACAGCAAGTCACTTCTGCTGACTTAAATGACTTGTTTGTGATACGCGAATGAAACCTGAAATGTACAACATTGTGTTTTGACTGGCTTTGGTGTTCCATAAACAGCAGAAGGAAAAATGAAATTTCTGCAGGACTGATTGTATACTTCTGGCATAGACTCTTGTCAATGAAGTCCTAAATTAATGTGAAGCTTTCACTCTGCATACATTCCTGCAAACAAGAACCCACGCTTGAATGAATGCTTCTTGCAAGAAACAAATAAAAAAGTACAAATGCCTTTTATTCAAATGAGTTTTAAAGGGGAAAAAATCTAGAATGGGCTACAAAACACATTACATTCTTGCTTTTTTCTCTTCTGTAGTGGTAAAGGATGTTGGCTAATATAAATGACGTACCTTAAAATATTCTTTGTATGCGTTTTGGTGTCATATGGTTCATGTATACCTCTCTGGGGATGAATAAACAGGGAGGAGATTCACCTGACTGGAATGTCGCGTTGCTGAATGCTGTGTCTGAAAGGTGATTCACTTAGCTGGACTCTTACTGAAAAGAGATGTGTTGTTAATCTCTATGACTGTCCTCTTCATTTGTAGTTGAAAAGATGCATCCTGTCTCTTTCACCTAGTATAATTCTAATCACAATTTTAACAACAGTTGAGTCCCTTGCCTGCATGGTTCAGCTGTTCCCTCCCCCCGCTTGCTTGCTTGTCTCCATCTTTGTTCCTTTAGTAAAAAAAAAGAAACAATAATTTTTCACGTGGTCCTGCTTTGAAGTAATCCTGCTTTACTTTAAAACCACTTGAGCAGAAGGATTCAATGATACTTGATCTACCTAAAGTATTTATATGAGCCTCTTGCAGAAAGAGTAAATCGGAAAGTTTGTAATTTTCTTCCCTTTAACTCAGACTTCGGTTTCTTTTTCAAGTGGTTCTATATTCTATCAATAAAACCAGTTTCAATTATGTACCCGTTTGCTTGGAACAGCAGAACATAGCAGTGTGCCTCTCTCATTACCATAGGTGAATATTCTTTCTCTAACACTGTGAGCTAGACTACTATTCCTCTACTTTAAGGACATGACTTCTGAAGTTTTCATATTAACTGAAAGGCACACTATATTGCATAATTTTGTTGGTATCCATCTGGTTGAAAGTTCTGTTGAGTGTTTTAAACCATCACAGTGTTTTAATCTTATTGATGGTTCTGGGTATTTTTTAAATATTTTGGTTGTCTTTGTTAGCCTGAAATATATATTTTCCGTTTCCATCTACTTTGCGTGCAGAGTAAATGTCAAGGTTTGTCCCATGGAGTTATTTAGACAGAGCTACTGCAGTTTCAAATAACCTTCCTAAGTACAAAAGCACACAGAGGTCAGTTGCAGAGGACTTCTAGTGAGAAAAATAATACTAAGTGAATCTTTCAGAACAAAATGCATCTGCCCTGTACACAGATACACAATGACCTCATTGTATATTCTGCATTATGGAGCTGTTGACAATCATTAAATGATAGATTGAAAATAATAGATTGGAATAATAGATTGGAAAAGATCATCAAGTCAAACCATATACATCATTCATCCTTTAAGAGCATTGGGTCCAGCCACAAATCTAACACTGCCAAATTTACCACTAAACCATACCCCTAAACAAAGATGTCAAGATGTTCAGTCAAGATGTCCTCTCCATTCCAGAGAGGAAGTATCCGTAAGCAGTTACTTTCTCTGCAGCTAAAACAAAGTCTAGTGTACCAACAGGGACAAAAGAGAACTGCTGACCAGACTGCTTTCCTAGAGAGAAGCATGGTTAAACTTCTGGTTGTAGCCAAAAGCAGAATAACTGTCCTGAAGAGCCACTGTCACATGAATTTTCAATATACCTGATTTTGCAATGAGATAAGAAATTTTTCTAGAAACAAAGAATAGTATGGGTTGGAAGAGACCTTAAAAATCATCTAGTTCCATCCCACCAGCCACGGAGAGGGACATCTTCCACTAGATTAGGGTGCTCAAAGCCTCATCCAACCTGGTGTTGAGCAGCATGCAAAACTTCTCTGGGCAACCTCTTCTAGTGCCGCACCAGCCTCACAGTAAAAAATTTCCTAATATCTAATCTAAATCTATTGATTTACAGCTTAGAACCATCACTCCTTGTCCTATCACTACAGCTTCTGGTATACTCCATTTTACCAGACTGTAGACGCCCTTTTAAACACTGAACAGCTGCTAAAAGTTCTCCCTGGAGCCTTCTCTAGCCTGAAAATGTCCAACTCTCTCAGTCTGTCCTTGCCTGGGAGGTACTCCAGACCTCTGATCATCTTTTGTCCCTCCTCTGTATTGCTTTAATACATCCATGTCCGTCCTGTGCTGAGGACTCCAGTACTGCACACAGTACTACAGGTGAGGTCCCATGAGAGCAGTGGGGCAGAATCGCTTCCCTCACCTGTTGCTTACATTCCTGATGCAGCCTGGGATACTGTTGGCTTTCTGGACTGCAAGTGCAGATGTTGCCTGCTCACATTGAGCCTCTCACCTACCAACACACACAAGTCCTTCAGGGTAATTTTCTGAGGACAAAGCTTATGAGAAGGCCATTTCTTTGCTGTTTATCTAATGCTTCTCTTCAGGCTTCTCTTTGTCCCTTCTTAGTATGTATATACAAATCAAAATCATGGTAAATAAAAGATGCCTCTGGGCTGCCTTGTTTGAATTGTCTTAGGTACTTTGGTGTTTTTTTCCATAGCATTTTTTCATATCTGGAGAATGGCCCATTTTTTGTGTACACATGTACATGAGCACTTTCTAAAAGGTTCTTCCACCTGGCATTTTACCAAGAAATCTCTTTTCTGAGGCTAGAAAAACTGAAAATCTCTTTTAGTCTTTACCTTGCTATAGACAGAGTGCTCTCTGGGGACTTGTGTTTAGTTTTTACATCCTGTCCCTTACAAAATCAGGCATTTGGGTTCAGTTTCTAGGTTACACAGATTTCCAAAGGCTGAGGAAACTAATTTACGGAAATACTTTCTCTGAAGTGGGCTGTCCCATGCTTTTTTTTCTGTAATGTAAATATGCAATCTTCCAGTATTTGAATAAAACATGATGGCCACGGTTCAAATTGGTGTTGACCTGAGGCAGCTAAAATCTTTAATGAACTATTTGTAAATTATGAGCAGTTGTTAGTTTAATTCACTGGGTTAAACATAAGAGAATGTGTTGTAACATATAAGAACAGGGTTTTCATGACCTCCCTTTAATTTTTTTTCTAAGAGATACTTTCTGTGTTGATGAACTAGACCTTAACTGAATTTCCCTTATGGCAAGAGACACCATTTTCTTTTATGTAGTTTGACAATTGTTTACATGTTCTAGGATAAAGTTTTGGCAACTAGTTTTTCTGTTATCAAGTTTCATCCTGTGTCTTTAGAGTAAAGCAAGAATGGTTCCACTTTCTTCAAAATGTGAGTAATTTTATTACAATGGGAACTGACTGTTCTAAAATTGAGCTTTGTTGTCTTCCAAGCTATGTAAAATGTTTGAAAATTTTTCACTTTTAAATGCTTAAATGTAAAGCTGTTCCAACAGCAGATAGAAAACCAAGGTAATGGACTTGCAGAAGAGAAAAAAAAGCCACAATAGTTCTATATCTACATACTTGCAAGGATTGTAGCCTTTGAAGGATGCGGTTGGTTATAATCTTAGTTCCTCTTAGCCATAGGCCTTATTACACAGAAAGTGTTAGGTGGTTTTGGTTTTTTTTCTTTATGGTCCATTTCCTGTTTGGGTGTTTCTTAGGAGGAAGAAAAACAAATTGGATCTTAGTGGCTGACCTTCAAAGTTGTTATTTAAAGCATAAAGAATTAAACTAGGGCAGAAGAACTCCATTAGGAACTCCCAACATCTTAACACTGTTGATACAATTCAGCTTTAATAATAGTATTCTCCTTAATTTGAATATGTACAGAGTAGTCAGGGGAAAGGACTGTTTATTACTGAAAAGACAAGACATAAGGTTAACAAGGGGTTGGGGTTTTTCTTTTGTGAGAGAGATTATTCCTAATATTATCTGCGATACAAAGTGTGTTTCCTTAAGAGGCAGAGAATAGCAGCTTTTTCACATTTTAATGTAATAGTTTCCAATGCCTCTTTGTTCCAAACATTTTTTTGCTGGAGAACTTCCATTAACTTTGGTCAAGTTACAGATACTGTAACGCATAATCCTAGGTTTACTTTGAATTCCTTCCGCCTCACCCCCTAAAGTGCATTGTAGATGTCCTACTTAGCTTTTTCTAGGAACTGTCTGCTGTCTGTGTATAGCACAAATAATCATGATTGAGCCAATATGCTATTTTGAAGATTTTGTACTTGGGCTTTATATATGACATGAATTGCAAAAACGTTTTTCCTGGAAGGATGAAGTGGACAGAGATGGACATTGAAGAGAGAGTAGAAGAAGCAAGTTTCTCATTTAGACCCAAGATATTGCATGCCAGTGTGTATATATTCCATTCTAACAAGTAATCCAATGACCATATATATATGGGACAAAGTAAAGTATTTTGGAAATGTAAATGTTAGCTGCAACTTCTTGTTCCTCCTTCTCAGAAGCATCTCTTTTCAGCCATCACTGACAGGACCAGCATCTTCCTGCCAAACAAAGAAAGGATCATCACTTGCATAGGTGGAAAAGGTGTTTTGGGACGGGTGGTGGGGAGATAAGTTGCAGCTTAGTGGTTATCAGTAGTCTTAGATCTGTCAAATACTGGAAAAGTATATATATTATTCTACCTGGGGCACCGATGCTGCCTGCTGTACTGTGAGTGAGTCAGTGGGCAAATAAAACTGTGTATTCAGTCTGGCATTATAAGTGGGTCAGTGATGGATTTGTATTACCTGAGGAAATGAACTGGCTGACTGAGAGGTTTCTGCTTGCTGCCCAGCAAATGTCAAATGTAGCAGGAAGCTTAGGGGAACGGGAGGGATAGCTGGAGAAAAAGGTGGTGTTAAAAGAGCTAGGATGTCAGTGGAACTCCTCAAATCTGTGTTTCTGAGATTAGGAGAGCAGAACCATCTTTCAACTTTGTTAATTAGTGTTTTCCAGTAGGGTTTCAGCTGTGGATCCTACTTTATACTTGGAGTTGCGCATAAGATGAGTTTGGATCTGCACGAGATAATATACTGTTTTCAGCTTTGTTTGCTAGTATAGAACACAGTTTTTGTGCATTTGTTTTATAAGGTTACACCCATTCCTCTGAATGCCATTCATGCCCCCCTCATGTTGTCTGCATTGGATTAAACCTCTAAAGGAATAACTCCAGAGCATGTGAGATTTCAGGATGGATTGAGAGAGCTACATCATCTCCAGGGTCCTTCCTAAAATGAGCTCATATTGGTGACAAATGGCAGGCAGTGGGCTTTGGCTCATTTGGATGTTTCTTTGGTTCCTGACTGCCCTGTGAATTTCTTTTACTTAGAGTCTTGAATGTAAAACAAGTTGGGTGCTGTATTATGGAAATGATGTCAAGCTTAAAGATTATTCCTCTTGCAAGGAGGAACGTGTCTAGCAAAGCATCTTTTCACGTGTTTGTTTAAAAATGGTGATAATCTCTGTTTTTCCTTCTTGAAGACATCTTTCAGCAGCAATCCTAAAGCAGAGCTCTGCCATAGGCATTTTGTGGTTTCTAAGGGCTAGTGACTTGATTCCCACCCCTGTGTCTACACTGAAAGTGCCTGCTTGTGTTTTGAACCAGCTGTGTTGGCTGGTCTAATCTCAGATCTCTAAGATTAAAATTCTGTGGCCCCAAAAATAATCCAGCAGTTCATGTGTTCCCATGGTTCAGTTCTGTCACCAGTTTATAAGCTGTATTTAGCTTCTGTAAAAGCATTGTCCTTGCAGACTAACACTGGTCCTTTCTTAAGTATGCTTGCAACTCACTTGCTACATCACTGTGTGTGACCATGGAATGGAGCATGTAGTTCAGGGTGAACAGCATGATTAGTTTTAAAGGCACTACAGGCTGCACAAGTCTGTTTTAGGGTTCATTTAAGGGCAGATGGCCGTCAGGAGATAATCTCTTCTGTCTTCAGTCATGGCTTTCCTCTTTCCCACTTCAGTTCATGGTGTAGCAGGATATGTGGTTGAGTTTGTCACATGAGATTTGCTACTGGCAGGACCCCCTTTATAACAGGTCTGACTTTTCTTGGCAAGAAAGAGGTCTTTGCTGGTGCTATGCCAGTCTGAGAAGTCTGTTCCTCCCCCTGCTCCTTCCAGGGTGAGGCTCGTAATGCATCCTTTGTGTAAAGGGTTCTAGCAGGTATTATTTGCAATGCATGAGAAGGAATTGGGTTGCTGCTAGAGTACCCAGGCAGAGTGCGGTGTGTTCTTCAGCACCACCTACTGACATTTTCTTCTCCCAAGGCCATGTGCACCGTGGAGGCCACTTCTCTTAACTCACAGGAACTGGATTTTTTTGAGGTGAGTAACAATACACTCTTGACTGGAAATTCGAAACCCCAGACCCACTGCTTTCAGTTGCATTACGTCATACTGGCAGCACTAAGGAGCAGGGTACAAAAGCCAAATTGCTTGGCTCTAATATCTGTTTTCCTAGGTTATGCCAGCCCACTCGATTCTTGATGCCTATACAGGAAGGCTTTGAGAGGTTGGGTTGTGTCACTGAGGTAGATGACTGAATTCTGACAAAAAAGAGTCAAGATCATACTTTATATGACTTTCAATTTGTCAAGTTTTCATTTGTGGGTTTTCATTTTGGGGTTTTCATTTTTATTTGCAATCTGCTTTTATTTTAAAAGTTTGGAGTTTAAAAGTATCCTTCAGGCATTTAAATGGCCTCTTCATGTATTCTTTCAAAAAATAACAGATATAAATAAACACTCCAGGAGCCCAAACAAAGGAGAGACGACATTATTTGTGAGAAATGGAAAAGGAGTGATCAGCATTTTGGTTGCTTCAGTAAAACCCCAGCCTGATGCTCTTCATAGATCTCGTGTATCATTTACTGTATTTTTCTCATGGGTGTAACTGAACTTCATAATGTAATAAATGATCCACTTATTGGGACTAGTGGGGCAGCTCTGTTTAATATCTTTAATATCAAAATGCATACAATCCCCCTGGATGGGAGGGATTGAGTGCAGCCTCACCTTTGCAGAGGACACCAAGTTGTGTGAGAGTGTTGATCTGCTTGAGGGAAGGAAGGCACTACAGAGGGATGTGTACAGGCTGGATCAGTGGGCTGAGGCCAACTGTATGGGGTTCAACAAGGCCACAACAATTGTATGAGATGCCACAGGCTTGGGGATGAGTGGCTGGAAGGCTGTGTTGAGGAAAAGGTCCTGGGGGTGCTGGTCGACAGCTGACTGACTATGAGCCAGCAGTGTGCCACGGTGGCTAAGGGGGCCAGCGGCATCCAGGCTTATATCAGAAATAGCGTGGCCAGCAGGACAAGAGAAGTGTTTGTCCAAGTTTACTCTGCACTAGTGAGATGCATCTCAAATACTGTGTTCAGTTTTGGCCCTCTCACTACACAAAAACCATTGAGGTGCTATAGCATGTCTAGAAAATGGAAAGAAAGCTGGTAAAGAGCACAAGTCTTGCAAGGAGTGCTGAAGTAACTGGGTTTGTTTAGTTTGGTGAAAAGAAGGCTAAGGGGACACATTATTTCCCTTTACAACTACCTGAAAGGATGTTGTATCTAGGTAGGAGTTCTTCTCCCAAGTAGCAAGTGGTAGGATGAGAGGAAATTGACTCAAGTTGTACCACAGGACTAGGTATTAGGAAAAAATTATTTCACCAAAGGACTGTTGAGCACTGGAACAGGCTGCCTGGGGAGGTTGTTTTGTCACCATCCCCAGAGGTATCTAAAAGACATGTGGATGTGGCACTTAATGATATTGTTTAGTGGTGGACTTGGCAGAGTTGGGAGAGAGTTGGGCTCACTGGTCTCAAAGGTCTTTTCCAACCTAAACAATTCTATGATACAATGAAAATGGGGCATCACTATGGAGATCTTGACAATAAAAGGTATAACTGGTTATAAAATTTAAATTTTATATAAATTTATATAAATCCTTAACGTGAAAATACAGACCACAAAGTGGTATACTGGAGTGGACAGTTGCAACCCTATCTATGGAGTTCTGTCAAAATCTTACTCCATCAAATTAAAAAAAAAATAAAAACAATGAAATGGTATTTCAATTTAGTTTATTTTAATGCCATCTTGGAGGAGTAACTCCAAAGATAAGCCTTAAAGGACCAAGAACGCCAGTGGCTTGACTGAAATTTGGTCATTGAAAAACACCCATGAGTTCAATAGGTTTGTCTGCATAGTTATGAGTTGAATTTATTCTTTTAATTCCTCATTAATTATGTTTGGGGTTTGTGGTTTGTTTTTTTTTTTTTATTAAATGAAAGATGAGTCTGGTTTCCTCCAGTTAGAATTGCTTTCAGGTTTCCACTTTCTTAAATGTACAAATTTTTGCATTTTGCATTGCACCTATGATTTTACTTGCTTACTCCTAGTTTTCCCTGTTGTAATCTTATGATTACTTTTAAACACTTAAAAGTGTTTAAAAGAGAAAAAAAAAGGCACAACAACCCAAATCCCAAGGTCATCAGAGCAACAGCTGTATTGTACATGAGCTGAACCTGGCCAGGAACCCAGGTGGCATGGCTGGAAGGTCCTCACTGCAGCTGTAGGCATTGGTGCCTCGTAAAACCCAGACTTCTCTGGCTCTGGAAGAGAAAACGCCTGTGGTGTTGCTCATGGGAAATCTGAAAAGTTGTTGTGTCTGTAATTGGTTGCTCATCAATTGCATCGCTGTAGCATTGGGTGGTTTACTTCTGGTAGGCTGATCCCCAACAGCAAGAAAAAGGCAGCAGAGAGATTAGACCAACATTGAAGTTTCCTGCATGTTTTGAAGGAACAAAGATGACTCTGGTGCATGATTTCAGCCTCTGCTAAACTGTTCTGTTCATGGTTGTCCTATGTGGTGCACAGGAGCTGCCAAGGCTCAATATGGAGAGGCAGGTCCCTGATGCCCTGGGCATCAGGAGCATCCCTGGTGGGATAAGTCGGCTTACATGCAGGCCTGGCATGGAAGGGTACAGGGCAGGGCTCTGGGGAGCTGGAGACTAGCCCTGTCATGGTGCGGCTAGGCTAGGGGCTGCTGGGAGTCCTGGGCCATGGGGGAGACCCGGAAGGCTGTTTCGGAAGAGTGATGTCTGTGGATGCCATTAGCCTCCCTCCCCACTCCATCTCCAGGGGCCTTTCATCCAATTCAAAGGACTTCGACAGTGTTTATGCCAGTGTGATGCGTATGTAACACAGAATCATAGAATAACTTAGGTTAAAAAAGACCTTTAAGATCATCCAGTCCAACCGTAAACCTAATATTGTCAGATTCTGCACTAAAACAGGTCCCTAAGTGTCTCATCTGTACATCTTTTAAACACCTCCAGGCATGGTGATGCAACCACCTTCCTGGGCAGCCCTTGCCAGAGCCTGATAACCATTTCCATGAAGAAATTTCTTTCTGCTTTACCTTGGCACAGAGTTAAGATGAAAGCTGCATGTGCAACCTGGATGTATGAAGTAGGGATAAAGATACCTCCGATCACCTGGCCACAGGAAGGTTTACAGAGCTGGAGATTGCCTTGTTTTACATGCAGAGTTACTAGTACTGAGCTGGAAATTCACGGAGTGTGTGTGGTCTGACTGACCTTTTCAGTTGTGGTTGTGCATATGCATATTCTTAAGTTATAGAAGCTCTGCTGACTCCATCTCAAAATACAACGGATGCGTAGTCAAACCACAGAAACTCGGTTTTGTGGTCAGTGCCTTGGGCTTCACAATTAATCTTGTGTTTTGAAACTTCAAAACCAAACTTAAACATAATGATTTGTACTACTTTGGCTGCTGCCAAATTTTGTAATGAGTGTTGTTCAACAAGCACAATTATCTCTTGGTTTGGATTTTTTAAAACCTAGATATCTAATGTAACTGTGTCTCTGATGTTCTCAAGCATTTATGAATGTAGAGGAGGATGTCAAAGACGTTTTGAAACTTCACCTTGGGTCTTTGAAACTGTGGCTTTGAGAATCTATTTGACAAATGATTTTGGAAGATTTCCACTCATAAGGAAAACGAGAATGCCTTTTCTCCATATTAAGCGTTGAAGCCAGATATTTTAAGAAGATGTTGTAAATGCAAATTAGTCAGACAATGGTAATTTAATAATCTGTTTGGTGAGGTTAGCATTGCATTAGTAAGGGTATTTTAGAAGTCACATTATCACATGGGCAATGTGGTTTCAGTAGACTTGTTGTAAATATGTTAGAGGGCTTGTGGGATTTATGGGTTTATTTCATGGTGTTTTTGTTTGGTTGATTTGGTTTTTTTTTTTCTAGACTTCCTGTTCTGCTTTTGAATTAGTGGATGTGGTAACTCCTCTCTCACTCCATCTCCATTCCCCTCTAAATTTTCTTATTGTGCTGTTTGAAAATTTAGAGTATTATGAAATGTGTTGCCTTAGCTGGTATGTCCAAGTCTTGCTTTGTCTCCTTTACTCAACATATGCGTCTTGCCAGTGTATTAACATCTGCACTTGAAAATGCTCTTTGCGAGGTAGATGGTTCTCCTTTGGTTCCATATCACATGCAGACAAAAAACAGAAAAAAGAAAGATACACGTTGTGTTTTGGTTTTTGTTAAATGAGCTGAAATTAGCAGTTTCTGTTTGTCTTTGTGCACTGCCTGAATTTTAATGAAAATTGTGGAAATCATAGAGCAGAATTCTTTACGAAATGCTTCATCCTACTTTCAATGCGATGCATGGTGAAAATATCGAATTGAAGTCTACTCAGCTGTAGCTGATGTTTGTTACTCACAGCTGCAGTGAGATTAACCTCTTCTTTGATTTGGTGCTGTCTTCATCATATAGACCCCACTGAGATTCAGGTGGGAACTCCATCAGATTTTATCATCAGCACCTCTTCCTTCTTATTTGTAGCACAAGGAGACTGTTAGTTTAGGAACGTTTAAACGGCAACTAGCATTCTTCAGGATACCTTCTCCAAGCATCGGTGTATTGTTACTGATGAAGATGGGGATGATGGTGATTTTTCCCCATCTACAAGAAGGGTCACAGGGAGGACCCAGGGAACTACAGGCCTGTCAGTCTGACCTCAGTGCCAGGGAGAGTCATGGAGCAGGTGATCTTGAGTGCTATCATGAAGCACATGCAAGAGAACCGGGTGATCAGGCCCAGTCAACACGGGTTCATGAAAGGCAGGTCTTGCCGAAATAACCTGATCACCTATGACAAAGTGACCTGCCTACTGGATGAGGGAAAGGCTGTGGAGATATCTTCCTGGACTTAAGTAAAGCCTTCGACACAGTCTCTCACAGCATTCTGCTACGGAAACAGTTGGCCTCTGGCCTGGACAGGCGCACACTCTCCTGGGTGGAAAACTGGCTGGATGGCCGGGCCCAGAGAGTGGTGGGAAATGGTGTCAAATCCAGCTGGAGGCCAGTTACAAGTGGCGTCCCCAGGGCTCAGTGCTGGGTCCAGCCCTGTTCAGTGTCTTTATCAATGACCAGGATGAAGGCATTGAGTGCTCCCTTAGCATGTTTGCAGATGACACTAAACTGGATGGAAGTGTTGATCTGCTGGAGGGTCGGGAGGCTGCAAAGGGATCTGAACAGGCTGAACTGCTGGGCTGAGACCAACGGCATGAGGTTTAACACGGCCAAATGCCGAGTCCTGCACTTGGGGCACAACAACCCTAAGCAGAGGTACAGACTAGGAGAAGCCTGGCTGGAAAGCTGCCAGGAGGAGAAGGACCTGGGGGTGTTGGTTGACAGCAACTGAACATGAGCCAGCAGTGTGCCCAGGTGGCCAAGAAGGCCAATGGCATCTTGCCTTGTATCGGAAAAGGTGTGACCAGCAGGTCCAGGGAGGTTATTCTCCCCCTGTACTCGGCGCTGGTGAGGCCGCTCCTTGAATACTGTGTTCAGTTCTGGGCCCCTCACCACAAGAAGGATGTTGAGGCTCTGGAGCGAGTCCAGAGAAAAGCTGGTGAAGGGGCTGGAGAACAAGTCTTATGAGGAGCGTCTGAGGGAGCTGGGGTTGTTTAGCCTGGAGAAGAGGAGGCTGAGGGGAGACCTCATTGCTCTCCATAACTACCTGAAGGGAGGTTGTGGAGAGGAGGGTTCTGGCCTCTTCTCCCAAATGACAGGGGACAGGACGAGAGGGAATGGCCTCAAGCTCCTCCAGGAGAGGTTCAGGCTTGACATCAGGAAAAGAAATTTTATGGAAAGGGTCATTGGGCACTGGCAGAGGCTGCCCAGGGAGGTGGTTGAGTCACCTTCCCTGGAGGTGTTTAAGATGGGTGAATGAGGTGCTGAGGGGCATGATTTAGAGATTGATGGGAACGGTTGGACTCATGATCGAGTGGGTCCTTTCCAACCTAGTGATTCTATGATTCTATGACCTCTAGAGGCTGCAGGATTATCTTTATTCAGAACTGGAGGTTTGCTTCCTGGTTTTCTATTTTGTAAACTGGCCTGACATTTCGTGGTGGGTTTCTAAAGGATCTGAAGGTTTGGTTTGGTTGGGGTTTTTTTTGTGGTTTGTTGTGGTTTTTTTTTTTGGTGAGGGGGGAGACATGAGGGAGGAAGAGTGAGATTTGTGTGTGTGTGTGGTGTTTTTCCTCTGCTACACACAATGGAGCTTTCAGAGAACCTTTCTTAAAAGGCATAGCTACAGCCTTTGTGTGAAGGGTGTGGCTGCTGGCAGGGTTTGCTGATGCAGACAAGCTGGCTGGTGATTAACAAAGGTCATTAGACTTTGGAATCTGGCATAGGAGAGGGGTTGTCCGTCTTCTGAGCCAAGCTGCAGGACTCCCCAGTGACAGGGCAGGCTGGAGGGCCCCTGCCTTCCACCCGCCCACCCTCCCCAGAGAGGCTTAGCTCTGCACTGTAGGACAGCTTGGACCAGTGTCTTGATGCTGTAATGCTCTGTTTCTAGAATGAATGGTCACATTTGTCATCCATGGGACAGGGGAACCAACCCCAGGAGATGCTTTGTGGGCGATCTGCTCAGGGAGGGGACAGCAGTGACCTGAATTGGGGGGCAGTTCATGCAGGAGAAGGGGAGAGATGTTCCGAGGATGATGCTTTTTCAAGCATAACCCGAGGAGGAAAAAAAAGGGCGGGGGGGGGGGGGGTGGAGGAGGGCTGGGAGAAGAAAACGCCTGGTGTGCTTGAGATGAAGCTGAGATAAGTGAGGCCATGTTGTGCACAGACGAGAAGCTCTGAGCCTCTGAGTGCAGGAGATGTCTGAGCTAAAATGGCTGCTCCCAAAGCTCAGAGGACTAGGGCAGCTTAGTGAGTCTTAAAGCTTCAGTGACGCAGGGGCTCATATCTCTCGAAAGTGTGATAAACACATTCAGCAGAGCTGTGGCTTGTTTGGCTGAGATGAAAGGACTAAGCTTGGGGGATGGGTAGTGAAAACTGGATGATCTGCTTTTCTGTGAAGTGCTCTAAATGCAGGAGTCGTCTGCTCCATGGAAAAATTTGTTTTCAGGTCTAATGGACTGTGCTAAAGGAGACGTGGGGTGGGGCTTCACTCACTGCTGTAATTTGATCCAGAGCAGATAGCAACCTCTTCCACACAATTTGGTCTGATGCTTACACATGAAAGCTTGAGTATCTCGATTATTGTAACTTTGTTAGCTGAAAGAAGCTGGTGCAGTATTCATTTTCTTTATTGGTAGTGGGAATGAGAAGGCAGAAAGGACACGGTGCAGCCTGCAAAGTAATGTAGGTAAATGTGTGGAGAATGTCTGTGCTCAAGACTGTCCAGAATTTGACTTGGTAGAAGTTTGTTTTAACGGGCTATCAGAAAAAGCATTCTTTCATGTAAAATCCTGATGCAGTAGCCTCTCTTGTTTCTGTGCTGCAATGTCTTAGAGCTTTCTCATCGCTCTGGAAATAGCTTCATACTCTACATACAATGAACATATGGAATTTTCAGTGCTTTGGGCTGCCCTTGTGTCTTGGGCCTCTGAAACACCTGGTTTATCATCCTTTCCCAGCACATTTAGTGGAAGCTCGAAGAACAAATTCTTCTATTAAGGTTGCTTTTGTTCCTAAGCACCACACAATGTAGGAGGATTTAGGACTTCTGTGCTACTTTGTATCACCTCTCCTTCACAACAGTGAGGAAACATAACTTTCTGTGTTGCTGGATTATTGATCACAAACTGAACCACCATACTTGATGTTACCATCTCTTACGTGCATTTGTACTTCACGTTATGTGGGGAAGTCATAATGTCTCTGAGTTTCTTCTGTTTCTGTTGTACTTTTGCAGTCTTTTGTTCCAATTGCTGTCCCTCTTTTTCTCTAGCACTGTTTATCCCCCAGACTGCTATTGCACAAGTGTCATGTCCCCAGAACAGACTAAATGAAACTGTAAACCTTTTAATGAAGAATGGAGATGCCTTTGGAAGTCTTGGTGGAAGTAGGGCAGAGAGAAGCATTCTAGCTTGGGTTTATGTAGCTGCGTCTCATCGTGCAGTTTTGTCTAGGTTTTCCACCAACATCAGTGCTGATGTAGTGTTGAGTAGAAAGACAATTTTATTCTCCTGAAGGCTTTTGATCTGTGGTAGTGAAACAGGTGGCAACTTGCAGGAAGCTTAGAGAGGGTCTCATAAAGGCAGAAGCCACTGTCTTCTGACTGATATTTTCAGTGCATGACTGGGAGTAATGTACTGTTTCTGTAGCGTATGAGTTTTGGTCTTTGAACAAGATGAACTGTGAACAAACAGCCTTGTCCTGTGTAAAGGAAAAGCCAAGAGAACAAACTCCATGGAATCCGTAGTCACTTGTCAGAAAGTTGACTGTGTAGCATTGAGTTAGCAACTTGTGAACTACCTAGACAGGACTTGAATCTAAATTGATGTCTCTTAGTATGGTGAACAAAGGTTGAGTTTTACATAACAGTCTTTATGGAATGTATGGAAATCACTGAGTCATCATAAGCTGGACATTACCTATGTTCAGGATTTATTACAATGGCATTTCTGTAAAACATATCTGATTCTTCTTCTCTCTTTTCCCTGTTTTTCTTGCAGAATTTTCTAATGTAAAAGATCATCCTTGAACCATGGAGGTGCTGCAGTGTGATGGCTGTGACTTTCGAGCTCCATCTTATGAAGACCTAAAAGCTCACATTCAGGATGTTCACACTGCTTTTCTGCAGCCAACTGATGTCTCTGAGGAAAGTCCTAGCCAGCCAAGATCTGGTTCCATGAATGCTAGCAACCAGACTGAGGCTGAATTTTCTTCTGTAAAGGATGAATTTGCAATTGCAGATGAAATAGCAGGTAAATCTCAACTCTGAGACCTCAGCTGTAACTCCCTATTTTACATGTGGCTTATTTCAATATATTTTATTTTCTTCTTTTAATGTGATTGTTAAAAGTTCATGTTGTCTTTATTTCTGTGTCAGCAAAGCAGATGTCTAGCTTCAGCCGTATTGGTTCTGACCACGGCGTTTTCTGTAAATGCAAACATGGAGGAGGATTTCATTTCTCAGCTTCCTTTCATCTATTTCTTCACATTGCTTTTTGGTTTGCAGATTTTCATGGTTGTTCTTCACTACCACGAAGCACCTCAAAATTTTCAGTTTTATTAGTGCACTAGCTTTCTTTTTTCCCCCAGAAGTTTACTTTATAATCAAGTGTCTGTCCCACCCAAACCATACACCGTGGTCATACATGTGTAGGCACGATGCATAATGATCATTTTCTGACCATTACCAGATGTGTAGCTCTCACCATAAGTAAGTGAGGAAATCCTGGTGTGATTATTATCTATTCAGGATGAAATTCATTCTTATGCATATAGGGTGGGTGGAGAAAAAGCCTTTTTATTGGAAATTATTTATTTACATATACACCTTAATTCTCATTTTAGGGCAAAATGCAACAAGTCAGATGGGGACTGCAAGTTACTATAGCCAGAGCCAGACTTTCTATGGTCAGCACTTGGCTCCAAATCCTAAACCAACCAACAAGTTTTTCCAGTGCAAGTTCTGTGTGCGTTACTTCCGTTCCAAAAACCTCCTCATAGAGCACACACGCAAGGTTCATGGAGCACAGGCTGGGGGGAGCTCAGTGGGGCCACCAACTGCTAGTTCCCTTAATTACAACATCATGATGTATGAAGGGTTTGGCAAAGTTTTCAGTTGCCAGTTCTGCACCTACAAGTCACCCAGGCGTGCTAGGATTATTAAGCACCAGAAAATGTATCACAAAAACAACCTGAAAGAGAGTTCAACTCCTCCTACTGCTGCCGCTGCTATGTCTGAATCAACGTCTGCTTCTGTGCCAGTGCAGGAACCCTGTAAGGAGCTGCCCGCAGAGGTGGTGGAGCGGAGCATTTTGGAATCCATGGTCAAGCCCCTGACAAAGTCTAGGGGCAACTTTTGCTGTGAATGGTGCAGCTACCAGACACCTCGAAGAGAGCGCTGGTGTGACCACATGATGAAGAAGCACCGCAGCATGGTAAAAATACTGTCAAGCCTGAGGCAGCAACAGGATGGAACTAGTGCACCTGATGTACAGAGTAAGAGTGCTCAGAATGCCTCTCCAAACTCTAATTATATCTCCATGAATACAACAGGACGTGAGATGTCGAATGCTAATGTCTCAAACTTCAGGAGCTCTATGGGCAATTCCCTTATCAGGTCCAACTCTTCTGCATCTTCCAAATTTTCTTCTGTGTCTTACCCTCAAATGAAGCCTAAATCACCTCACAATTCAGGCATCGTTAATTTGTCTGAGAGAGCCCGCTATGGAATTGCTGATATGACGAATTCTGCTGCTGACCTGGAAACTAGCAGTATGCTGAATGACTCGAGCTCAGATGAAGAGCTACATGAAATGGACAGCGAGAATGGCTTAAACTCCATGGATCACCAGACCTCAGGAATGTCTGCAGAACAGCTGATGGGATCTGATGGCAACAAACTATTGGAGACAAAGGGGATTCCGTTTAGAAGGTATATGAACAGGTTCCAATGTCCTTTTTGTCCTTTCCTGACGATGCACCGGCGAAGCATTTCCCGCCACATTGAGAACATCCATCTGTCTGGGAAGACAGCAGTGTACAAGTGTGATGAATGCCCTTTCACCTGCAAGAGTTCATTAAAGCTTGGTGCCCACAAGCAGTGTCACACAGGAACAACATCAGACTGGGACGCTATCAACTCTCAGACTGAAAGCATCACCTCTTCTTTGCATGACAGCGCAGTGTCTTATGAGAGTGGAAATATAAATGGCAGAAAGTCATCTGGGATGATGGAATCGGTGCAGCCACAACAACAGCAACAACAGCAGTCACCCCAGCCCCCTTCACAGCATCCATACAAGTGCACAATGTGCAACTATTCCACCACAACTTTGAAAGGCCTCAGAGTTCATCAGCAGCACAAGCATTCGTTCTGTGACAACTTGCCAAAATACGATGGACCACCATCCAACACACCACAAGAGAGCGAGGCAGATGCTCACCCTTCTGCCAGCACTGTGAAGAAGAGCCAGACCTCCATCCTTGGCCTCTCATCTAAAAATAACTTTGTTGCAAAGGCCCCTAGGAAAGTGTCAAATGACTTCCCTTTAGATCTTTCTCCAGTGAAAAAGAGAACTAGAATTGATGAAATAGCAAGTAACTTGCAGAGCAAAATCAACCAAAACAAACAGCAAGAAGATGCTGTGATTAATGTTGAGGATGATGAGGAAGAGGAGGAGGACAATGAGGTGGAGATAGAAGTGGAGTTAGACAGAGAAGAAGAGCAAACAGAACCAATGATAGATGTTTCCAGTTCTTACACACCACAGCAAATGTGGGGCAGAGAGGCTAATGATTCCCAGAAGGAGGCAAACTTTAGAAGCATGCAGCATGACTACAATTCCACCAATGGAGCGGAGATTGAGCTTACTTTATCTGAAGATGAGGAAGACTATTATACTTCTGTCAGCATGAAGGACCATCAGAGCCCTAATACCTCTGTTTTGGGGAGCCAGTCAAACATGTATGGTACTGATCAGAACAATGAGAATTCAGAGTTTAATGACTCTGGAAGGCTTTACTATTGTAAACACTGTGATTTCAGCAACAAATCTGCGAGGAGTGTTAGCACCCATTACCAGCGAATGCATCCCTATATTAAATTCAGCTTTAGATATATCCTGGATCCTAATGATCACAGCGCAGTATACCGGTGTCTTGAGTGCTACATTGACTACACAAACTTTGAAGACCTGCAGCAGCATTATGGAGAGCATCACCCTGAAGCTATGAATGTACTGAACTTTGATCATTCAGATCTGATCTACCGCTGCCGCTTCTGCTCTTATACAAGCCCGAATGTTAGAAGTCTGATGCCACATTACCAAAGAATGCATCCCACAGTGAAAATTAACAATGCAATGATATTTTCAAGCTACGTTGTTGAGCAGCAAGAAGGGCTGAACACAGAATCTCAGACACTGAGAGAGATCTTGAATTCTGCTCCAAAAACTATGGCAACCTCCACCCCCGTGGCTCGCGGGGCTGGTGTGCCAGCTGGTTTTAACAAAAGTGCCACCAAGAATTTTAGTCCTGAGTGTGAAAATCAGAAGGAACCTTCAGTCAATACTGTGGTTGTTTATGACTGTGATGTGTGTTCATTTGCAAGCCCTAACATGCATTCAGTTCTGGTACATTATCAGAAAAAGCACCCTGAAGAAAAAGCATCATATTTCAGAATTCAGAAGACTATGCGTGTAGTCTCTGTTGACAGGGGCTCTGCCCTGGCTCAGATGTCTTTTGAGTTGGGCACGCCTGTCTCCCCAAAATTGTCCAACTTGGCTTCTCAACCTCCAGGCCCACCACTCCCACCCCCAGACCTTTCTACTGAACTCTACTATTGCAAACACTGTTCATACAGCAACCGCTCAGTTGTGGGAGTGCTTGTCCACTACCAGAAAAGGCACCCAGAGATAAAGGTCACTGCCAAATATATCAGACAGGCACCCCCCACTGCAGCAATGATGAGGGGTGGTGAGTTGCCACCTGGTATTCAGAGGCCATCAGTGTCAATGCAGCATTTGAGCCGGGGTGGATCTGAGACCTCCATGAATCCCCCTGAGAATGAAATGTTCTTCTGTCAACACTGTGACTATGGAAATCGAACCGTGAAAGGTGTGCTTATTCATTATCAAAAGAAGCATCGTGACTTCAAAGCTAACGCAGATGTGATTAGGCAGCATACAGCCACCATTAGAAGCCTTTGCGATCGCAGCCAGAAGAAATCAACTGGCAGTGTGTCTGCTCACACCTCCAGCACTGAACGGGACAAGTCAAAGCTGAGAGCCCTAAAATGCAGACAGTGTACCTACACATCACCTTATTTCTATGCGCTAAGGAAGCATATTAAGAAAGACCATCCAAATCTGAAGGCCACGGTCACATCCATTCTGAGATGGGCATTTTTGGATGGCTTAATAGAAGCTGGTTATCACTGTGAATGGTGCATTTATTCACACACGGAGCCAAGTGGTTTGCTTGTGCATTACCAAAGGAGACATCCTGAGCATTATGTTGACTATACATATATGGCAACTAAACTCTGGGCAGGTCCTGATCCTTCCCCTCCTGCCTTAGTGATGCCAACAGAGATAAAGACCTATAAATGCAGAGACTGCATTTTTGAAGCATCTTCCATTTGGGATATTACTAATCACTACCAAGCATTTCACCCTTGGGCCATGAATGGAGATGAATCGGTGTTGCTAGATATCATTAAGGAGAAGGATGCTGCTGACAAATCCATCCAGCAGCCTGATGAAGCTGTGGCCAGGATGGATTCTGAAGACCAGATAACAACATCACAGATGGATCAGGATACAGAGTGTACAGAGGATCCGAGTCTTTCCCAGGAAAAAGCTGTCCAGTTGGCTTCTGCAAACCCTGCCATCTCCTCCACTCCATATCAATGTACAGTTTGCCAGTCTGAGTACAACAACTTACACGGCCTCCTTACACATTATGGCAAAAAGCATCCTGGCATGAAAGTTAAAGCTGCAGACTTTGCTCAGGATATAGACATTAACCCAGGAGCTGTATATAAGTGCAGACATTGCCCATACATTAACACACGTATTCATGGTGTTCTCACACACTACCAGAAACGGCACCCATCAGTAAAGGTCACTGCAGAAGACTTTGTACATGATGTGGAGCAGTCAAATGATATTGCACAGAATGATGTAGAAGAAACAAGTAGGATTTTCAAGCAAGGCTATGGTGCTTATCGATGCAAACTTTGCCCTTACACTCATGGAACACTTGAGAAACTGAAAATTCACTATGAAAAATACCACAATCAACCTGAATTTGATGTTTTTGCCCAGTCACCACCAAAGGTGACTGCCTCAGTGGAGCCAGACATAGTGACTGAAATCAAAGCCTCCCCAGAAATGGCTGCTGAGGATGTTGGGGAAGTCTCTCTACCAGCATCTCATTTCTCTACTTCGCATTTAGTGTCTCACACAGTTTTCCGGTGTCAACTCTGCAAATACTTCTGTTCCACCCGGAAGGGGATAGCGAGGCACTATCGCATCAAGCATAACAATGTCCGGGCACAACCAGAAGGCAAGAATAACCTCTTCAAATGTGCCTTGTGTTCATACACCAACCCTATCCGCAAAGGGCTTGCAGCACACTACCAGAAAAGACATGACATTGATGCTTACTACACTCACTGCTTAGCAGCCTCCAGGACAGTAAGCGACAAACCCAATAAAGTGATCATTCCATCTCCTCCCAAGGATGACACGCCTCAGTTAAGTGAGGAGCTGAGGAGGGCTGTAGAGAAGAAGAAATGTTCACTTTGCTCCTTCCAGTCCTTCAGCAAAAAGGGTATTGTGTCCCACTACATGAAACGTCACCCTGGTGTTTTCCCTAAGAAGCAGCATGCTAGCAAGCTGGGAGGTTACTTCACTGCTGTGTATGCTGATGAGCATGAAAAGCCAGCTCTGGTTGAGGAGAGGAATGAGTTTGAAAAGCCTGAGGTGGAGACTGAGCCTCAGGAAATTGAGTGGCTTCCCTTCAGGTGTGTCAAATGTTTCAAGCTGTCTTTCAGCACAGCAGAGCTGCTGTGCATGCATTACACTGAACACCACAGCAAGGATTTGAAGAGGGACTTCACCATACTGGGAAGCGGCACCCGCTCTCAGAACCCTGTCTACCAGTGCAAGCACTGTGATATGAAATTGCATAGCACAGCAGAGCTGACTGCACACTTAAATGGTCACAACGAGGAATTCCAGAAGCGTGCCAAACGTCAAGAGAGGAGGAAGCAGCTTTTGAGCAAGCAGAAATATGCAGATGGTGCTTTTGCAGATTTCAAACAAGAGAGGGTAAGGATTTGTGTGTCTGGTCTCTTTCCTTGCACCCTGCTCCCTGCCAGGAGTGGGAAGCAAAAATACTGCCTGTCTTCCTGCACCCCAAGAAGCTGTCTGTTACTAATGCCCACTTGCATGTTCCTTTTGACAGCCAAATGACCACAAACTAATGAATCCCTCAGGCTGCCAGTGAGCTCCATAAGACAATTACACATTCTGCTTTAATTTCCTCATGAATCCTCCACCCTTCTATAGGAAGCCCTGCTCTTTCCTTCTTTCAGTATTTTCTTTATCTCCTTTTCTTTCACCCACCCTTCTGGAAGGCCATTTGTATCTTGGCAGTTACCTGTTCTTTTGTCGCAAGCCTGCCATGTCCTTTTTTGCAGGTTCTTTACAAAATGCCTCTTTAGTGTACCTGCGAATAACAAATCAGTTTCCTTCTCAACCTTCTCTCTTTTCCAGTACTGTCTGTGATTAAGCACTCAATATTAACATGACATGAATCTATCTGGTGAATGAAGTTTATGAGGCAAGTGCCTGTGAAAAAGCTCCATGCAGGTGTTTGGGAAGTTGTGTAGGCATGAAAGAGCACAGTTTCAGACTAAACTGAATGGTCTTCTAGATGACCACTGTTCTGCAGAAACTTGAAGGTTTCTCCTACACGGATGTCTTGCCGACTTATTGTGGAGGCATTAATAGACATTACGAAAGTTGACCTTGCAGTTCTGCAAAACAGGACGTGTACATAAAACATAATTTCCCTTCAGGTGTAAAATCTGGTCTGTGTTCCTAAGAACAGTACTTCAGTGATTTATGCTTGTGTACTCAAACAGGCTTTTGGACACTTGGAAGATGTTTCAAAACTTAAGGAGAGGAAGGTGGTTGGCTACAAATGCAAATTTTGTGTGGAAGTCCATCCAACACTTCGAGCCATCTGTAATCACCTTCGCAAGCATGTCCAGTATGGGAATGTCTCTTCTGTGTCAGCTACAGTAAAGGTAAGAATTTTAAAAAGGTGACTGAAGGTGACTGCAATTTCTTGCACTGCATAAAATAAAGAACTCGTTGAAAACCTATGGAGGGCTCTTGTGAAGTTGAATGTGTTTTGAACTGGGTATTCCAGTTTAGCATGATGTTTTAAACTAACACTAAGTTTCTGAAATGCATTTGGTTTGTTTTAAGATGTTTCAACTTTCTTCCACTCTTGATCCAGGGGCACGAAGACTATTTAATTCTCATTTCTCCTCAGCCACAAAGGGGTTGATGTCATTGATGACTGAAAGACTTTGTTTATGAGCAGGAAGCTTTACCTCAGCTATTCTGGGCTACTTTTCTTCCTAGTTACACCAAAAAAGAGGTGCTTGTGTTCTTTTT